>OZ023270.1:78869965-79507206 GCA_964006375.1 Tillus elongatus
CAAATGTTCAACCACCAACAATCCCCAATCTCGCGCATAAAATAACGGATATCACTTTCAAAACTAAAAAGGTACGAAAGATGCTATCTTCTCTTAATACCAGGAAAGCCTCTGGCCTTGACGAGATCCCAGCAATTTTTCTCAAAAAATGCACACCAGAACTTGCTCCTGTCCTAACTCGTCTGTTTCAGGCATCTTACAATAGAGGCATATTCCCTAGTAACTGTAAAACTGCTCGAGTACAACCCGTCCCCAAGAAAGGATCCGAAGCGCTTCCTAGCAACTAAAGGCCTATTTCTCTCCTTTCAGTCGTCTCTAAAGCGATGGAAAAGTATATAAACACCGAAATACTAAAATGTCTTGAAAAACACAGTCCAATCCACGACAGGCAGTATGGATTCCGTTAGCGCAGATCAACTGCCGACCTCCTTTCCTTTGTCACCCATGCTTGGAACAAGTCTATGGAACTACAGGGTGAATCCCAGATTGTCGCTCTAGACATATCCAAAGCATTCGACCAGGTCTGGCACGCAGCGCTGCTTAATAAACTACCGGCCTATGGCCTACCACCAAAACTCTGTACCTGGACAGCAAATTTCCTCTCCAACCGGAGCATTTCTGTTGTCGTGGATGGCCATTCCTCTAAACTGTATCCAATTAATGGAGGAGTTTCTCAAAGTTCAGCTTTAGCCCCTACTTTGTTTCTTTTCCACATCAATGACCTCCTCTCTAGCACATCCAACCCAGTACACAGTTACGCAGACGGCAGCACCCTCCACTCAAATATACAATATTCTAAGCCTGTCTCTTAAGCCGAATTAGATGAGGATCGCAGACTAATGGAGGGTTCTGTCTCCGTGGATCTCCAAAAAATATTAGACTGGGGAAGTAGAAATCTTGTAAAATTCAACTCCACCAAATCACAGTCTTGCTTTCTGTCTCATTAGAGCCTAGACCCATCACAATAAACACTAATTAACTTCCATATACAACTTTTTGGAAAAGAAGGAAAAAGAAAAACCGACAGTATACATAAAAATGAAAGACAAATTTTTATGATGTGTATAAAGTTAGATTAAGTAATAATGTACAGTACATACAGGGATGTGTTATTTTTATGCGAATAAAATTGGTCATTCAAACTAGGCAGTTACAGTTGACTTTAATATTGACGGAAAGGGTTACAGGGGAGTAGTCCGCCTTGTACACCTACATATAGTTATGTACATACCTACATTTTTTGTAGTTACTTCTTAGTTCTGATATAACGAGATCCGGTTTTTACGATATTATTGCTGATCCTTGACTCCTCATTAAATCCGGATTATAATATATATATATATATATATATATATATATATATATATATATATATATATATATATATATATATATATATATATATATATATATATATATGTATGTGTGTATAATTATCGTAAGAAATTTTTTGAAATTCTATGAAAATTTGCTACCATTACGCACTTGCTGCGTCCAAACTTCTTTTCCTCATCACACCTGAGAACGCGGTTGTCACCATACAAGATCATAATAACTATTATGTAACTTTTTTTGTCTTCTTTAGGTTAGTACCTATTAACTATTTGTAATCTTTCTTTCACTTTTTTCTTAGGAAAAACAGATCCCTTGTGACTTGCCGATCTCCAGAGTTTATAGCTGGTTTGCTTTTTTTCTGCAGATACTTTAACTAGCAATCCTATATTGTTAAAGGAATAATTTACACAGGCGATTTTAGGTGTCGCTTTATTTCTAGTTGGTTCATCCTTTTGTTTTTGGCAATCTTTTGATAGCTGCTGCCGGCGACTAAGTCTAGATATGTGAAATTTCTTAAATACCAACTGAGAAGCACTGATGAAGGCAGAATACTATCATCTTACAGAACACGGAAATTTCGTGTGGGCGATATTCAGTAACGTGTCAATATTTGGCATACCTGCCATATTTAACTAGCCTTCGTTAAACTACTTATTTAACTAACACATTATCATTGAAATATATTTTTATGAAAACTCGCCATCACAACGGAGTCACTGCGTTTCGTGCATTGTATTTTCAGTACTTTTTGCATTGTATTTGAATTTAATAAGCAGAACTCTTGTTAGATGCTAAAATACATCTGTAAACATTTAGATGTAAAACAAGTTCCTTTTTTTTCAAGCACTTTATAATTTTTCCATCACGTCAAGGTACTAGACTGAAAATGAACACTCTCTGAAATTCCGTTGCGACATAATAAAAAGCCTCCTCCTTAATATGAGTAATTTTAGAAAAAGCTGCTGCTTTCAACGATTCCATTATACCTGAGGAAGCAGCCAGTTTTTAATCATTCCCACAAGCGTCGAGTATCCTTTCAGGACGTGGTAGACAGAGTAGAAAGATTGGAGTGGTGAGTGGGTCCCTGCATTTCACAGAGATAATTCCCCTACAGGGATGGAGGACATATTAGGACGCTACGGCATACGACACGACTGGAGGGAGAGAAGGGTGGTTTTGAGGGGTTGTCGTCGCCAGGGCAACGCGCTATCTCGCCCCGGGGCCGTTGCCAGGCAACACCCAGGTGTCACAAGGTCCAATCAACACACTGCATCTCAAGATCAATGTTTACAGAGAGAGCGGTGAGAGGCAGAGAGAGAAAGGCGAGAGAGAGTGATGATGCTGGACCAAGCATACAATCACCCTCTGACGACGCGAAAGGATACTGAGACGCGACGCTTCTGACACCGGGGTTGCCAATGTTATGATTACTTCGGCAGGGTGGTATGTACTTGAGAAAACAAACCCTTTCTTAAATAGAAACAGAATTACTGCAAAAATAAGAACATAGAGTTATGCACTAAATAGGTATATCGGAAACGAAGTTTTCTTTTAGCTGTCGTTAACTCACCAGAAATACGTATCTAACGTGTCATCCTCTGTTATTATTTTGGTGCTTTCTGGGGTGAATATGCTTATGCTTTCTGTTTCAGGTACCATTTACAATGTCCAGCGTCTTTCTAACCATTTTATAATGAGACCGCCTTGACATCTTTGATTATTGACGGTGAAGGTGATGATTATTCAAAACACACCGTCAAAAATATTTTATTGCCGGTACGCAACTGCAAAATTACAAAAAAATTCTGGACGCAGCAAGTGCGTTATGGTAGTGAATTTTCATAAAAATCTTTTTAATAACAAATATGTGTGTTTTTTTTAAGAAAGCAGGCATCAAATTTGGTTACCAATATAACCTATATAGTAAAAACAATGTGCCATGTTCCATTAAAATAACTTTATTGTGTGAAAATGTACAAAAATTTCCAAAAGTTAACTTAAAATGTTCCCGAAAAAACACGTTTCTTGGTCAACCTTATAGGTTAATAGCAAATTGAGCTGTTCAAATATGAAACATTTGATCAAAATTCGCTACCATAACGCACTTGCTGCATCCAGAATTTCTTTTCGTACAAACATGCATTATATTTCGATGGAAAATGCAAAAATGCAATAACATAAGGCGTGTTCGATTAAAAAAAAAAAGAAATTTGTATCACCAACGACTTATGGGCCACTCTGTGATTGTAGAAATATTATTTTAAGATGTAGCTCAAGACACCCTATAATTAATATATACAAATTTTCTTCATATCTTATATAATAACGGATATATTGAGCTTTATTGATTTTTTACGAAAATTCGACAAAAATTATATACCATTAAATGATAAACTCTATAGCTAAGGCTACTGCCAAGCATCAGAGAAAGGGTCTATTTGAAATGAATTTTCTGCAAATATTTTAGTAAAATGAAGAACAATGACAGTTGAAACTAAGACTTTAGGGTTTGTAAAAGATCCTTCTTGAGACATTTTATTTCTATAGCCCGTATTAGATTTAAGTTATTTGCCTAAATGTTGCCAATTTTGACATTTTAAATAGCCACTTTGACGTTTTGAGGAAAACCCCAATTTATTTATTTTTAAATGCCTATAACTTTTTTGTCTTTTGACCTACATAGCTAAATTTTGGTAGATAACTTACCTGTAATGACGTAAACCAAATTTGGTTGGCCTTACTTTGTTAATTCCGGAGATATAAATTTTTTTCGAAAGAAAACACAAAATTTTCCGGGAAAACCTGGGCAGATTTTCCTGACTAACGAACTGATCCAAGCCATTTGCAAAAGGAATTTTTTCACCAAATTTGATCAAAATCGGCCCATTATTTTTTGAGTTATCGGTGTGATACATATATATATATATATATATATATATATATATATATATATATATATATATATATATATATATATATATATATATATATATATATATATATATATATATAAATATATATATATAAATATATATATATATATATATATATATATATATATATATATATATATATATATATATATATATATATATATATAAACATATAAAAATTGAAACTGACCCCGGATATGTTTTCTGGGGGGCCTAATTAGCGCTCATTTGAAGAAATTTTTTCAAAATTCAAAAGTCGGGATCTCCTCATTAGTGAATTTTTTTTAAGAAAATTCACTAAAAAGCTGGACATAATGATTTGCGCATTAAACATGTGATACAAAATCAGAATTTTAATAAGCATTTGCATTTTACTTCCAACTTCTTTGACTTGCAACTGTTAACCTCGATATCTACAGGATGCCCGTGTTTTGAGCTCAAGCATGAGGAGCTCGATTATTATAAAAGATATGAACTCGGTGGAATTAAAGAAAAAATACGCAATTTTATTGTGATGATTATTGTTTGCAAGATAATTTGTTCTACGTTTTTAGCGCACATTCATTAAGAAAATGTGCTATTACCAAGGCGTAGATCGGAAACTTTGTAAAAAAGCTTCAATGAGCGCGAATAACGGCGTTTAAAATTTTATATGCTTATATATATATATATATATATATATATATATATATATATATATATATATATATATATATATATATATATATATATATACAGTGTGCCCCAAATTGGTAATGCATGTATAGGGATCTCAGAAACTATAAGAGATAGAGAAACGATTAAATGGGGAAAGTTGTACAATTAGAAATCAGGTTTATTATATTATATTATATTATATTATATTATAGGTTGGCGCATTGAAAACGAAACAGACCGATTTGCGTCCAGAGAAATTTTTCTTTTAAGAAACGCTGAAACACGTCAATTTTAATATTAAGGGGGACATCAGAACATTTCTTAGCGGAATGAGAGAAATGCGGTTTATTATTTCAGTTTATCGGTCGGTTTGATACTTGATAGTACTACCAAAAATTAATCTCACAATGGTGTATTCTGTAGAAGAAAGAGTTGAAATAATTACTCTTTTTTTCAAAAACGATGACTGTGCCTACCGTACCGCAAATTTGTTTAATGAACGACATCCGAACGGACATCTTAACAGAAAATACATTTTGGAGTTAGTTGCAAAGTTTCGACAAAGTGGTTCAGTAGTCAACAAAAAACGGGATCCTGAACGTGAATTTCCGGTTAGAAATGAGACTGCTGAGATTGAAGTTTTAGCAAATTGCTGCAGACCCAACTTTGAGCACGAGAAAATTGGCCACTGTTTCAAACATCAAAAGAAAAACTTTTCAGCGAATATTGAAGCATCATAAATTTCACCCGTATAAAATTCATTTTGTACAACAATTGAATGAAGATGATTTTGATCGGCGGCTGGAGTTTTGTGAAGTTATGACTGCACGAATAGCTGATAACGGGAACGTTCTGTTCAATATCTGTTTTTTAGACGAGTGTACGTTTTTATTAAACTCTACAGTCAATCGTCATAATTGTCGTTATTGGGCAGATAATAATCCAAGAAATTTTCACGAAGTCCACACTCAAACTCCACAGAAATTGAATGTCTGGACTGGCATTTTTGGAGACCGTTTAATCGGACCAATTTTTCTTGATGGCAAGTTGAGTGGCGAAACGTATTTGGAGTTACTAGAAAATATCGTTTACCCTCTACTAATTAACATTGTTGAAAATGATGATCGCTATCAAGAAAATCAATTAGTGTTTCAACAAGATGGAGCTCCTCCGCATTTTTCACAACGTGTTAGGGAGTTTTTGTACAGAGAGTTTCCAGAGCAATGGATTGGGCGTAGAGGTTCTTTTGAGTGGCCCCCTAGATCACCGGATTTAACTCCTTTAGACTTCTTTCTGTGGGGTCATTTAAAAAGTAGAATTTACGCAACAGAACCGGAGTCTCTGGAAGAATTACGACGACGCATTGTTGAAGAATGCAGTTATAATAACTCCACAAATGCTCCAGAATGTAAGAGCTCGTTTTGAACAAAATTTGTACTTTTGTATGGAAGCTGGTGGTCAACAATTTGAACACTTACTTAACTGAATAAACATTGTTGAACGTTTGGTTTTGTTTTTTAGTTTTTTTTTAACGCAAAATTGACTAATGAGTGCATTTCTTATCACAATGAATGAAATACATTCTTGCAACTCCAACTGTTAATAATTTTTAAACGAGTTGATAAAACTTCCAAAAAAATTTATGTGCTAAATTCAGAAAAGAAAGAGCTTTCAAATGATGTAAGACTCGACCCATGTTCCCTATTTAAAATATAAGGGTTGTTATCACCACCTTTAAGGGGTTGATGTGACAATGTTGAGTTTTATTTCAAAACATGTCCCCCTCAATATTAAAATTGACGTGTTTCAGCGTTTCTTAAAAAAAATTCTCTGGACGCAAATCGGTCTGTTTCGTTTTCAATGCGCCACCCTGTATTTATAATATTCCTTATCTTTGACATTTTAAATAGTTTTATAAAATATGTTTTACTTTGGCATACAACATACCTCTCAAGAGTTGAAACAATTAGGCAAACTAATATAGGTAATAGTAATAATTAAAAAATCTTGCATCACTTCTGTTCGTAATTTAAGCAATAACTACGATAACCTGAAATTAAATTAGATAAACTTCTTCACATTTCCAAACATAAACCAACTTTTGTACTTTTACTTTCTTACTTTGGCATTCCAAAAATTGATTAATGGGTCAAACTACGTAATTAGAAAAGAAACTTGAAGTATTCAATCACTTCTTGTGAATTAACCGAGATCTTTAGTTATTTATTTTTAAAATAAATAATAATTTCTTGTGATTTTGCACATTCAAGTAGTTTTTTATTCTTCTCCACCAGATCGTAAAAATCCTTGCCTTGGTAGTCAAAATTTATTTTAACTTGTAGTTCTGCCAATATGATACACGCTCAGCCTAATTCTTGATTCAGTCCAGGCATTACCACAAAGTGAGATAACCCTCTCTGCTGCTGCATTTGAACTTGGAACCGAAACAATAAACTGAATTTTTTTTAACAAATTTGGAATGTCCATATTAGCAGAAAATCATGTATGCCATAATTCATACACAGTTGTTTTTCTATTTGAGTTAGGTTTTGCTCTCTCCACAATTATTTTGTTGATAGTTTCTTTGACATCGCAAAACTGGTTATATATCTCGTCCATATCCAGTCGTGGTGTGAGCGCCAACTTCTCACAACAGGTTGATATTTCGTGATAAGTGAATGTTCTTGGCAAGGCAAATATACCTATTAACGCCAAGTGCTTATCTTTGGGTGGTTATCATCAAAATTTCACTTCCACATCGTCAATACATGTGGAAGTATGGCATCGACGCCAAAATATAAAAAAAATTCGCTTAAAAAGTATCAAAACATATAGAAAACATGAACGTGGGAACCAACATTTTTTTGTGTGTTTGTCTGTCTGTCTGTATATCTGTCTATAGCCACAATAACTTGAGAACGAAATCCGATATTATCTTCAAATTTGGTATATACTTAGCACCCAACAAACGAACGATTCGGATTCATTTTGCGTAAAATCGCTCCAGGGGGTGGGGGATAAATAGGGAGGGGAAGGGGGGTGGTATTTGGTGAAAATTGACACTTTTGAAAACTCCAATATTATAACGTTTTAGAGTTTGTTTATTTAAAAACTTTCAGTTTCATCAAACATCTGGTTATTTGGGCTGAAATTAAATTTGGGGTTGACTGTGTAGGCGTGCAATATCGTTGACAGAAATTTTGAATTTTTTTTTTGTTGCTAAAACGGCGTAAAAAGTCTCAAAACATATAGAAAACTTGATTCTGGAATAAAATGCGTTGTCTGTCGGTCTCTCGCTAGTTTTCTTCCCACAGCTTTCTTCTTGCTGTACTTTGTGTAGGTGGAAACCTAGAACCGTCGCAATAACAGAGATGGCTGATATGATATATATATATATATATATATATATATATATATATATATATATATATATATATATATATATATATATATATATATATATATATATATATACATATATACATATGTACATATACAGGATCTCCCAAGTTAAGTAAGCTATTAGATTATTTTCCTAAATATGCATATTTGTGCGCTGAAAATTTATATGTAGGGGTTTTCAGAAATGCTCCATTTAATGCAAATAAGCCGAAAATAGCGGATTTCCGGTGATACCAGATATAGCTATAGCTGCTAACTTCTCTATTTTAAAAGGGACAGCCTATATATTATCATATTTTTGAAATGCCCATTTATCTTGTTCTTATCTTCTACTGTTTTCAAGATATTTAATTTTTTTCAATTTTCTTCAAAGAATGTGTGAGGGTGGAATATCGTTGACAGAAATGTCGAATTTTTTCACTAAAACGACGTAAAAAGACTCAAAACATATATAAAATTTGATTCTGGGAAAAAATTTGTTGTCTGTCGGTCGGTCGGTCTGTCGGTCGGTCGGTCTGTCCGTCTGGCTGTTAATAGGCGCAATAATTTTCGAACGAATTGAGATATCATCTCCAAATTTGGTATCCAGTTAGCACGTGACAAAGGAACGCTTCGAATTATTTTTGGGGTCAGCTCGCTTCAGGGGGTAGGGCATAAATGAGGGGTGATTTGGTGAATATTTATATTTTTTCGTTAAAACTCGAGTAATATAACGTTTCAGAAGTTTGTGGGTACAGGAAAACGAATATTTTCTTTGTGGTCAGATCATGGACCTTAAATTCATTTCATGATAATGTCATTCTGAGGAGAGTAGATTATCACAGCTATGTGGAAATTATGATTCAATTTTCAGCACTATTTTTTCAATGCAATTGGACAGTTATCTCCAATAGACAAAAAATATACTTTCAAAGCGGGAAATCCGTGGAATATTTATACTCTGTGGCCAACGAATTACTCTTAAATTGTGACGTTAGACGCAACCTCTTCACCTATCACCTTTTCACTCTAATTATATTAAAACAAAACTTGCGTGTACGTCTACTTCTACTCGCAAGGTTAGTCGTGCCATAAAATGGGACAATTGGCGCCCCGCGCACATCTTTCGCGGGAGACGCATCCTTGGAGGCTCTGGAAGAGGGACGTCCCGCCCGTTGGCAACCCTAACTATAACGGTTGAAGCAAAAACTTAAGGTTTTGTAAAAATCATTCTCAGCACACTTGTTTTACATATCTTATGTTTGTTTTAGAATATCTGTTTAAAAATCACCCATTTTGACCATTTTAACGGTTAAAATCACAAGTGTTAAGAAGATATAAAAATTGCAGTTTAATTTTTCTGCTACTTCTTAATCTTTTTGCGTAAAAAAACCGTAATATTTGTCTGTAATATCAAATAGATTTTGTTTACCACACGGAAAATTTTGGTCTTTTCCGTTTCTCTGATCACCAGTGGCACCCAATTCCCTTTTCTTTAAATGCTTATAATTTTCTTTTCTTTTAACATTGCCATGCCTTTGTTGTTTTCGGAAATGCACAAATTTTCCGAAAGAAAACTCAGAAGTTTCCCGAAAAAAACTGATCTGATTTTGTTAATTAACGAGCTGATCCCAGCGAATCATAAAAAGCAGGTACTTGCCAAATTCATTTATTCTTTGAGTTATTGGTGCGATATATATATATATATATATATATATATATATATATATATATATATATATATATATATATATATATATATATATATATATATATATATATATACAGGATGTTTCAAAAAGACGGGGCAATATTCAAGAGGTTGATTTCCCAGGTCATTTTATGAAAAAAAGTTCCCATAAACATAGGTGCTAAAATGCATTGTTTCCAAGATACAAGTTGTTAAATTTTTTTTTGTGAAATAACGATTTCTAAAAAATAATTCAAATATCTCCTCATCGATTGTTTTGAAATTTGGCAGCGTTGTTTCTAGTAATAATGGGCTGATTTGGCCCGAATTAGATACAGATTGTTAAGTCCATTGGCGTTAGGAGGCCACCTCAACAAAATTTAGTGACATAAAAATGTACGCCACTGACTGCAATATGATTTGTATATTATTTTGAGATAAAGAAACTAAAACTACAAGTTTTCTCTCTTGAAAATTACTCCGTATCTTGAATAGTTCACACGATAAAAAATAAAAACCTTCTTATGGCATGTCCATTTATCATACAGAAAATCACAAACACGAACAATAATTTTTGTTGAGGTGTCCCCCCTAATGCCAATGGCCTTAACAATCTTTATCTAATTACGGCCAAATCAGCCCATTATAACTACAAACAACGCTGCCAAATTTCAAAACATTTGGCGAGGAGATATTTGAATTGTTTTTTAAAAATCGTTATTTTACCAAAAAAATTAACACCTTGTATCTTGGAAACAATGCATTTTAGCACCTATGTTTATGGGAAGTTTTTTTCATAAAACGACCTGGCAAATCAACCACTTAAATATTGCCCCGTCTTTTTTAAACACCCTGCATAAACACAGATCTGCCTTATGGACGAATTTTTTCTACGACAATTTGCTTAAAGGAGTAAAACGATTCTTGTTGGGCATTGTTTTATATTTCTCGTGGAACATTTTATTCTGTATAGCTAACAAAGTGCCTCGAAATTTCCCTTCTCTCTGTGTTATTTCGCCCCAAAGCATTAATCTGACATTGCACTCTTGATTGCGTTTAATATAAACAAGAGAAAATCATCTGACGTATCCTATGAAAGCAAATGAACACATCCGATGTGAGAGAAACAGTGTTGCCGATGTTAGCGTATAAAAGGTACCTATAGAACGTAATACGTTGTCAAAATACTCTAAAAATATGAGTAGGTGAAGTGAACTATCATTTACAAAAAAGTTGGTACTTTTTGCTTACATATCCAGTAATGTTGATTATTTGGTACATCACTGCACGAATTCCGAGGTTGTTCTGCTTGGCGATTTTAATGTTCATAACCCTAACTGGCTCAAGTTTTCAAATAATTGGCGCAGGACGACCTGCTGATGTGTTTGCTATCTGACGCACTAAGTGAAGATTGAAACATGTGATGAGCACTTACAAGTGCACTTGGAGAATCCAAATCACCACAACACATCAGAGGATGAAAAATTGTAAACGTTTGATGACTAGATATGTGTTTATATTCTGTACAGGTACTCGACCCAAGCGATTCGGTACGGTTCAAACAACGAAACTTTCACTACTTATTTATTCGAAATTCTCTTTACTAGAATTCTGTTATGATCATTCCCAAGCTCTTTTTGTCGGCATCTCTCGTAAAGTGGTCAATCAATAAACTGCACATAGGCGGCGGTGCCGAATTCATTATCTTTTATTTTTTTTATATTTAGTGGTATATATATATATATATATATATATATATATATATATATATATATATATATATATATATATATATATATATATGCACTTTATCTGTTTGCTGTACCTTTGTGATTCCTTATTGGTTTGCGCGGACTGCAGTTTCAAACCGCCCCGGTTCATCATCAGCACGCTATTGATGAACGTGCTGATGATGAACCGGGGCGGTTCGAAACTGCAGTCCGCGCAAACCAATAATGAATCACAAACGTACAGCAAACAAATAAAGTGTATATTTAAAAGTGATTACAGTGTAGTGCAATATTCCTAAAGATATATATATATATATATATATATATATATATATATATATATATATATATATATATATATATATATATACTTTCAAAAGAGTTAAGCTATCCCGGTTGTCTAACATTTTTAATTAATTTAAGGTTCTCTCTATCTATCTAGTGATTATTATCCCAAATATATAGGGGAGTACCTTAGTTGTACTAAATTTTCTTTAAATTTAATTTCAATACATCTTTTTGTTTGCCCGACGTATTTAGGATCACAATCTTCACAACTTATTTTATAGATGCCCGACATTTTACCGGTATTATCGTTGTCTTTTGGGTTACCTAACAACTTTTTAAAAGTCTTCTTGCCGAAAATTTTAGTTACAAATTAGCTTTCTTAAAAACACTATCTAGAATCTTCGTAATTCGGTTCAAATAGTAGGAAAACAGTGTTTTTCGCTTTCTTTTTTCCAAAGGTCGTTGATTCCGCCAATATTTGCTTTGCTTTCTGTTTAATTAATTTCTCAACTAGGGATGTAGTGTGTCCGTTATATTCAGCCACGTTCTTAATATAACCTAATTCCTTGCTATATCTATTTTTACTCAAAGGAAAATGTATTAACTATTTACTAAAAAATGCAAACTAGCCATTTTTTGGCGCACATATGATGTGAGTCATTCATAATGTAACTTAGAGTGGTGATTTCCTTTCTATCGACATGGGATTCTAAACTCTCTTTATTTTTGATAACTCCTATATCTAAAAAGAGTAGTTTAATATTAATTTGGCTAATGAAGGTCTAGAACTGTCGCAACATCAGAGATAGCGCTTTATCCTATTTTCCATTATATATTATGGCAATGCCTGCGTCAAGGCGAATTTGTTGAAGCGCAGGTATGGCATATTGAGGAGTTCTAAGGAGGACGAAACCGGTCTGTGTCTCCTACTTTACATCGTAACGCAAGTCGCGACAAGACAGAACTGACTGTGACTAGTGAGTTATGTAATTCTATGCCCGTCACGGTACTAGCCAGGGAGCAGTGGTTTTCTCTCGCTAGTTTTCTTCCCGCAGCTTTCTTCTTATATATATATATATATATATATATATATATATATATATATATATATATATATATATATATATATATATATATATATATATATATAAGGTGTCCCACGTCGAGTAATGTATTAGATTATTTCCGAAAATATACATTTTTGAGTGCTGAAAATTTGTATACGGGGGTTAATTTAATGGAAATAATTTCCAAAATGGCGGATTTCTGGTTACACCGTAAATAGATATAAACATCGTTATTTCAAATAGAACAGCCTGTATATTATTGCATTTTTAGAATACTCATCTAATTTTAGGTTAAAAGTTATTAGGGTATGTTCTCCCTATCTTCAACTGTTTTCGAGTTATGTACATTTATTTGAGAATTCTGTTCAAGGGGATGCTGATTTAATGAAGGTGATTTCGTGTCGTGTTAGGATGCTGAAAATTCTTTATTTGTCAGACACGTTCCAAGGCCATTAAGCTTCGACATGATTGTGAGGAAAAAAATGTTTTATATACAGGGTGTTTTGTAGGATGTATTAGAATTTGGTGTGCTTTAAACTATAATAACATTTATTTAAAATAGAACATCCTGTATATTATCTTCTCATTGAAAAGAGCAGATAATTATCTTTCAAACTGTATTAGCATTCCCTATACCTAAAGTTGATAATTGTCGAGATATTTGCGGTTTACCAAAAATAATAATAATAATAATTTAATATTTATGAAATGTCAACAAATAACAGAGAATAACCAAAAGTATTAAAAGTTGAAGATGATTATGGCTAGCTAAGAAACTCATGATTGGTATTGTTCAAATTGTGTACCATTCGCACTAATCCATCGCTCTAAGTGTATTACAATCCCTTCACTTGTTGTACGCCGTATTTCTGCGGGATCAATATTATCCAAACAATTACGGACTCTATCTTCAAGTTCTTCCCTAGTGTTGACTGGAGTCGCATTAACGTCTGATTTCAATTTACCTCATAGGTAAAAATCCAGAGGAGTGAGGTCGGGCGACCGTGGGGGCCAATTATATGTTCCACCGCGTCCCATCCACCTCTCTCCGAATTCGTCATTTAAAAAGCTCCTCACCTCTGCTGAATAATGCGCAGGAGCCCCATCTAGTGGATACCAACAATTCACATACGCAGTAAGTGGTAAATTGTCCAAGAAATCAGAGACAGTGGTTCGCAAAATCTCTAGGTATTGCACAGCGATATTTTATCATCCATCAGAAGAGCAAACAAGTTGAAACTGAATTTTCTCTGAAAACAGCGTTCTCTTTTGACATGAGGATTGTCTTGAGCCCAGTAGTGAATATTATGTCTGTTAAATATTCCTTCATGGGACATCTTTGTTTCGTCGTTCCAAATTATGCCTTTCGGAAATAAAGGACCGTTGCGGTGTCTTTCAAGGAGAGTGTGACAAAATTCAATTCGGTGGGCCGGGTCGTTCGGTTCCAGAGCTTGTATACTTAAAAATTTAGAATTATGCATGTTATGCTTGGACAATATTCTCTGTATGGAGGAACGTGCTATGTTCATGTCATGTTCAGCTGAACGTATTGTCGCCTTTGGATGAGCTTCGAAATAAGACAACACAGAAATTTGTGGGCCATCGTCTTCTGTAACTGGAACTGTTCTTGATGTTTGTTTAATCGTGCAACTTCCCGTTCTCAAGAAATTGGTTTTATAACGTCTGTATTTCAACGCAGTCATTGGCGAAGACTCAAGATCATTAAACAGCCGACATGTTCTGCTGACCACTCTGTTGCACTCTCGGTGAAAATAAAATAAATTCAGCAATTGTTCGTTTGAATAGCTGGCATTATCCATTATAACGTAGAATTCAAGAACCTCGGTGGTTCAGGGTTAAGAACGTGTGCTTCTGAACCGAAGGGTACTGGGTTCGATCCCAGGGTACTCCTTTCACTTTTTCAGTACAAACTGTAACATTAACATCAGCCGAGGTTCTGGCATTGTATTTGAGCAAGTTGAATGTCTGCACGTTCCGCCCTTCGGAGGGGGCGTAAAGCCGTCGGTCCTGTGTCCATGCGATGTTGGGCACGTTAAATATCCCTACCCTCCTTACAGAAAGGCAGGGGTTTGGCAAAATTTCCAGGATAGTGAGGTGAAACTGCTCCCTGGCGTCGGTGATTGGCCATAGTCGCGAATATAGGCCGACGTTAAAAGAAACAAAACAAACAACAATGTAGAATTCCTATTAATTCAGACAACAAAGACAAAATAACTCACGTTGTGAATGACAGAAATATAAAACTGACAATAAACGTGAAAATGTCAAGCATCACATAGCACTCTTAGAATTCATACAGATTTTAGACATACTCCTAAATTTGGTTTCTTTTTGGTAAACCGCAAATATCTCGACAATTATCAACTTTAGGTATAGGAAATAATAATACAGTTTGAAAGATAATTATCTGCTCTATTCAATGAGAAGATAATATACAGACTGTTCCATTTGAAATAAATGAGTTATTCAAGTTTAAAGCACACGAAATTCTAATACAAAACACCCTGTATATGAAACAAATTTTCCTCACAATCATGTTAAAGCTTAATGGCCTTGGAACGTGTCTGACAAATTAAAGTATTTTCAGCATCCTAACACGACAGGAACTCACCTTCATTAAGTCAGCCTCCCCTGAACAAAATTCTCAAATAAATTGACATAACTCGAAAAAAGTTGAAAATAGTGAGAGCATACCCCAATGCTTTTAACCTAAAATTAGATGGGTATTCTAGAAATGCAATAATATACAAGCTGTTCTATTTAAAATAACGATGTTTATATCTATTTACGGTGTAACCGGAAGTCCGCCATTTTGGAAATTATTTCCATTACATAGACCATCTTCGGAAACCCCCGTATACAAATTTTCAGCACTCAAAAATGTATATTTTCTGAAATAATCTAATACATTACTCGACATGGGACACCTGTATATATATATATATATATATATATATATATATATATATATATATATATATATATATATATATATATATATATATATATATATATATATATATATATATATATATATATATATATATATATATATATATATATATATATATATATATATATATATATATATATATATATATATATATATATATATATATATATATATATATATATATATAGTATTAAATTTTTGTGACGGTAATAGTGTTATTTATCAAAAAATTGTGGGAACGCCGTCAGTTGTAGAATAAAACTCTTTATTATAGGCCGAGCTTTCGGAAAAATTTATTTTTTTATCAAGGCTACAACATGGAAAGAAAAAAGTTTAAAATACTTACATATAACATGAGTTTTACTAAACTATTTATCTAATAACAAACATAAAAAGAAAACATTTTGATGAATTTGATTGAAGTCTAATAAATGCCAAACTGACATATAAAGCTAAATATTGTTTAATTGAATTTGTTTTTTGTTTTTGTCTAGGAAATATAAAAAGGGGTACCTAGTGAGTTCTAAAATTATTATCTTTCTTTAAGTTTATTAAATTTTCGTTAAAAGTAATTTCAAATTCTGGCCATAATATAAATTTTAGTAATGTTTCTATTTTACACTGTGAAACCTTAAGTAATAAAAGAATGTGTTTAGAAGAATTTGAAATTACTTTTAACGAAAATTTAATAAATTTAAAGAAAGATAATAATTTTAGAAATCACTACCCCTTTTTATATTTCCTAGACAAAAACAAAAAACAAATTCAATTAAACAATATTTAGCTTTATATGTCAGTTTGGCATTTATTAGACTTCAATCAAATTCATCAAAATGTTTAAAATGTTTTCTTTTTATGTTTGTTATTAGATAAATAGTTTAGTAAAACTCATGTTATATGTAAGTATTTTAAACTTTTATATTTATTCCATGTAAATTGTAAACTTTTTTCTTTCCATGTTGTAGCCTTGATAAAGGAATAAATTTTTCCGAAAGCTCGGCCTATAATAAAGAGTTTTATTCTACAACTGACGGCGTTCCCACAATTGTTTGATGTATATATATATATATATATATATATATATATATATATATATATATATATATATATATATATATATATATATATATATATATATATATAATAAATATATAAACATATAAAAATTCATGCTAAGAAATGTTTTCAAAATTCCAAAACGCGATCTCCTACAATAGTGAATTTTTTTAATGAAAATTTGCTAAAAATACAAAATTTTAAATTGTGATTGTTAAATTATTTCATTCAAATTTGCTGCGTAACGTCAGAGTTCAAATAAACACCCCTTTTCATTATATAAACATATAGAAATTGATGCTAAGAAATGTTTTCAAAATTCAAAAACGCGATCTCATTAATGAATTTTTTTAATGAAAATTTGCTAAATATACAAAATTTTAAATTGTGATTGTTAAATTATTTCATTCAAATTTGCTGCGTGACGTCAGCGTTCAAATAAACACCCCTTTTCATCTATCCCTTGCAGGAAGGGGTCAATTTGTCATCGGAGATCGAGTCCGTGTCGCCCTTTGTGACAAACACTGCCAGTCCTTTCATTTCAGGACCAAAATGTTAGCTGGCCCTCTGTAATTTATATTAATAGGATGGCGTTTTTTAGCTTTCCTCTTTTCCCCCATTCAAGAACCTTTGTGTTTTAAATGCTCCGTTTCGCATTTAGCCAATCAAATTAAAACTCCTGCTTCAATCTTTATAGATAGTCAGAAATTTAATTTCGGCAAGTTAATGAGGCACTTTTCATTTTGCTTATGTTAAAAATGTCGAAACAGCTAAATGTGGTACAATAGTAGATTCTTTTTTAAGGGAAAGTAAAACGGGATAAAAAATTATTGATTATTGCTGGGATATTGGTTTATGGGCGTTCATGCCTATAGCAGATACTTAGCGTGCTTTTCATTATTTCCTGAAAAATTAGGTTACCGAAAGTTATTAAAAAGAAAAACTAGGAAAGCTTAGATGTTTATACTACCTCCAGCATTGCGAAAAGGTTAATTTTTTTGAAATGAAGTAGATTTGCCTTAATTTTTATAGCAGAATATTCAAGAATTTTATTTATAAGTTTTGTTTGTGTAATATTATTTTTATTTGATCATAATGTTATTTTATTTATTTCTTGATTTGTTTTGATCATTTACGAAGTTATTAAATGAAACAAATTAATTGGTTAAAAATTTGTCTTTTGGTGAATTTTCGTATAAAAAATGCACTAATGAGGAGATCGCGACTTTCGAGTTTTGAAAAAATTTCTACAAATCAACCATATATGTGCTTTTTTTAAAGAAAGCAGGCATCAAATTTGCTTACCACTATAACCTGTATGGGCGAAACAATGTACCATATTTGAAAATGTACATCAAGATGTTTCCAAAAAAACCGGTTTCCCGACCAAGGAACCTTATAGGTTAATAGCAAATTGACCTATTTAAATTTGAAGCATTTAATGAAAATTTGCTACCATAACGCACTTGCTGCGTCCCGAATTTATTTTCTTACAAACATGCAAAAATGCAATAACATATGGCGTGTTTGATTAAAAAAGAAAATTTTTATCACCAACGACTTATGGGCCACCTGTTATTGCAGAAATATTTTTAAGATGAAGCTCAAGCTGTAATTAACGTACACAATTTTTTTACTATATTGTTTAATCACGGATATATTGAACCTAATTGATTTTTTACGAAAATTCCTTAAAAATGATATACCATTAACCGATAAACTCTATAGCTAAAACTACGGCCGAAGCATCAGAGGAAGGGTCTATTTGAAATGAATTTTCTAGAAAATGAAGGATGGTCACGGTTGAAGCTGAGACTTTAGGGTTTATAAAACATTCTTCTTGCGACTTTTTCTCTACATAACCCGTATTAGTTTCAGGTTCCTTGCCTAAATGTTGCCAATTTTGACGTTTCAAATCGCGACTTTGACGTTCTGATGAAAACCCCAAATTTTTTTCTTTAAATGCCTATAACTTTTTTTTAACTTACAGACCCAAATTTGGGTACATGGTTGACTCTTTATATTACAAACACGCATACCCAATTTGATTGCCCTTACCTTATTATTTCTGGAGATATAAATTTCTTCCGAACGAAAACACAACATTTCCCGGAAAACCTGGGCTAATTTCTCTGGCTAACGAACTTATCCAATACAATTTTGTATTTATGTTGCAGCTTTCATGTGGATCCCTTGGAATCTGAAGGCCGAAATCCTCTTGTTGCATCCCTATAAAACTAACCGTTTTGGAGAAAAACGTTCTTAAAGTTTTGCTGGTATTGATTGATTACGAAATCAACTAATCTCATTTTCAATATTAACGGAGTGTGCTTTGAAAGTATCATCGGTAAACAAGATCATCTGGCGTCAGTTTTGACAGATAATATTTTGCTGTGATTTTACTTGCGAAATGGTCCAGGTTAATTATAAAAGAAGGTGAATAGTAATAATAATATGAAAAAAATTTTTTGAGACTCTGTAACTCCGTTATTTTTGAGTTTTCAAACAAATGCTATAGGGACTTGTGGCACGAACTTTTCGAGTAACACAACTCCCCAAATTTTCTGCTCATGGTTTTCGGACAGCCTATATAAATCGAATTTTTTAATACCTTCACATAAAACTGTTTTAAATATGTTTTGAAATATATTAAAAACACCTTGTAAAAATAAATCTAGTAGATAGGAGTTTCACAGTTATTATTTTTATGTCATCACACATTTAATTCCGTTGTATATGTAAGTGTTTGTGTGTGTGTGTTTTTGTTTCTTTAACGTCGGCCTATTTCCGCGACTATGGCCAATCACTGACGCCAGGGAACAGTTTCTCCTCGCCATCCTGGAAATTTTGCCGAACCCCTGCCTTTCTGTAAGGAGGGTAGGGATCTTTAACGTGTCCAACATCGCATGGACACCGGACCGACGGCTTTACGCCCCCTCCGAAGGGCGGAACGTGCAGACATTCAACTTGCTCAAATACAATGTCAGAACCTCGGTTGATGTTAATGTTACAGTTTGTACTGAAAAAGTGAAAGGAGAACCCTGGGATCGAACCCAGTTCCCTTCGGTTCAGAGGCACACGTTCTTACCTCTGAACCACCGAGGCTCTTTAAGTGTTTGTAAATCCTATTAAATTATAAATAACGTTTTAGTTGAGTTAATTTGAGTTTAGTTGGGGTTAAGCAACGTCGGGCACGGTTGGGTAACCAGTTTTTGATCTCGTCCGGGTCTGATGTTTATAGAAAAAAAAATTTTTGGTAATTTTCGTAAAAAAATTTCAGTTAACAAAAATGTTTGCATTTTTTCATAAACAAATCTTTTTAGTGCACTTATCGTAGCGATATTATAAATTTAGCATATTTTCGTGGAAATATATCCGGATTGTCGTTGAAACGTTTCTGAGCATTTTTGAGGCAAAAACTTTTTTAGCAAATTTTTGTAGCCTAGTTGCGGAACCAAGTAGTATGTTGTCACGCCAGCTCCAAATAACACAAAGTGCTAAAAAATAGAGACTGTATACAACCAACTAACAATTTGATAAATTGTCAGCCCTGGCCCATTTTTACCCCAATATAGGGACAAAGTATGTAAGGCTATATGTATTCTCACCACAATTAGAACCTTAGACCGGTTTCGCTCTAATTAGAGCTCTTCATGGCTACCATAGCCGTATTACTTTATAGGTGTATTTTCGCTACAATTAGTATGCCGTACTGAAGAGCTCTAAATAGAGCTGTTGCTAAAGTAGAGAAATAATATCTATTTTAGGTGATTAAAATTGAGTTTTCGTTAAACTTTAAATGAAAAGATTGAATGCTGTCTGTATTCTCTAATTTGTAACTTAATAATATTCAAAATTGAAAAGATTTTACAACAATCACCATTAAGTGATTTAATATAAACTGCATTCTATAACTCATCAATGTGTATTCCTGGCTGCGCATCGTACACATTTAAACTAGCTAAATTCTCTTGCTTTAAGAAATGGAAATGATTTAACATTCAAGAATTACGGTGGCTTTAGTTTCTTAGAATCAAAGATAATTTATTATACTTACATGATCAATAGTTATTTAATTAGATGTAATAATTATTATTATATAGTAAAAATGTTGACATTTTTAAGCAGTTCAACTGGTACGGAATAGAGGGCAAGCAAACGAAAATTTATAGTTTGGACGGTATCACATGCAACCAGGAATACATACTGTAAAGTTTTGGAATGTAGTATCAAGCTATTTGCAAGTGCAGCAAAAATTGTTCCATTTTTATGACTGAAATTATTATTTGTCTCTTTTTAATATTATCTGCAATATTAAATGACTTCTTCAAGCACTGAAAATAGGTATACCTAGTTTGGACGTATCGTATTACTATGAGCAGCCAGGAATACAGGTTATAAAGTTGGGGAATGCAGTATCAACGCTTTTGATGATGTGGTTGTAAAAAATGGTTAATTTTGATTGTGTAATATGTCACTGAATGTAGAATTAAAATTACTTCAGAAATCTGTATGTTTTTAAATACGGTCCCGATTTTTCGAGAACGAAACTTCGTACTGTAAAATAGACATTATCAGGCGAAAGCCTATAAAAAGTACCTCTAAATAATTAATTTGATAGGATTATCTATGTTTACATTTTCATAATTGGTATATAATTTGTAAAAAAAAATATTTTCAGAAATGTCAAATGAAAGTTCAAAGTGACAGACTTAAAGAACGTTCTTATTACTGACAGTTTGTGACAGGAAAATATAAGTATTTCTCTGCTTATATGGATTATCCTTTACTTCACTGGTTCAAGTTTCCGTAAAAAGTTAAGAAAATGTTTTAAATTTTCTTTTTTTCAATTTTGACAAATTATATAATTTGACCTTTATGTATTATTTTAGGAGATTTTTGTGTAAAAAATATTTAGACAGTTTTCGCATACATTTTTTTTTGTTTCCGTAGAAATCATTTTTTGTAAGATTTTTGTGAAAGTTTGGTAAGTAATAATAAATGTTTAATACGTTAACTGTACAATAATAAATATTTAATAAGTTATAGGAACAAAAATGTTATTTATATTTCTTTGTGCAAATTAAATTATCCATTATGGACGTGAAGCATATGCAACCAGGAATGAGGCCTGTTAAGTTATTAGTAAAGAGTATAGACAGTGTCATATAATTTGAGATGAAGTTGTAAAAAATTTGAATTTTAATAGTATTTTCTTATTTTAAGTATATGTTGACACCTTTCTCAAATTGCTTTTAAACAGTTTCAAGATGTAAAGAAAAGCATATAAAAAGTTAAAAATGAATTGTTGTAGGTTTTGCCATCTAAGCACTATCACATGAACTGCGTTGTGTGTGTACCATATGCGACCAGGAATACAAACTATTGAGTTATAGAATGTCAACATTATTCAATCATTTGTTAATGAAGTTCAAAAAACTTTTTAATTTTAATTATCTAGAATATTATTGCTCTAATTAAATTAGTTATTGGCATCGTTACGAATTGATTTTAAACACATAAAAGCACAGAAAGGTAGAAATAGTTGTAGATTTCCCCCTCTATCGCGTACTACAGAACTACTTATTGAAGTATTAAAATACCCTACATAAATATATGTGATACAATTATAAATACAGCTTATTAAATAATTAATGATGTAATCTAAATACATTTTTTTTTTCAGAAACCAAACAATTCATATTTCTGGGATGAAAATCATTTATATTTCTGGAAGCAAAGGAATTTATGTAGTGCGGACGGGTACCTACCATACACAACCTGGAATACAGAATATTGTGTGATAAAATGTAGATAATATTAAATCATTTGATGATGAAGTAAAAACTTTTTAATTTTAATTGCCTAGAATACTTTTTCTCTAATTTAAATAGATGTCGCATCGTTAGAAATTGATTTTAAATACATACCAATCTACAGGAAAGCATATAAAAGTTAAATATTGCGGCTTGTGATACATACATAAACACCCACACAATATATATATATATATATATATATATATATATATATATATATATATATATATATATATATATATATATATATATATATATATATATATATATATTTGTGTGTGTGTGTGTGTGTGTGTGTGTGTGTGTTTGTATGTATGTATGTATATATAAAAATTGAAACTGACCCGGGACATGTGTTTGTTTTAGGGGGCCTAAGTTTGTGTTCATTTGAAGAAATTTTTCCTACGAAAAATTCACTAAAAACCAGTGGCGGTTGGTGATATGGGGCACAGGGGCACGTGCTGAGCACGAATTTCAATAGAAAAAATATTTCTTTTGTTTTAATTTACTGTAAATGATTGTTACAATAATATCAATTAATTATATACGACAAACTATGGATATTCTAATTATCATTCCTTTTATACCACAAATAATGATTTTGACTTTGACTCAGCATCGGGACATCGTACTCTAAATTATAGAGTAGACTTTGACTTTGACTTGCATCCTGAAACCGCCGTTGCATTACACGCGTTTGGGCTTTTGAATAATCATTTAAAGGCGTGGGCACATAGTTATTCAGCCCTTGTTTGGTATCGGGCTTGCCACGATCGCATACCGAAAACGGCGACGATGTCGTTAACGTCCACTTTAAAATCGGCTGAGAGGGTCACACATATGGTGTGACCGAGTTAAGTTAACCCCTTGAGCCCGGCTGCGAAACGAGTTGAGTAGCTTCAATATCCGGCCGTCGGCAGGTGCCTGGCTCTGTCTATAATGCACGAAGTTGTTTGCCTGCTGTGTGATTTCAAGGGAGATTTACGAAAATTGCCTTTATTTTTGCCCGGTTGTCAATAAGACACGAAGTCACTTGGTAACTGTGTGATTTCAAGGGTAATTTGAGAAAATGACCTTTATGTTATGCCCCATGTTGATGTTTTGTGTAATCAACTTCAAAAACGAACGGCTACTGGCCCGTATATACAAAATTGTGTGGCTTTATTTGAAATATAAATTGTAAAAGTACGGTCGTAATTATCGGAAACTAATTATTTGCCAGTAGAAATTAGCTCCAAAAGACCGCGATATGCTGAGGGCATAGGTGATAATCGCAGAAGTGCTGCAGTAGAAGTATGTGACGTTATTATAACACAATTAAACGATAGACTTTCTTTCACAGACCATTTGTCTCTTTCAAATTTGTTGTCAACACACAGTTTTAATTCTTACGAAGTAAACTTCCCAGAAAACGATTTTCAAACTAGTATTCAGCGCTATCATTTTTTTGACACGGGGAAACTTAGAACAGAATTAATTACTTTATACAATCGAGAATATAAGTGATATATGGAAGATTTTAGTGCTTTCTTAAGTTTTTAAAGGAAAATAACCTTAACGAAGCATTTTCCGATATTTATCAACTATATAATATTGTAGCAACGATTCCAATGACCACTTCAGAAAGCGAAAGGTGCTTTTCAACTTTAAAACACGTTACTTATGGCATTGGTTATGTTCTCGATCGAGAAAAAAATGGTTAAACAAATCCGGGACTAATGAAAAAATGATTAACATTTTTGTGAACAATAAGGACAGGCGAGCTGATTTTATCTACAAATAACGATAAGATACCTATATCCAATTTTTCACATGTTTCCACCCAGTATTTTAATTTATTTATGCCCTCGATATTCGTGATTACCTAAATATTATTTCAAATAGCCACCAATCTCCCAAAAAATATTCTGGTGAAAGTCTATATTTTTGTATGAAAGAATTTTTCATTGAAATTCTGAAGTGTCAAAAAAACGCGTGACCTTGAAATTTTCAACATTTTCGCCTACGACGCCACTGGTTACCAATTAATAGGCAATCCTACTCACGAACCCTGTGCCCACCCATGTAAGACACCCACGAGCCGCCACTGCTAAAACATTCCTATATGAATTAGTTTACTACTAAACCAAAGATAACGACCGTGAAAACAGTATCGTTAAGAAAAACAAATATCCATGATAATTTTATCTGGACATTGAAATAATTTATTTTTCTTTGTGCAAGCTAATTGTTTTAATATGGACGTGTACCATAGGCAACCAGGAATGTGGAGTGTGCAGTTACAGACTAGTATTAAATTATTTAATGAAAAGTTACAAAAAAAACTCAATTTTAACCACTTCAGTTTCCTTAATTTAAATACGTAAATGTTAAAGCTGCTTCTAAACATAACACATTTAAGTAAAACATAGAGAAGTAGGAGTTACTATAGGTTGCGCCCTCTATTCCGTACCAGTTGAACTGCTTTGAAATGTCAACATTTATACTATAACCGGTGTGATTTTAGTGATATAGTATATATAATAATTATTATTACATCTAATTAAAAAACTATTTATCATGTAATTATAATAAATTATCTTTGATTTCAAGAAACTAAAGCCACCGTAATTCTGGAATGATAAATCATTTCCATTTCTTAAAGCAAGAGCATTTAGCTAGTTAGTTTTAATGTGTACGATACGCAGCCAGGAATACACATTGATGCAGTTTGTATTAAATCACTTAATGATGATTGTTGTAAAATCTTTTCTATTTTGAATATTATTAAGTTACAAATTAGATAATACAGACAGCATTCAATCATTTCATTTAAAGTTTTAAGAAAATCAATTTTAATCACCTAAAATAGGTATTATTTCTCTAATTTAGCAATAGCTTATTTGGGTTTAATTAAAAGAAAAATTATTGTTTTGTATTTTATTGCAAAGAAATTGTGCAGAAATCGAAAATTACATGAAAAGCGGACAGTCGGATTAAGTTTACAGGGAGATAAGAAATTTAAATTTAAGCCAGAAACAAAAGTAAAGTTAGAAGAGACAATTCTAAAAATTTATCAACGTAAAGAAGGACATTGCTAAATATTGAAAAGCCTATCTAGAAAGTTGTATCACGAAAAAAAAATTAGTTATGAAAAAGTGTATAGGTAGGTATAAAGGGGATAAGAAAGAGAAACCCAAATGATCCAGGCGCGCCCACCTCAAGAGAATTTGTGTTGTATAGGAACATAATATATGTCCTAAGTTAATATTATTTGCAATATGAAAGAATATTTTTTCTTTTGCTGGATATTTTGAAGCAAACGAAAATTTTTAGTTTGGACGGTATCACATTGCAACCAGGAATACATACTGTAAAGTTTTGGAATGTAGTATCAAGCCATTTGCAAGTGCAGGAAAAATTGTTCAATTTTTATGACTGAAATTATTATTTGTCTCTTTTTAATATTATCTGTAATATGAAATAACTTCTTCAAGCAACTGAAAATAGGTATACCTAGTTTGGACGTATCGTATTACTATGAGCAACCAGGAATACAGGTGATAAAGTTGGGGAATGCAGTATCAACCTTTTTGATGATGTGCTTGTAAAAAATGGTTAATTTTGACAGTGTAATATGTCACTGAATGTAGAATTAAAATTACTTCAGAAATCTGTATGTTTTTAAATACGATCCCTATTTGTTGATGATGATTTTTCGAGAACGAAACTTTCTACTGTAAAATAGACATTATCATGCGAAAGCCTATAAAAAGTACATCTAAATAATTAATTTAATAGGATTATCTATGTTTACATTTTCATAATTGGTATATAATTTGTAAAAAAATATTTTCACAAATGTCAAATGAAACTTCAAAGTGACAGACTTAAAGAACGTTCTTATTACTGACAGTTTGTGACAGGAAAATATAAGTATTTCTCTGCTTATATGGATTTTTCTTTACTTCACTATGGTCAATTTTCCGTAAAAAATTAAGAAAATATTTTAAATTTTCTTTTCTTTTTTCAATTTTGACAAATTATATAATTTGACCTTTATGTATTTAGCAGATTTTTGTGTAAAAAATATTTAGTTAGTTTTCGCATGCATTTTTTTTGTTTCCGTAGAAATCATTTTTTGTAAGATTTTTGTGAAATTTTGGTAAGTAATAATAAATGTTTAATAAGTTAAGTGTACAACAATAAATGTTTAATAAGTTATAGGAACAAACACGTTATTTATATTTCTTTATGCAAATTAATTTATGCATTATGAACGTGTAGCATATGCAACCAGGAATGAGGCCTGTAAAGTTATTAGTAAAGAGCAATGACGTATACGTCGTTGGTAAAGAGTATAGACAGTGTCAAAATCATTTGCGATGAAGTTGTAAAAAGTTTCAATTTTAATAGTATTTTCTTATTTTAAATATTTGTTGACACCTTTCTCAAACTGCTGTTTACAAATGTAAAAAAAAGCATATAAAAAGTTAAAAATGAATTGTAGGTTTTGCCATGTAAGCACTATCACATGAACTGCGTTGTGTGTATCGTATGCAACCAGGAATACAAGATATTGAGTTATAGAATGTCAACATTATTCAATCATTTGCTAATGAAGTTCTAAAAACTTTTTAATTTTAATTATCTAGAATACTATTGCTCTAATTAAATTAGTTATTGGCATCGTTACGAATTGGTTTTAAACTCATAAAAGCATAGAAAGGTAGGAATAGTTGTAGATTTCCCCCTCTATGGCGTACTAGCTGAACTACTTATAGAAGTATTAAAATTACCCTACATAAATATATGTGAGACAATTATTATAAATACATCTTATGAAATAATTAATGATGTAATCTAAATACATTTTTTTTTCAGAAACCAAACAATTCCTATTTCTGGGATGAAAACCATTTATATTTATGTATTTATAGGTATTTATGTAGGTCGGACGGGTACCATACACAACCAGGAATATAGACAATTGTGTGATAAAATGCAGACCATAAACATCATTGATGTAGACAGTATTAAATCATTTGACGATGAAGTAAAAACTTTTCAATTTTAATTACCTAGATTACTTTTTCTCTAATTTAAATAGATGTCGCATCGTTAGAAATTGATTTTAAATACATACAAATCTAAAGGAAAGCATATAAAAGTAAAATATTGTAGATTGTACCATCTATGTTATACCAACAGAACTGCCTGAAGATTTATTAATTTAAATTAAAATATTAGAATGATCTTATATAATATGTCATAATCAAAATATTATTACAGCTAATTAAACAATTAATCATCTAATTAAAATAAATGATTTTTGCTTTTCAGAAACTAAAGCATTCGTATTTATGGGGTGATAAATCATTTGTGTTTCTCGAGCAAGACAAAATATTCAGTGTTGGAGGTGTACCATATGCAACGAGGAATACAGACTATTGAGTTTAGGATGTAGACAGTATGATTATGAAGTGGTAAAAACTTTTCAGTTTTAATTATTTAGATTTAGAATATTAATTTCTATTTAAATAGATGTTGGCACCATAACAAATTTTATTTTAAACACATGAAAAGCAAAATGAAAGCAGAGTTGCCAAATTGGGCGATTTATAGCAAATTTGGCTATTTTTATCTATTGTTGCGAGTTTTTTTCAAAAGAAAGCGCCAAGTCGCAAATTGGGCTACTTTTGTTACCTAGAAATCGCCAATTGGGCGATCTTGAAGAAACGAACTCTGTTGTAAAACTATTCAGTTTCGCCAAAGTTTGATTTATTCAGAAGTTAGATCGACGAACATTCTTTTATCCATGGGAAGTAATGACATTTCGACATCCGCCCCAAAATGAACCACAAAGTGAAATGGGGAACCCTGGGAATCGAACCCAGTGCGCTTGGGTCTAGAGACACACGTTCTCACCCATGGACCACCGAGGCTCTATGCCATATACATCATTATATTAAAGCTTCTCGTCAACCTAATAGAATGCTTTTATAAAAAAAATCCCCCCGAAAAATTCAGTTTAGACGATTTGACAAGTGACAGTTCTTACAGAAAGTGCGCGATTTTAGGCGATTTCGCATGGATGGAAAGTTGGCGATTTTGGGCGATCTCGTTCAGCAAAACGGCGATATTTAAAAACCTGGCAACTCTGAATGAAAGTATAAAAAGGTCGGGACGCAGCAAGTGCAGTAGTGAATTTTCATAAGAATTGTGCACTATCAGTAAGGTATATTATTAAAACTAATTCTTTAAATTTAAATGGATCTTGGAGATCGGTTTTAGAGTCCCAGTTAGCGATTACTTGAAGAAATGTCTATTTGCTATGGAGCTATAAAATTAAAGTTTGATACACATATGTAAATATTGCAAGTTGCTTTAAAACATTGTCTTACAAATTTCACTAAAGTTACAAAAGTTTTCCAGAAAAAAATTAATTATTTACAAAAGGGGAATGTACCTGACAAATTATCAATATGACAGGTATTTTTCCTTATTAATTGCTTGGATGGTTTTGTTTCAGTCAACCCAATCGAACTAGTTTTTGCAAACAAGACAACAAAAAAGGTTTTTTAAATAGGTTTTACTATGGCTCAAGATTGAAGATTATAGCTTAAACGGAAATTGAGTATTCGGATTTTTACGAAAATTCTCCACCACAACATACTTGCTGCACGCAGTCCCTTTTCATCAATTATTTACTGTTGCTGTATCCATTTTTTTAATGATAAAATATTGTATCTCTCTATGTGAGACTAAACATGATTTTAAGGAAGTATAGCTGCAAAATGGGTAAAAGGTAGCTTATAGAGGTCCAACTAAGCTGGCTTTTCGAACTTTCCGCTCACATTTCCCGCCCAGCACCTCTATTCACTCCTGGTCCTGTAACTTTTTTAGGTCCCCTGTGGGTCCGGGGACTAACTAAAAGAATAGGCCCAAGGTAACTCCTGCCTGTCGTAAAAGGCGACTAATTGGTATTAAACACTGGCAGGGGTCTTGTCCAGGTGGGCCTGGAGTGAGGCGGATATCTCTGGGGAGTGATGTACACCCGGATTTTGAAGCCTCCACTCTGGGCTTAGAAATGGACGGTGCCCGTGCTTGGTTCTTCCTCGGGAGAGGGGTTCCGGATGGGTGCCGCCTTGGGTTGAGTGTTGGCGGGTGTCATGTGTCTAGACGACCCGGAGTGGGTTGACAACTCTGATGAGTGGTAAACACCCGGAGTTTGAGGCCCCCACTGTGTGCTTCAGAACGGACGGACAGCCTCGCTTGTGCGATGCTCGGGAGCAGAGCTCAAAGGGATATCGCCTTGAGTTTAGCACTGGTGGGTACCGGGCCTAGACGAACCCGGAGGAGAGCTGAGATCTTTAGGGGTGGAATACAACTAAGGGTTGAGGCCTCTTCTGTGAGCTTCGAAACGGACAAACGACCTCACTTGGATGCTGCTCGGATGCGAGACTTCATGATACTGCCCCGAGTCAAACACTGACGGATGTCTGGTCCAGACGAACTCGGCGAGAGGTTATCTCTCTTTGAGCTTTGAGACGGGCAAGCGACTTCGCTCAGGTGGCAGTACACCTGCCAAACAAAGTTTCACCTTGAGGTGTCGTCTCTTGTCGGAAGCTCGATTTGTGGGTGAAATTTAAGCTAATGCTGGCAGGTGTTGGGCCAGGATGAACCCAGAGGTGGCTGGGGTCTCTAGGGGTGGATTACACCTGGAGACTTGGGCCTACTCTGTGAGCATCGATACAGGCTAACGACCCCGCCTGGATGCTGCTGGAGGGCGGGACTTCATGATACGGCCTCGAGTCAATAAAACACTGGCGGGGGTCTGGTTAAGGTGAGGCTGGGGGGAGGCGGATATCTCTGGGAAGTGATATGCACCCGGAGTTTGACGCCTCCACTGTGGCCTCAGAGACTGACAATTGGCCTCGCTTGGTTGTTACTTGGGAGCGGCGTGTGTCTAAACGTCCCGGGGGGCTCTGATCTCTGATGAGTGGTAAACACCCGGAGTTTAGAGCCCATACTGGGTGCTACGAAACGGACGGGCGGCCTCGCTGGGGTGGTGCTCGGGAGCGGGACTCGATGGGATGATGCCTTGAGTCTAACACTGTGTCAGGTTTAGACGAGCCTGAGGGGAGCTGAGATCTCTAGGGGTGGATTACAACTGGAGATGAGATGCTGCTCGAGAGCGGGACTTCATGATACCGCGTCGAGGCAAACACAGTTGGATGTCGGGTCCAGACGAACTCGGAGATAGGTTATCTCTCTTTGAGCTTCGAAACGGGCAAGCGACTTCACTCAGATGGCAGTACACCTGCCAAACAAACTTTCACCCTCAAGAAAAGATCACTCCCCCAGGGAGCTGGAATTGATGGGTGAAATCTAAATAATTAGAGGTGAGCCACAATAGACCTAAGGTCGCAGTGGAGGGCCTGGAGTAGCCCACTCACAATAAAATCTAATCTAATCTAAACTAGTTGTGGAGATGGGTCAACATTGAATCGAAAATACAAAAAGGTACAACAAACTTTTTTAGGGGCTGTTTGCAAGAAATGTTTCTTGTGGTATGTGCATCCAGAAAGGGTTCTAAGCATGTTTCTGAATTTTTTTCTAAAAGTCCCGTGTGCTAAACTGCAAAGTTACCAAAAATTAAAATTTATTTCCAACATAAATGTACCTGCCAAATTATAAACGTAGCAGGTATTTTTCCTTATTAATCACTTGCATGGTCCATTTTAGTCAACTTAATCACCAATTTCTGCAAACAAAATAACAAAAAATGTTTTTTTTTAAACAATTTTGTTGTTATTTTTCAAATCTAGTACCCAAGGTGCCTTTATATGGGCTTTACTATGTATCAAAACTGAAGATTCTAGTTTAATGAGAAATTTAGTTATCACTATTTGAAACATTTTTACAAAAATTCGCTACCATAACGCACTTACTGCACCTAAACTATTTTCAACACTTATTTACTTATTACTGTATCCATACGTTTTGAAAATGAAATAAATATATATATATATATATATATATATATATATATATATATATATATATATATATATATATATATATATATAAATATTATATATATATATATATATATATATATATATATATATATATATATATATATATATATATATATATATATATATATATGAATTTTCTGGAAATATTTTAGTAACATGAAGGAGAATGACGGTTGAAGCCGAAACTTAAGGACTTGTAAAATACACTTCTTGCGATATTTTGTCTACATAGCCCATATTCGCTTTAAGTTCTTTGCCTACAGTTGCCAATTTTGACGTTTCAAATCCCGACTTCGACGATTTTTCTGTCATTTCTTGCCCTTCTTGTCCCAAAAAAGTTAGTCTTTATAACATACAAAAAACTTGGCCGATCTTCCTGGCTAACGAACTTATCCAAGCCATTTGCAAAAGGAAGGTACCCACCAACTTTTATCGAAATATATATATATATATATATATATATATATATATATATATATATATATATATATATATATATATCTATATATATATATATATATATATATATATATATATATATTTATCAAAAAATTGTGGGAACGCCGTCAGTTGTGGAATAAAACTCTTTATTATAGGCCGAGCTTTCGGAAAAATTTATTCCTTTATCAAGGCTACAATATGGAAAGAAAAAAGTTTACAATTTACGTGGAAAAAATATAAAAGTTTAAAATACTTACATATAACATGAGTTTTACTAAACTATTTATCTAATAACAAACATAAAAGAAAACCTTTTGATGAATTTGATTGAAGTCTAATAAATGCCAAACTGACATATAAAGCTAAATATTGTTTAATTGAATTTGTTTTTTGTTTTTGTCTAGGAAATATAAGAAGGGGTAGTGATTTCTAAAATTATTATCTTTCTTTAAGTTTATTAAATTTTCGTTAAAAGTAATTTCAAATTCTTCTAAACACATTCTTTTATTACTTAAGGTTTCACAGTGTAAAATAGAAACATTACTAACATTTATATTATGGCCAGTGTCGAGATTATGTTCTGACAGAGCGCAAGTTCTTTTTTGTAAACGTATATATATATATGTATATATATATATATATATATATATATATATATATATATATATATATATATATATATATATATATATATATATATATATATATATTCGATAAAAGTTGGTGGGTACCTTCCTTTTGCAAATGGCTTGGATAAGTTCGTTAGCCAGGAAGATCGGCCAAGTTTTTTGTGACGTTTACAAATAAGAACTTGCGCTCTGTCAGAACATAATCTCGACACTGGCCATAATATAAATTTTAGTAATGTTTCTATTTTACACTGTGAAACCTTAAGTAATAAAAGAATGTGTTTAGAAGAATTTGAAATTACTTTTAACGAAAATTTAATAAACTTAAAGAAAGATAATAATTTTAGAAATCACTACCCCTTCTTATATTTCCTAGACAAAAACAAAAAACAAATTCAATTAAACAATATTTAGCTTTATATGTCAGTTTGGCATTTATTAGACTTCAATCAAATTCATCAAAAGGTTTTCTTTTATGTTTGTTATTAGATAAATAGTTTAGTAAAACTCATGTTATATGTAAGTATTTTAAACTTTTATATTTTTTCCACGTAAATTGTAAACTTTTTTCTTTCCATGTTGTAGCCTTGATAAAGGAATAAATTTTTCCGAAAGCTCGGCCTATAATAAAGAGTTTTATTCCACAACTGACGGCGTTCCCACAATTTTTTGATAAATAACACTATTACCGTCACAAAAATTTAATACTATATATATATATATATATATATATATATATATATATATATATATATATATATATATATATATATATATATATATATACACAGTATGTGTCCACGGATTTAGTGTGGGTAAGGTATAAGTGACAAAAAATTTTCAAATTAGATTATGATATTCTGGGAATCGCTCCTGCTTTGTCTTAAACGGAGATGTTGAGAAAATGAACAAAATCAATTATTATACAGGGTGGTTTATAACTGATGTAATGAAATGTATTAAGAGTAAACTACCTTCGTTTATTAAGATACCGCAAAAAGTTATTAACAAAAATTGTTCAGAATTAAAATTTATGACAGGCTCTCAATTTTCAAACAGATCAGCCTACTATGATTTTTTTAGCTGCGACTTTATTTAAATGACGTTCGACGGCTTCTGTGATTAGGTGTACTTTAAAAAATACTTGAAACTGTATTAAAAAAAGTCTTTACCATAATTAAACTTGGGGTAGGTTTGCTTTCATCTTAACCAATAAAAAAAAGTAAAGTAAACGCACAATTGGACATTCGAAGCAATATTTGGCGAGTTGCATGGCTACTTGAGTTCTGCCTTGTTGTTCGTTTCCCGGGATACTACTTATATGAAAAATTTAAACGTCAATTTTATTTGTCACGAACAGCAAGCTTCTGTATTTAAACATATTAACAACAGAACAAAAAGTGTTTATTGTGCAGTGCTATGGTTTGGGTGAAGAACATTCTTATCAGGGAGTGGTAAGAAAATTCCTTGAACGCTGTCCCAATTATTTGGTTTCTGCTACTGGTGTAAAAAAAGTTGTTACAAAATTTATGCGTACTGGAAGTGTTTTAAATTTTAAGAAGACAAAATCCGACCTAAATGAAGAAGACAATGCTGCAGCTGCATTGGCTATGGATTCTGTTAGACGTTTTCCGAAATTATCATTGAGAAGAAGGGCATTAGAAGTTGGCAATATTAGCAAATCGCATTTGCAACAAATTTATCGTACTAACAAGGTAAAACCTTTCATAGCAAAACTTATACACACTTTGGAAGAAAATGACGAGTCAAAACGATTCGATTTTTGTTTATGGTACGGCGATCACTATATACAAAATCACAATTTTGGCAGAAGTGTTCGGACGAATCCACTTTCACCACTAATGGGGTGGTAAATTCCCAAAATGCACGGCATTGTTCTATGGAGAATCCAAATTATAGAATTAATTGCAGAAGACAATGCCATAAAAAAGTAAATGTGTGGTGTGCTGTTTCTTACACTGGGATAATTGGGCCATATTTCTTTGAGCGGAATATGAACCAGTTGACCATTTGCATGACATGTCACTGAAAGATAGACAAACAGCATACTTTCAGCATGAAGGCCACCCACCATATGCAACAGGAATCGTTCGAGAATGGTTAGATCGCGAATTTCCTGGGCGGTGGATTGGTCGATATGGGCCAATACCTTGGCTTCCCAGAAGTCCCAATCTTACCTTAATGGACTTTTATTTATGGGGCTATCTCAAACAGAATGTCTACGTGGCTCCATTAAACAACGATCTTGATTTGTTGAAACTGAGGTTGAGAGAGGCAATTGACTATTCCAATTCAACATATTCAAAATGCCTACAAAGCATTTACTAAACGGGCTGAGTTATGTGTATCGGTTGGTGGCAGCACATCTGAATAATTTCTTTATTTTTCGTTGTTCGTTTTGATTTTCGTTAGCAATAAGCGTTTTGCATTTTACTAATAAATTATTATTTAACATTTCATGGTTACTTACTTTGCGCACCTGCGTTCAGAAAACCACAGGTAAAAAGCTCCATATTGATAGGGAAAAAATGTTAATAATTTACTTGAAATTTCAAAGTAGGCTGATCTGCCTGAAAATTGAAAGCCTGTCATAATTTTACATTTTTACTACAAAACAGTTCAAAATCTTCACTCAGGAGATATGCAACGGCATTTTTGATTTCACTATTGTTAGTTTCGCAAAAAAGTAGAGTAGTATTGTGAAAACTGCAACCTTATCTCTACTCGTAATAGATATATACACGAAACAACAAAACACTGTACTTTGATATATGAAATTCCAAGGGTGGGGGTCGCCGTCTTGCCCCCCACCCCCTAAACTACACCCATGAGTGTTGCTTTTCAAGGTTTGTAAGACACACAATAGAAAACTATTTATCTTAAGAAAAACAAAGCATTTCGTTTATAAGTTTTATTCGAATATCTTAGTCCACTAAAAACCTCATAACACAAGAATAACAACCAACAAAAAACAAACACAAACAACATGAAATACATTAAAATGTATAATTACTTAATATAATACTGTCATGTTCTCACTTAGATTCTTACAATTCTATAAAAAAAAGTACGTACAATGCAACAAATAAAACAAGACAAAATACACTTGATACCTAAGTACTTAAAAATCTAATAGGTGCTATAAAAATATTTCCCAAACATTGCTAACTAAAACAGTGTAGCATAAAGTAAAAAAACAAGTGCAAAAATATATGGAACAATTGGTCCTTTTCATTTATTATTACAGGGAAGTATTAAATATTATAATTAAAAAAATAGGTAGTCCAAAAAAGGTAATATCAACAATGGCGCTGTTTTGACACATTTTCAACTTGTCCACCAAATTTATGTTAAAAATATAAGTAATTTAAAGAGAGATGATCACACGTTCCAACGATATTTGAAAGTTGTCACCATAACTGATAAGTTTTCTAAATTGGCTATAACTGTGATTAGGTGGTGAATTGTTATATTTTCTGTGGTTTTACGGTTGGCATAACAACTGAATCTAAACGGGAAATTAACATGCGAATCAATAAAGACATTTTATCTAATTTTTATGCAATTTCCATAGTGATAATATGTGCTGTGTTATCGCTAGGGCTTCTTACTTTTTTCTTTGGTTTTATTAGAGTGTATTCAATATCTCGTGGCGGGTAAGCTTCAAAAATGCTGCGCGAGGAGGGGCTATGAAATGAGAAAGTGAAATATAAAAACATTGGCTGCTTTTTAAACCCGTTAAAATTCAAATTTAGACAGATGTAATGTTAGCAACTGAAAGACACTGACAATTAATTTATTTGTTAGCACAACATTACAATAGAATAACCATCATTATGATTTATTTTATAATCATAAGTTGACAATAGGATCAAAATTTGCCATAATCTTCTTAGGTTGGCTACTAATACGAAAGTAGGACGAATTTAAGATTTCTGTGCAACAAAGGTCACGCGCCACGAGATATTAAAAGGGCTCTACTATATATAATTACAGTACCATGTGTTTAGACGGAACACTGCCGCGGCCAATATATTTGCAACTTTTGTAGACCCAACTACTTCCTCTCCTGACTGAAACTTTTAAAATCCTGAAAATCCAAACATTCCTTCGAAGCTCTGTGGTCTCAACAGGATGAAGCCACACCAATTTATGCACGACTAATGTGAGAATATTAGTAACAATGTTTTCTGAATCAATGGATTGGCAGAAGAGGTCCAGTTGAATGGCCCGCGAGATCCCCGATCTGACGCCACTCGACTTTTTGTAATGTGGGGAAAGAATATGTAAACAATCAAGTGAGGAGAAACCAAATAATTTCGAAGGGTTACGAGACAGAGTACAGCACTCATAATAAATATAGGATCAGAAGTTATTCAAAACGTACTTCAGTAATTTGACAATAGATTAGCACATTTATATAAGGGCAGGTGCATTACGACTATAAATGGATACACATACCAGGTTCGCTCTCGTTAGAGCTCGTCAGTGCGATATACCAAATTACAGCCAGAATACACCTAACAGCAAGTTCGGCTAAAGGTAGCCAGCCTGGTAGAACACAGCAAGATGTATAAGTGTCGCCATCGGTGGCATAGACAGGTAATACGTTGTCACGGCAGCGATTAGCACATTGTCGAAAGGGCGGTGGAGGGTACTCTAGAATCTACAGTGTAATACTGATTTTTGTTTTCACAATTTGCTTTACTATATTTTTTAAGTTAATAATTCCCTATTCAAAGAGTTATATTCTGTGGTTGTCATTCAAATAGTTATTTCAACTAAAATTTGATGATTCACCAAGTACTGACTACAGTGCTATCGGGGCGGCAAGGCCGCGGACGAGCCCTGAGGGAAAAAAAAAAAGTAGTGACTAAAATCAAAAAGTTTTGTTTCTGAACAGAGAATTGAATTTTCCTTGACCCAAGATGACACACGAGCCGTCTCTAGCCATTTGAATCGGTAGCTACCGCTCAGAGAGGGTTGAAGTAGGGGTTGAGTTATTGCATCAAATAAATGATTTTTTTAGGCAAAAATCGACATCTTTGGATTGTTCAAAAGTTGTTGGTGTTCATTGGGAAACATTTCCACGGTTATGAAAGTTAAAACTAGGTTCTAGGGTTGAACTACGCCCAAGATTGATTATTTATATTTTGACATTTAGGCTTCAAGGGAGCCATTGTAGATTGTTTGATGAATCGTATAGGTTCAGATTTGCTATGTAGTCTACTATTTTCTTAGGGGCTATTTTACCTATTCCTTGTGGTGTTAAAGTCACCTCTCCAAGGTATTTGAGCCTTTTGCAGAACTGAGCCACACAACCGCATAGCAAATGTTGTTTCTGCTTCAGTGCAGTATCTATATTTTTCACTGTCCACCTTACCCATCTTCATAAGGTGAAAGCTTACTGGTGAGTGCCCAGTGAAAAATCCTGTGATCATTCTCAAGTCGTTCCTGTTCAATTCAAAAAACAGTTCAGACGGTTCAACAGTTCTGTTGATATGGTGATGAACCGTTTTGTCTGACTTAAGCCTGGCAGTTTTCTTCAGTATGACAGCATTGCTTCCTCTCCCAAGTATCAAGTTCATTTCTTACATGGCCTTTTGATAATCCAACTAGTGCTCTGGACTACAGAATGGTAAATGGTGTTGTTGATGTCCTTTTTGCAAGGCTATCTGTTTCCTGATTTGCTTCCATGCCTTGATGCTTGGTACCCACATCAAAGTTACTTTGCTGCTCATAGCCAGTTGCTTCAAAGATTATTTGCAGTTCCAGGTCAGGTCAGGTCAGAGCCAGTTGCTTCAAAGATTATTTGCAGTTCCAGGTCAGCTTAAACTCTGTTTTGTCAGATTTCAGAGTCTTTAATACTGCCTGACTGTCGGAGGGGATGTAGAACTCTCTATTTTTGAGTCTTCTTTGTATGTACTCTTGCAGCCATTCTCAAGGTATATAAAAGGAAGTCACGTTAGGTTAGGTCAGTCTTATTTCGATTCTGTGGCATCAATGTGCCTACTCCCCCAGCTCTCACCATAATGGATCGCCTCTAATGTCTTATAACTGTAAGACCTTGAGACGATCCAACCTGGTGACACCTAAGGAGTAGGCAGATTGAGACTCTGAAATCGAACTGCGCGTGACTTGACATCCTTATCTATACAAAAGTGAATGGCTCAGAAATGGGAACTGAAACGTCGAGTTATAAATAATCTTGGATGTGGTTCAACCTGAGAACCCAATATTTTCATATATAGATACACATTTACACATATATAAGAAATACTAGGTTCTCAGGTTGAACTGCGTTCAAGATTTATATCTAGGATCCCGATTTGGATGATTTTCAAGAAAAGGGGTACGGAAAAAGTTTGTCGAGTTAGGTCAGATCACTCATAGTTTAATTCCAGGGTCTCAATCTGCCTACTCACGGATCGTCTTTAAGTGCTGTGTGTTGTTAAACCTAGGCCTGAAAAATATTATACTAAAACTTTGTAACATGTGTGTGTTTCTCTTGGAAATTGCTAGAAAATAGGGACCAAAACGTAGAAATACAGATGCGGTCTGGTTTTTTTAAACCAATTTCTTATGTATTTCCAGTGTGCTAACGCATTTTTTTGAAAATGTGTCAAGGTAGCCTAATGCTATTTTAATTACTATAAAAGAGTATAAAAACTATAATAAAAATAATAGCTAACACTAATACTATAAACTAGAGGTGTGCGAAGCTTCGAAATTTTGAACCGACCACGAACTCAAAACGAACCTTCGGTTCGAAAATTTGTACATGCTGGGCGATGTTAAAGTAGTTCTAAGTTTACTGTTCGAAAATACTTCAAAACTGAACATTACAGGCATTCCTATCATGCTCAGCTTTAACCGCCTCAATCTAAAAAACTGTTAAAACTTCCAGGATAATAGCAAACAACAAAAAGTATATATAATAACTGAGCTTAGCTATAGATGTCAAAATTAAGATGTTTTCAATGTACCTTTTTTAGTGAATTTTCTTAAAAAAAATTCACTAATGAGGAGATCCCGACTTTCGAATTTTGAAAAAATTTCTTCAAATGAGCGCTAATTAGGACCCCTGGAACCCAAATCCGAGGTCGGTTTCAGACTTTATATGTTTATATACATATATATATATATATATATATATATATATATATATATATATATATATATATATATATATATATATATATATATATATATTTATATATTTATGTGTCACACCTATAACTAAAAAAATAATGGACCGATTTTGATAAAACTTGGTGAATACCTTCCTTTCACAAGTGGCTTGGATAAGTTCGTTAGCCAGGAAAATCCGCCGAGGTTTTCCCGGAAAATTTTGTGTTTTCTTTCGAAAAAAATCGAAAAAAATTTATTTCTCCGGAATTAACAAAGTAAGGGCAACCAAATTTCACACACGGGTTTATATCATTGTGGGTAAAATAGCTACGAAAATTTAGCTCTGTAGGTTAAAGGACAAAAAAGTTACAGGCATTTAAAGAACAATAAATTTGGGTTTTCCTCAAAACGTCAAAATCGCGATTTTAAACGTCAAAATTGGTGAGTACCTTCCTTTCGCAAGTGGCTTGAATAAGTTCGTTAGCCAGGAAAATCCGCCGAGGTTTTCCCGGAAAAATTTATGTTTTCTTTCGAAAAAAAATTATATCTCCAAAATTAACAAAGTAAGGGCAACCAAATTTCATACGCGGGTTTATATCATTATAGGCAAGTTACCTACCATAATTTAGCTCCGTAGGTTAAAGGACAAAAAAGTTACAGGCATTCAAAGAAAAATACATTTGGCTTTTCCTCAAAACGTCAAAATCGCGATTTTAAACGTCAAAATTGGTAATATTTAGGCAATGAACCTGACACTAATATGAGCTATGGAAGGAAAAGGTCTCAAGAAGAATGTTTTACAAAGCCTGAAGTCTTAGTTTCAATCGTCATTGTCCTTCATTTTACTAAAATATTCCCAGAAAATTCGTTTCAAATAGACCCTTTCTCTGATGTTTTGCCTGTCGGTTTAGTTAAGTTGATGCTTTCGCTGTAGGTTTAGTGAAGTTTATGGTTTAACGGTCTATAATTTTTAGCTAATTTTCGTAGAACAAATTCGTTACTGCATTTTAGCATATTTTATCGAAATATGATGCATGTTTGTAAGAAAAAATTTGGACACAGTAAGTGCGTTGTTGGGGCCTCAAACTCCGGGTGTATACCACTCACCAGAAATCTCAACCCGCTTCAGGTCGTCTGGACACACGACACCCGTCAGCACTCAAACCAAGGGGGTATCATCTGGCACCCTGCTCCCGAGTAACAATCATTTGGAGGCCTCAAAATCCGGGTGCACATCACTCCCCGGAGATATCCGCCTCCCTCCAGGCCCACCTGGACAAGACCCCCGCCAGTCTTTGACTCCGATTAGTTGCCTTTTACGACAGGCAGGAGTTACCTTGGGCCTATTTTTCTAGTTAGTCCCCGGACCCACAACTAACATCAGCAACGGATGGTATTTTCATTTCAATTAACCTGCAAATTTTGTCGAACCTTTCCTTTTTGCAAATAGAATAGATACCTTCTACTTACCAAATATTGTATGCTAAAATATACCTAAATTTTGTATTTATAAAATTGCATTACAACTGTATTGTGTCTTTCAATGCTTTACCAGCTGAGCATAGAAAAATAAGAACGTTTGATACATTTAAGAGGGAAGTTAAACGATTTTTAGTTGAGGAAGCATTTTACAGCCACGAAGATTTCCTGGATTTCGCTAGTCGGTGATTCAGGGTTCATCATTTGGCGTTGATTGTCCGTTTTGTTTTGTTTCTTTTTTTGTTTTGTTTACTCTGGGAATTGTTTGTGGGTTTTCATATTTTAGCTGCTGGCATGTTTGTATCTTGATTTGTTTGTGTGAATTTTATCGTTGTTTATATTAAACCATTTGTTTGTATATTTTATTTAGTGACATATTTGTGAATTTTTAAGTACATATATCTTCAATTCATTGATTGTTGTTGCCCTTACTTGGTGAAACTGGTTGATACTACATACAGACTTGGAGACTACTTCTCTGGCTTCACCATGAAGCCAGACAAGTAGTCTCCAAGTCGGTTTGTACATATATCTTGTTTATTTATATATATTTAGGTTCTTAACATGCTGTTATATATATATATATATATATATATATATATATATATATATATATATATATATATATATATATATATGTTTCCTTTTTTGTTTGTACATGTTTTAGACTTTAACTTATTCTGTCTTTGTTTACAGACATTTAACTTTTTAATTAGTCTTTGTTTTTGTTTTACTTGATCACTTGTTCTGGACTATATTTTGGTTCATGTATACATATGACCTGTCACATGTACTGCTTGTACCCAAGGCGGCCAATAAAAATTATTATTATAAGCAGATATGAATATTGAAAAATTTTGGTTAGTTCGATGTTCGATTTTGAATTTTTAAGAAGTTCGAAATTTGAGTGTAAATCTTAGAAATACTATTTCCGAGGTTCGAAGCAATATATTTGCTTGGGTTAATTCATAGTTCGGTTCGAAAAAAACATGGTTTCGCACACATCCACTATAGACAAGAATGATTTACTAACTTTATGTATATTGATAATTTGTAAACAATACGTTTTTATTCGTAACATAGTTCTCATATAATTTTTTTAATGATTCCAAAATGATGCAAAAATATGAGTTACAAACTGTCGCACATAATATTACACTTTTAAAAAAATCTGATTAGAGCATACATTTTACTCGATCTTTGGTTTAGTTCGCATCAAGCTATAATAATATTGGAGTTTACATTTTTAATTAGTCATACTTCAATTACTGTTTCACATTATAATTATATAGGGTGTTTCATTCATAACTTAAAAAGCGATAAGACCCCCAAACTAAAGGTGTCCTTAAAAAATGTTTTACAATCTACAGGTTGACGTGATGTTCAAAAATAAGCTTCAAGTTTTGACAGTTGCCCAAAATGTTATAGACAACAAATAAGCTGAAACTTTTGCACAATGTTGCATAAAATGGGCCAGTTATTTTTTATTGAAAATAGATACCTATAGATTTTTTTAACTGAATATCTTTAGAATTTAATCATCAAAAGTCACAAATTCAACATTTTGTGTAGTATGCATACCCAAATCTACACCACTGGCTGATTTTTACCAAATTTTCATTAAAAAGAATTCGCTTATAGCTTGATCGCAAATTTGGTAATTGCTACTTTTGTAAATAGCCAGGGTTATTCATGGTGGGTGGCCTATTAGACGTTTATATAATATTACTGAAGCTAAAGACTGGACATTTTGGTAGCATATGTAAGAAAATAGGATTTCTCTATTTAAAATGTTTTTGATGATGCAGTGTTGCCAGATCGACTTGTAGCTGATACCAACTTTGTTTTTTAAATGGAACACTTAGCATATTATAACATTTTCAAATTTTACGACATATTTGAAAACTTTTTCATGTAACATATGCTACATCTATCCTCAACCGTTTCAGAAATAAAGAAAAATTTATAAGAAAGTTGGCAACAAACATCTCTGAATGAGAATTTTGTTTTCTTCATAACCAGCGCAGGTAGAGGTCTGGATTTTTGGTTATAATTCCTTTTCAAAATGCTTAATCTGGCTATGATATGAGAAGAAAATTTCCGCATACAGGACGTGTAAAAAATAATGTCCATTCTGTTGTTGTTGTTCGAATTATGTTGTTCGAAATTATTCTTTTTTTAACTTGAGAGAGTGACCGTGTAAGTGAATATTTGCAGAGAGTGGGAACATATGCTAGAGATCAACTCCAATGCATCCATGAAGTGTTTTATATGTGTAGATCAAATCACCCCTCGCTCGTCTTTCAGAAAATTTAGATAAACCACACAGCCTCAGCCTTTCATCGTAGTTCGGACTCACAATACCATAAGGCAGACTTGTGGCTTTACGCTGCATGGACTCCAAGGACAGCACAAAACCCCAGCATACTCTAGGACAGGACGAACATACATAGTGTAAAGCCTATTAAAGGTTTGGACTGAGCAGCCTTTAACAGCATTATGCATCAGGTAGAGCAGCCCATTAAGCTTTGGACATGTGCTATATGGGCAGACCATGACAAATTGGACGAGGTAATGATCCCCAAATCCTTATGATTATCCACTGGATTTATAGATTGCTGCATTATGAGAATTTGGGAATATTGAAACCCAAATGCAACACAGAACATTTGCCGGTGTTTAAAGGCAATAGCCAGTTAGTAGATCAATTCGCAACAACGGATATATCATGCTGGATATCACTATAGTGAGTTAAAGGATTCTAAGAGGGAATCCTGGAAGAGGTTCTGCGGGGACATCTCTAATTTGCCCAGCAGCGCCAGAATCCACAGAATTCTCTCACGCGACCGTGTCCAGGAACTGGGATTGATAAAACGACCAGATGGCTCCTCTACTGAATCACGGAAAGAAACGTTAGAGCTCTTAGCACACACACACTTCCCAGATTGTCTGATCCTGAGCAACGAAGATGTCCGGCCAGCCGAGGGTCGATATAAACGCTCTCGGAGGGAGGACTGGCGGGTTGCTCGGAGAATAGTTACGGCCTCGGCGGTGGAGTGTGCTGTGAAACAATTCCAGACATTCAAGGCGCCAGGGGAGGATGGGGTGGTACCGGTCCTTCTACAAAATGGACTGGAGATTCTCCTACCTATCCTAATCAGGCTGTATAGAGCCAGTCTGGCTTGGAACTATATTCCATCCAGCTGGACGGTGATGAGGGGGGTTTACATTCCCAAATTGGGACGTAATGACCTCCTACCCAGATCACTGAGACCTCTCAGTATTACATCATTCCTCTTGAAGGGATTGGAAAAAATACTGGACGGACACATTAGGGGAGCATCTTAGTCAACAACCCTCTTAATACCCACCAGTATGCCTACCAAACTGGCAAATCTACTGAGTTAACACTCAATAACCTCGTCGAGAAGATCACACACTCCCTGGATAACGGGGAGGTGGCGGTGGCTGCATTTCTCGACATTGAAGGAGCATTCAACAATGCATTACCTATCTCCCTCTACGAAGCCACTATTGCTAGAGGGGTGGAACCTACCATTTGTGGCTGGATCCGAAGCATGCTCTACAATCGGACCGTTATTACCTCAAAATATAGACTATTAGGCGTGAGCCACAATAGACCTTATGGTCGCGGTGGAGGGACCGGTATGGCCCACTCACAATCAAACCTAACCTAAATCTAACCTAAAGGATTCTGAAAGACTTTCAGATAATCTGCGTAGAGCGTACACTCGAATTTTAACAGGCAAGGTAGGTCCGAAGTATATACTACAAACCGTAGAGGGCCAAGCACGGATCCCTGTGGTACTCCATGGTGATGATTTGCCATTAGATTTATACCACAGCTGTTGGTATCAATTGGATGGTGCCCCAGCTCATTGCACAGATAGAGTAAGTGAAGAACTTACAATTATGTTTAAAGACAGATGGATAAGGCGTATGGGTCCGTGGAATTGGCCACCGCGATCACCATGTATTGTACTGCTCGATCTTTGGGGTATAAAACTCAAGTTCTCACCACTGTATGAGGTGGATTTTCTACAACGTGATCCAAAAGAAATTCAGAGCGCTAAAATTTGCAATGTTATGGAGTCAATTCATAGATGTCTAAGAGTGAATGGAGGACATTTTGAGCACAATATGTAGTTGTAGCTATGCACAACTGACTGGTTTCATTAATTTATTTCATTCCAATAAAGTGTTACATTTGTAATTGTCTCTCAATATTGTTACAAAGCACTTTAATAGACGTAGGTGCGGTGTTGCCACATCTCCAGAATTTCCCCAACATCTGGGAATTTTTGCACAATCTGGCAACACCGCCTCCCCACCCCCACCCCTGGGGGTGCCTGGGGTGACCCCCCTCAGGCGAAGTCTCAACCCTCTAGGACCAGAAATAACGAAGTTACCAACTTGTACCCCGTCGGAACGGATAATTGAGGTCTGCACATTCCGAACACCTGTATATACACCCTATATACGCAGAGAACCCTTACACCCTGTATACGCAGAGAGATCTTATAGTTCGAGAAACACCTCTTGTGTAACATAGGAGTGGTGACCACATTTGGATCATCCTGTATACACATCCCCCTGTATACACACGGGACCGATCTGTATTCACAGAACCTTCTAGTAAAAGAAGGTCCTGGAACGTTCTGGAATGGAACTCTCTAGAAAGGAGGGGAAGGTACGGCGAGTATATAAAAGCGAAAGCAAGCCAGCCCGAGTTAGTTCAGTTCAGTAAGATAATGTGGTAGTGACTTGAAGAAGCAGTGTAAAGTGTTAAGAGAGTAGTGACTGTAGTACCAGATTAGTGACTTTTGTTGAGAGTAGTAATTGTAAGGCCAGTAAATGAAGTGTTTTGTGAGAGAGACATTCTAGAAATTTTATTGTATCCATATTTAGAGTGTAAATAAAGTTGTTTTGTTAAAATTAAAAGTCTCACTTATCCAGAACCCGGAGAAAACGCAACAATTTGGTGTCAGAAGTGTGGGATAAGTGAGTGAAGAAGTGAACAAGCAAGCTAGCTGTAAATGGTAAACACCAGATCGACTGACTACGACAAGATGGCTGAAATCAAAGAGTTGATGGACTTACTGAAAAAGCAACGCGAAGAAGAAGAAAGAAGACGGCGCGAAGAAGACGAACGACGGCGGCAAGAAGATAAAGAAGACCTCAAGAGGCAACGCGAAGAAGACGAACAACGGCGACAAGAAGATGAAAGAAGACGACGCAAAGAAGACGAACAACGGCGACAAGAAGAAGAAAGAAGACGGCGCGAAGAAGACGAGGGAAGACGACAAGAGGAAGAACAACGGCGGCAAGAAGATAAAGATGAAATCAAGAGGCAACGCGAAGAAGACGAACAACGGCGACAAGAAGATGAAAGAAGACGGCGCGAAGAAGACGAGAGAAGACGACAAGAGGAGGAACAGAGGCGTCTTGAAGATAAAGAAGAACTCAAGAAGCAACGCGAAGAAGACAGAGAAGACCTCCGAAGTATGTTCCACAATATGAGAGTTGGTGTAAAAGAAGAAATAGAACAGATCAACGAACAAATAGAAAATGTGGACAAGAAAGTAGAAAATGTGGACAAGAAAGTAGAAGATGTGGAAAATACAATAGGAGTGGTAAACAGGAAAGTAGAAAATGTAACAGAGGATTTGAACAAACGATGGGAAGAAGTGGAGGGGTTGAAAGAACAAATGAAGATGATGATGAAAGGCACAGAAGTCAGACATAGAGAACTGACAGAGCAGGTGATGGGCCAGACTGACAGAACTCATCCAAGAGGAGTTACTGGAATGTCCCCAGTTCAAAATCGGCCGGAAGAAGATATGCCAATCGTGCAGCAGCCTCATGGAACCTTGAAGCCGCCGACTTTTGACGGAGAAACATCGTGGCCCATGTACAGGAGGCAGTTTGAGGCGGCAGCTCTCAGCAATGGGTGGAGCGAACAACAGGCAGCAACTGCTCTAATTCTCTCGCTTCGAGGTAAAGCCCTAGAAATCCTCCAGAACATCCCGGAGTCGAAACAGCAAAACTACTTAACAGTGATACAGGCCCTAGATTTGAGATATGGTAACAAGTACATGAGCCAGGTCTACCAGACACAACTAAAGTCAAGGGTCCAGAAGCCAAACGAGACGCTGCAAGAATTTAGTGCCGAAGTGGAGAAACTTGTGCGACTGGCATATCCCCAAGCCCCAGAAGAATTTGTCAACCAGATAACCGTCCAGACCTTCATCGATGGGGTACTTGACAACGAGATGCAACAATCTTTGAGGCTCGGAAGGTTTAAAACACTTACAGACTGCGTCATTTATGGTTTGGAATTTGAAGCAGCCAAGAATGCATCTCAACCTCGCCGAAACAGGCTGCGCGAAGTGAAGGAGATAGAGGACCATGCAGACACGACAGAGGAACTAAGGCGAGAAATCAAGTTGATGAAGGAAGCCATAAGCAAGCTCACTGCAACGGTTGGAGCACGTAGGACGAAAGCAGATTGGTCAGACATAGAATGCTACAAGTGTGGTAGGAAAGGACACATAAGTAGGCAGTGCTTACAAACCCAACAGGTGGCTCGCAGAAGACAAGAATATACCAACAGGGAGCGCCATCAGGGAAAACGACCTGACGCCAGTGTAGGTGGGCGACACGTGGCATGCGAGACCCAAGGCCTCAAGGTCAGGGTCTCCACTATCCGACGCTACCGCGAGAGCCTCGTTATACCTGGCAGCATAGACGGAAGACAATGCAGTTTCACCATCGATACTGGTGCTACTAGATCCGTTGTACGTCCAGACATGTTGCCAAACAGGCCGGCACTCACGACCAACAAACAGCCTGTGTTGGAGACGGCAAAAGGAGATAGGATACCCGTGCATGGAGAGGCCACTGTTTACATTAGGCTGGGCAGTACTGAGCTACAGGTAAGGGCTGTTGTCGCAGAAATCGTCGACGAATTTATTCTGGGCCTGGATTTAATGGAAGAGTTCGATGTCCTTTCAGTGGACTTCCAGAATAAGATCTTGAAAATCGGTAACGAAGAGTTGTATTTATCTCCACTAGCAGGCGAAGCGAATCCCAGGGTGAGACTTATTGTCGACGAAGATACACGGATTCCTGGTAACAGTGAGAAGATTGTCAGAGCCAGGCTAGAGAAGAAACTTGATGGTATGACTGCTCTCATAGCGGAGCCCCTGAAAGATAGGCATGATGGTGCCCTCGTCGCACGATGCTTAGTAGACCCGAAGAGGACAATACCCATAAGAGTGGCTAACGTACAAACTAACAGGGTCACATTGAAGAGAGGTGAAGTTATCGCCACTTGCGAACCCATTGACCGAGTGACGTTGTCCAAAAACGTGACACCCACTGCATTAGACAGAAGACTGCCAGTAGAAATAGTAGAGCGGTTCAAGAATTCATGGGGCCAATTGAACAATATGGAGATGGAGATGGCCCTGAAGTTCGTATTGGAGGAGGCCGATATTTTCGCTCAAGATAAAATCACAGGTCGTACGAGTCTAGTGCAACACAGAATTAATACTGGCGACGCAAGACCAATTAGACAGCCGCCGAGAAGACTGCCTTTTGCCAAGCAATCAGAAATCAAGGCGATGGTTAACGAAATGCTGGAAGATGGTGTGATTGAGGAGTCTAATAGTCCTTGGTCGTCCCCAGTAGTTTTGGTCACCAAGAAAGACGGCACTATGAGATTTTGCGTGGACTATAGGAAGCTGAATGATGTCACCAAGAAAGACAGTTATCCCCTGCCCCGGATCGACGACACTTTGAACACTTTGGCCGGATCAAAGTGGTTCTCTACATTAGACCTGAAAAGTGGCTACTGGCAAGTAGAACTCCATAAAGACGATAAGGAGAAAACTGCTTTTTCAACCGGGAATGGGTTGTACCAATTCAAGGTCATGCCATTCGGCTTATGTAATGCTCCTGCCACCTTCGAGCGACTAATGGAGTTAGTGCTGAGAGGACTTACATGGGAAACATGCCTGGTGTATCTCGACGATGTCATGGTGATTGGAAGGACTTTCGATGAACACCTGTCGAATCTGAAGCAGGTTTTCTCCAGGCTGAGAGGTGCCAATCTGCAACTCAATCCCAAGAAATGCGTCCTCTTCCAGAAAAAAGTGAGTTTCCTCGGACATGTCGTTTCTGAGAAAGGGATAGAAACTGATCCAGAGAAAATAAAGGCAGTAAGAGACTGGCCTGTGCCGAAGAACAAACATGAGGTGAGAAGTTTTCTGGGACTTTGCAGCTACTACCGACGCTTTGTAAAGTACTTCAGCAGCATTGCGAAACCTCTGCATAGCCTGACTGAAAATAAGGCCGAGTTCATCTGGTCACCAGATTGCCAAGAGTCTTTTAGAGAGCTCAAACATCGTCTTCTCACTGCTCCTGTGCTGGCTTATCCTCAGGACGAAGGACTGTTTATACTGGACACCGATGCTTCCCAGTATGGCATTGGGGCAGTACTCTCACAGCTCCAAGCCGGAGAAGAAGTTGTGATAGGCTACTTCAGCAAAACGTTCGGAAAAGCAGAAAGGAATTACTGTGTAACCCGGAAAGAACTGCTGGCAGTTGTAAGATCCATCGAACATTTCCACAGCTTCCTGTATGGAAGAACATTCCGCGTGAGGTCGGATCACTCTGCTCTGCAATGGCTTCTGAACTTTAGAAATCCCGAAGGACAGATAGCCCGATGGATAGAGAAACTGCAGAGCTACGACTTCCGGATTGAACATCGAAAAGGAAGAAGTCACGCCAATGCAGACAGCCTGTCGAGAAGACCATGTTCAGTGCATGAATGTAAATTTTGCGAGCGACAAGAGAACAAAGAGATCGACAAAGTAACTCATCAGATCAAACAACTGGTGGCAGGACAGGAGAATAACACCGATCTAGACGTAAATCTTGAATACATCAGAGACGCACAGAAGACAGATCCAGACTTGAAAAATATTAGAGAATGGCTACAAAAGGGGAAAAGACCTGAGTGGCACGATGTGTCCCGGTTTGGGGCGGAGGTTAAAGGCTACTGGCTACAATGGGACTCATTGTGTCTAAAGAATGACATGATCACTCGAAAATGGGAAACTGCCGATGGTAGAGACTGTATATACCAGACCGTTGTGCCAAGTGAGTGCATAAGCAGTGTTCTTCAAGAGTTACACAATAGTAGAAGTGGAGGCCACTTTGGGGTCAACAGGACTCTTGCCAGAGTGAGAGACCGCTTCTATTGGATAAACTGCCGAAGAAGCGTGGAAGAATGGTGCAAAAGGTGTGACCAATGTGCTTCAAAGAAAGGACCAAAGACCCGATCCAGAGGAAAAATGATGCAGTACATCTCAGGTACACCGTGGGAGAGAGTTGCCGTAGACATCGCAGGACCTTTTCCCATCACAGAGTCTGGGAACAGATACATAATGGTGGCGATGGACTACTTCTCGAAATGGCCTGAAGTTGCGCCGATCCCCAACCAAGAGGCAACGACCGTAGCAGAAGCCCTGATGGAAAATGTCATATCACGGCATGGCGTACCCTTGGAGATTCACACCGACCAGGGCCGGAATTTCGAATCAGAGGTCTGGAAAAGCCTAATGGACTTGCTAGGCATAAAGAAAACGAGAACAACGCCACTCCACCCTCAATCAGACGGCATGGTAGAACGGCATAACAGGACCATCAATCAGTATCTTGCTATGTTTGTCGACGAGAATCAGAGAACCTGGGACAAGCTGATACCTCTGTTCCTCCTAGCTTACAGAAGCTCTCAGCATGAATCTACCGGCTACACTCCATCCATGATGTTGACCGGCAGAGAGATGCGGTTACCAATCGACATGACGAGACCACCACCGAACGAGGACATAGCGGACCTAGCTACGTTACCTGAGTATGTCGCCGACCTAGAAGGAAAACTGCGCACTATACACAGATGTGTCAGAGACAGGCTCCTCTTAAGCAGTGACCGGATGAAGATGCGCTTGGACCGCAGAGCAACACCCCATACATTCAAGGAAGGTGATGCAGTGTGGCTGTACCAACCAACAAGGAGAAAGGGCCTCAGTCCCAAACTTCAGAAACCATGGGAAGGGCCATACTTGGTGACTAAGAAAATTAACGACCTAGTCTACAGAATCCAGCTGTCTCCAAGAACTAAACCCAAAGTTGTTCACATAGAGAGGTTGAGTCCCTATCGGGGCAACGAACCCCCAAGTTGGCGGCCGGTAAATACTGTTCGGGACGAACAGTCTTAAGGAGGGGGGCAGTGTTACAAAGCACTTTAATAGACGTAGGTGCGGTGTTGCCACATCTCCAGAATTTCCCCAACATCTGGGAATTTTTGCACAATCTGGCAACACCGCCTCCCCACCCTCCCCCCCCGGGGGTGCCTGGGGTGACCCCCCTCAGGCGAAGTCTCAACCCTCTAGGACCAGAAATAACGAAGTTACCAACTTGTACCCCGTCGGAACGGATAATTGAGGTCTGCACATTCCGAACACCTGTATATACACCCTATATACGCAGAGAACCCTTACACCCTGTATACGCAGAGAGATCTTATAGTTCGAGAAACACCTCTTGTGTAACATAGGAGTGGTGACCACATTTGGATCATCCTGTATACACATCCCCCTGTATACACACGGGACCGATCTGTATTCACAGAACCTTCTAGTAAAAGAAGGTCCTGGAACGTTCTGGAATGGAACTCTCTAGAAAGGAGGGGAAGGTACAGCGAGTATATAAAAGCGAAAGCAAGCCAGCCCGAGTTAGTTCAGTTCAGTAAGATAATGTGGTAGTGACTTGAAGAAGTAGTGTAAAGTGTTAAGAGAGTAGTGACTGTAGTACCAGATTAGTGACTTTTGTTGAGAGTAGTAATTGTAAGGCCAGTAAATGAAGTGTTTTGTGAGAGAGACATTCTAGAAATTTTATTGTATCCATATTTAGAGTGTAAATAAAGTTGTTTTGTTAAAATTAAAAGTCTCACTTATCCAGAACCCGGAGAAAACGCAACAATATTATATTTGATTTTTTTACACATTATATTTGATTCTTGGCTCATAACTCCGAATCTGCTCAAAATAAGTATACGATGGCTTGGTACTTTTAAATGGAGAATTTGTTGCACTTTTAGGTGCCGTCATAATATACGGGGTGGTCTATTTAAAATTCTCACATAACATCCATTTTTATATGTTTCAGAATGCACATTATTTTTAAATGCACTGTATGTGGAAAATGTTGTATCATAATAGGATAAAGCGTTCAGAAAGGGAACTAAAGTTAAAAATTCAGATCTCTACCTGTGCTGATTACGAAAGAAACAAAATTTTCATTTGGAGGTATTTGTTGCCAAATTTCTTGTAAATCTTTCTTTATCTAAATTTGAAAATGTTATAATATGTTGAGTGTTCCATTTAGAAAAAGTTGGTATCAGCTAAGAGTCAAACTGGCAACACTGCATCATCAAAAACGTTTTAAATAGAGATCCTATTTACTTACATAAGCTACCAAAATTTTAGACTTTAGCTTTAGTATTTTTTCATAAACGTCTAATAGGCCACCCACCATGAGTAACCCTGTATATTGAATGGGTAACTGCTAATAATAAAAATACGTATAAAAATTTATACAGTGACAAAAAAATGCCATTTTTTCATTTATGATTATCACAAATTAAATTCGAGACAAAAACCGCAATGATTATTTTGTTAAGATGCTCAGTTTACGTCTAAGATGTGCATCAGGAGGCAATGCTAATATCCACTTCCTTAACCCTGTCAAAATCACTGATCCCAAAACCAAAATTGCTCCGCTTACTGAATATTTATTTGGTGTCTCACTGAAAAATATAACTTGCCAGATGAATGCAAAAACTATGTCGGTACTTCGAGCAATAGCTACAGGACCTACTTGTTCTATCTGCAGTGCTATTGTAAGCAATATCTGCCCTAAAAAACTAAAGAAAGCTAAAGCTACTATAAGATACCTATCTAAGCCACAGGGTGGATAGCAAATAGCTCCAATTATATAACTAACAATTATACATTGCACTAGTGCGAACGATCCAAAATTCGTCATGATTACAGAGAAATGTATCCCTTTTAAGGCTCTCAGAAGTACATATGCATTTGCTCCAAAAAGTGTGGCTGAAAATGCAGCTACAGCACCCCAAAATTCAGTCTTCTGTCCAGTTTCTCCGAGTGAATTTACTGTAGCACCAAATATAGATGATGGCCTCGTGATGAAAACCACACCAATTAATGTTAAGATTACTGAAAAAACGTTAAATATACCACACGATTCCTTAAGGAAGATCCTTGCAAAAATACTGGTGAATACTGGTACTGAGAAGACAATAACCGAAGCATCAGCTAGTGGCATGTGTCGAAATGCATAGAAGCTCAACATCAATGCTGCTGTTCCCATGAAGGATCTGAGAAGTAGCATTATACGTTTGCCTTTTGGAAAGACTGGTTCTTTTCGATAAATCACAATCGGTATTGCTGGTAGAAGCACTCCCAAGTATCTATATGCAGCTAACGCCATTGGGTCTACCGAAGTCATCCATTTTACAATCACAGAGCATAAGGAGAAAAATAATGAACTTAAAGTTGCTAATATTATACCCAAATATGGGCATCTACATCTAAACTTTGGTGTTATAATCTTTGGCTCATGTTCGTTTTCATCGTCGACTAACTGCTGCAATTCGACGTGTTCCGGCATTGTTCTTGGTCTAAAAACAGGCAAAGCAAACCCAGTAAATATAACTTCAAGTAAATAAAAGACAAGGTAGTTACCTGTTAATTTTTGGTGTCCACTAATTTATTAGAATCATTATCAGTTAGATTCTGTTCACAATCCATTTTTGGTTACTATATTTGAAGTATTTACATTGCACATTTTATCTGATTTATTATTTTAAACACTTATATTATATATAATAATTAATAATAATACTGCAGCAAAACTGCAGCTCTTAATAAATAAACGTCAAACCGGTCAAACTGACATCCTCCAATGGTTTGACAACTGACAACTGACAGTTCATTATTAACATGTGACATTTTCTTGTGAGCGGATTCTTATGCAGAATCCAATTTTTCATTTAATGTTTTTATATGTAGGGCAAACAGTATATCCAAATGCTGTAACTGTAGACGATAATACACGCCGATGCCGCCTAGGTGGCACAGTTCGCATAGGTAACTGTATCCAATTAATGCAGGAGTTCCTCAAGGTTCAGCTTTAGCCCCTACTTTGTTTCTTCTCCACATCAATGACTTCCTCTCTAGCACATCCAACCCAGTTCACAGTTACGCGAACGACAGCACCCTCCACTCCAATATACAATACACTAAGCCTGTCTCTTTAGCCCAACTAGATGAGGATCGCAGACTCATGGAGGGTTCTATCTCCGCGGATCTCCAAAAAATATTAGACTGGGGAAGTAGAAATCTTGTACAATTCAACCCCACCAAATCACAGTCTTGCCTTCTTTCTCATAAGAGATACACCAGCCCTAGACCCATCACAATAAACAACCAAGTTATTCAAAGTAAAGAGTCCTTTTCACTTGTTGGCATCTCTGTGGATCGAAATCTCAATTGGCACCAACATGTCACATCAATTCCAGAAGGGGCTGCTAAGAAATTAGGTTTCCTCTTCCGGGCTCGCAAATATTTTTCACCAGCTAATCTATATACTTTATATACTTCACAAATAAGACCAAACCTCTAATACTGCTCCCACATCTGGGGTGCTGCTGCCGCTTTTACACTCACTATCCTGGACTCCATTCAAAAGAGAGCTATACGTCTCATCGGTGACCCTACCCTTACCCAAAGGCTGCCATCCCTTGCCCACCGACGTGCCGTTGGTGACCTCTCTCTCTTTTATAGATATGTGCATGGGCACTGCTCAGAGGAGCTTTCTTCCATAGTTCCTCCACCTGCTGCCCCCAACAAATCTACCAGGGGAACAGAGCGAATGCACCCTTTTACTGTCCAGGTCACCAGACATAGAACATCTTGTTATGCCCGCTCTTTTGTCCCGAGGACTTCCAAGTTGTGGAATTCCTTGCCGGCACAAGTTTTTCCTTCTCCCCGAACCTCCAAACCTTCAAGTCCAGAATTAACAAGTTGCCTCTTTCCTCCTTGTCGACACCCACGGTACGATAGTATTTAGGCTGTAAGCCCTCGTGGTGTGTTGTTGCCTCTTTCCTCCTTGTCAACACCCACGGTACGATAGTATTTAGGCTGTAAACCCTCGTGGTGTGTTGTTGAAATTAAAAAAAAAGGTGCCTACGTTCTTTAAAAGAACTTAAGCAACGTCAGTTCTTAGACGGGTGACCGGTTTGGTATCCCAATCCCATCGGGTCTCATAAAAGATAAAATTGCCAGCAAACCCTTCCTCTAATAAACCTAGTAGTTGATCGTGGAGAAAATAAATACCGAAGGAAAAAAATACTGGCAGATGTTAATATTTGATTATCAATCATTAAAGCAGCGACCTCAGGCGACTCGAGTTGAAATTTATAGTTAAGTCATAATTTGTTTAATATGTTAAGAGCTCAATTTTAACTTTCAAATATGTATTTTTCTTATTTATTATCCCCTTATGTTGATAATTAAAAGCGAGTAAATCACTATGGGTGCCAAAAATGCTCTAAAGGCCTTAAAAGTTAGAAATGCTATGGACCACAGAAACTTATTATTAGTGCCTTCATTTGAAGCTAACACAAAAGTGTTTGGAAAGCAATGTATTCAGAAATATAGGTGATTATTGAGTAATAAACAAGTTTCAGTGTTTTTTCCCTCAAGTTACATATGACTACGGCAATGTGCCATTCGCACATTTTTCCTACACATTATGTTAGCAGTATTCAATTTTTTTAAAGCAACCTGGTCAGATCATTATCTTTTACACCTGTCGGTTTTTTAATTCTTTTTTTTTTCAGTGACATGAAGCCGTTGTTGTATTGTGACTTTTTTTCTTATTTATTTATATTTTTCAACTCATTCGTATATACCTATAATACGGAAGGACGGGGAACACATTTCATGCCTTAGGGGTCTGCCTAGGCAGCTATTTAAGACATACAAACAAATAAAACAATTTGTGAAATGTTGGCAGATAGTAGGACCATTATATTTACATCGGCTCACATTTTATAGTGTCACATTTGTCTATGAGAATTAAGTTTATGGACTTTGTTGTTTCTATGGTCAGATGTCGGTTATAAAGTGTGTTAGAAAGAGCGAACACTCTGGGATCATATTTCTTCTTATCCAAGCGACTTGCGAAAGGAAGGTATGTGCCAAATTTTATCAAAATCGGTCCATTATTTTTTAAGTTATAGGTGTGACACATAAATATATAAATATATATATATATATATATATATATATATATATATATATATATATATATATATATATAAACATATAAAGTCTGAAACTGACCTCGGATTTGGGTTCCGGGGGTCCTAAATAGCGCTCATTTGAAGAAATTTTTTCAAAATTCGAAAGTCGAGATCTCCTCATTAGTGAATTTTTTTTAAGAAAATTCACTAAAAGGTCAGTAAACACATTTGTTGGAACAGAGCCGATGTCGACAGAATGAATAGGGCCCGCCGAGATATTTGTGCAAGTAGAAAGACCAGAACAAGAGCAACTACACAGAAGAGCCAGCACCACATAAGAACTTGACTTAAAGAAAGCTCCGACATATTAACGAGAAGGAAAACCATCCACTCTGCTGTCGGAATGCATATACGAGTAGAAAACTACCACATAAAGACCCGTTATGACGTGCGATCTAATTCAGCTGGTTTTAAAGAAGGAGATCGTGTGTGGTTCTACAATTCAGTACGACGAAAAGGACGGTCACCGAAACTACAGAAATTATGGGAAGGTCCTTATAAAGTGGTCAAAAGGATCAATGACGTTGTCTATCGAATTCAGAGGAGCCCGAAGGGTAAGATGAAAGTGATCCATATGCACAGACTTACACCATACCAAGAAATGTCAGAATTCGACCAGGCCGATCGAATATAAGAGGGGGGCAGTGTCACATTTGTCTATGAGAATTAGGTTTAGGAACTTTGTTACTTCTGCGAACACTCTGGAATTATATTTCTAGAAGGGACCACAAGTGACAGGTGTAGAAAAGTGTAGAAGATCTAGAATCTCTATGGAGAGTATAAATAAACGAACGGTACATAGAGTGAGTCAGTTCAGTATCAAGTCAGTGTGGTGTAGAATAGTGATCATAGAGTATTAAGCGAGTCAGCAGTAAGTGTTGGTGTTTAAGAAGCGATCATAGAAGGCGAATAGTGGAATATAGTTCTATGGACATTTAATAATAGAGAGAAATATTTTAGTTGATATTGGTGTTGGAAAATAGTTGCTTATAATAAATTAGTAGTTTGAAAAGCTGTGTTTTGTTAGTCAACGAATCCAGAACCCCGTAGAACGTAACAATAGTAAAGCATGTGGAGACAAATTTAAATCCCAATTTTTAAATGAGATATATTTTTTGCAATTAATGAATGGGGTTTTCCGCAAAACGTCAAAATCGCGATTTGAAACGTCAAAATTTGCAATATTTATATAATACAATAAATACGAATTATTTGTCGCAAGAAGAGTATTCTGCAAACACTTAAGTTTCAGCTTAAACCGTCATTGTTTTTCATTTTACTGAAATATTTAAAGAAAATTCATTTCAAATAGACCCTTTCTCTGATGCTTTGGCTGTAGGTTTAGTTAAGTTGATCATTTGGCAGTAGTTTTAGTTAAGTATATGGTTTAACGGTCTATAATTTTTAGTTAATTTTCGTAGAAAAAATTCGTTAATGAGGAGACCACAACTTTTGAATTTTAAAAAGATTTCCTCATATGACCGGAAACTAGGCCACCTCGAATCAATATCCGGTTTAACTTTCAGTTTTTATTTGTTTACATATATACAGGGTGACGCATTTCTACAGTAAAGCTCAATGTAATTGTTATTATACAAGATACGAGAAAAAATGGTATACGTTAATTATAGGGTGTTTTAAGCTGCATCTTATAAAAATATTTTTCTGAAAACAGTTGTTTGAAAAGCGTTCGGGAACTAATCTTCAAATTTACCATAAACTGTTTGTACCTATACCTAATTATCAATCCAGAAACTCCAAATTGCAACCATTAGAAAAATAATGTACACATAATTGAATTACTTAAAATTGGAAACTCATAAATTCATTATCAGCCTAAATAACCCAACATTATTGTTGGTAAAAGAAAGGCCCTATTCTAGAACCCAAAACTAAAACGCAAAAATTATTAGTTGCATAAAGGTCGCCCTCTGGATTATCAAAATCAAATTAGTGATGGGCAAAACCGTTATTTTCTATTATCAGTTGAAGCCGTTTACGTTATTCCATAATAACCGCTGAAAATAACAGCTTCAGTTATATTTCTGTTATTTTGAACTGGATAGTCGATCGATAGTATCCTACATTCCCAAAGCTGTGAGCGAGAGCGAGAGCGAGCACATTAGTATACATAACGTGTTACGTGTTAAGTAATATGTTATGAAGTAAAGTCTGCTCTATACTGCATAGCATACCCATACATATTTATCATTCCCAGTCGCATGTCCATTCATCCCGTTAAATGGTTAAATTTAACAGTGGTCGATGAAAACCGATGTTTATTCATCGAACCTAGTTGCAGTGGAACTGAAACTCTGAAACAGATACGAGTCCGAATTCTAGTTTAGTGTAAGAAGCGTTATTTTGTACCTGTTATTTTTATAAATCCATAACTGGTGGATACCGTTGCGGCTCGACAACAGTTTAAAAATAACAGACAATTAAATAACGACCCATCACTAAATCAAATCATTTCGCAACAAAAAACATTACCTTTAAAAACTTCAAAGGTGAATAATTGAAATCACCAAATCGCAAAAATTAAGCATCAAAATTCCTGTTCAGCTTTAAGCAGTATATTTAAAATTGTTTTAAAGATTTTATTTTCAAAATATTGAGAACTGCGTACTAATCTCCCATAAGAATGTAATCAGAATCTGACGAAAAGCGTCACGAAACGACAGCGTGAAACGAAAATGAAAAATGGAATCTTTCCGAACTGGGCTTTTCAAGAAAATCGTGCTTGTCTTCAAACGAGAATTATTTCCAGTGCGGAATTTCGCAAGGTAAAACTTCCTATTTCATTTCGTAAATATTTGTTTTGGTAAATTTTATAATCGATGGGATTTATCATAAAGTGGGGTTATAGTGGTTTGTTTACTCATTTGCGTTCTTATTTATTATAAAATTGGAGTTTTGTTTATAAAACATAAAAATATAAGCCGATTTAATTATTCTCGATCATTTTTCAGTTTATCTGTAAGGTTTTTGGTATTATATTTTGGGTAAATTGTTTCGAATTTATTTTTAGAATTTTAATATAATCAAAGTTTTACAAAACAATAATTAGCAAGTAAATAATGGTGGTAAATATTAGGCCAAAATACTTGGCACTTGACTTGTTTTGTATGTAATCACTGTAATTTAATTTTAGGTCAGGAAATCATTGGTTAATTATATTGTTGAGCTTTTGTTCTTTGTTGTATACAATCCTTTTATTGTTATCCTATTCAATACTACAATAGATTATTACCTATCTTTTCGGCCACCTTTATTTCCAAACTTTGAGAGTTTCTCAGTTGTGCGACCAAGCACTGCGTAAGTTTGTTTGTGGGGGACATACATATTGACATATTGGATAACAGTGAAATGTCTAATGTGTAGCTGAATATCCTGTATGAGTTTGGCTACATCTCTTACGTTAATAATTTCACTAGAATTCGGAGAAGCTCAGCCTCTTGCATAGATCACATGTTTATTAGATGCCAGGGGATGGAGTGTGATATATCCCCGATTATATTTAAAAATTTAGTTACTGATCATTACCCTATACTGTGCTTCTTGAGATTTCGAACGATCAAAGTGGCAAACAACTTACAGAATCATCAGGAAAAAAGCCTGAAGATGGTGGATTATAATAAACTATGCGCCGACCTATCTAGAGAGAGGTGGACATGCATGTATCAGCAGAATAATTCTGATGATGCAGCCAAAGTATTTGTTGAATGTTTGCAGACACACATAGCTAGAAATACGGTGGTCAAGCAGCTTAACCGATAAGATAGTTCGAATAAGCCTTGGATAACAAAAGCTTTGCTGAAATCAATACAGACAAAAAATCAGCTATATGGGATAACAAGGAAATGCCCACTTGACATGGATGCATTAAATTGTTACAAGATGTACAAAAATTTATTGACGGGGCTTATCAGTAGTGCAAAATCGTCATATTTTAGTCGTGTAATAGAAGATAATAAAAATAATTCTAAGGTTATCTGGAAAACTGTAGACAGAATTTGCCCATATAAAGAGAAGTCACAGAGGAGAATAGAAAGGGTTGTAGTTGATGATCAAGAATGTGACCATCCAGACACTATGGCTAGAGCTTTTAATAGGTTTTACAGATATGTTGGAGAGAATCTTGCAGCGAAAATCCCGAAGCAAGACATTTTGGAGAGTGACCCCTCCATTAAAAACAGTATGTACATCGAAGAAAGTGAAGTGAAATAAAAAATATTAGAACTAAAAGAAAAAAAATCGCCAGGTAATGATGGAGTGGAGGCCAAGACATTGAAAATAATTTGTAATGATATATCCGGAGCTCTTACGTATTTGTTTAATAGGTGCTTACTTGAGGGAACGTTTCCAAGGTTGTTTAAGGTGGGTATTATTTTTCCCATCTTTAAGAAAGGTAGTCCAATAGAAATTATAAATTACAGACCTATAACAACAATTTCTAATATCGCAAAAATATTTCAAAAAATCTTGAAATCCAGAATGATGTCTTTTATTAAAACGTATGGGGTGCTATCCAGTCGCCAGTTTGGCTTCTGCGAGGGTTGTTCTATGGAGGATGCTATAGCTTTTCTAAGAAAAAACTTTATGAAAGTCTAGATAAGAACCAACCAACCTTATGTGTGTTCCTGGACCTTGCAAAAGCATTCGATACGGTATCTCACCAGAAATTACTGGACAAATGATATAAAAGCGATTCTTGGGAAAGCGTATACAGCTTACTCAAAAGTTATGTTAGCGATCGAAAACAGTGCATAAAGGTGAATGGTCGTTTGAGCAGCTACGAAAGTGTTAAGTGTGGGATTCCGCAGGGTACAGTGTTGGGTCCCATACTGTTTAACATATATATGAATGACTTATTACACTTGCCTACGGCAGGGGAAATTGTTAGTTATGCTGACGACACAGCTATTATATACACTGCTTCAGACTAGAAATCCCTGAAACAAAGAGCAGAGGTGAGCCTCAGATTCCTGAAAACTTGGTTTGACCACAATATGTTAACAATAAACTGGAACAAAACAAAGTATGTACCATTTACATCGTATGCCAGTGGTTTACCAAATCTGGGTAATTTAAACATCGGCAGCAGTCCAATAGCTGAAGCAAAGAATATATTATATCTGGGATTAAACATAGACTGTCATCTAAGATGGGATATACATACGGGTCAAATTGTTAGGAAGTTGAGAAGCTTTCTGTTTAGATTTAGGAAACTAAAACAATTCATGGAGGAAACTCATCCCAACTGATGTATGGATTGCTCGCTTGGGGCAGCACTTCTGAAATATATTTGAGAAAGGTGGGAACCACACAGAGATGGATACTGAAGATTATATGTGGTAAAAATATGACACCCCAGCGATCTGCTCTATTCTGAAAACAAAGTAATGGATATCCTGAAGTTGTACTGCCGTGCAATTTTATTGTACACACACAGAGAGGGGAACACCATAAGTTTCCTGGAACACACCTACCAAACACGGTTTAAAAATGTGGTAACGGTAAAACAGAGAGCGAATAAAAGGATTGGCCGAAAAAACTTTGTGTATATTGGTTTGAGAGTGTACGATGTGTTGCCACTGGATATAAGACAAGTGCATTCATATAGATTGTTTAAAAAGAGGGTACAGTCCTGGCTGCTTGAAACCCTGAGAGATGTTATCTACCGACTGGTTACTTTAGGTTAAGATTTTGTAGATGTAGTGCATCCAATCCTTTGTGTTTTAAAATGTGATGTACATTTATGGATGTTTGTATGTTACTTGTTGTGTTGTATATTGGCTGCTTAACTTGTAGAGATTTTGATAGTTTTGACTATTATTTTGCGTCTGCATATATTTCGTGAGCGCATTCGTATGGTGTTTTATAGTTTAATATTTGTTGTTTTTATATATTCTCGCTTGTTTTTAGTACCGATGTACATGGTTTTAGAATTTTGGTGTTGTTTGGGGAGTGCTCAATTGGGGGGTGGTTTTGTGTTGGTGGGAGGGAAGGATAAGAGGGAAGAATGAGACTGTTGTTGTCGGATGCAACTGTTTTTTCTCTCTTTGTGTGTGCATTGTATCTGGGGTGTCCTCATTGACAAGCCATTTTGCTTCTATGGAGACATGTTGTGTAGAGGTTGGTGTGGGAGAGGGAAAGGAAGGAGGGAAAAATGTGTGGTGTTTTAGTGATCCAAATTGTTGGGCACATATGCTAGAAGCGGTTTTATTAATATGTGGCTTAGTTTTGTTTTTTCAGTTGAATTGCTTCACAATTTTTTTGGATTGTGTTGCACCGGGTATTTTTGGGAAAGAAATTATATTGCTAGTATCACCAACAAGTCTCTGACTTAGGTGACTTTTCACCTTTATTGAACAATTAGCTCTAATGGATTTTATAAGTTATTTGTAATAAAAAAAATATGTATATTGTTCAATAAACTATTATTATTAAACTATTATTATTATTATTATTATTATTATTGTATAGATATTGACTTAAAGTTTGATATCTATATTATCACTGGAACTGGGGTAAATCTGCAGTTTATGCCCGCGAGTAACATGCTGTTGCCACATCCGACGATCCTTAAGTAGATGGGTCCCGTCTATGCATCGAGAGAGGGGCATTGCCGGACGGTGCTTATGGCTCTAGGGTCCTGCCTGACCTGACCTTCCTGACCTGCCCTGTAGGTCAGGAAGGTCAGTTCAGGCAGGCCTCTAGAGCAATAAGCACCGTCCGGCAATGCCACTCTCGCAATGCATGAAATGACAGGACCCGTCTACTTAAGGATTGCTGCCACATCCTTCTGCCGGACGCTGCTTATTGCTCTAAAGGGCTGCCTGAACTGACCTTCCTGACCTACACTATAGGTCAGGAAGGTCAGTTTAGGCAGCCCCCTAGAGCAATAAACAGCGTGTGAACTCCAACGACAAAATTCTAGTGTGCGAGGACTCGCGGGCATAAGCTGCAGATTTACCGGAACTGGAACTGGCCCATTGCAGTGGGATACATACTACAGCTGATTGTACAATACATTCATTAAATTTAGAGAAATAATGTATCTCATTTTCAGACTTGCTGAAGTAGGCAGACTAGAATCACCAAAACTATCTGGTAAATATGAGACAGGACAGCTAATCCTCCATCGTGTATTTGGCTATCGCGGTGTGGTTCTCTTTCCTTGGTTAGCAAGAGTTTATGACAGAGATTTACCTCAACATCGAGAAGGTGATGAAGAAGGCGGTGGAGTTGGTAAAGAAGTTAGAGGAAGAACACACACATTTTATCAAGTACTGATCGACCAAAGGGATTGTCCATTCATTGTAAGTAGAGACAAATGGTAAATTTGCAGATACCTCATAATTTTTTCTCAGAAAATAGCTTAGAACCACCACTGTATGCAGAAAAGAACATTTTTTGGAAACAACCCACAAGAAAGTTACAGGTCCTGGCGTCAGTAGGCGTGCTGTGCAGGGTACACAAGATTAAAAGGAAATATAAATGCAAAATCTGAAGAAAAAAAAAACCAGCTTAGTTGAACTTGTGATAAGCTGGTTTTTTTTCACATTTTGCGGCTATTCTTCTTTTTAATCTTGGTTACTATGCACAGCACCCCTATTCGTTCTGGTTTCTGTAACTTTCTTGGTGGTTGAAACCACAACATTTGTCTTGTGGTTTACATCATTCAGGGGTTGTTCTAAGCATGTTTATGACCCCCCTCCCCTGTTTCGCTTAGAAATACCCTAGATTGTTATCCTCATTAAGGCTTTTGATACCCTTACGCATGCGCTACTTTTGAATCGACTGAGTAACTTTGGCCTCTTTGATTCTTCGTTGACTTTCTTTGAATATCACCTTTCTGGGAGGATACACTATGTCTCCTATGGTGGATCTCATTCTTATGGGTTTGATATATTATCTGGGGTGCTTCAAGGCTCAATTCTAGGCACTGTCCTTTTCAATATATTCATCAATGATCTTGACAGCATAATCTCTGTTCAAAAACTATTCTATGGTGAAGATTTAAAAATATATCTTCTTGTAAATTCTAACGGCTGTCAACTTCTCCAGAAGAACATTAATCTTATTAACACCTTGTAAATACCACGTGTATTTATTTTATAATGAATAACAAAAAAAAAAACAGAACAAATAGGGCACTGACAATAAGCAAAGTTACCTACCTTTATTCTCCAATAATGCAGGAACATAAGCTTCGTTTTTCTGTATTCACACACAACACCTCTAGGGACCTCGTGTCTCCCAAAGGACTTACAAACAAAATGGATATTTAGAGACCTCGTGTCTCTTCAAGGGGTTGAAAGCAATTCGCTTTCTCGAGACCTCTTGCCTCTTCAAGGACTCAAAAACAAGTGGCAGAGGGATGCAAGCTTCTCTCCCTTCTCTCATTCTTCTTCCCCCTCTCTGGTCTGCTGGCGGAAACCATTAGTAACACTTACTCTATGTCAGTGTAGCGCGCGACATTTGAATTTAAAAGTGACAGAACAACGAGCATGAACACACCTAGTGTCTTAATAATGGCCTATCACTTAATATTTCCAAATATACAGTCAGGTCTTTCACAAATAAAGTCATACTTATTGAGTTTAACTACCGTGTAAGTAATACGTCTGGACTATTCTAGACTTGGGAGTAACCTATGATTCTCAGCGTAGGTTCAGTCAGTATGTAAGTAATATTTTGTCATCATTGGTGAAATGGTTGGGATTTGTAATCCGAAACAGCAAATTCTTTTCTGCCGATGCTACTTTAATCATAATATAACGCCTTTGTCCCTTCAAGATTAGAATATGCTAGTCTATGCTGGTCTCCTTTCTAATCTGTTTATAAAACTCTTGGAGTCAGTACAGCGCAAATTCCTGAAGTATTTATTTTTCTTCAGTGAACACCATTATCCAGGAAGGAGTTTTCCCTGTAGTTAGTTATTAGATAGATTTCAGTTGGACTCTCTAAAAAAAAAGGATGAATAATACAAGCAATGTCTCTTTTGCATAAGCTGATTCATGGTAACATTGACTGTCCTCAACTTCTTTCCCAGATGTCCTTTCGTACAAGATGTTCATACTATCATGCTCGAAATGCAAATACATTGGCTCTTCCTGTTCCAAGAATAAACATCTTAATTAAATCCCCTGTTTATTTTATATATCATCTTTACAATGACTTTCCAGATATATTCGGAACTTCTAATTTACACTGCTTTCTTCTAAGCTTCAGAGATTTTCTACCTTATACTTAGCTCACTTTTCTTGTGCTTTTTGCTACTTTAGTTTTGAGGCTTTCATTAATCTAATTTTGTTCAAATTAGTAATTGGGTCTATATACCTGATAATGTATTTTAATAAATTTCTATTTTTATTGTTAAAATAAAGTACCGGTTTATTCAAATACGTAGTCAGGGGCAGCCAGTTAGTGGACTTTTGCTATGTGAGAAGGCAAGGCAGATGAATGGACAAATGAGTGGAAATTCCAAATTTAAAGCTTCCGCACGTTGGCTGAAGAGGTTCAAATCCTGACATGGAATAAGAATTAATATTTATGGAGAAAAGCTGTCAGCAGATTTGGCTCCAGCAAACTCTTTCAATTTTTTTTTTAATTATTAAGGAAGAAAAGTGCACATAAAACGATATCTACAATGCAGGTGAAACAGGCCTAAACTGGAAAAATCTACCAAGTAAGTCGCTAGCTTCACAGTGTAAAACAGCGGCCTCAGGTTTCAAATCATGTAAGCAACGCATCACCATTATGAACTGCACCAATTCAAGCGGGACACTTAGGCTACTGGCTCTATGTAGTGGTTATCAGGCCAATGATAACATATGGAGCCATAGTTTGGTGGCCTAAGGTACTTCGTGGTATCGCGAGGGCCAAACTGGCTCATCTACAGAGATAAGCTTGTCTGATGATAACGGGAGCGATAAGCACCGCACCATCAGCCGCTCTGGAGGTCCTCCTTAATATTCCCCCTCTTCACATATGGTTGAAGAGGGTGGCGAGGTGGACAACGTACAGACTAAAACAAACGGCAGACATCATGCCGAGGGAAGTCAGTCTGGGAGGGTCCGGTCTCTTTGATGACAGTGATCGTCACAGGATTCTGGGAATGGTCTCAGACTTGATGCCTACAAGGATCAGCAGAGATCTGTCTTTCAAGATCGTCCTCCCGGAAAGGGAGGACTGGGACCGAAACCAAACGACCCTGTTGAGAGCGGACCTCTGCTGGTACTCTGACGGCTCCAAAACCAATTTGGGAGTAGGAGCCGGCGCATATGGGGGCAGCACCGATGCTAGACTATCAGCTAGCCTCGGCAAGTACGCAACCATACACCAGGCAGAAATGTATGCCATCGAGATGTGTGCAAGGAAAAGTATAAAAAACCTGTGCACAAACAAATCGATTAAGATATATACAGATAGCCAAGCTGCAATAAAGGCTCTTGGTTCCTACCGGTGTAATTCAAAGACAGTATGGAGTTGTAAATCTGCCCTTAATGAATTGGGCAGCTGTAATGAGGTGTCGCTGGTCTGGATACCGGGTCACTCGGACCATGATGGCAACGTTGCGGCCGACGCGCTTGCCAGGAGTGGTGCCCAGAGAGACTTTGTCGGACCAGAACCGGTGCTGGGGATAACATCTTGCACAGCAAAACGCACCTTAAAGACCTGGACAGAAAGAATGACAATCCAATATTGGCAAAATCTTCCAGGATTAGCTCACTCTAAGGCCTTCATAAATGGCCTGTCTGAGTCAAGGGCTAAAAAACTTCTAGAGATAAACAGACAACAACTGAGTACTCTAGTCGGCCTGTATACAGGACACTGCCGCTTGCGGCATCACATGCACCGTATTGGGGTCAGGAGACCGAGTGCCGGCTGTGTATGGAGAATGACGAGACAGCAGAGCACGTGCTGTGTTCCTGTCCGACAGCGGACAGGACTAGATACCTGCTCTTTGGCAAGGTAAAGCTTGCTCCAGAGGATCTGGATCAACTTTCGCCCACAAAGGTTATCGACCTCTGTAGGAGGCTGGATTTGTTGGGCGAAATATAGACATTAGGCGTGAGCCACAATAGACCTTATGGTCGCGGTGGAGGGACCGATATGGACCACTCACATACAAACCTAACCTAACCTAACCTAGGCTACCTCTACTAATCATCAGAAAGGTTCAAAGACCTAGGTGCTTCAAAAATGTCAAAAATTTGCCCCCAAACTGTAGAGATAACAAATGGCTGCCGTCTTTATTGATTGATACGATAATATTTTTATGCCAGAAGTTCAAAAACAGCAGCGACAGACTCTGGTTAACTGTTGAGCTAGTTTACACACCACTCACACACCTTTTTAGTAACTGCTGGTAAACTAGCTCTGTGTAATTATGGTAGCGTGTAAACTATCCAGACAGTTTACATGCAAATATGTGAGCGAGTAGAGTTGGAGACCGATCAATTTTATTAGCTACTAGCTGGCTTTTTTACTATCTGGATAGTAAAAAGTTTTGTCTAATTATATCGGCGAGCAAATTGGCTTCAGATCAGAAGATTTTATAAACGCTGACGGTTGTAGGTAAATAATTTATATCAACGTCGATTTAATTATGCCTATATCGCGAAAGGCCAAAATGTTATCTAAAATGCCATAAGACGTACCTCGTGGATGTGCCTTTGTTCTTGGAGCTGTTTTACGGACAGAATCAAAAAATACGATTTACGAAAAAGGAAATGGATGAGGGCATGGATTTCTCACAGGGATAAGTTAGAGCCTTTTAGTATTCTTTTAAAAGAATTAGCCGAAAAAAATCCGCCAGCCTATAGGAATAGCCCAAGAATAAGTACTACAAATTTTAATACTTTGCTGCAAATGGTAGAAGGTTTAATCCAGGAAACGGATACTGTAATGAGAATGGCTATTCCCCAAGAGTCAAACTTGAAATAACACAACGCTATTTAGCCACTGGCGACAGCTTTAAATCGCTCGAATATCTACAATTCGAGTCCTGGAATGCATAATTTCGAAATTTTCATTAGAAGTCCTAACTGCAATAACAGAACTTCTCAGACCATACCTAAAGGCATATGGTGGATGCAGCGTACTGTTTAATCTAGGAGGAAATGGTCGTGCAAGTGTAAAGTAATCTGGACTGCTTGTAGCTTATACAATTGGTTACGAATGACTTCCAGTGCATACTGTACCCCCCATTAGTTGACAGTCAAGACCTAATTACTTTTGAAGATACTGGAAATATGGCGAAATCATACCAATGGACTACAATCAGTGAGCCATTGGGGCAGCAATAATAAGTACAATTGGAGAACACCCAAATAACCACAACACATATTTCAGAGACCTTACGATCGTTTCGTTGATAATGTCAACATCTTCAGAGGAAGAAAATTCTAGAATTTGTCAACGAAACGATCGTAAGGTCTCTGAAATATGTGTTGTGGTGATTTGGGTGTTCTCCAATTGTACTTATTAGTGCTCATCACAGGTTCCAGTTTTCACATAGTCAGCAATAATAACAAACGAGAAGCGGAGAATGTACGACGTTTGTATGCCCAGCATTTTATGACAGAAAGTTCTCTTCCATGTCGATGGGAGAAAGTTGGTATTGAAAAATGTAACCACTAACAGCAATGCATAATTATTAATTTTTTTTTTTTTGTGTCAAGTGACACTCTCATTGATATAATCTTCCATAGAAAGTCAGCTTTAGCAAACCAAACCAATTTGGGACAATATATATCATCGGTTCCCGTACCAATTTTTTTTGACTTCTCAAAATTTTGGCCAATTCTTGGCGGTAGGCATCCTTATTACTATCTATTTTCGTTTTCGGCTTTTTTACTGTCATCTTTAACTAGACCTTCAGCTATTAATTCTTCCGATAAGTTTTCAAAAGCAGAGTGCCTCAATTTCGTATCCACATACTCTTAGTTTTATATTCCATAAAATCAGAAAATGTTCGTAGATTTACAAAAACTTGATAATATTATTTACAATTCCCTTCATATTGGCGCCTTGACAGAAAAACCACAACAAAGAAACGCTTGCCAGTATACGAGATCAAGCTTGTTTACTAGCCACATGTAATAATGTACGCTTTTTACTCGCCAACTATCTGACTAGCCGGATAGTAAAAAAGTTCGGGACGCAGCAAGTGTGTTATGGTAGCGATTTTTTTTTAAATATTTTTAATAGCAAATGTCTTTCTTTGATGAGAGCAGGCATCAAACTTGGTTGCCTATATAGTAGAAACAATGTACCATATTTCATCGAAATAACTTTATTGTTTGAAAATATATACATTTTTCAAAAGTTTGGATGCAGCAAGTGTGTTATGGAAGTGAATTTCCATAAAAATGTTTTTAATAGCAAATGCGAGCAGGCATCAATCTGATTACCGGTATAGCCTATGTAGTAGAAACAATGTACTGTATTTTATCAAAATTACTTATTGTTTGGAAATGTACACAAATTTTCCGAAAATAAACTTAAATGTTGGTTTCCTAATCAACAAAGCTTACGTTAATAGCAAATTGAGTTATTGAAATTTAGAGGATTTAATGAAAATTCGGTAAATTTGCAGATTATCTCCCGAACGCTTTAAAAAAAATTGTTTTCAGAAACATTATTAGGACCCCACCTGGATGCACAAACCACAAGAAACATTTCTTGTTCACACCTCCCAAGGAAGATACGGGTCTGGGAGTGAATAGAGGTGCTAGGCGGGGTAGGTAGTAGAATGGAAACATGAGCAGAAAATGCGAAGAAAACTGCTTGAAAGCTGTCTATTGGAAGCCATATCCCCATTAAACCCTGCCTACCCCACACAGCACCCCTATTTGCCCCAGGTCACGTAACTTTCTTGGGGGGTATGAACAAGAAGTTTTTTTTGTGGTTTATGCAACCAGGGTGGTTGGTGGTTGTATGCACACGAGGGGGAATGCCTACGACGAAGACCCCCCCCCCCTTTCGACTTGTGGCAGTTTGGGGGGTGTCTGCTTCGTCGTGGGGATTTTCCTCCCCCCTCGCCTGCATACAACCACCCTCGCTGCATAAACCACAAGAAAAATGTCTTGTTCCTACCCACAGAGGAAGTTACGGCACCTGGGGGGATAGGAGTGCTGTGCGGGGTAGGCAGAGTTTAGGGGGGATATGGCTTCAAGATGTGACAAAGATATCTTTCAAGCCCGTTTTATTCGAATTTTTTGCTCATATTTCCTTTTTACTACCTACCCCGCCCAGCACCCCTACTCACTCCTGGTCCCGTCACTTCTTGGGGGGTGTGAACAGGAAAGTTTTCTTGGGGTTTGTGGATCCAGGGGGGTCCTAGGCAGGTTTCTTAAAACAATACATCTGTATTGATTCAAGAAACGCAAATGCATACATTTATTCCATGTCAAATTTTTGACATGATAAAAAGAGGCACAGTGTATCAGTGATCAGTTATCCGGAAATTCGAATGTCCGGATCGACTATAACCCCAATTGATCCAGATACTCGACGTTCTCTTGTATTTTCTTGTATTCACTTATGTAACTTTATTTCTAATAAACTTTAATAATAATAATAAATAGGTACTGTTAGTTGGAAAGTTACGCAGAAGCAATGGTTATGTTAGTTAGTTTGCATATACAGTCTTTATTGAACAGTTTATTGCACCTAAAGTTAAAGGGTAATGCTTTTACAATCTAAATTTGTATTTATTATTCTAGAGAGCCCAGACAGAAGCAGTTACATTTTTAGGTAACCAAGACTCATCCAGAAGCTTATATGCTATTCCCGGTCTAGATTATGTGGCACATGAAGATATAATACCATATGTTAGTGCTGAGAAGACACCTTTGCATCATGAATTGTTCGATAAGTTCCTAGCCCATGATTCTAATAAAGGTAATGATTTTTTGTTTATAAAATAGTAAATTATTTTAAATTTTTAGCTGAACACTAAATCTACTGAGTTTTATATTTTTGTAACATACGGAAGGTTTCAAATCTTGCCACAAATTTGAGACGATATGCCCTTAATTCGGCCAAGTTTCTTTGCCAACAAATTATTTATTCTCTTTCTGTAAGGAGACTTCTCCCATTTCTTTTCGCATGTTTGATGTTAATTTGCCTAAATGTTTGTAATAAAACACATCGAGATAATACACCACACTCTCTTCAATCGAAATTCTACTGACTATACAATTAACTCTTACCCCCCCCCCCTCTCTCTCTCTCTCTCTTTCTCTTTCTCTTCAGGGGCGTGCGGTGACATTTCAAATAAGGGACGCAATTCTTAGAAACTTACCTATTTGTAGTGTAACTCGATTCTTCTGTCGTTTTTGGAAAATTCGTTAATAATGTCGTCATGTAACTGTGGATTCTGGGACATTTCCTGGACAAGTTTATTTTCAACTGACAAAATTAAAATTTGGGAAAGTCTTTCTTGTCCTGTTGAATTTCTAACAAAACTCTTGATACGTTTCAATATAGAAAAATTTCGTTCGAAAGGTGCACTAGTAGCAGGAATTGTTAATACTAATTCACATAATTTGAACACTTCAGAATATGAATTTTCCAATTTTGATTGTTTTAAGAAAGTTAAAAGTTCACTCGCGTTAGTTTTTGTGTCAATAACATCGGGTTCATAAATGACTGTAAGTTCTGATCGTAATAAGGCTGTGTCAAAATAATGTCCATAGTGGTGAAATAATGATTTGAATGAATCTTCTGGGAAAGGTATCCCTACAATTCCTCCAAAATTACACAATTTAAGAAATTTCAGGTCACTGAGATGATCAAATCTGCAGTTAATTTGCTGCTGAAATTGATCTATGATTTTGTACAAAAGGCGGCGATAGGAAGTTTGAAGGTCTCCCACATTATCAGTGCGCAGATGCTTTTTTCGTGGCTCCGCTTTTCCTAATTCCATTGTTTTTCCAGAACTTATCAAATTCATTCCTTTTTTGAATTATAATGGATTTAAATTTACTAATTTTCTTTAGGCAAAAACCAATGTCATTTGTTTTACATTGCAATATGTTAAATACATTATCTGAAAACGGAAATATTTCCGAAAATATATTAAGTAAAAAATTAAAATTAGTCTCTTTTCAAACCATCCAAAAATCCTCTAGAACTATTTATTGTTTCTGCATCCCAATTTTTGCTATTTTCTATTATCTTTTCAAAAAGTTCAATTAACGATTCACGGTGTTCAAATATAGTTCACACAAGTCTGCCGTTGTAGTTCCATCAGGTTGCAGCTCCTTTGGGTAAACGTTTTTTAACAATTGAGTCTAAGGCGCTTCATAGATTTGGAAAAAAAGCAGCCATTCCACTTAGGGTAGCAAAAAACACCTTACATTCTTTAATATGATTTATGAGATAAAATTTAATTTAATTTATGAGCACAATAGTGTACAAGTAGAGCACTGGAAAACGTTTCCCGCACTTTAGCTTGAAGACCTCCTAAATGTCCGACTATAACAGCAGCCCCATCATAGCTTTGGGCAATTAATCTATTATCAGTCTCCTCAATATCTTTCATAATATTAAGCACAATTTTATATAGAGCGTTTGTGGTACGATCTTCTGTCACATTTTTAAAACCTAAAAATCTTTCTTGCTCCCATCCATTTTTACATAGCGTATTACTACAGATAGTTGACTTAAATTAGTTACGTCGGTTGTTTCATCTAGAACAATAGCAATGAAATGATTCTGTTTAATTTCAGATTTAATTCTGTTCAAAATAATAGTAGCAGCAGCCGCAATTAACTCATTCTGAATGCGATTTGATGTCCCGCGAAAAACGTTAGACTGTTCCAAGTGATTTTTTTAACAAATGTTGTATTTGGCTATTAAAGAAACTATGTCTTGAAAGTTTCCTCTATTTGCAGATGTAGTTCTTTCGTCATGACCCATGAACCCCAATTCATGCTGACCAAGAAAACACACAACATCAATAAGTCTTTTTAATATGTTTATGTTTTTATCAACCAGTTCATTCTGTTGGCGATGACTAATTTCTATCTGCTTGTCAACGGTGTGTACAATTTGTCCAAAAACACTTAATTTTAAAATGGTCTGTAAATGCGCTTTAGACATAACATGTCTTTTTACTACTTTATGTAGATTATTCAAGTCGGAAAACCCACTTTTATTCCACACACCCTTTTCAGTTACAAATAGACTACCAGGCCAACAAAACAGTTTATTCCTGTTAACCATTCATATTGTTTATAAGTTTTTTCCCTGTTGAAATGTCGAATACATGTTTTAATTCTTGTATTTAAGTTTTTTAGAGTAGGTTTCGGCCTACCTTTATTAATAATAGCAAGTTTTTCAGCAAACGATAATGCTGAAAATCCTTTGGTTATCAAAAAAACACACGACACAATCACAGTTATTATTACCACTTGTTCGTAAAGTTTGTAAATTCCCACCCCCACTGACGCCGCTGTTAGAAGCTGATCTAGTTGCAGCCATATTAATAATCATAAAATTCCAATGTATTTAACTTAGTCAACTGCTTATATCTACGAAATAATCAGAGACATTCACCTTGTACGTGCATCGGGTCTTCCAACACATTCTACATGTTGAAATACACGTACATTGGGTCGAGCATCGAGCAAGGGTTTCTCATTATGTGGCCTGCTGACTACTTGTATTTAACTGAAGTCATTGCATCCACCCGTAGTATCAGGTTCATGCTATTCGCTGGCGGTCGGATTTACTGTGACAACGTCCTTGCTAAGAGCGCAGAGCGCATATACAAGTACAGTATGATGCATAATAAATAATTTTGTTTGAGCTTGCGAATTAAAAATTGTAATAGATAAATTAGTTTTAGAATTTGAAATTTAAGATTTAAAATACAAAATGGATTTTAAATAATGCGGTTTAATACAAATTATTTTTAAGTAGGTATGTGGTCGTTATTTTAAGGGAAGCAATGCTTGCTTCCATGGACTGCACGCCAGTTTCCTGACACTACACATGAAGTGTCATCTGCATATTGAAATAGTGATGCTACCCCAAAGTGTCCACATATGTCATTCACATATAGCAGGAACAAAATAGGTACCAAAATTGAACCACGTGGGAGCAGTGGTCATTACAGGCTTCGAAATATGTCTTTTAACCTGATTCATCCGATTTGATATCAAACAGACCTGTCTGTATCTATTGTAAAGGAAAGATTTTATTATTCTGGCTGTAACACCCCGAAATCCACAATAGTCCAACTTAGCCATCAAAATGTCATGGACCAGGGTGTCGAATGCCTTTGTGAAATCGAAATATTTATCTATTTTTATTTATTTATTTAATACACCACCCAACAGCATGAAGCCAATTTAAGGATTGTGACATACAAGACATAAGACAATACCTTACATTACATCACTAATAGGTATAGAAACAATTCTTTATGAGAGAGACAGAACAGCAGAATATATCCAGGCTGTCCTGCAAGTTTGAGTAATTTCTACACATACTGGAGACGAGCTCATCAGCTCCGTACGTGCCGTCAGTAGATAAATTGTGTTGGGATACCTGGATTGTATACGTGGAACATTAAATTTTATTGACTCAGGTAGAGAGGGACAATCAAGAGCTGAACTGACAATTTTCAAAAGAAAGACAATGCAGCTGCACCGTCACCTGCCCCCCAGTGTAGCTAAGTTAAAGCGCTTAAGTAAATCACTCTGTGGATAGGCAATGCACAGGTATTGACCATTAATTGAAAAACTAAGGCATTTCATAAACTTTCTCTGAATATTTTCAAGGCTATCAATGTGCACCAAGTACGCCGGAGACCAAACTACCAAGATGGAGCTTCACCAGTGACTTGAAGAGGGGGATCAATATTTCGTGCGATGTAAAATCCCCCTACTCCTAATTATAAAGCCTGTGGTCTTATACACAGAGTTTATGATGAATTCATAGTCATGTCGAAATGAGAGCATAGGGTATAATATCACTTCAAGGTCACGAACTCTGTCAGGACCTACCTAGATATGTCCCTGCAATTGGTAATTAAATAAAATTGGCTGTTTGTTCCGACTAAAAGACATTATACAGCACTTAGCAACATTTAAAGTAAGGGAATTCTCACAGCACCACCTAGAAAGTTTTAAAATATTGCTCATTATTTAAAATATTGATCTTTATGTGTATGCAAGTGTCAACACCCCTAACTTCTGAATACATTTTGATGTCATCACCGTAAATTAGATAAGACATCTAATATCTCCGACACTTGGTCAAAAAAAAATTAAATAGAGGAGGACCCAAAATGGACCCCTGGGGAACTCCAGATGGTGTGTCATAGGTTCAGATTTAAGGCCTTGAATCTGAACGACTTGTTTCCGACTTCACAAATAAGACCCTAATGTTTTTATCAAATGGTTACTGAAATCGAAGTAATGATAAATTTATAAGAATAGAGTGGTTGACACTGTCAAAAGCTTGTGACAGGTCCGTGTGTAGAACATCTACCTGCGAAGAGCTCTCAAGTCGATCAGCGACAAACTGGATAAAGGTGGCCAAATTTGTGAGTGTAGATCTTCCAGAAATAAAGAAAAATTATATGTTCATACAGGTATGCTTCAAACATCTTACAAAAATTACACAATATAGCAATTGGTCTATAGTTAGAAGAATCATAGTTGTCCCCTGATTGGAACACAGCGATTACATGAGAAATCATCCATTTGTTGGGAAACGTGCCCGTTGTAAGAATCAAATTGAATATTTTTTTTAAAGGAGTTAAAAAGCGTATTAACAATCCCTAAGAAGAAATTCCGGCAGGAGGTCTCAGCTGAAGGAGACACTAGGCTTAATTTTCTTAGCAGCTGCGATGATCTCGTCATCAGTAACATGCTCAATGGTCAATACAGTCGAGAAGTCCACATCAGAATTGGAAGCCATATTATATGCAGGTTTATAGTCAAAGCAATTAGAAAAATATGATGCAAAGCCATCAGCAGAAGCCTGCTGACCACCAGAGTTGATAGTGGGCCAACACCGACAATCCGTATATGAACCATATCTCCAGAACTTTTTAGGATACACTTTTATATCTTCCTCAATCTTACAGAAAAACCTTCTCCGAGAAACCCCTATATCGGGGTTAAGGAGTCGCCGGCCAAAGGACTCCAGGGGGCAAGCTGAGGAAGTGGAAATAACAACATAAACTCCCGATGAAGCTTTCCCCAAGACCGTCATGCGCGGTAAAAATCCGCATCCTGCACGAGGTGACCCTGCTAATAACTAAACATGACGGATCTAGACAAGGAGGTCGAACTAAACTCCCCCAATCTACGGTGTCACGTGACCCGTGCCTATGGATGGATGGCACCAGGGCGATGGTGTCGTGAACGGAACCTCTGGAGTACCAGGCAACCCTCCAGAGTAACCCGCCTTGCACCACACAGGGGGTTCTGATGGTGTGGACAGTATTTCCCCCATTCTCGTGGGAACAACATGAAGATAATAAACACATACAAAACCAAAACCAATGAGGCTCGAGGAGTGGCTCCGGCTACAGACTTGTGCCTTGAGTCTATCCCGGAAACGGAGACCAGCCAGGGGGCGGCAGCGGACTCTGGAGGTCCCACGACCGGCGTAGATACGGGGGATCAGGGGGTAGCTTCGGCCAGAGACCTGTCCCCGACACCCAAGCTGGAGGCTGGGTCCCACCGGAGGGCGGCGAGCTCCGCGGACTCCGGGGGCCCCTCCACCAGTGAGGACTCTACTGTTAGAGTAGAGGGACTGCCCCGGCAGTCCAAGCGTCTTTCCGGGGCGCAAAGAAAGAAGCTCCGGAGGGCGCAAAAAATGGCGGCCGGGACCTGGACGGTCGAGAAACCTGTAAAGGCGCAAGAGGGGAGTGCGGGTCAGAAGAGGACGCGCTCGAACTCTAGCACGCCCACTACAGACAGACGTTCCAAAAGGGCCAGCGTGCATGTAAAGGCGCAAGAGGAGATTGCGAGTCGGAAGACGCCGCGCTCTGGCTCTAGCACGCCTACTACAGACAGACCTCCCAAAGGAACCAAGGCCGGAACACCGGCGCAGACTGGCTCTTACAGGGAGGCTGCGGAGGGCCTCGGGATGGCGGTGATTGACAGACGCCATCCTGAGGTCACGCTAGACCAGGGGAAGGCGGACCTGATCCAGGCTGCGGTGGTGGCTGCGGTGGACTCTCTTCAGGAAGGGGAGAGCCCGCCTCAGTTCCACCGGACGCGCCTGACGGGGGGCATCCTCTGGATAACCTGTGCCGGCCCGCAGTCGCGGGACTGGCTGCGGAAAACGATCGGGGGCCTCGGTCAGATTTGGGAGGGGGCGGACTTGACAGCCGTTGAGCCCAAGGAACTCCCAAAGAGACGCAAGGTCCTCGTACGGATCCCTGACACCGTCCCGCAGGAGACGGTGATCAGCAGACTTAAGATCCAGAACCCTGAACTGGGGACGCAACACTGGTCGGTTCTAAGCAGGAAGGCAGAGGAGAAAGGACAGACGCTCGCCTTCTCGATCGACCCGACATCTTACAGAGCCCTTGAAGGAACCTCCTTCAAGGCATTCTGGGGCATGGGAAGGGTTAGCTTCCGCCCACTGGGGAAGCAACTAAGGGTTAATGGGACTTAGGTTCCTTCAGGTCAACCTCCAACACAGTAGGGCAGCCACGGCCGGACTACTAATGGCTCTGAGGAACACGGATGTGGCCCTCATCCAGGAACCGTACTCCTACAAAGGAGAGATCAAGGGACTCGGCGGAGCTACTGGAAAGCTAATCTACAGCAGGTCCAGCGAGAATCCGAGGGCCTGCATTTTTGTCAGGGAAGGGATAGAGTTTCTCCCTCTAATGAATTTCTGTTCCAGGGACCTGGCAACGATCAAAATCCGATGTGGAGGAGCGGATGGGCTGAGGGACATTACTGTCGCGTCAGCCTATCTGCCAGGGGACAGCACGGACCCTCCTCCACCCAACGAATTGGAGCAGCTGATGGTGGGTAGCAGAGCAGGTGGATGGCAGACCATCATCGGCATGGATGCGAATGCGCACCATGAGTTGTGGGGTAGCTCGGACACAAACTCTAGGGGTGAGGCACTTTTACAATTCTTTATGAAATTTAATTTAGACATATTGAATAGAGGTAATAAACCGACATTCGTCACAACACGGCGTGAGGAAGTTTTAGACCTAACAGTTTCCACCCAGTTTCTGGGTGACTTTGTTAAAAGCTGGGCTGTGTCTGGGGAAGTGAGTAGCTCAGACCACAGATACATCCGGTTTGAAATCGCCAAAGTCGAAAGAGAAACGGTATGGTACCGGGACCCCCGCAAGGCGGACTGGGAAGCCTACAGGGCAGACCTAGCTGTGGAACTGCGGGGGGTTGAGAGTGCCATAAGGGATTCAATAGACCTCGAGATTGCAGCAGTCCAATTGCGAGACGCAATTACCTCGGCCTATAACGCCAACTGCCCCCTGAAAATGAGGGTGTCCACCAGGAACGTCCCATGGTGGAACGAGGACCTCAGGCAAAGGAGGACGCAGGTTCGTAAGCTGTTTAACGCGGCCAAAAGGTCGGGAGCATGGGATGAATATAGACAGGCCCTATCGACCTATAACAAAAGACTGAGGGACGCCAAGAAGGAGTCGTGGAGGAGGCACTGCGAAGAAGTGGAAAACACGTCCGAGAGTGCTCGACTACACAAGATCCTGTCTAAGGGCCCTCAGACTAACATAGGCTCCCTTAGAACACCCACGGGAGGCTTTACAAGCTCGGGGGAGGAAACTCTGGAAATTTTACTCCAGACGCACTTCCCCGGCTGTAACATAATAAACCAATCACCTCCGGACTGGGAACACTCAGAAATAGAGGCGCCTTATAGGCGGGCATCTAGAGTAGACTGGACAGTCGCTAAAGAGGTGGTTACCTGGAGCAAAATCAGATGGGCCATTAACAGCTTTAAGCCATACAAATCGCCGGGATTTGATGGAATAATGCCCATCATGCTCCAACAGGGGATAGATATACTGGCGCCGGTGCTTACCCTCATTATGAGGGCCAGCCTGGCTCTGGGGTACATTCCGAGGGCATGGAGACTGGCCAGGGTTGTATTTATTCCTAAACCTGGGCGTCCAACAGACCAGGCAAAGTCCCTGAGGCCAATAAGTCTCATGTCCTTCTTGCTGAAAACAGTGGAAAAACTGCTCGACCGGCACATTAGGGGCGGTGTACTGGAAGCTTATCCTCTACACTGCGGACAATATGCATACAGAGCAGGATTCTCAACAGAAACAGCACTGCACCAACTGGTGCTGAAACTGGAGAATACGCTGGAGAACAAGGAGGTGGCGCTGGGGGCCTTCCTAGACATAGAGGGGGCCTTTAGCAACACCTCGTTCGGATCGGTTCTGACAGCTGCCCGGGAGCGTGGAATAGAGGAGACCTGCTGCAGGTGGATCGGTTCCATGCTCAGGGACAGGGCGGTGTTCACCTCACTCGCGGGAGGGACTCTGCTGGCGGGGGTCGCGGCGGGGTGTCCGCAGGGGAGCGTTCTGTCTCCCTTGCTCTGGTGTCTAGTCGTGGACGGCCTGCTGGGGAGGCTCTCGGGAGGGGGGTATGAGGTACAGGGCTATGCGGACGACATTGTCATCATAGTCCGAGGAAAGGTCACACAGGCAGTGTGGGAGCGTATGCAGACTGCACTGAAAGTGGTGGAAGGGTGGACGGTTGATCAAGGGCTCGTGGTGAGCCCCGAGAAAGCAACCGTCGTGCCGTTTACGAGGAGGAGGAAGTGTGAAAGCCACAGAACTCTCACTCTATACGGTAGGAGCGTTCCAATGGCCAGGGAGGTAAAATATCTTGGGGTCGTATTGGACTCTAAGCTAACCTGGAATGGTCACATTGGAAAAATACTGCGTAAGGCAGTCATGACCTTAGCCGTCACTAGGCGGCTATATGGAAAAACGTGGGGACTAAGACCTAGTATGGCCCACTGGCTGTACACAAGGGTGGTCAGACCATCGTTAACATATGCGGCACTGGTCTGGTGGCCTAAGGTGACACAATCCAGTGCCAAACAAAAACTAGGCAAGATCCAAAGGATGGCTTGCCTAGGCATCACAGGGGCCATGTCTTCAACCCCAACAGCCGCCATGGAGGTGTTGCTGGATCTACCCCCCCTACACTTAGTTATTATGGGAGAGGCCAGGCTAGGACTATACAGACTAGCCTGCAATGGTAGACTGAAGATCAACCCAGGCTTCAGGGGCCACTGCAAAATTCAGGAGATCGTGAAGGAACCCATGCTTGAAATGAGGTCAGACTTCGCGAGCCCACGAATGTGCAGGGAAAACAACTTCACAGTGGAAATCCCTGATCGCGGGGCATGGCGGGAGGAGACGCCGGCCATACCACGGGACGCGCTCGTCTGGTTCACGGACGGATCTGGCGGGGAGCGTGGGACGGGGGCAGGTGTTTACTCGGAAGGACCGAGGGTAAGTCACAGTATTTCCCTCGGAGCCCATGCAACGGTGTTTCAGGCCGAGATGTACGCCATCCTGCACTGTGTGCGGGAGAACAAGAGGAGGGGCTACACCAACAAGCGGATCCTCATAGCCACAGACAGCCAGGCAGCCCTTAAGGCACTAAGTAGCCCACGGGTAAATTCCTGGCTGGTGAGTGAGTGCCGAGACGAGACGAGCGACCTGGCTGGGCAGAATGAGGTGACCCTCATCTGGGTGCCGGGTCACTCGGGGGTCAAAGGCAATGAAGAAGCTGACAGTCTCGCGAAGAGAGGGTCAGCAGAACCATTTATGGGACCAGAACCGGCTCTAGGCGTGTCAAAGAGCACTGCCAGGGGAGCCATTAAGTCCTGGGTCAGAAACCAACACAAGGTGTACTGGGCGGACTGTCCAGGGCTCAGACATGGGAAGTCAATAATTGACGGACCCAGTTCAAAGAGAGCTGTGGAGCTGCTAAACCTTAGCAGAGGACAGCTCAGAAACACAACAGGTCTCTTGACGGGACACATGGCCGTCAAGAAACACCTACATAAAATGGGGCGGTTCGAAGGGGACCTCGCATGCAGACTCTGCGGCGAGGGGGAGGAATCAGCCCAGCACATCTTGTGCGAGTGTATAGCTCTGGACCGGAAAAGACAACTGATCTACGGTCACTCTAGACCGGAGACAGAGCAATATAAAACTTCACCCTACCAATCGCTGTGCAGACTAGTTCAAGGCACAGTGATTGTGGAATGGGTGGAGTAAGACTAGGGGTATGCACAATCAACCAAGGGTTGCGGTGCTATCGGGGCGGCAAGGCCGCGGACGAGCCCTGAGGGAACAAAAAAAAAAAAAAAAAAAAACCCCTATATCATATTTTAATTTTGCAACCATATTTTTCTGATACAGTCCCTGTATCATAAAGAAACACTGAAGAAAAAATTCACTAATGAGATCAAATTGTTGTTGCTGTTACTTGGGAATGGCTACGATTTTTTTGGGATTGTGAGGGTATACTTCTCATAGACTTTAACAAACGAAACACCACAGTCAATGGGCCATATTATGCAACACTCTTCCTCCATAAATGACGGCAAAATATTTGGGAGGAAAGACGTGGGAAACTGACCAGATGCATTTGTTTGCTCCATGACAATGCAACTGTGCACACTGGTAGAAATTGCACAAGCTGCAATTCGTGACTGCAGTTTCAAACAAATCGATCACGCTTCGTATAGTCCAAATATCGCCCGCAGTGACTATTGCCTATTTGGAAATTTAAGAAAGGACCTTCACGGGAACTATTTTGTCGTCCTAAGTAAAATTTAATTGTGGGTCTATGTCGTTTCTTTATAATCAGGCCGGGAAATTTTGGCACTTACCTCATATATATAATTTTCATATTAAAAATGCATAGATAAAAATATCGCTGCCATAACATGCTTGCTGCGTCCAGACTTTTTTATTTGTATATTTGCAGATCCGCCATTTGTTGCACAAGAAACACTAAGAGCTTGGCAACAGAAAAATCATCCTTGGTTAGAATTATCCGATGTACATAAAGAGACAACAGAAAATATAAGAGTTACAGTGATACCATTTTATATGGGATGCAGAGAATCACATACAAATTCAGTGTATTGGGTAAGTATTTTCTCAGTTTTTTTAAAGAGGTATTTTCTACATGTACTTAGAGAGCATCCTGATAATATGTTCTTTTTATACAGTGTTTTTATCAATAGTACAATATTACTTTGATTTAAAAAACACAAAGTCAATCTGGCATCAATGTTTTGCACATTAGAATTACATAAACAAAACTAACTTTTTCTTTATAATTGATTGGGCACGTTCAGGTGACACAACTTTTGATTTTCAGCATTAAGAATCAAGGTTTATAGGTTAAAGAGGTTGCATGGTAACTCTAGACCAATCAGAGAGTGAATAGTGGAATACTAATGCAGTGAATGTTGAAATGAGCCGGCATTTTTATGTTCGTCTTTTCAAAGTTATGTTCTTTTTGAACTTTAACAAGATTATACATTTAATAATAAGTTAAAATCAATTTTTTTTCACATGGTAAGAAAAAGCATTGAAGTTTCAGGATATTAATTGATTTCAAATTAATGGATTCCGTTAATTGGTTTATCTTGAAAAGGATTTAAAAAATAAATTAATATTTATGAAATTATGAATTCATAATGTCTCCACAATTGGACAGAGCGTTTTTGTTCTAAACCCTAACCTAGCTTTTTAGTTGTTTTCATAGTTTACTTACCTATTTTACTGGATCTGCCTCATTTAATAACATTCAACTGATCACAATAAGTAAATTATTTAAGTTTATAATATTTAGGTAGGTATGTATTTGTACACATACAAAATAGTAGGTTTATAATTTCTCCAATCAATTTCTAAGCAAAAAACTCATTTCGTAGAAAAAAATTCACTAATGGGGGTATTTCAACTTTTAAGAAAATTTCTCTAAATGAGCGCGAACTAGGACCCTAGAATCCATATCCGAGGCCAGTTTCAATTTTTATGTGTTTATATATACATCATAACTCAAAAAATAATGGACTGATTTTGAGGATAAAATTTGCAGGTACCTTCCTTTTGTAAATGCCTTGGATAAGTTGCTTAGCCAGGAAAATCGTACCTGGTTTTTCGGGAAAATTTTGGATTTTCTTTTGGAAACAATTTTTATCTCCGAAAATAAAAAAGCTATGGTAACCAAATTTGTTAGGTAGGCTAGCGTTATAAAAGGTAAACTATAATATGCCAAAATTCTGATCTCTGGGTTAAAAGAAACAAAAGTTATAAACATTTAATGAAACAATGTTTGGTGCCAAATCATTTCTCTGAAAATTCACTACCATGATGCACTTGCCGCGTCCAGAGTTTTAAAGTAAGTGTAAATTGTGCTAGCGCAGTAACTAAATTAATAATATAGGTACAATAATATTTTTTAAATTTTGTAAATTTCCAGATGAGCTCACAGAGGATTTAGAATTTGTTTTCAGAAACATGCCTAGAACCCCCTCTTGAATGCATAAACCACAAGAAAATTTTCTTGCAAACAGCCCCTAAGAAAATTACGGGTCCAGGAGTAAATAGAAATGATGGACAGGGAGAAAGCAATGAAAAATTTGTAAAAAAAACAGCTTGGCCGGGCCTATATAAGTTGCCTTTATTCCATTTTGCAGCCATCCCTCCTTAAAATCTTGTTTACCCCACACAGAACCCCTATTCGGCATAGGTCCCATAACCTTTTTGTGGGTTGTTCCCAAGAAAATTTTCTTGTGGTTTAGGCATTGAGGGTGGTTGTATGCATGCCGAAGGGGAAGAAAACCCGCAAGTACGGAGCATCCAACCCACTTCCACGCTTGTCCCATGTCGACTGACATCTCCTTTGTGTTCTGCATGCCAACAACCACCTTCAATGCATAAACTACAAGAAAAAATCTAGGGAATAAGTCCCAAGAATGTTACAGAACCTGTGGTGAATAGGGGTTCAGTGCGTGATAAACAGGATTTTAAGAAGGTGTAGCTGCTAAATGGGATAAAGGCAGCTTATATAGGTCCATCTGAGCTGGGTTTTTTTCTTCGCAATTTTGTTTACACTTCGTTTTATCTTCTTCCTCACCAAGCACCCCTATTTGCTCCTGGTACTGTAACTTTCTTGGGGGTTGTTTGCACAAAAGTTCTCTTATGGTTTATGCATCCAAGTGGGGTTCTAAGCATGTTTCTGAATATTTTTTTCTCAAAACCCTTTGTGAGCTCATCTGCAAATTTACTGAATACTTTATTTTTACTTATTTTGGAAAAAAAAGGAAGAAAGTTTCTCTCCACTTTTCGTTGCCTTAAAGAATTATTTTTACAAATTAATACACTACAAACAAGTCCATCTAACATCGAAACAGATATTTAGGTTAAGTTATAATTATTGAGTTCTTGTACATTAAACACATACTTATCTACCTTTATGAAGATTCACTGATTTAATTATTGAATATAAAAATAATCGTAGATAAATAACGTCCATTTCATAATACTGTTGATTCACTGTGCAGTTGTGTTTACAACACAACACCTCAAAAATATAATATTATCTTTAAGACAATAGTTTCGATTGCTGCTATTTCATACAAAATAAACATTAAAAAAAATCTGTAACTGTATGTATTCGAAATTTTTTAGCAAACACATTCAAAGTTACACAAATTTCTAATAAATGTTATTTAAAACACCAAAACGCAGCCTGAAACTATAGGAAATGTCCGCATCTGGAATACACATGACCTATTACCCTCCTATCGCGTCTCTCCCCTCTCAGAGTTACCAGACAACCTATCTAATCTATAAACCTTGATTGACATACATGTTTCAATTATGGTGAAGCAGAACAAGATAAATGTGTCAGAACAGAATGACCATCAGCTGAATTGACATTTATATAAAAAGTTAGGTTAGAAATTACTGTTTATTCCAGTCACCATAAATTATCTACAGTTCCTAAAAGTTGCAACGGTGGAGAGCCGTCACAAGTTAGCATTTAGCACACCGAACAACTCAACATATTCGACTGTTTGTTTCCGCTGAACATGCCCTAGGACAGGATATTGCGCATGGTAAAATATGTTGCCGTAGCCAACTGGCATGAAAATTAAGAATGAATGCATTACACATATAAACTAATTATTCATAAAAATTGGTGTGTTAACAAAGCATTTCCCATTCCAGTGGAGATACTGCATTAGATTGGAGAACTTAGGTAACTTGAGCGTTCAACTTCGTGAAAGACATTGGAGGATCTTTTCATTGTCTGGAACTTTAGAGACAGTTAGAGGGAGAGGTGTTGTTGGACAAGAACCTTCTTTAACCAGAACACTTCCCGCTTTTCAGTACAGCAGTCATGTCAGCTTGCAAGCACCGAGTGGCCATATGTGGTGAGTCTATTTTATTTTTATTATGTTGTAATCAAATAATTTTTGTCTCTACTATTGTAAATTTATAAAGAAATAAAAATCTTTTATGTATAATATATAAAAGTGCTCAATGTGCAGATGTGAGAAAAGGAAATTAAAAAAACTATACCTAATACGTTATATACTGACTATAAAAATAAAAATAAGTCCGATATTCTTACTCTTTTTTGCAAAAACGATGACTGTGCCAACTGTACCGCAAATTTGTTTAATGAACGACATCCAAACAGACATGTTAACAGAAAATACATTTTGGAGTTAGTTGCAAAGTTTCGACAAAGTGGTTCAGTAGCCAACAAAAAACGGAATCCTGAACGTGAATTTCCAGTTAGAAATGAGACTACTGAGATCGAAGTTTTAGGAAAAATTGCTGCAGACCCAACTTTGAGCACGAGAAAATTGGCCACTGCTTCAAACATCAAAAGAAGAACTACTCAGCGAATATTGAAGCATCATAAATTTTACCCGTATAAAATTCATCTTGTACAACAACTGAATGAAGATTATTTTGATCGGCGGCTGGAGTTCTGTGAAGTTATGACTGCACGAATAGCTGGTAACGGGAACTTTCTGTTCAATATCTGTTTTTCAGCCGAGAGTACGTTTTTATTAAACTCTACAGTCAATCGTCATAATTTTCGTTATTGGGCAGGTAATAATCCAAGAAGTTTTCACGAAGTCCACACTCAAACTCCACAGAAATTGAATGTCTGGACTGGCATTTTTGGAGACTGTTTAATCGGACCAATTTTTCTTGATGGCAATTTGAGTGGCGAAACGTATCAGAAGATATCGTTTACCCTCTAATAATTGACATTGTTGAAAATGATGATCGCTATCAAGAAAATCAATTAGTGTTTCAACAAGATGGAGCTCCTCCGCATTTTTCACAACGTGTTAGGGAGTTTTGGAGTTTTTGAACAGAGAGTTTCCAGGACAATGGATTGGGCGTAGAGGGGCTATTAAGTGGCCCCCTAGATCACCGGATTTAACTCCTTTAGACTTCTTTCTATGGGCCCATTTTAAGAGTAGAATTTAAGCAACAGAACCGGAGTCTCTGGAAGAATTACGACGACGCTTTGTTGAAGAATGCCGTCTAATAACTCCACAAATGCTCCAGAATGTCAGAGCTCGTTTTGAACAAAATTTGTACGGAAGCTGGTGGTCAACAATTTGAACACTTACTTAACTGAATAAACATTTTTAAACGTTTTGTTTTTTAGTTTTTTTTTAACGAAAAGTTGACTAATTAGTGCATTTCTTATCACAATGAATGAAATACGTTCTTGCAACTCCAACTGTGAATAATTTTTAAACGAATTGATAAAACTTCCGAAAAAATTAGTGTGCTGGATTCAGAAAAGAAAGAGCTTTCAAATGATGTAACACTCGACCCATGTTCCCTATTTAAAATATAAGGGTTGTTATCACCACCCTTAAGGGGTTGATGTGACAAAGTTGAGTTTTATGTCAAAACATGTCCCCCTCAATATTAAAATGGACGTGTTTCAGCGTCTCTTAAAAAAAAATTTCTCTGGATGCAAATCGGTCTGTTTCGTTTTCAATGCGCCACCCTATATATATATATATATATATATATATATATATATATATATATATATATATATATATATATATATATATATATATAATAGGTTCTCGCTCTTGAGCCCCCTTTGTTGTTTTGGTCGATCATACTGAATGCAGTATGTATCAAGTCACAATCACACGAGATAAAGATTCATTCTCATCCAAGAACCGGTTCAAGGATCCGGATTAAAAATATCCGGAGCCGGTGATCCAACTCTTCAAAAATATCCGAATTTTCCATCTCTACCTATTAAAGAAAATCTTTCATCTATATTTTTCAGTTGCGCATTGACCTTATGGAAAAATGAGGGTATGTAGTCTGAAATACATATTTGGTTTCATTTTTACTATAAAAAACGTTTTAAAAGTTTGAATAGATTATGTTGTTTGAAATAGAGACCAAATTCATAATCTGCTCAGTAACAACACTGCTATTTAACTTCATTGTAAAATAATTTCAAAGTAAAAAATTGTACAGATATGATAATGATGTAACTTACTGCTTTGCATATATCTGGTCTTCTGGAGCCCTCTTTCCATGTCTATACACTTATAATTGTTCAATGTTCACTTTAAACACTACCATATCACTAAAATTTCACAGTTTAAATTAAAAAGCTTAAAAATACAACACAGATTATTTGCCATTTTGTAATAATTTACAGTCAAGGCATACTAGATACTTGTCTTGATATTTATATTTCAAAGCTTACCATTGTAGAGAATGTAAACTTTATTTCCTGGTTATAAATTGTTGCTCTTTATTTTATTTATTTGCGTATCAACTTATTGTAATTATGAAAAAATAGTTTTCTTAAGAAAAAAAAATAGATATACAGGTGCTACAGATTCGAGGCTCACCATGGGTATCTTCTAAACCGTAAGAGATACAGAGTGGGTTAAATTGAGGCAAATATGCGCAAATATGGGTCTTGCAGCATGCCATCTTAAAATTTGCTAATTTCTGAATACTTCCGAAGATATACGAAAAAAACGATAAATAGAAATTCCGTTTTTATTTTTTTCTGAAGTTATTTGAAACGATATAAAAAAACGAAAGGCACTTCTTCATTGCCACTTTTTTCACTCTACAAGATGTAGTGAACCGATTCTCAGTACAACGTTTTGCTTCAAAGAAAACATCAACTTTGTGGTTTCATATGGCCATTAAAATAAGTTCACCCTGCATTAGAAAGCACATTTCATTGTAAATTCAATGATGTATAGCACGATAGGTTCCTTATGTCGTTTTTTGCATTATTTAAATTTTCAACACATTTTCCATGCATAGCAGGTGATAGAGACGAAAAAGTTACGATGATTGTTAAGTCAGACATCATCAACACCATGATAAACAGTTAAGAGAACATGGTTCAAAGATACAGCCCTTTATTGGTAGGACGGATGACGTACCTACTCTTATTAGTAATGGTTCTAATTGTTATCATTAATTTTAAAATACTTTATTTGACGTTTTGAGAATCTTGATTACAATGCAGTTTTCTAATGAAGAGCAAAGTGACATGTTAAGAGTTTTTTATTTGTGCCACAGAAATGCGGTTCGTGCTACAGATATGTATTTCCAACAATATCCCGAGCGAAGTCAAACACATAGAAGTTATTTTGCTAGACTGGATAAACAATTAAGAGAACATGGTTCATTTAGTATGCCTCGAAAACAATATAGAAGCAAAGTTACTAATGAAGAAGTGACTGCAGTTATTACACATGTAAGTAAAAGTAAATTTCCCATAGTTGCGCCGATTCCAATTTTAATGCTTATTGTCAGGTAACTGCAAATCCATCTGCATCAACACAACAAGTAGCGGCAGAAGCAAGTATCCCTTCTCTCAACAATATCAAGTGTTGGTGAATTTTGAGGAAGCAAGGTTATAGACCGTATAAAATTAGAATTGCTCAAACATTGTATCCCGGTGATTGTGAGAGGCGACTTGCATTTTGTCGTTGGTTGATGGAGAATGCAGAGCCCAATAATAACTTCCTAGGTCAAATAGTCGGGTCCGATGAGTCAAGATTTTCAAATGTTGGAATTTTCAACAGGAATAACGAGCATGTGTGGAGTTTGGAGAACCCCAGAGGCCACAGACAAGCGACCACAAGTTAGGTTTGGTGTCAATGTGTTGGCTGGGTTGATAGGTGACAGATTGTTGGACCCGCATCTTTTTGAAGGAAATCTAACGTCTGAACGGTACTTGGAGTTTTTAACTAACGAGTTTCAAGATGTCCTAATGGAGATTCCGTTAGCCACATTACCTAATCTGTGGTATCAACAGGACGGCGCTCTCCCACATAATGAAAGCAATGTCTTCATTTCAAAACTGCATTGTAATCAAGATTATCAAAACGTCAAATAAACTATTTTAAAATTAATGCTATTATTTAAACATGATTAAGATGCAAAACTGGCGTCTGTCTGATTGTTGAGTTTCTATGCATTTTGAATTTTCACAGCTGTACTAGTGTTTCATGTCCAAAGTCCACCCATTGTAAATTATCAAATTTAAATAAATCCCAGATTATTATTATTATTATTATTACCTTTATTGCTTAAAATCATACAACATGTTTATTCGATAAGTCTAAGACTTGTGGTGAATATTAACATAATTTTTTATACCTAGTTGCATCCAAAACTGCTTGACAACACTCCAAATTCAACAACGTTAAAATTTTGACATTCCAAAAAATATATTTTCTCTTCCATTTCGTTCTTCTAATGTTTCACCCGATACCTCCATTTACGATTAATACTAATCACTCTATAATACTTTTCCAACTGCAAATCTTTCTCAACTGCCCATATTTTTGCCGAAGTTGTAAATTTTGTACCAGACGAAAAATGACATTTTAATTTGACATACTTCAAATTATTAGATTAATGAACCGTATTTTTAGGGTTTCATACAGAAATGGAAACCCATTACTAATAAGAGTAGGTACGCCATCCGTCCGTCTGTCCTACCAATAAAGGGATGTATCTTTGAACCATGTTCTCTTAACTGTTTATCATGGTCTTGATGATGTCTGACTTGACAATCATCGTAACTTTTTCGTCTCCATCACCTGCTACACATGGAAAATTGTTGAAAATTTAAATAATGCAAAAACTGACATAAGGAACCTATCGTGCTATACATCATTGAATTTACAATGAAATATGCTTCCTAATACAGGGTGAACTTATTTTAACGGCCATATGAAAAAACAAAGTTGATGATGTTTTCTTTGAAACGAAACGTTGCACTGAGAATCTGTTCACTACATCTTGTAGAGTGGAAAAAGTAGCAATGAAGAAGTGCCTTTCGTTTTTTTATATCGTTGCAAATAACTTTAGAAAAAAATTAAAAAGGAATTTCCATTTTTCGTATATCTCCGGAAGTATTTGGAAATTAGCAAATTTTAAGATGGCATGCTACAAGACCCATAATTGCGCATATTTGCCTCAATTTAACCCACTCTGTATCTCTTACGGTTTAGAAGATACCCATGGTGAGCCTCGAATCTGTATAGCTCACAAAATTAGGATTTATAAATTATTCAGCATGTTGTGGGTCAACTAATATGCTAATAAATCTCAACAGTAAAAATTGTAGTATTGAAATTAACATCGGTTAATTAAAATCTGTAATTTTTTAGTAGTTTTAACACATACTTCGAAAAACAAATTATATTTTTATATACTTGCCCGGTGTGTGTTTACCTTTAACAAACTAAGTATATGCGATTCATTGTACGCATTCTTAATCTACACGTCCACGATAGATGCTTTGTGTATGAGCCAATTAAATGCCGCACACTCCAGTTTGTGGAGGGGATGTAAAACTGCAGGCTCCGTGTACCATGTGATATTTATGCATACCATAAGTCTTACTCTGACTGTGCAGAGAGAAATGGTTTAACGAGTTTTCCAGGTTTGTAAGGTGAAATTACTTTGGTGGTATTGATGATTTTGATTATGGTGACCAATATTAATCATTTTTAAGTTGATACCATAGTAACGTTCACAATTATTGAGAAATTTCAAAAGAAATTTCTAATTTTGAACACCCTGTATCTTAAACCAACAATAACATTTGTATAAAGTATATTGGAATGATAATATTTTTGTTTTGCGTTGCTCCAGTTTCGACATTTCTCATTCTATATGAATCACCCTGTATATCTATCTATTTATATGTCTGCACACCATCCAACAGCCTAAAAAGCGAAATCAAGGACAGGCTCTGCTTTACAAAAAACTAAAACAACAATCCCCCCAAAGCTTTCATATATATTTTTCAGTTGTACATTGACCTTATAGAAAATTGAGGTTATGTAGTCTGAAATATATATTTAATATTTGTTTCAGCTGTAAAAAATGTTTCAGAAGCCTGAATAGATTATGTATTGTTTGAAATAAAGAGTAAATTCATATTCTGTTCAGTAACAACACTGATATTTAACTGCATTGTAAAAACATTTCCAAGTAATAAAAATCTACAAATATGCTAATCATGTAACTTACTGCTTTGTGTATATCTGGTCTTCTGCAGTCTTCTTTTGATGTTAATACACTTATAATTGTTCAATGTTCACTTTAAACACCACTTTATCATAAAGAGTTCACAGTTTAATTTAAAAACTTTAGAAATATAACACAAATTATTTGCCATTTTGTAATAATTTACAGTCAAGGCATACTAGATACTCATTTGTCTTGAAATTTATATTTCAAAGCTTACTGTTGTTTAGAAACTAAAGTTTATTTTCTGCTTATAAATGTTTACGATTTATTGGCCTATAACTTAATTTAATTATTTAAAAAAATAGTTGATACTAATAATAAAAAGTTAATTACCTATTTTTGCAGCGTTCTTTCCATATGAATACATTTATAATTGTTCAATGTTCTCTTTTAACACCACTATATCACTCAAATCTTACACTTTAAATAAAAAACATTCTAATATTGCCATTTCCTAATTATTTACAGTCAAGAAATGCTATATACAGGGTGAGTTTATAAAGTGTTACAACGGGACATCTCGAAAATGGTTTAAATTTTGTTTGTAAAATTTTGGTGAAGTAATAGGGCAGTATATTTAAACATATTTTTTTTGTATTTTGAGGAGGGGGGGTAACTTTGGATTTTTAAATGTGGTGATGTACTTTTTTTATTATACACGAATATACGTAAAAAATAGGATTGTTTGAAAAACAAAATTTATATGCTCTTTCGGTTACGGAATTATGATTTATTTGGTTAAAATATTTAAAAAAATTAATAACTAAATTTCAATTCATTTATCGTCTCATGTGTGTGTGTGTGCGCGCGTGTTTGGGATGACCTCGGTAGCCATTGGTCACAGACTTTTGAAGATTTTTGTTTGTTTGATTTCGGGGATACAATCATATGGATTTATTTTTGTGGCTTTTAATGTCTTTCAGTGAGCCTCCTATTTGATCATAGGTTTACAAATTGATAGTAATCGTCTCATGTCTCAGAAATTATTTGAAATGTCCCCCTTCAACTTCCGAACATTTTATCACTCTTTTTATAAATGAATCTCGTACATACTGTAACATTTCAGGTGTCACTAATGAGCAGGAAAATCGGACTCTCTTTTGGTGAATTTTTATTTAAAAAAAATCACTAATAGAAAGGTGTCGATGGTGAACTTCACAAAAAAAATTTCAAATTAGCGAGGACTAGGGCCCGTAGAACCCATATCCGGGGTCAGTTTCAATTTTTATATGTTAATATATATATATATATATATATATATATATATATATATATATATATATATATATATATATATATATATATATATATATATATATATATATATATATCCAACCGATAACTCAAAAAATAATTAACCGATTTCAATGAAACTCAGCAAGTGCCTTTCTTTTATTAATGGCTTGGATAAGTTCGTTAGCCAGGAAAATCGGACAAGGTTTTCCGGGAAAATTTTGAGTTTTCTTTCGAAAAAAATGTTATTCTCAAATTTTGAGTTTTCTTTTGAAACAATTTTTTTCTCTGAAAATTACAAAGATATTTTAATGAAATTTGGTGGATATGTTCCCTCGGCGAGGACGTTACTAAATACCAAAATTCAACTTTCTAGGTTTATAGAAAATGGAGTAATTTAAATTTGAAACATTTAATAAAAATTCACTGCCATAACGCACTTGCTGCGTCCGGAACTTTTTTATATTATCTTAAGTTGTAGGTGCAGTCGCCATCACCATGTCCTTTATAAAACACCAAGAGAAATAATCAAGTGGGGTCAAATCCGGGGATCTAGCAGGCAACTGGGACCTGTTAGATTCATCCACTTGTTTTCAAATGATTACGAGCTGTTTACAACATTTATAATTTCATTGTCACTCAGTGTGCATATGTAGCGAGCTTTTATTTTTGTTGATATTCAATGTCTTTTCACAGTCGAATTCTTATATATATATATATATATATATATATATATATATATATATATATATATATATATATTTCTTTTGTTTTCAATACATTTTTTAGTTTAATGCTTCTTAACCATCATCTAGTACACTGATCATCACTTGTAATGTTTTTATGTTTCTCCTATCAGCACTATGTCATCTGCATACCTTATGCAATCGAAGCATTGGCCATCTAGAATGACTGCGTCCCTTTGCTATGGCAAATGATTCTGACGTGTGGTAGTTGGTTAAAGAATTTCAAATATTTTATTTCAGTTTCACCTATGTTTTTATATGAAAATCAGCAATCCTGATATTTAAGAACAGAGTTGAGAAAAACCTAAATGTTTGTGTGCTTTGTTGAATAATGGGATCAATGATCGGTTTTTGTCAAGTAAATATATACAGGGTGATTGATCGAGACCGTTTATTAAAAATATTAAATTATCTGTCCAGATAATTTTCCACAGAAACAGTGGGTCTTCTTGAGTTTCAATTAAAATTTGTTCACAAAGTTACAATCTTCTAACATCGTCGCCTGGATGGAGTTCCTCAACTCTTGTAAACGAATAGGTGTACACTTTATCCTTCTCCAAAATAGCTTAAACCGCATAAAATGTTGAACCCAACTCTTGAGCTGCCGATCAAATTGACTGGCGTGGATGGACATTGAAATATGCCAGGACGTAAATTTCATTATCTTCTTCATTTGCAATAGGCCTAGGCTTAGCAAATTTCATATTTTCAAATCTATAAAAATTGATTCTATTTGTTTAAATCTTTGACTAGTCATTGCAAGCCAAATTAGGATATCTTTTATTAAACACACTGCAAATTCTTTGAATAATTCCGTAACGTTCTCCATTAATATAAAATAAGTTCAAAATATCTGTGTTTGAATACCATTGATTTTTCATTTCGATTGACAACAGAAAAACTCGACTTAAGTGGTTCATAGTTATTAATAAGAATGTGTTATTTCCATGGCGGGCTATTAAAAATCTGTTATAATTTTCCCTAAATTTTATCAAAAACCTTAAGAACTCAACAGATATTGCAGATAGGGATAGGAAATACTATTACAATTGGATGCAGAATTTAATTCTGCTTCAGAATATGGGAATAGAAATAGGGCATTGTATTTGAAAAAAAGTTTTAATGGTCCGAAGTTGCACTAAAGAAAATTAAATATTGAACACCTGTAGAGAACGTGCCAATTCTAAAAACTGCACTATAAACATCAACATTTTTTCTACCTATAACCATAATTTTAGCGTTTTTGCTTTTAAAATGGCAGCGGTACATAATTTTAAGTATCATGAAGTAAATATAAAAAATTTCAAAGTCGAAAAAATTCAAAAATGGCTGAACTTAGTTATGGGGAATGCTACTGAAAGTCCCTCTAAAATAACATTTATAATTAAAAAATATACCATTCCATTTGAAATAAGAAAGTTGATGTCTACTTCCGGTATTTCCGGAAGCACCACCAACTTGAAAATATTTTCATTGAATAGATATGTTTACTTTGAACAAATTAGAGTGCTTAAAGCAGGCTAAAGCTTCGCCTGAATACTGTGTAGAATAGGACCTCGGTTCTATTTTGTTGGTTTTCAGAACCCCGAGGTAATGATTAATAGGAACGGATGGGAGCATTTGTATTGCGACATTAGAGATGACATTCTTGGATCGTCGCAAGACGGACAGAAGCGAAGGCATTTGCCAAAAACTCTTTCATTGATCAAGAACGACAGTAAGAGGTTCGAAGGCAATCAGATACCGCCCTAGTTCTAACCATAAACGTTACCTGCATCCTGAAATTTTCAGAAAATTTTTATGAACAGAACTCGTAATAAATATTTTTAATAGACGGTTTTAATCAATCACACTGTATCTTTCCAACCTCAGGTTTAAGATTTTGGAAACCGTTTTATTTTGGTTTGAAGATTTTTTATATGAAACTGATCAATTTCTTTTTTCTCTAGGGGAACTTTCAGAATGGAACGAGAGGATGGTTACACATTTGATTGTAGAATTCCACCATTCTCTTTGGAGAGTAAACCAGATGGAGGTCCCGCTACACCACCAGAATAAAGTTATGGACTAAAATAAAAATGTTACCCACTCTTGTAAATATTTACTTACCCTAAGTATTTTGATTTTAATCAACCAGAACAATAATAAAAGTGTAGTTTTGATGTAATTTCTTATATTTGTTAGACCAGTCCAATTTTGGAAATTTCATTTTATTAGTAGTGATGTTAGTAAAATGTTTGTAACTTTTTTAGGATTAAATACTGCTTTAAAGCGATAACTAAATAAACGAAATATCTCTTAGAGAGTGTATTTTTTTTACAGATACCAACCTTTAAAAATGTTTTTTATTCTGGTTTATTTTGCTATTTTTGTTAGAATTATTTTAGTGGCGTCTGTCAATGTTTAATAGAATACAGGGACATATTAAAAAATTACTATCCAACTGTAGAAACAAAACAAGATCTAAAACAAAGTAAAATATTTTATTATTCAACATAACTCTAAAATACATTTATTACGGATGACCTGCAACACCACTACACAAAAGGCTAGATGCATTCTCGCAACAATTAGACCGGTTTCGCTCTCATTAGAGCTCGTCAGTACGGCATACTAATTGTAGCGAAAATACACTAAAGTAATACGGCTATGGTAGCCAGCCTTCCAACACTGAGTGGTGAGACACGAAGCAAAGGGCCGCCACCTAGTTGCGGAACCAAGTAGTATGTTGTCACGCCAGCTCCAAATAACAGTGTTAAAAAATAGAGACTGTATACAACCAACTAACAATTTAGTAAATTGTCAGCCCTGGCACATTTCTACCGTAATATAGGGACAAAGTATGTAAGGCTAGATGCATTCTTACAACAATTAGAACCGTAGACCGATTTTGCTCTAATTAGAGCTCGTCAGTACGGCATACTAATTGTAGCGAAAATACACCTACAAAGTAATACGACTATTGTAGCCAGCCTTCAAACACTAAGTGAGTGGTGAAACACGAAGCAAAGTGCCGCCACCTAGTTGCGGAACCAAGTAGTATGTTGTCACGCCAGCTCCAAATAACACTGTTAAAAAATAGAGACTGTATATAACCAACTAACAATTTAGTAAATTGTCAGCCTTGGCCCATTTCTACCCCAATATAGGGACAAAGTATGTAAGGCTAGATGCATTCTCGCAACAATTAGAACTGTAGACCGGTTTCGCTCTAATTAGAGCTCATTTTGGAATACAGAATTGATGCTGCACAGCTCCAGGATGTAGAGTGGAGGAGGTCATATGGCCAGCATAGTTTCAATGATTTTGAACAATCATTGGCTTCCGAGAATTGGCAGGGGGTATTTGCCACTGATTCTGCAGAGGATGCTTATAGCTCATTTTTTGATATCTTTCGGTATCATTTTGAGAACAGTTTCCTGTTGATGCGTCGTAGGTGGGTGGTGAAACAATCGAGTATTGAGGATAGTAATGCATCCGAGCAAAGGGAGTTAAAGGAGCAAGTATTGTTCTTACATGATGTTTATAAGATGCATCCTACACCATCGAATAAACAGCTTTATGGAGAAATAAGGACCAAATATAATTTGCTTTTGAGGCAGTCAAGAACTAAGGCGGCAACTGAAGCTATCCAAAAGTCTGACAATAAATCAAAAACAATTTGGCAAATTATAAATCGTGAAACAGGTAGAAGTAAGATCTTGAATTCTGAAACTAATATATCAGCAAATACTTTCAATGAATTTTTTACATTCTATGCAGAGGTTGGTAAATAATGCAGTGGGGAATAAATTGAATTCCCCGGAATCTTATTTCTCTGGGATTCAAAGTCCATGGAACTATTTTTTCATGAAACCAGTTGTTGGGGAGGATGTCAGGAATGCTATCAATAAACTCAAAAATACAAAATCAAAGGATATATTTGGTATGGACTCGTATGTCATTAAGAGGTCTGGGGATTTTATTACTCTGCCACTGACACAAATCTTTAATCTCTGCATCACGCAGGGTTGTTTCCCTGCGTTGATGAAGTGTGTGAAGGTACTTGCGTTTTTCAAGAAGGGGAGCTGCAATGATCCTGACAATTTTAGGCAGGTTTCAGTTTTGCCAATACTCTCAAAAATCTTCGAATTCCTTATTTTCCAACAACTTTATAGTTACTTTGAAGATAACCATCTATTCTATGAACATCAGTATGGTTTCCGCAAGAGATGCAGCACCATGGATGCGATATCGTATCTTCTAGAGATCATAAATTGTGCTTTTGAACACAGAAAACAGTGCTGTGCAGTTTTTGCAGACTTAACAAAGGCATTTGATTGTGTCTCGCACGAAATATGTTTGACAAAGTTGAGTCATATATATATATATATATATATATATATATATATATATATATATATATATATATATATATATATATATATATATATATATATATATATATATATATATACAAATGATCTTCCTCCTAACATTCCTGATGGCATCCAACAGAGCAGGATAGCAACAGCTCTCTTTGCAGATGACACAACTTTTATTATCACTGGTAATGCTGGTAGTGATGCCAATAAGACTGTGGACAATGTTCTTCGTGAGGCAAGAGCTTGGTTTAATGATAATGAACTGTTCCTCAATGAGGATAAGACAGCTTTAATCAGTTTTCATGCCAGGGTCACTTCTGATGAGGAGGAATTTTCTCGGTCTCAACATCGACCCTGCTCTTGTATGGAGGAGCCAAATAGACTTGTTGGCTGATAGGCTAGCCTCATCAGTGTATGCAGTGCGTAAGATTTCTGCAATGGCTGGACCTGAGGCAGCTTTGATCACCTATTATGGGTTGTTTTACTCACGTCTGAATTACTGTTTGTTTGCATGGGGAAATGCAGCGAGTGTGCACTTGGATATACTTTTTGTGTTACAGAAAGCAGCTGTCAGAGGTGTTGTCGGGACAGGTTGCTGTGCTCACTGTAAACCCATCTTTCAGGAACTTAACATAATGCCACTATACTCACTGGTGGTTTACAGACAATTGTTGGTGGTGAGAGAGAAGAGGAGAAGTTTTGACACACATGCTGAAGTGCATAGTTATAACACCAGACATAAAGATAATTTAATCCAACCGAGGCATCGGATAAATAAAACTATAATGGTTAGGGTCGACTTTTTCAATGCACTCCCAAGGTGGTTGAGAAATGAACCTATCAATAAATTCCGAACAATTATTAGAGATTTTTTAATACAGACTTGTCTATACAGAACAGATGAATATTTTAATGTAGTGCCGCAGTTGAGATTCTCGATGGGCAGGTGATCCAATGTTTTAGTGATAGGCAGATATTGTGTGTTTTAGATGTGCATGTATTTTTGTTAATTTTTAGTTTCACATTTACATGTGCTTTATGTATGATTTTTTATCTTGACTGGCCAATTTCATTTTTGTGTGATCTTGTGGCTAATAAAGTTATTCTATTCTATTCAGTACGGCATACTAATTATAGCGAAAATACACCTATAAAGTAATACAGCTATGGTATTGACGGAGTTAAGTTATTTTTTGCTCTTGTGTTGTCAGTGTGTTCGTACATATTCGATGAACAGATGTAAATTTTCACTTACAGAACATATGGATTCAACTATGAATGATCAAAATTTACATCTGTTCATCGAATATGTACGAACACACCGACAACACAAGAGCAAAAAATAACTTAACTCCGTCAATACCAAAGAGAAGTAAAATTAAACATAATGTGCAATATAGCCTGATAAAAATTTATAACCATAGCCTGGATGAAGTTAGGAATAAGCCCCTGGAACAAACCAAACAAAATATTAAGTTTTTGAAAAATAGTGCTTACTGCAGATTGAAGGAGTTCTTCAATGATGAATTTGACACTTTTGATTTAAATGTATGTTAGATTATGTTTAGATGATGTGTATATCTGTGTATTTTAGGTTGTCTTGCTTATTGTACGAGATGTTCAGCACCCACTGCTGGAACATGGAACTAATAAATTGATCATTATTATATAGTGCCTCAAATATTTGCATTAGCTCAATATGAGTGTGTATTGTTCGACTGACAGCGCCTACATGTATGCAACCCCCGCATACACCAATTAAGTTAGGCGAACGTTCAATAATTTATTGATTGAGTGTATTTCTTCACTGAAGTCTTGAAAGTTTATGCAATAGGCAATTTGCTTAACACCTTTGCGTGTTGATATAGTATACCTATGATTAAGTTAAAATAACCCTTGTCTTAGATTTGTAAGACCACTTTAAAGCAAACCTAAATCGCTAATCTAACAGATTTTTTCTGATATTTGGAAAAATAATAATACAATGCACCTAATAAGAATTATCCATTTGCAATAACAAAAAAGTGTTGGCGCAGCAAGTGCATTATCGCAGCGAATTTTCATAAAGCATACTTAAACTAAAATAGTGAATATATGTCCAAATTGTAATTAAAATTTTTAAAAGTTTTTGAGACCATTTCAGTTCCAATCTTATTTATCTGTCAGTTTATTATTAATAACTGGACAATTTAATTTGTTATCAATGAATATTATGAAAATGTGCAGATTGAGAAATGTTATAAGTCTGGAGAACTGCCCACTGAGTTTATAAAGAATTGAAGTATTCCAAAAACAGTGAATGCGCGAAAATGCAACCAGCATAAGAAAAGAAGTGTACAATCATGAGGCGAACATTCTGCTACTCATAATAAAAAGTCTGGACGCGACAAAGTGCGTTATGGAAGTGAGTGTTCTTATAAACGATCTAAAATTTTTGTTATATACAGGGCTTTCATTAATTCCCGAACCTCACGTGTCCGGATTCTGTCTCTCTCTTAGTGGAATATGATTTTATGAGTTGGCAGTCAAAAAGTAAGCAAAAAAACCACTAGACTAGGGACCTTAAAGTTACTAAATCAATTGACAGTTCAGTCCATTGGCACTCAATTCCCTTTTGACAGTTATTTTGTATGTATATTGTGCATTTTCCAAGTTCGACCAGTGTTTACCTTTTTCAAATAATTTTCTATCTGTTGGACAATAAAAATAGTTTTTATCAAAACTTAGCATTTTCATTGCATTTTTACGTAAGTTAAAAGTGTAGGTATGTTAAGGTAATGTTGTATCAAATCTGTTCGTCGGTTATCTGCCCAAACAGGTTCATATTTGTTACATGTTACACAATAGACATTCCTAAAACCGTAAATTAGAAGTTTAAATAATCGGACCTCAATTTGTTTACGTACATTACAAAATTTTAATATCTATACAAAATAAAAGTAATATTTTATTGTTTTTAATTTATTTTTTTAACAATCAATAACAGTAAACCATACATGAACAGACTTGCTGTTAAAAATACTAAATAATAAATACATTTAAGACATTTACTGTTTCAACTTATTATAATTTTTTATAAAACCCCAAAGGAAATATGAGACGACACTGGCATCTAATAGGGATTTAATTATTTCAGGTTGTACAACCATGTATGCCGGGTTGCCTAACTTAAGCGGTCACGTGGGGTTCGGGAATAAATGAAAGCCCTATCTATATATATATATATATATATATATATATATATATATATATATATATATATATATATATATATATATATATATATATATATATATATATAATTAGTATTTTATGGCAGTGAAATATTATAAAATAATATAAGACAGCTTTTTCCTTGTTTATTTTGTTAATTACTAAAAAAAAGCATAATAAATGTTGAAAAATAAATTTGCCACTAATAAAAGCATTAAAAAATAATGTACGACAGCTTGTGTGAAAATATTTGGCAATAAAAGAAAATAGAAAGTTTATGAAAATCTGGTTTTTCTTCAAATCAAATTGTTTTAATGAAAAAAATTGAATAAAACATATCATTTGATTTTTTTACGATAATAACAGAACTGCCTGTCATTCTCCATAGTTTCTTTGAGTGTGGACATTGTAATTCAGGCTTACAACTCAACAATTTTTTTTACACAAATAACTTTAAAGTCATGACCACATATTCAACCTCCAATGATTTTTTCTTCATTGCCTATATACATTTATCAAAAAAGAAGTACTTAACCTTCTGCCCTCGCAACTACTATAAGTTTTCAAAGAATTGTGCAGCTATGCATTATAAAATGTGAAAAAGTAGATGCCATCAAAGATAACTTTCTTGAAAATAAATACTTAATAATACGTGGCTTCACTTTAAATCACATTTTTGTAATTAAAATATGGAATAAAATCTTATATCAATCGTGTTTTTTTTTTTAAATTAGAAAATGACCTTTTCATTAAGGTGTCAGGATTGAGTTTCATACATATTTACATATATAACAATCAATTACCCATAAGTATGTTTATTTGTATCTAATAACTCAACATATTTTTTTTTTGCACAAATAACTTTTATTATATAAGCTATTTTTAACATATAAAGAGTGTGTATTGCCCCGCGCGCATATAAATTGAAACCTAGCCAGTCGGCCATACTGAAAAAAGCGGTATTCTCGGTCGAATCGGCGCTCTATTGTAGTGTCGACTTTACGATGTGTCGGCTCAACGGCTCAATATGAGGCCTAACCAATTGTATTGATATTTTGGGGACTGACACAGAAATCTGTATCTCTGGTCGCTTTTCACCTTGAATGAAGAATTTACCTTCTTTGAAGCACAACCCCTTTTTTGCCATGTTTATTCTGGTTTTCAGAATGACATCTTTTGTTACACAGTTACCAATATAAAGTAGCTATTTAATAGTATGTATTTTATTTTTCTGTATTGATATTTTGTTCTTGTGTCATTGCCCATACTTAACTTGGTATATCATTGATGTTTGATTATTGTAAATAAAAAAGTAAAAAATTTTGTTTTCACCGAAAGTTTTTTTTCAAGCGACAATTGATGTAACTATTATGAAATATAAGTGGGGTAACATTCACTAGTAGAACTTAAACTAAGATAGAGAATGGAATGGAACACATAAAACTCGTGTCACAGAACAGTTATTTATTTCATTATTTTCACTAACATAACAATTCTTCTTAAAAATCATATCGACATAATTCAATTATACTTAATATTGGTAATATACAAAGTAACTAAAAGTAACAATATCTGTCAAATTACAAATAAACCTAACCTAACATTATATATAAACATTTTCACAGCGCAACATAATCAAATTATCGCTGGAAACTGCCGAATCCCAGGCCTACCCCTCTCATTGTATGTGTTGCTGTACGAGCCACCTCATACTGTGCCTCCATTGAAGTGAACATTTCTTCCTGCCTTTTTAGGACATCGGTGACTGGTTTGTTAGCTTCCATGCTTTCAGATTTGATACCCATTAGTCTCTTGAACTTACTGGCTACTTTACCTGCGAGAAAGAAAATTTGTACCACAATAAAATAGTAAAAAACATTCAGGGTGATGAAATATTTGATCTATTGTTAAAGTACAGTGCCACCTCTATAACCCGGACAATTAATTGCAAAGTGGTTGTATGGACTAGTGATTTGTCCTGCCATTTGAGCTTGAGAGGACTTTGTTTTTGATGTGGTTATTGAACGAGTTTTTTTCCTCTAAAAGAATGTGGAGATAGCGGTTTCTTGCGTAGTTAAATGCTTGACGGTTTTCTTGACTGTGATTGTGTAGAAGCGTTTTGTGAGCTTTGACCTTGTCAAGTCTGGCCTTGTCACATGATTTAGAGAACCAGGACTTTTGAGTGGCTGAAGAGGTTTTCTGTGTACGTGGAACTGAGTGGATGAAGGGGTTTTATGTGTACGTGGAATAAATAATTCCATGCCAGCTTGATTAATTTCGGTGACGTTTTGTGAGATATCAGAGGGGTCAGGATGAGAGAAGCAGACAGACGCCTATAGAAATGGGGAAAAGTAATCCCGCATTTCGTCCCAGTTTGCAGAGTTGTAGTGCCAAACGTTACGTGGGTGTGATGACTGTGTGACCTCGGGTTGCATTGCGCTGGAAGCATGACCATGCCGTGGTCTGAGCGACCAAGGAGGGCGGTGACTGATGTCTTATAGCATTCAGGTTTTGTAGTAAGAAGGAGATCCAAGGAATTTCAGCTGTGTGTTGGGATGCGAGGAAAGTAAGTAGGTTGCTGAACCATATTGGCTAAAGAATTGCTGACTGCAAAGGCCTCCGCTGCTCTCCCTTGTGGATCGGTTTTTGAAGGCCCTAGCCATTCCTTATTATGGACATTGAAGTCACCAAGAATAGTGACCTAGGAGGAAGGATATTCAGAAATCAGATGGTCGGTTTCTTCAGAAATCAGATGGTCGGTTTCTTCAGAAATCAGATGGTCGGTTTCTTCAGAAAGGTAGTCAGAAGAGCTGGACAAAGTTGTCGTCAGAAGGTGACCGGTAAATGCAACAGATGAATTTAGTTGCAGCCATGAGAGAGTTTTATCCAAAGTATGTCTTTTCTTCCAGCTTATAAATTGGGGAGTCTGGTGCTGGGTAGATTGCTACAGACATATGTGCACACGCCTCCATGCAATCTAAAGGAAGTATGGAGCTCATACCCCGGGAAATTAAGGTGATTAGTGGCTGTTTTCACACTGATTTGAGTTTTGGTGAGGAAGAGGAGTTGGGGCCTATTAGCCTGTAGGAAATGGTGGATGGAGTTCAGGTTAGAATTTAGGTCATATATATTCCAGAAGGCTATGTTAAATCGCTGATGCATCATTGTAATCACTAGAAGGAGAATTATTGGTTTCCAATCATTTTTTTGGTAACAATGTCAGTAAAATCTCGGTCTTAAACGAACTTCCTGTAATCCATCCCTCCAACTCTTCAGTTGAATAATTGGTCGCTTAGAAGTTGTTCATTTTGGAATTCTTTCGATTTTTAATAATTTTTTTTCCGTTTAAGCCTCTAAAGGAATGCTGTCATCCCCATCTTCGTCTGAAGGGACTTTGATGGGGACAACAGTGGTTTTCACAATTTATGCGTTTAAGTTGTGGCCAAATCAGTCTCGGATGTTACAACTTTCTTAAGCAGGTCTTTCTGTGGGAGTTTTATAGCCTGAACAAAAACTAAGACTGGAACCATGAAAACACCCCAGCATCGATGCCTAAAACACGGGAAGCAACATCTCCCCATTCGTTGTTAAGCAAAAACAATTTCTATATATACTTAAATTTGTTAATATTGAACATTTTAAATTCTTGAGGTAATCGACTATACAGGGAAATAAAAAATAATTAAGCTACCTGTAAACATGGCTCTCCCATGATGTAAAACAAAATGTTCATTAAATCTACTTGATTTAGAGTGGACACGTTTATGGGGTGTAAATTTCTGCCTGTGACATGAAGGTGCTGCAGGGTCATCCACATTTTATGTGTAAAAGCTCCCAAATGTAGTTGTCTTCTAGAGTTCATATTAAGTCATCCGCCCTTCTGTATTTTATATGTAATTTGTTGTGTTCTAATATCGTTTAATCCTCGCACTTAATCTCCCTGAGTCCAACCCTGTCCATTCCCACCCTAAAAACCTCCCTGGCAGCCTACAACCGCCACCTGAGGCGCAGGTACAACATTGGTATCTCTGTGACAGTTGTCATCGAGCGTCATCAACCAATGAAACAGCTACCAGAGAACTCAAGACTTGATCACTTCTTCATCATCTGGCAACCAGTCAACACCTTAACCAGATCAGTTCCAACTGGATCCCGGTAATAAATAGTCACCAGATCATATAGTTTCTTGGCCATTTAGCGGTCCGTGAACCATCCTTCCAGCGAATGACCTGTGGCAAGAAGTGCACCACGTGTTTGTGAGTCCGCGTTGTGAACTGGACATATGCAAAACACATAAGTTGAAACTTTCTGGGATTTAACATCAAACTATGTTTCAAGGACTGATATCGAATAGCTACCAGATCTTGATTGATGTATTGAAGAGCTTGTAAGTAGTCTTTTTTGTTTGTTTGTAAAGTGATAATATACTTGAGTACCGTCAATGTAGGCTTGCATCTTCCATCGACTCACTGAATTTAAGATTTCAGAAGTATATATATATTATAAAAAGTAAAAGCCCCAATATGGATCCCTGTGGGCCCAGAGAGGACATCTGTATAGGTTGAAAAAATGTTATTAACCACCATTGGAATTTTTCTATCAGTCAAATAAGAACCGACCAGCAACCTTGATGACTCATCACAACTATAATATCCAAGATTGACACAGAGTGATTGGTGATTTATGGTATCAAAGGCCGTAGAGTAGTCAAGTGAAGCGAGCACACTAATCAATCCAGCATCATTAATTAGCCTCCACAATGTCACTAGTGACATTAGCCAAAGCAGTGCTTACACCATATCCCTTCCTGAATCCACATTGTACATTGGAAAGCAAATTCTTATCATTAAAATAATACTAATGATTCTGCGGTCTGAGAATTCTTTAGGATCATTCTGCTTAGGCAGTGGCATTCCGTTAGCAATCTTCCACAACAAAGGAAAGTACTATAATAAGAAATTTATTGATAGGACTGCAATACTTAAGCATGGCACAAGAAATGTTATCAGTCCCAGTAGCGTTAGAAAAGATAAATAATTATCATGTGAAATAGAAGCTAATAAATAAATAATATTTAATGCTTACCATCTTGGTCTTGTGCAAAGGTGGTGGCTTCCCAGACTTTTGTTGTTCTAGAAGCGCCAGCTCCATTATTCACTGCTGCTGTAGCTTTTGTTACTGTAGCAGCAGGTGTCTCTTTTTTCTGCCACAGTAGTTTTCTTCTTTCTATCTGATCACGAAAACGTCCTGTTATGCCTGGCATAAAGAACCTGTCCTTGTTGGTATCACCTTCACCTTCAGGTTTCTGTTCTTGACGCTGAGTATCTGAAAATCATGCCAAGAAAAATAAGATATAATAATAATAATAATAATATATTTATCACAGTTATACAATGCGTCATACAAATAAGCGTGGCTTGTGCTTGTATGAGACACAATTTTTATAAAGGATGCATTCTAAATAAAACTGTCAAAAATGATTAACCTTAACGGTCACTTTACAAATTTTGCTCAGATCTTGCTCTAATTTTATTTTTTTCCAACACCAGCATGTCTCCAACCTTTCTTCATTCTAAACTTAACTTCAAACTACAATCCATCCCAATTTACTTCCAAAAAAACCTTTAAATGTTAAAATTCTTCAAACTATAATTTTGACATGTCGACATGACTTTTACAGTTATATAAATTAATAGATTGAGTAATGAATATATCACTAAGACTATTATCCAAATAACTATTATTATTTTAATTTACTGGCTTTTAAAGACGTAACAATGGTGAAACTTTCGGATTTTTTTTGAAATGAGGGCGAATTAGGCCCCCCAGAACACATATACAACGTCTGTTTGAATTTTTATATGTATATGTATATATATATATATATATATATATATATATATATATATATATATATATATATATATATATATATATATATATATATATATATATATATATATATATCTCGCGTGTGTGTGTATCCAAGCGATAACTCAAAAAATACTCAACTTGGAACATGCCTTCAATTTGTTACAATCGCGGACCAGTTCGTCAATGAGCTACAACGAAACATATTTTCCCCCAAAAAAACTACAAAAATATTTTTGAATACGCTATATTTTTGAACATGTTAGAGTAACTGGGATGATACTTTACATGTAGATAGAAGTGAAGTGAATAAACATTTGTTGTGTATTGTAAGTAATTTGGTCACAAAATTTTAAGTCTTTCCCAAATTAAAAATTAAATCCGAAAGACATGAATTGAAACAACTTAAGTGGTTAAAGTATGATGCCAGACATAAACAGAGCAATCACCTACCACACGTAAATTCTTACATATACTACATGCATACATCAAACTAATGTTGGCTCAGGGATTGTTGAGAACAGAATCATCAGGCAGTTTTTTTTTTTTTTTTGGAGGGAACATTGACTGGTGAGCGTTACTCGTCATTTCGAGATATGTTTGATGATAGGATTTGATTTCAGCATGATGAAGCTCCTGTCTATTTTAGTGTAAATGTCTGAAGATATTTAGACAATATATTCACTCCTCGTGTGATAGGCCGGCGGGGCGAAATCGAGTGGCCCGCAAGGTCACCTGATTTGACACTGCTCCACTTCTTATAAGGCTACATCAAAGAGAGAGAGAGAGAGAGAGAGAGAGAGAGAGAGAGAGAGAGAGAGAGAGAGAGAGAGAGAGAGAGAGAGAGTATACAAAAATACACCACATTTAGAAGCCTTAAAAATAAGAATAAGAGCAACGATAAGGCAAATTACTAGTGATGGGAAAAACTGTTATATTGCTTTAACTGTTACTGTTATTTAGAAATAACAGTTAAATATAACAGGTTGAAAATAACAGTATGAACTATGAATTGGTAAGAATTCCACGTAGACGTAGTAACAGTAGCTGAACCCGTCCGATGGTGTAGTTGGGTAATGTTTAAAATAAAAAATATTCTTGTATTATGTTTAAAACAATTAATTATTTTTTTATTAAAAAAATTATGGAGGTTTTTTTTTTTGGGTATTCATCACTAATAATAATTTGGTAAAAAATTCAACAATGCAGAATTTCTTTCGAATTTTCTTTACTAATTAAGTATTAGTTAAGCATTGAGCTTGAAAACCTCTATAGCCATCTTTTCCTTGAAAATGAGACATATGAAATACATGAATTATTGTAAGCAAAAAATAAAATAATTTTTTTTTTTTTTTATTAAAACTAATTTTTTCTCTCTACCTATAGGGCGAAGTGTGCCTGGTTTCAACTATACCAGGTACAGGGAATATTTTTATAATTTCATTAAAATTGGTACTGTTTCTGAGATTTTTTAAGTTTCAGCAATTTTTTATTTTGCAGTAGTAATAAAAAAAATATGTTTAAAATCGGACCCATTTCTTAGGTTTCCAAAGTGAAGAAGAATGAGCAAAGAAACTACCTAATATAATATAATATCTAAGGACTCACGTTAAAGCATAACTGTACGTTTGTATACATATCAGTTTTTTCTTAAAACAAAAATGCCATCTGCATATCGAGTTATCTAATGAAGATTGAGTTTACGTCAACGACTGTGATAATTTTTTTATATACGCAGTGACCTGATTTTATTTTTACAGTGATATAGTTCATTTTTAATAATTTTCAGTTGCTACATATACAACCTTTCACATATTGAAAAATTAAGAACGAATTTTTTAACGACCATAAATGTCAGAAGTGAAGAAAACTTAGCTCACTTTTTACAAGCATGACTTGTAATATTAATAAAATGAGGTAATATAAAAGGTGTTCCATTTGAATAATGAAAGTTGATGGAGTTTCCGCAAAACCGGAAGCTCCAACATGCTGCACCTCTCATAAAATTTCGGTAAAGAAATTTGCCTTTATTCTGCACACATGGTTCTTTATTACATTACGCTTTTATTTTTTGTTAGAAGGATCTCTAGTTACATTTTCGATTCTCGGTTCACCGCCGGTGACTCACCGGTCATCTTAATCAGTACGCTTTTAAAAACTGTGCAAACAACGAACCGCTTTTGCCTAGAAATGGAGATCCACTTAAATGGTGGAAAATTCATTCTTATGAATATCCACATTTAAGTAAAATGGTGAAGGAGAAGTTTGGGACTGTCGCTATGTCTGTTCCGTGCGAAAGACTTTTTTCTAAAACAGGACAAATTTTAAGTGACCGCCGTAACAGACTTTCGTCGACCAAAGTCAGTCAAATAATGTTCATCAACAAAAACTCAGAACTTTAAAAGTGTTTTGTTAGAAAAGTATTTTTTAGTGTAAGACAATTTTTCTCAAAGAAAAAAAGAAACATCGTTGATTTTATTTACATTTTTCATATTTTGTGTTTGTTTATAAATTGTAAATATATGTGTGTGTTTTGTGTGAATCAACAACCTGTCAAAATTTAACAGTTTCATTTTACCGACGACCCTAAGTTCCCAAAGCTGTGAGCACACTAGTATAAAGTAGTATGTTATGAAGTAAAGTCTGCTCTATACTCTATCTCTATACCCCATTCCCAGTCTCATGTCCATTCATCCTGTTATAACAGTTGCGGATGAAAACAGAAGTTGATTCATCGTAGCTAGTTTCAGTGCAACAGCATCCCCACCTTTGTACCTGTTATTTGTATATATCCATAACAGGTTGTTACTGTTGCGGCTCGACAACAGTTAAAAAATAACAGACTGTTAAATAACAACCCATCACTACAAATTACCCCAGATATTGTTACTAATGTCCAAAGAGAGAAGAAGTTTTCATTAGAATTCAAATTTGCAAAAAATGGGTCATTTCATTTAAAGAAACCACCTTGGTTTTTTGACAAACCCTGTACAAACGAAAATAAAGTCTGGAATAATAGGAAAATCTGTGAACAGGTTAACTTAAAAAAAAAACAACTCTTGGACAACTGAAAAAAAAGTCTGGATGCTGCAAGTTTGTTATGGGACAGCAAATATTTTTTATATATTTTTTTCCTGTAACATAGAAATCTAAATTTTGGTATACAGTTTCATTTTAATGTCATAAACTTGTGTACCAAATTTGATTTCCATAGATTTTTTATCTTGGGAGATAAAAATGTTTTTCGAAAGGAAATCCAAAATTTTCCCGGAAAACCTGGGTCGATTTTCCTGGATAACGAACTTATCCAAGCCACTTACAAAAGGAAGGTCCATGCCAAATTTTATCAAAATCGGTCCATTATTTATTGAGTTATCAGTGTGATCCATGTATGGGTTCTATAGAGGTCCTAGTTCGTGCTCATTTAAACAAAATATTCAAAATTTAAAAGCCGGGATCTCCCCATTAGTGAATTTTTTCTAAGAAAATTCACTAAAAGACAACTACAAGATCTAACTTTCCAAGTGTTACTTCATTCCTACAGACTTCAGAAAGTATTTATATAATCAATACATTTTATGGTAATACATAGAATCGAGTTAGATGGCGCCACAATCTACAACTCACAAGTGTACCATATACTTAGAATTACAACTGTACAAGTTGCCTAACAAAACTTGTTTGTTTGTTTCGTGGAGGATTATCCTTCAACTTTCTCTAGAGGGGAGAAACTTCTTGTTTCTTCCCATAACATTAAACCAAAAAATAACACTCTTCATTTCTGCACTCTTTGAAAGTCTTTATTATATGCGGGAATAAACAAATCCAGGAAATTAAACAGAAGAGGAAGAGGGTTATTTATAAGGTTTAGTGTTTTCCCAAGTCTTTATATTGTAAGCTAAAATAACCAAATTCAGGAAATCTTTATAAACAGAAGAGGATTTATAATTTTTGAGCTTTTTATACAGCTTTTCCAATATTACTGAAAAGTGGGGAGCTATCTCCTTTTATAATACATTAAAAAAAAGGTTTTCCCAAGTCTTTATTATAAACTGGAATAACCAAATCCAGGAAATTTTGGTAAAGTAAACAGAAGAGGATTTTTTTAAAGCTTCTTATACAGTGTTTTTCTGATACTATTGAAAAGTGGAGAGCTATCTCCTTTCATTATACAGACAAAATAAAGGGCTTCCCCAGTTCTTTATTATAAGCTGGAATAACTATATTCAGGAAATTTTGATAAAGTAAATAGAAGAGGATTTATTATTTTTAAGCTTCTTATAGTGTTTTTTTTTATATTATCGAAAAGTGGACAGCTATCTCCTGTCATCATACTGACAAAAATAAAGGGCTTGCCCAAGTCTTTATTATAAGCTGGAATAACTCAATTCAGGAATTTTGATAGAGTAAACAGAAGATGATTTATTATTTTTTAGCTTCTTATACAGTACTGATCTGATATTATTGAAAAGTTGAGAGGTCTTTTTGTATAATACTGAAAAAATAAAGGACTTCTCCAAGTCTTTATAATAATAATATATCTGTCTTAATAATTATACAATGTGCAATGACAAATAAACAACACTTGTGCTTGTAGAGAACACAATTTTAATGGAGCATATGTTCCAAATAAAACTGCCCAAAACGATTTGCCTCATCTCATTTCATAAATTTTGGCCACATTTTCATGTAATTCTAATTTCTTCACTCACAAACATTTCTGTAACCACTCTTTAACTTAAACTCATCTTCAAAATATAACTCTTCCAACTTCCCTGCCAAAATTCTTAATAATCGCAAAAAATTCTACTGATATAATTTTGAGATCTAGACATAACCCTATAAATGTCATTATAGGCTGGGAAAACCTTTGACTACATATCAGAGAATAGACTCGGCACACAGGCGAATTGTTTAAAGCCAACATTCAAGGGACTCTATGTTTACATCGGTCCTCTGCTCTGATTGGGTGGTGGCTCAAGCGTTGCCGCTATGTGATAATTCATCCTTAAATCGCCGAATATGATGACAAGTTGAGAATGATAAATTTATTACTTTTCTGTTACTTAAGACATTACACTTACATTAGGACTTATTTATGAATGTAAAGATTTACTAACGTTATATTACTTGGTTTCTCCCTTCTTTATGTAAATATAACCAGAAAACCCAATTAAAAATCTGTATCCTGCTGCATGTGAAGTATCTAGATTTGTATTAATCCACAGTTGTATCTTGTATTTGTCTATGAATAGTGTGCAAGTATACTGAGAATTTATTTTTGTCTGTTACCTTGATTTGCAATAAAAGTTTTGAGTTTCGTTTTTGCACAATGATGAAAAAGTATATTGCTTGTAGAAGATTACCTGGGGATGTGGCAACGGTGTCTCTGCATTCCTAAGTACATTGTTGTTTGCGATTTTCAGTGGCGGCACGTCAGTTTGGCACTATTTTTAGGTTTCCATCTACTAAAGAAAGGAGAGAAACATGGTGCACTGTCTTAAATATAAAATCGGATACGCTGCCGAAATATTCTTATTTATGTTCACAGCATTTTGATGAAGACTTTTATTATTTACCCAAGTGGAAGAAGGGTATTAAAAACACAGCGTCTCCATCAGTTTTAAGTTCTCCAGTGCCTTCTACTATTCTGGCATGAAAGCTCTTGCTCATGCAGAACGAAGGTAAATAATTATTTGTAGCTTCCTATTTTGTAAACCTTTATTATTGTTAAAATTAATTAATTACCCGATGAAAATTGCAGTCATAGTTTTGAAGAAATTAGAGATAAATCATCGTTATCATCAACTCTCACTGCCTTGGAACTATCATGTTCAACAGGTGCGGCACTTGGCAGCCCTCCTGTATTAACACCAAAAGCTAACATTACTCCAGGTCAAAAGTAAGTTAATATGCCTGGACTTAGAATTGAGGGAAAATATTACAAACAATTTTTTAAAATTATACTCTGTTCACTGAAAACTTACCAAATATCGTCAATTTTTTTAGGAAAAAACTTCATTCTTTTGTAGATATTTCCAGTTTATCAGGAACTCCAAAAAAATCTTTAAAAAATTGGTCTGTTACTAAACGAGCAATAAAAAAACAAAAGAGAAAGATAAATATATTGCGCCAACAGAAAAGGCGTCTTAAATAGTTTTTCACCAGAAATCGCTGATTGAGCATTTTAAAAGTCGTATTTTTTTACGGAAAATACAGAAACATCCCTGAATTTGAGTGTTATTGAATTTATATCATTGTTTGTAATATTTTAGGCCTCTTTACCCACACAAATATACCTGATTAAACAGCTTTTAAAAGGTCAACAACGGAACTATTTACCAGACGTAAGGTCGTTTGCTATTGCCCTAAATTTTTATTCAAACAAAACTTATAATTACGTTCGAGAAAAATTTATGAAGTCTTTGCCACATCCTCGAACCATTTCTAAATTGTTCCTGGATTCTGCAAAGAAGCATTAGCGGTTTTGGATTCAAAAAGAAGAGACACAGCTGAAAAAGGTCGCAAAATACTTTGTATCCTAGTTATCGACGAGATGTTCATAAGACGTCAAGTTGAGTGGACAGGAAACAAGTTTTGTGGTAACATAGATATTGGTGTGGATATGAATAATTAAAACGAGCTTCCAGAGGCTAAAGAAGTTTTGCTTTTCTTATTAGTTGCTTTAAATGGCCACTGGAAAGTTCCAGTGGGTTATTTCTTCCTAGCTGGCATTTCTCGTGAAGAAAAAGCAAGCCTATTAAATCAGGCTTTAAGTTTTATCCATCAGGCAAAAATAGTCGTTACATCCATAACTTTTGATGGAGCAGCTGCAAATATAAGCATGGTTAAATGTTTGGGAGCCAATTTAGATACATTTATTCAAGAAGGTTTAAAGGCTGATTTGCCGCATCCTGTAACCCATGAAAATGTATATATTTTCCTAGATGTTTGTCACATGATGAAATTAATAAGAAATTGTCCGGCAAGTTGTAGAACATGGCAGCAGACAAATCAGGTGGCCATTTCTAGAAAAACTGGTAGAGCTGCAAGATATTGAAGGTTTTTCTTAATTTTTTTCTTAAATTTTTGTTGAAAACACTTTTGACTGAATTTGCATAGAAAAAAATCGCAGAGATAACAACATTGCAACATTGAGACTTTCGATCGTTTTATTCGAGTAATCATTTCTATAAAAATCCACTACTATAACGCACATGCTGTAGCCATACTTTTTAGTTAATAGTATACTTAAATAATGTATAGGTAGTTAAACATCTTTTAAATTCTATTTTATTATTTTAATCGTATTTATGAAAATTTCAATCCTAATTGTCGAGATGCCTATGGTGTCGAGGACCGAGTAAACAAACCTTTTAGTCAATGTTGGTTTCAAACATTACAACGCATCGCATTGGGAGATGCCTGGTCTATCCGTAGGTAGATATTCAAAGGGGAAAACCAAATTCATGAAATGTTGATGAAGTTATCACAAGAGGATTTATTATTTTTAAGCTTCCTAGTGCTCAGTTTGATTCAGTGTTACTAACCTGGCTTATCATATGCCAATCCCTTTGGACCTCTATCAAACCTTCCACCGAATCCGCCTCGCCTGTACCTTTCGCTAGATCTAGACCTTGATCGTGATCTGGAGGACCGTGATCTGGAAGACCTCCTGGATCGTCTGTCATATTTGGGTGATCTACTGCCGCGTCTTCTGTCTCTATCTCGACTTGACGATCTTCTGGATCTTCTGTCTCTACTATCTCTGCTATCCCTACTGTCTTTGTCGCGACGATCTCTGTGCCTGTCCTCCCTATAACGGTCACGGTCTCGATCACGATCGCTACGGTCTCGTCTACTGTCGCGATCGTCTTCTCTGCTGGATGACTTTCTATCTTCATCACGGCTGTATCTGCAATTAAAAATTATAATTGAAACATCCTTTTTTTTTAACCAACTTACTATTAATTAATAATTTATTTTTGCTCACAATTTTACAGCACAAGGTTTATAGATTAAAGAGGTTGCATGATAACTCTTGACAAATCAGTGTGGCACGGGAATACGCCACATGTATCCCCAACTTAAATCTAGTGAAATAATAGTGGATTGGATACAAAAATCAGCTGACATTATTATGTTCTTTTTAAACTTATAACAAAATTATGCATAAAATAAAATAAAACAAAATAAAATGGACCAAAATTTGATTGTCTCCCATATTTTTCCACTTGTATTGTTTTATCGGCTAATTAATCGTCAACAGTATAGTAAGCATTCTCTTCTAGTACCTCAGTTTTGCATGTTTAGATATATGGTTATATATTTCTATGATGGCAGCATGTACATTTTTTTGTAAATATGTGAAGTTTTGTCTTTGGCTGTTCTGATCTTCTTTACTTCTAGTATTACGCTTGTGTGTATACTAGAGGTGTACGAAGCTTTGAAATTTCGAACCGACCCCGAACTCGAACCGAACGTTCAGTTCGAAAATATGTTCGCACTAACAATGTTGAAGTAGTTCGAACTTCGTTGCTCAAAAATACTTCACAATTTAACTTTACGTGCATTGAATGCTGCCAAAAGTATCGAAGTTGCTGCCTTGTTAACTCGGTAGCAGCGCTTTAAACTGGTTATCGGTCTCATTGAGTGGATAGGACAATTTTAGAAGATTTCATTCATGCATATTTTTGACAGTTGGTGGGACATATTGAGACATGACGGAGCCATTTAGCTATTACAAAATTATTTTTCATATATATCTTAGCCTCCCAACACCTTCTTCAGTAACAACATTGTGATAATAATAATAATAATTTATTGTGTCCAACAGACCAAGTACAGGACCAATTATAGGCCACTTACAAACTAATTAGCGAGTGAGATTACCATAAATTAACAGTAACAAAATATTAATCCAAAAGCAAACCTAAAACTACAACATTTCAACAGCTTTATGCAACAATGTACACAAACTGTTGCCAAATATATCACTACGTGAACAAATGATATTGAAAGTTTCACACATTACATATATTGGAGATCTTAACATAACAACAGTCCTAGCCTGATTATTATAAAATGATATATTATGCCGTTTACTCATCCTGGGAACATGGAAATTTATTTGCGCCAGTAATTCTGGACAATCAATGACATTGTATATCAGTTTATATAAAAACTTGATTGGGTCAACTCTTCTTAGCTTACACAAACTGACGAATTCAAAGTGCCCAAGCAAAACAGAATGATCGAAGCCCCTCTCCGGATAACACCCAGTTTCCTTAAACCACAGATACTTTAGGAACCTCCTCTGGACAGATTCGAGTTAGCTTATATGCACACCATAATATGGGCCCCAGACAAGAGATGCATATCGCAACTTGGAAAGAACAAAAGCAAAATACAAAGATTTGAGCACCAAAACATGTAAACGACCCACAGTTCCGCACTATAAATCCCAAAAACCTGTTACACTCGTTTACTATGGTATTGATGTGAATGTCAAACGACAGTTTCTTATCAAAGTGAACCCCCAAGTCCTTCACAGTCTCCACACGATCGACCACCAACCGACCCACAGTATACTCAAACTGAACAGGGAGAGCTTTATGTGTGAAAGTCATGACCTTACATTTACTCACATTTAGTTCCAATCCATTCTGTAAGCACCACTCATAGAGCAAGTCTAGATCTTCCTGCAGTCTAACGCAATAATCAAGCGATGTCACTCTCATAAGCAGCTTCAAGTCATCTGCATAGAAAAGTCTCAGTACACTTAAACTACTGTCCAAATCATTGATAAATAATATAAACAATAGCGGCCCCAGATTAGAGTCCTGAGGAACGCCCGAAGTAGCAATGAGCTCAGAGGACCTGAACCCGCCATAGCTAACAAATTGAAAACGATCACTAAAATAATCCCCAAAAAGATAACATGCTATCGCTGAATCCATATGATGCAAGCCTCCTCAAAAGGACAGCGTGATCGACAATGTCAAAAGCCTTCACAAAATATGTGTAGACAACATCAATCTGACCCCCCAGTATCAATGCCGTCTGAGCCCCATGAGTGAAAACGGCCAAGTTTGTGACAGTTGACCTACCCCTCACAAATCCATGTTGACAGGGTGATATCAGTGTTTTCACAGAGTTGTAGATACCCTCGTATAGGACCATCTCGAAGATCTTAGCAAAAATGCAGAGTAGAGCTATCGGACGATAGTTGATGACCAAAGATACATCACCAGTCTTAAATATGGGGCATATACGTGCCAACTTCCAGATCGTAGGAAACCGACCAGTGTTCAAACATAAATTAAATATGTAGCAAAGTGGAACAATTAAAACACCAGCACAGTCTTTTACAAGAAAAGACAGAATCTGATCTGGGCCAGACGTCATTTTACTGCTTAATTTTTTTATAGCTCTCTGTATCTCTTCCTCCGTAATTCTAGATATGTGGACGTAATACTGATTAGGCTTTGAGTCAGACACATTACTCTGTAAGTCAATTCTGCCAGCTGGTGTATAAACACTACCAAAGAATGCAGCAAACACATCAACTATTTGTTGTGAGCCAGTTAGCACATCACCGTTATAATACATCTGACCAGGTATTCTTGTACATTTTTTTTAATCATTTACATATGACCAGAAATTCTTAGAACAGTCAGTGATCGACTGTTGAGTGTCACACAGATACCTCCTACATGCATTGCCAATCTGACGCTTCACCAAAATTCTCAATTCCCTAAACCTTTGCAAATGATAGTCTGAACCACACCTTTTATACTTTAACCAATGCTCATGTTTCAGTTTAATATTGTCTCTAATCTGATCATTATACCACACAGGGTAGTTATATTTACAATTCTTATAGACAGGCACGCACAAACAAGGATGCTGTAGGTCTTCCCTCACCAAAGGCGCCCCTTCATGTGAAACTTCACACTTCATATCCGAAAAACTAAGTCCAGAATTCTTCCATTAACATTTAGTATTTCATTATATTGAGTGTAGCTGAAAAAACTAGCAAAGTTTGTAACAATAAGTTTCTTACCATCTGTACTAGCATTAGTCACCTAAAAACAATACATAATCCCCAAACAGTTCACTCACTTGCTGAAGAGTTTCGAAAAAAAATTCATAGTCATCCAACGTGACCTGTGGAGGCACATAGATCACACAGACAACCATACTGCACGATTTAAATTTACATCTGCAGGCAAGAAAGTCAATAGATGGTACAAGGTTGTTCAATATATCCACTTCAATTACTTTGCACACAACAGGTGTTCGCATGGCGGCCAGAACACCACCCCCACGGGAAACATTCATAGCATCCACACGCCTATCCCGCCTAAGAACCGCATACCCATCAGGATGGTGATGTTCGAAGGCAATCAGTAACGTAATTTTTCAGAATTTATGAGGATAGTTGCAGATTTCCTGTGGAAACCACTGGTTTCAACATGCTTTATTTCACAATGAGTCAAAACAGTTAAGTATTTACAATCAGGAGACAGTTCAGACTTTTAAGTGGTCATTTTATACCTATCATGCCCACTTTAAACCCTCTCAATCTGTTTGCTAAAACTGCGTAGCCAATACCAAACAACAACATATTTATAATTGAACTTATCTATAGATCTAGAAAGCTAAAAAAGTTTAAAATATTTTTTGTTTTTGTATTTTTGATTTAATGCCTCAAATTGGACAAAATGTTTTTATTCTAAACCACAACCTGGGTTTTTAGTTTTTTAATGGCTTGCTTATTTTACTGGGTATTGCTCAATTATTAACGTGCAACTAAGCACAACTAGTACATTATTTAAATTTATAATACTTAGGTAGGTATGTATTCTGCCACATTTTTTTTAAATTTCACAACACACTGCGAGGGCTCACAGCCTAAATACTATCATACTGTGGGTGTCGACAAAGAGGAAAGAGACAACTTGTTAATTCTGGACTTGAAGGTTTGGAGGAGAAGGGAAAACCTGTGCTGGCAAGGAATTCCACAACTTAGAAGTCCTTGAGACAAAAGAGCAGGCATAACAAGATCTTCTATGTCTGGTGACCTGGACAGTAAAAGGGTGAATTCGCTCGGTTCCCCTGGTAGATCTGTTGGGGGCAGCAGGTGGAGGGACTATGGAAGAAAGCTCCTCTAGAGCAGTGCCAGTGCAGATATCTATAAAAGAGAGAGAGAGAGAGGTCACTGACGGCAGACTTTGGGTGAGGGTAGGGTCACTGATGAGGCATATAGCTCTCTTCTGAATGGACTCCAGGATAGCGAGTGTAGAAGCGGCAGCGGCACCCCAGATGTGGGACGTGTATTCGAGGTTTGGCCTTATTTGTGAAGTATATAAGGTATAGAGATTAGCTGGTGAAAAGTACTTGCGAGCCCGGAAGAGGAAACCTAATTTCTTAGCAGGCTCTTCTGCAATTGATGTGACATGTTGGTGTCAATTGAGATTTCGATCCACAGAAATGCCAACCAGTGAAAAGGACTCATTACTTTGAATAACTTGGTTGTTCATTGTGATGGGTCTAGGGCTGGTGTATCTCTTATGAGATAGAAAGCAAGACTTCGGTGGAGTTGAATTGTAGAAGATTTCTACTTCCCCAGTCTAATATTTTTTGGAGATCCACAGAGACAGAACCCTCCACCAGTCTGCAATCCTCATCTGATTGGGCTAAAGAGACAGGCTTACAATATTGTATATTTGAGTGGAGGGTGCTGTCATCCGCGTAACTGTGAACTGGGTTGGATGTGCTAGAGAGGAGGTCATTGATGTGGAGAAGAAATAAAGTAGGGGCTAAAGCTGAACCTTGAGGGACTCCGGCATTAATTGGATACAGTTTAGAGGAATGGCCATCCACGACAACAGAAATGCTCTGGTTGGAGAGGAAATTGGCTGTCCAGGTACAGAGTTTTGGTGGTAGGCCATAGGCCGGAAGTTTATTAAGCAGCGCTGCGTGACAGACCTGGTCGAATGCTTTGGATATGTCTAAAGCGACAATCTGGGATTCACCATGTAGTTCCATAGACTTGTTCTAAGAATGGGTGACAAAGGAAAGGAGGTCGGCAGTTGATCTGCGCTGACAGAATTCATACTGCCTGTCGTGGATTAGACTGTGTTTTCAAGAAATTTTAGTAATTCGGTGTTTATATAATTTTCCATCACTTTAGAGACGACTGAAAGGAGAGAAATAGGCCTGTAGTTGCTAGGAAGCGTTTTAGATCCTTTCTTGGGGACGGGATTTACTTGAGCAGTTTTCCAGTTACTAGGGAATATCCTCTAGTGTAAGATGTCTGAAACAGACCAGTTAGGACAGGAGCAAGTTCTGGTGCACTATTTTTTGAGAACAATTGCTGGGATCTCGTCAAGGCCAGAGGCTTTCCTGGTATTAATAGAAGAGAGCATCTTTCGTACCTTTTTAGTTTTGAAAATGATATCTATCATTTTATGTGCGACATTGGGGACTGTTGGTCGTTGTTGGTCATTATCACTTTTATTTCTCTTGACAACATATCAAATTTTGATCCAAATCATACATTTTCACATTTTTTAAATTCTTTGTGAACATGAAGCATGATAGCCTCACATTCTACACACTTTATATACTTTGCACCTTTTAAACCTATTTTTTTGCTGCAATAATTGCACAGCTCAGGAGAAATAACTTAGAAAGAAATAATAGATGATTCGTTTGCAATTTTTACAATCAATTTCTAAGCAAAGAACTCGCACACCTTATATTTAATTTTAAAATAATAGTAAATTGTGCTCAATCAGTAAATTAATAATAATACATAATAGTACTTAGTGAATTTGCATATCAGCTCACCGAGGTCTATTAGATTTTTTTTCAGAAACATGCTTAAATATGTCTAAACCACAAGAACAACTTCTTGCAAACAACCCATAAGAAATTTACACGACCAGGAGTGAATAGGGGTGATGGTTGACAAAGAAGGTAAAGAGGGAGTATTAAAAGAAAAAAAAATACGAAGAAAAAAACCAGCTTAGCGGGACCTATGTAAGCTGCCCTATCGCATTTTGCAGCTATACCTCCTTAAACATCCTGTTTACCCCACACAGAACCCCTATTCGCCCCAGGTTCCATAACTTTCTTGGGAGTTGCGCTCATGAAATTTTTCTTGTGGTTTATACATCGAGGGTGGTTGTAGGCATGCAGAAACGGAAGGAGAAACGTCAGGATGAAGCACCTTATCCCCAATACAGGGGGTTGTCCTTCCTCTTCTGCACAACTACAAACAGCCTCAATACATAACGAAAGTAACGGGGCGTGCAGCAAATAGAGGTTCTTTAAAAAGATCTGTTGTAGTGATTTGGGTTTGCCAAGTGTACTTATGAACATTCTGCTAAATCTGCAAGTCTTAGAGAAGATTATGTTGAATATATAAAATTTTGTTTTAACAGTTTTTTTTCCAGGACAATGCTTTACTGCATGTTTCACCTTGCAACATCACTAGAGAACAGAAAAAAAAATTCAGTCCAGATTTACGATACCACGAAGTGAAAACAATTATTGAAGAAAAAGAGAGCAAGCGGTAGGTTAGGTTAGGTTTGATTGTGAGTGTGCCATGCCGGTCCCTCCACTGGGTCCATAAGGTCTATTGTGGCTCACGCCTAATATAATGTTTGTAATAATATTTCACCTAACAAAGGCAGCCTCCTGCAGAGGTTGATAATCTTTGTGGGCGAAAGTTGATCCAGATCTTCCAGAGCAAGCTTTGTCTTGCCAAAGAGCAGGTGTCTAGTCCTGTCCGCCACAGGTTAGGAACACAGTACATGCTCTGCTGTTTCGTCACTCTCCATACACAGCCAGCACTCAGTTTCCTGACCGATTCCAATTCAGTGCATATGGTGATGCAAGCGGCAGTGTCCTGTATACTACAGGCCGTCTAGAGTACTCAGTTGTCTGTTTAGCTCTAAAAGTTTTTTATCCCTTGAATCAGACAGGCCATTTATGAAGGCGTTAAGAGTGAGCTAATCCTGGCAGATTTTGCCATTGCTGGATTGTCATTCTTTCTGTTCAGGTCTTTAAGGTGCGTTTTGCTCTGCATGATGTTATCCCCAGCACCGGTTCTCGTCCGATGAAGTCTCTCTGGGCCCCACTCCAGGCAAGCGTGTCTGCCGCAAGATTGCCATCATGGTCCAAGTGACCCAGTATCCAGACCAGCGACACCTCATTACAGCTGCCCAGTTCGTTGAGGGCAGATTTACAACTCCATACCGTTTTTGAATTGCAACGGTAGGAACCAAGAGCCTTTATTGCAGCTTGGCTATCTGAATATATTTTTATCAATTTGTGTGTGCACTGGTTTTCTATACTTTCCCTTGCACACATCTCGATGGCATACACTTCTGCCTGGTGTATGGTTGCGTACTTTCCGAGGCCAGTTGATAGTCTAGCATCGGTGTTGCTCCCATATGCGCCGGCTCCTACCCCCCTATTGGTTTTGAAGCCGTCAGTATATCAGCAAAGATCGGCCCTCAATAGGGTCATTTGATTTCATTCCCAGTCCTCCCTTTCCGGGAGGACGGTCTTGAAAGACAGATCTCTACTGATCTTTGTAGGCATCAAGTCTGAGACCATTCCGAGAATCCCATGACACTCAATGTCATCGAGAAGTCCAGACCCCCCCAGACTGATTTCCTTCAGCATGCTGTCGGCCGTTTGTTTTAATCTGTACGTTGTCCACCTCGCCACCCTCTCCAGCCAAATGTGAAGAGGTGGAATATTAAAGAGGACCTCCAGAGCGGCTGATGGTGTGGTGCTTATCGCTCCCGTTATCAATCAAGCAAGCAGTAACCGAGTAACAAAAGAGATCAATATTTATTTCACTGCACACCAGAAACCGCATTCATTAGTTATAAAAAAAAATATTAAAAAAATGTTTGTTACCTGTCACTTCTCGTACGCTCATCAGTTCTGCCACTTTTAGCTCTGTCATCAGTCCTTGACCTCTCATCCCGCCTGCTTCCTTTATAATCACTGTCCCTGCTGTATCTGGATCCCAAATTATCTCGCTCGCTTCTAGAGCTTTCGTCCTTGCCGGAGCTACCTCTCTCCGAGGAAGATGTCGGCTGGCCTCTCCTTGTAGAATCATTCGAGTCCTGTTGAAAAATTTTCTCTTACCTAGTTGGAAGTCGCAAATCGTACTGTTAGATAAAGAAACTAATTTTACAAAACATATGTTGTAACGATTATTTCAATTTTTATTCAACTACTCATTTAAAATTTTAATAAAGTTAACAGAATAAAACTTCAAGTTCAGCAATTTATGTTAATTTTGACACGTAATGCATACAAACATTATTACAATTATCATCTCTGAGAAGTAAACTAGCCTAAAATGAACTTAAATAATATGTAAAACATTTTTGTTGTTGTCAATTTCATGTTTCCTCTCTAAAACAATTATTTAATTAAGCACATTTATTATGAGATTATAAAGCCTCATCCATCAAGGCTCACCAATTGTAGCTTGTACAGAAGTGTCGATTGAACGCTTTGGAGAAGTCTGTATAAATGACATTCACCTAACCCCATCGATCCAAAGCTTCACTTACATACTGTGTGAACAGGGATAAATTCATCAGTGTTGAGCGCCCCTCCATAAACCCATGCTGGTAATGTGACAAGCGACACTTCAAGGCAGGATAAATATGACCATACACAACTGCGTCAAAAATTTTAGCAAAATTACATAGGATAGCTATAGGCCTGTAGTTGTTGACCCTCGAATGGTCCCCAGACTTAAAAACAGGACAGATCCGAGCAACCTTCCAAACCTCAGGGGAGCAATGTGTGCGCAGCGACAAGTTAATTAGGGTTCTAAGAGGTTTGAGAAGAGCATGCGCACAGACCTTAATCAAGAAGGATGGCACCAAATCTGGTCCAGCAGTAAACTTGTTCTTGAGCTTCTTTTAAGAATTTCCTTATCACCAATCACTGTCACACTGACTGCCATATGCGATGGTCCAGAGGTATCCACTGGTTCAGTGATGCATTGAGGATGGTACACACTTTTAAAATAGTTTCCAAAACAGTTAACAATTGTTTGTGGCTTATTATAAACCATGCCATTTTGGTCAGACACAGTACTTGGAATGATGTCATTTGCTCGCCTCCTTTCCTGTATGTGAGACAAAATCTGAAGGGATCAATCTTAAGAGACTCTTCAGTTACACGGACATACTCAGTATATGCCTCTCGTAGCTTGTTTTTAACTATAGATCTAAGAAGACTATACTTTGCATGATCACTGTCACGTTTATGCCTCCTATATCTTGCATAGCACCTCTCCTTATTTTTTATATCATTTATTACTTCATTAGTAAACCAGGCAGGAAATTTTCTAGATGACCTCTTGCACTGGGGAACATGTTGTTCAGATACTGTAAAGTCTGTCATAAAAGTAACTACAAGCCTCATGAGCGGCAGTAAAGAACTCCAGCTGGGACCAATCTTCGTCAAGTAGTGCAGCATACAATGCAGGGTAATTGACCTTTCGAAAGTTCTAAGAGACCTGATTGTTACATGGAAAGTATTTAGGACCATTGTAATTCTTCCTGAATTCAGGAAATATGCCCAAAACAGGGTGATATGCATCCTCAGGCACTAGTGGATACATATCATGGAGAACCGAGAAATTACAACTGGCAAACACAAGGTCAAGCAGCCTATTGTTTCTACTGGAAATATTATTAAACTGTGACAGATTTAAAAATTTTCAAAAATCATGGATAGCTTTGGTTTTAGGATCAGTAATTTGTCCATAAATAAACTGTGGTGCATTAAAATCACCAATAATAACCAAATTTTCCAACAGCAGAATGACAGACTGTTCCAGCACATTAGGAAAAGTTCAAGCTGCACTGCTGACACATATGGTGGTATATATATACAAACCACATGAAACACAATCTGATCCAAAGTGCACCTGCACACAACAATATCAATAACTGGTACTGCCTCTAGAATATCAGATAAATTCAATTGAGCCACCCGAACATCACAATGAACTGCCAAAAGTACTCCTCCACCAGATCTCTTAGTAGTAACATCCAGTCTTCTATCTGCCCTTAATACACTGTATGAACGTGGAAATAGCTCGGAGTCACCAATGTCAGACTGTAAATTAGTTTAACTAAGAGCAATTATCTTGAATTCAGACAACTGACACAACCCTAGATAGAGGTCTTCTGTTTTAGTACGTAAACCACGAGAATTCTGGTAATAACTTGGTATCTCAACACTGTTGGGCTGATCTAGTTTAAAGAAGCAATAGTCGGAACACCGTTAACATACTTAATCTTGAGGTTTGCTTCACCATCAGCCACCCTCCGCCTCAATTCACTGACCACAGACTTGGAGTATGCACTTTGCCTAGAGGTTCTGTCTTACCCAACTCTGACATTACGATACAAGTGATCATCCTTGAGTCTTCCAGTCCTGCGCAGAATACTAAGTACCTAATGTTCATAAATTGTCATAAATCTTAACAAATTTGGATGTAAAAAACTTGCGGATAAGAACCATAAAAGTACAAGCAGACCTTTCTGATGTTTACACTTTGCAGGCTAATCTACTATATGTGTACTATCAGTGTTAAATGATGTAGCGATGCATGATGACTTGTTAAGTTTTACTAATCATTTGTCAAAGCTTACTGATGACCACCAAAAAAACTGAACTCAAACACACACTTGGAAAAAGTCTTTAGAGAGCCACAATGGTGGTCTGGACATGCTGTAGACTCGTAGGAAGAACATGGGAGGCTGCATTCCAGGATGGTATATTGGCTATACCAAACTGTGGTCAATCAACAGTGAAGTCTGAACTGTTTCTTGAATTGAATAGGAGCGACTTGAGAATAATCACAGGAGTTTACAGAGGACACTCCCCAGTAAGGTAACACTTTTTTTTTAACTGACTTCAAAAAAGGAGGAGGTTCTCAATTCGCCTGTATGTTTTTTTTTATGTGTGTTACCTGAGAACTTTTTTCTAGGTGAACCGATTTTGATGATTCTTTTTTTATTTGAAAGCTGGTGCTTCTCGTGTGGTCCCATATAAATGTAATCAGGATCTGACCAGTAATTTTTGAGTTATCCTTAATAATGCGTATTTAATTGGCTTCGACTACCTACATTGATGATGATTGTGCATCACAACCAACGATTCAGTCATTCTGTCGAGAAAGAAACAGTGTTTCCGCGGAAACAAAACTTATCCGAGATTTCAGTATTTAATTTAATAACTAGATACTAATTTATAATCTTTATATAAATCATTAAACATTATAATCTTTATATAAATCATTAAACATTAATTATGACTAAAATGACTACAACGCCCGCTGGAATACGACGTTAAAACAAAGTTCCACCAACTGACTCGATGGTCTAGAGGTATGATTTCTGCTTAGAGTGCGGGAGCTCGCAGGTTCAAATCCCGGACGAGTCCAAATACCTTTTATTTGCTTTTTTTAACCGACTTCAAACAAGGAGGAGATTCTCAATTCGCCTGTATGTTTTTAGTGAATTTTTATTTTAAAAAATTCACTAATAGAGAGGTATCGATGGTGAGACTTTGCAAAAATTCTTTCAAATGAGTGCGAACTAGGACCCCTAGAACCCATATCCGGGGTCAGTTTCAAGTTTTATATGTTTATATATTTATGTGTCACACCTATAACTAAAAAAATAATGGACCGATTTTGATAAAATTAGGTGAGTACCTTCCTTTTGCGAGTGGCTTGGATAAGTTCGTTAGTCAGGAAAATCCGCCGAGGTTTTCCCGGAAAATTTAGTGTTTTCTTTAGAAAAAAATCGAAAAAAAGTTATATCTCCGGAATTAACAGAGTAAGGGCAACCAAATTTCATACGCGCATTTACATCATTATAGGTAAGTTACCTACCAAAATTTAGGTCTGTAAGTTAAAGGACAAAAACCTTACAGGTATTTCAAGAAAAATAAATTTGGATTTTCCTCAAAACGTCAAAGTCGCTATTTTAAACGTCAAAATTGGTAATATTTAGGCAATGAACCTGAAAATAATATGAGCTATGGAAGGAAAATGTCTCAAGGACAATGTTTTACAAAGCCTGAAGTCTTAGTTTCAATCGTCATTGTCCTTCATTTCAATAAAATATTCCCAAAAAATTCATTTCAAGTAGACCCTTTCTCTGATACTTTCGCAGTAGTGTTGGCTATAGAGTTTATCGGTTAAAGGTATATCATTTTTGTCGAATTTTCGTAAAAAATCTTCAAAGATGAATATATCCGTTATTATGCAAGATACGGAAAAAAATTGTATACATTAATTATAAGGTGTCTTCAGCTACATCTTAAAAAAATATTTCTACAATTACAGGATGGCCCATAAGTCGTTGGTGATTCAAATTTTCTTTAAAAAATTCACTAATGGGGAGATCCGTATATATATATATATATATATATATATATATATATATATATATATATATATATATATATATATATATATATATATATATATATATATATATATATATATATATATATATATATATATATATATATATATATATATATATATATATATATATATATATATATATATATATATATATATATATATATATATATATATATATATATATATATATATATATATATATATATATCGTACCGACAACTCAAAAAATAATAGACCGATTTTGGGCAAATTTATTGAGTACCTTCTTTTTGTAAGTGGGTTGGATATGTTCGTTAGCCAGGAAAATCGGATAAGGTTTTCCCGGAAAATTTTGTGTTTTCTTTCTAAAAAAATTTATATCTCCGGAAATAACAAAGTCAGGGCAACCAAATTTGGTACGCGTATTTGTATTATAAAGAGTAAACCATGTACAAGTCTCTAAGTTTAAGGACAAAAAAGTTACGGGCAGCTGAAGAAACAAATTTTGGAGTTTTCCTCAAAACGTCAAACTTCCAATTTAAAACGTCAAAATTGGCAATGTTTACGCAAAGAACGTTAAACAAATACGGATTGTGAAAAGAAAATGATGCCAGAAGAGTGTTCTGCGAACCCTTAAGTTTCAGATACAACCGTCATTGGCCTTCATTTTACTAAAATATTTACAGAAAATACATTTCAAGTAGACCCTTTCTCCGATGCTTTGGCTGTCCGTTTAGTTAAGTTGATGCTTTCGCTGTAGGTTTAGTGAAGTTTATGGTTAAACGGTCTATAATTTTTGGTTAATTTTCATACAACAAATTCGTTAATTCATTTTTACATTTTTTATCGAAATATGATGTATGTTTGTAAGAAACAAATTTGGACGCAGTAAGTGCGTTTTGGTAGCGAATTTTCATTAAATCCTTCAAATTTCAATAACTCATTTGGCTATTAACGTAAGTTTTGTTGGTTAGGAAACCAACATTTAACTTTATTTTCGGAAAATTTTTGTATGAACGCAGCAAGGGCGTTTTGTTTGCAAATTTTCATTAAATGTTTCAAATTTCAATAACTCAATTGGCTATTAACCTAAGGGTCATTGGCTAGGAGACCAGTTTTTTTCGGAAATATTTAAAGTTTATTTTCGGAAAATGTTTGTACATTTTCAAATAATTATTTTGATAAAATATGGTACATTGTTCCTACTATGTAGGTTATACTGGTAACCAAATTTCATGCAAGCTTTCTTAAAAAAAATATCCTATTAAAAACATTTTTATGAAAATTCACTACCATAACGCACTTTCTGCGTCCAGAGTTTTTTTTATTTGAAAGCTGGTGCTTGTCGTGTGGTCCCATATAAATGTGATCAGGATCTGATCTAGTTTTTGAGTTATCCTTAATAATGCGTATTTAATTGACTTCGACTACATTGATGATGTTCTTGTGTGTTATCTCAGAACTTTTTTCTAGTTGAACCGATTTTGATGATTCTTCTTTTATTTGAGAGCTGGTGCTTCTCGTGTGGTCTCATATAAATGTGATCAAGATCTGACCAATAGTGTTTCAGCTATCCTTAATAATGCATATTTAATTGACTTCGACTACATTGATGATGATTGTTGATCACACCGAGGCGGTGGGCACGTTGCGCTTCCGTCTCATTGGATAGACGATTGTGGATCACGCCGAGGCGGTGGGCACGTTGCGCTTCCGTCTCATTGGATTGACGGTCGTGGGTCAAGCCGAGACGTTGAGTAGGTTTTTGGAAATTTTCCTTTTTCAAAACTTTTTTCATGTAAGCCTGCATTTTCGAAAGTCTATTTTTGCGCTTTTCACAAGTCTCTTTTTAAATGGCCCTGGAGGTGGATTTCCTATTTTGAGATAGGCGTTTCTCCTCTTCTCCGTTGGTCTCATTTAAACGGCGCTCTCATATGAGCAGCGCGTTTAGTAGGTCTACTCATATTGGGACTATTTAAAACAAATATAAAGCTTCAGATTCACTAAAAATAAAGAAATAAATAAAAATTTTAACAAAATGGAAAACCGACTTCACAAAAAAATATTCTAAAACAAAAAATGCACTAAAAAGTAAAAAATAATTGCGTATTCTTCTGTCTACAACTTACAATCAACTTATTTTTTCCACCCAATGTACAATCTATGCATTTACCACGCAAGAATGTAGGTACCCACTTAAACTTAACCTCTAACTCAACACATAACTATGACTAACAAACAATTATCAAAACATTTATTTAGAGTTCACCTATGCAGAAAGTTTTAAATATATGTGTAGACTGTTAAAAGACAATCAAATTATTAGGATCATATAATGTAAAATTATTGTTATTTTTGGAGTCGGTGTCAGCCAAGGAAATACGACAATATACCTTACATTAATAATACGAGAATACCTTATGAAATCTATTTTACAAATGAAATTTTATACAATATACTGTGACAATATCATGAGACCTTGGAACGACAATATACCAATACCTAATTAAACCTATTTACAAATGAACTTAAATAAGATATTATGCTGTGACAATACCTCTTTCAAGACAAAATACCATTACCTAATTCAACCTATTTACAAATGAAATTTAATACGACAATATCAAGCAACATTGATACGAAAATGTAGCTATAATAATAAACATAAAGAATTATCTTAAGAAAGACGGTGTAGAATGAAAAAGAATCGCAATCGGTTTATAATCAACTAACTCCTATCGCTTCTCATCATCTCTTGACTGACTGGCGTATGGCCGGCGTACGCGTTTGCCTCGCTCACTCGGTTATATCCCTCCAACCATTCTTCCGGGCGCGCGCGCGCAATCGACTCGCCGGCGCCGCGTGCTGCGTCTATGTGTGTAAAGTGTGTATGCCAATTGTTATATAGTAAGACATTTCACGTTTAAGTAGTTACAAACCCATCTTGGCTGACACCGACTCCAAAAATAACAATAATTTTACATTATATGATCCTAATAATTTGATTGTCTTTTAACAGTCTACACATATATTTAAAACTTTCTGCATAGGTGAACTCTAAATAAATGTTTTGATAATTGTTTGTTAGTCATAGTTATGTGTTGAGTTAGAGGTTAAGTTTAAGTGGGTACCTACATTCTTGCGTGGTAAATGCATAGATCGTACATTGGGTGGAAAAAATAAGTTGATTGTAAGTTGTAGACAGAAGAATACACAATTATTTTTTACTTTTTAGTGCATTTTTTGTTTTAGAATATTTTTTTGTGAAGTCGGTTTTCCATTTTGTTAAAATTTTTATTTATATTTCAACAACACACCACGAGGGCTTACAGCCTAAATACTATCGTACCGTGGGTGTCGACAAAGAGAAAAGAGGCAACTTGTTAATTCTGCACTGGAAGGTTTGGATGTTCGGGGGAGAAGGAAAAACATGTGCCGGCAAGGAATTCCACAACTTGGAAGTCCTCGGGACGAGCGGGCATAACAAGATGTTCTATGTCTGGTGACCTGGACAGTAAAAGGGTGCATTCGCTCTGTTCCCCTGGTACATCTCTTGGGGGCAGCAGGTGGAGGAACTATGGAAGAAAGGTCATCTGAGCAGTGCCCGTGCAGATATCTATAAGAGAGAGAGAGAGAGTGGTCACCAACGGCACGTCGGTGGGCAAGGGATGGCAGCCTTTGGGTGAGGGTAGGGTCACCGATGAGACATATGGCTCTCTTCTGAATGGAGTCCAGGACAGCAAGTGTAGAAGCGGTAGCAGCACCCCAGATGTGGGAGCAGTTTTCGTGGTTTGGTATTATTTGTGAAGTATATAAATTATAGAGATTAGCTGGTGAAAAGTATTTGCCAGTCCGGAAGAGGAAACCTAATTTCTTAGCTTCTGCTATTGATGTGACATGTTGGTGCCAATTGAGATTTCGATCCACAGAAATGCCAACAAGAGAAAAGGTCTCATTACTTTGAATAACTTGGTTGTTCATTGTGATGGGTCTAGGGCTGGTGTATCTCTTATGAGAAAGAAAGCAATACTGTGATTTGGTCGGGTTGAATTGTACAAGATTTCTACTTCCCCAGTCTAATCTTTTTTGGAGAATCACAGAGACAGAAGCCTCCATGAATCTGCGATCCTCATCTAATTGGGCTAAAGAGACAGGCTTAGAATATTGTATATTTGAGTGGAGGGTGCTGTCGTCCGCATAACTGTAAACTGGGTTGGATGTGCTAGAGAGGAGGTCATTGATGGGGAGAAGAAACAAAGTAGGGGCTAAAGCTGAACCTTGAGGAACTCCTGCATTAATTGGATGCAGTTTGGCCACCCACGACAACAGAAATGCTCCGGTTGGAGAGAAAATTTGCTGTCCAGGTACATAGTTTTGGTGGTAGGCCATAGGCCGGGAGTTTATTAAGCAGCGTTGCGTGCCAGACCTGGTCGAATGCTTTGGATATGTCTAGAGCGACAATCTGGGATACACCGTGTAGTTCCATAGACTTGTTCCAATAATGGGTGACAAAGGAAAGGAGGTGGCAGTTGATCTGCGCTGACGGAATCCATACTGCCGGTCGTGGATTAGACAGTGTTTTTCAAGAAGTTTTAGTAATTCGGTGTTTATATACTTTTTCATCACTCTAGAGACGAATGAAAGGAGAGAAATAGGCCTGTAGTTGCTAGGAAGCGCTTTGGATCCTTTCTTGGGGACAGGTTGTACTCGAGCAGTTTTCCAGTTACTAGGGAATATGCCTATATTGTAAGATGTCTGAAACAGACGAGTCAGGACAGGAGCAAGTTCTGGTGCGCATTTTTTGAGAACAATTGCTGGGATCTCGTCAAGGTCAGAGGCTTTCCTGGTATTAAGAGAAGAGAGCATCTTTCGTACCTTATGAAGATAGGTAAGGCAGACAGCGAAAACTGCAGATACAGCACTGAAGCAACAGAAACAACAGAATACTTGCTATACAACTGCATGGCTCAGTTCTGCAAAACACTCTAATACCTTGGAGGGGTGACCCTAACATAGTTCACAAATGGCACCATTTTAAAACTATATCACTCTTAGAACATGGTGAGATACACGACAGGGTCGCCATCTCGGTGCGGAACCAGGTAGTATGTTGTCACGACAGCTCAAATTAACACAAAGTGTTATAAAATAGAGGCTGTGTACAACCAACTAACAATTTTCTAAATTGTCAGCCCTGGCCCATTTCTTCCCTAATATAGGGACAATGTATGTAAGGCTAGATGAATTCTCACCATAATTAGAACCACATACCAGTTTCGCTCTAACTGGACCTTGTCAGTACGGTATACTAATTACTGTGAGAACACACATAATAGGGACATCTTATTTGGAGCTGTCGTGACAACTTACTACCTGGCACCGCTCCGAGATAGCGACCCTGTTGTAAATCTCAATGTTCTAGAAGGTTGGCTACCATAGCCGTATTACTTATTGGTGTGCTCTCGCTGTAATTAGTATATCGCACTGATGAGCTCTAATTAGAGCGATTCTAATTATGGTGAGAATACATCTAGCCTTATATATCACTCTTATTAGGACACCTTTAGATTTAAATGCAAATTCGCTACAGGTAATCCTCAAGAGTCTAAGCTAGACCCTTCAAAAATCCAAATTAACAAATTTTAATATTTATCACAAGGCATTGGTTACTTTTGATTAAATGTTACATTCTCAGAGATAAAAATTATAATAATTCATGTATTTTGGAATTTTATTACGATAAACCTTTTATGGAGTCAGTATAAAAATAATAATAAATGAATTGCTTGATGATTTGTAATTTTTTGATTAGTTCTATGATTAACTCAATCTATAAACTTTACTACTCTGATAACAAAAAACGCTTAAAAAGATATATATAAACAAAGAGAGGAAAGTTAGAAGGATTATTGCCCTTTTGTGGTTAGAAAGAGATATATACAGTTACCTGCTGTAACTCTTTATTATTATTTTTTTGTTGTATGTAGTATAAAAATGTGGGCCGGTACGCCTCTAATACTCACCGGACACTTACAGGGTAGTTGCTCAGTACACGGATCTTGCTGTTTGTTGTAGTCTCATCGTTACCAATTATGTCTTTACAATATATTAACAGACAGAGTTAATATCATACGTTTAAACTAAATAATCGAGTACTTATAGTAAAAGTACACAAAATACAATATATAATGTAAATGATACATACAAATCAAGACAAATCATGTCACAGAATAAATAAATATCCTGTTTAAATAATTGTCAAGAATGCGAGTCTCTTTGCATTAAATGATTTATTTATTTTTGGTGAAATAAGAAATAATTCACAAGATGAAGGCTTTGGTCAGTTAGAAGCAAAAAAAAAACAATGATATAAAATAGGAAAAAAAATTAAAAAATAATTCAAACGAGTGTCACTATATAGAATTTTCATGTTACATGGCAAGATTAAAATTAATGTACCGGGTGACCAATTAAGCGAGGTAAGCGGCTATATCTCGGAAACCGTTTACCAACCGTGGCCAAGAGAAATCGTTGGAAATTATTTTCAAGTTCGTCAGATGCCCGCTAGGGGCCGTAATACCAAGAGGAAATGGAAAAAATAGGATATCTCAGTAATATGTCCAGATAGACTATTGAAAATACCTGCAAATAAATTTCGTCTGTATCACCAACAATTTCTGTTTTAACTATTTTTCTCTAACTCTTCAGATAAAGTGGTGGGGGTAAGGCAAACATTGATTAGGAAAAAATGCAATATCTCGGGATCGCCTCATTGGAAAATATTGAACTTAGTGTCATTTAAAAGAGTATTTCTTCATAACTGCATTGCAAGTTATGTCTTTGTTATTGTTACTGTAATCACTAGATGGCGCTTTTTAAAAATTTAACACATTTTATGATTTTTCTCAAGAAACCTAAATACAATGATATGAATATTACTACATAGATAGGAAGAGGACTAAAGGCCAAAGCAAGTGGTGAAAATCCCAAGTCTCTATCTTTTGTTTAGCCGGAGATATTAATGAAAAACTGATAAAACTGGAATTTAAACAAAACACTTTCAACATTGACTAATTTAAAGATTGAAAACAGAAATTTATTAATTTGAAAATAGTTTTATAGTTTTTTTGTTAAAAATAAGACTTATTTACGCATTTCTAAAGCAATTATAACTTATTCATTCGGTCCAATAATTATACTCTAAAACTGAAATAGGTAGGCTTTGGTAAAAAGACAAAACTTTAAAGAAACGTCAAATTAGTTACTCTGAGTTCTTTCGTGTATAATTTAAATATAAAAAATGTTGTTTACAAATGATGAAGCCATTGATATGATTGGTGTTTACTTTGAGTGCTTTCAAAATGCGGCAGTTGCTGAAAGAGTGTATGCAATGCGGTATCCGAATCGCCACCAGTACAACAGAAGAGTTTTCCTCGCTTGGTACAAAACTTACATGAAAGTGGAAGCTTAAGCCGACCGGTGTTGCGTAGTCGCCGTTTTGCCAGAGCTGAAGAAAATATTATCAATGTTTTGGCATATATAGAATTTAATCCTCATGTTAGCACAAGAACATTGCATCTTGACCTGGGAATATCACGGACAACCATCCAAACTATTTTAAAGGAGTATAGGTAAGCTTATTATATCGTAAAATTCATAATAGTTATTGTTATCTATCTCACAGGGATCATAATGACGGTTGTGAAAATGATCAGATGGCAGTCGTAAAAATTATGATATGATAACACGACATGTCACCATAATGATCGTTTGTGATCCGAGTAAGATACAAAACTTTATCTGCTGGCATTCATTAAAACTTAAGACCCTTAAAAGACTTGGATTTTATTTGCAATACGATGAAACTGACATTTTTTTACTTAATTTCATTGGTGTGAATGTAGCGTTTGTTTGTCTTTATTACTGAATTAGTTAGCCAAAGATTCGTGTTTTGTTTCTCGTTGTAGTAGCAGTAGTGCTATAGTGAATCTCATTATCGCACTATGGGCTGTTCACCCAAGCTAGACAGTTACATCATCAACTACCAAAATCTTCGCATATCAATAACAAGTACGTTTTCTCAAATTTAGTTGATTTTTGGTATATGAGTACTATTTTACTCAAAGTCTATTGACAACATTGAAATTACCGCAACTGTTCAACTTTCAACGTAGTAACAGTTAAGCTTTATAAATTGTTGATGACGTAACTGTCTACCTTAAGTGAACGCCCCTTGCGGTATAATGAACAGCTTTATGTTACTTAAATCCGATAACATAATGCGTCTATTATTTCAGCAGATAAACATATTTTTATTACAATGTCCTTTTGAATATATATAATGATACTTATTTTGATTTTTAGACTACACCCTTATCATATTGTTTTGAATCAAGCGCTGAATGAGCAGGATTATGATCGGAGGCTGGATAATTGCCATTCGCTTTTAGACATGATCAATGAAAATCCAAATTTTTTAACGCAAGTTCTTTGGATGGACGAGGCTACTTTTCATAGCGACGGTAATGTGAATTTGCATAATATGCATTATTGGTCTACTGAGAACCCCCACTGGACGCGCCGAAGTTCAACATCAAGGACGTTGGAGTCTTAATGTATGGTGTGGCGTAATAGGAGGTACAATTATTGGACCCTATTTCTTTGACCAGTCTCTTACTGGTAACCTCTTCTTGGAGTTTCTAAGAAATGATTTGCCAGTTTTATTGGAAGATGTGCCCCTTGAAACCAGGCAAAATGTGTCTCTGCAGCTCGATGGTTGTACAGCACATTTTTCAATTAAGGTGAGAGAACATCTCGATGAGACGTATCCAGGCCGATGGATAGGAAGAGGAAGCATATTTCCCTGGCCAGCGAGGTCACCTGACTTAACATGCTTAGACTTTTATTTGTGGGGACGAATAAAGGACCTTGTCTTCCAAACAAAGCCTACGAGCAAAGAAGATATGAAGAATAGAGTCCGAAATGCAATTCGTAGTCTGTGAACAGCGGAAGTGGAAGCTGCCGTTTTTTCTACCTGAGCAGTGTGTAGAACGTTACGGCAGACACTTTGAGCATTTAAGGAGACACTAGAGTGCTTATCGTTTAGAATTACATACAGAGAGAATGAAATATTTTGTTTTAGGTTTCAGTATCAGTTTTATCTTATATATCTTATATCTCCGGTTAAACAAAAGATAGAGACTTTGGATTTTCACCACTTGCATTGGCCTTTAGTCCTCTTTCTATCTATGTAGTAATATTTATATCATTGTATTTGGGTTTCTTGAGAAAAATCATAAAATGTGTTAAATTTTTAAAAAGCGCCATCTAGTGATTACAGTAACAATAACAAAGACATGGCTTGCAATGCAGTTGATAGAGAAAGAAATACTCTTTTAAATGACACTTAGTTCAATATTTTCCAATGAGGCGATCCAGAGATATTTATTTATTTATTTATTTATTTATTTATTTATTTATTCATACACCATCCAACAGCTCAAAGCCAAACTAAGGATGGGCCGATATACAAAACATAATAACAAACAATAATCATATAAACTACACAAAAGAGAGTTACAAATTAAATCGGTTTGAAAAACATTTTTATCTCTGATATATTACATGAGAAAATATCTAAGCTATCTTGCACAACAGAGTAATCATTGCACATCTGATAAATTGGAGACGCTCGCAGCAATCGTGTACGAGCAGTCGGGAGATAGAATGTGCCTGGAAAACGTGCTGCAATACGAGGCACATTGAAATTAAGTTGCTGAAGCAGATTAGGGCAATCGAACACATAATTAACCAGTTTGTATAAAAATGTAACGAGACTGCACTGCCTGCGCATCGACAGACTCTGCAGACCAAAGCGAAGAAGTAAGTCCTCCTGAGGAAAACCAATAGAAGGATATCGACCATCCTCACGAAAGCTAAGAAATTTTAGAAATTTCCTTTGCACTGATTCCAGGCTTGCCACATGTATCTCATAAGTAGGAGCCCACACAACTGAGCCATATTCAAGTCTAGACCTAACCAAACAACGAAAGAGCAGGAGGAGGGTGTCAGTCTGTGAGAAATTTTTGCTGTTTCTTAACAGGAATCCAAGAGTTTTGTAGGCAGAACTGACAGTCTGCTCATAGTGTGGTCTAAAAGATAGAGTACTATCAAAAACAATTCCAAGGTCCCTGACTGTCCCGGGGCGATCAAGTGGGAGCCCTCTTATATTGTACCCGAAAGTAATTGCATGCTTATTTCGAGTAAAGGACATCACACAGCACTTGGAAACATTCACAGAAAGACCACTCCGACAACACCATTCATCAAGGATCTGAAGACAGCTCTGGAGCTGCAAACAGTCATCAGCACTCAAGATATTTGCGAAAATCTTAATATCATCTGCATACATTAAGAAAGGAACATGCAAAACATGTTTAACTGGGTCAATAAATATATTAAACAGTAATGGACCGAGTATGGAGCCCTGTGGCACTCCCGAAGTTATGTGATAGGTGTCAGACCTGAAGCCCCCAACCTCAACAAACTGCCTCCTTCCATCCAGGTAAGACCTGAACAAGCCAAGCAAGCCCTCAGAGAATCCGATAGCCCTCATCCTGTCAATAAGAACAGAATGATCTAGACAATCGAAGGCCTTAGATAGATCAGTATACACAACATCAACCTGTGAAGAGCGGTCGAGGGCGGACGAAATGAACTGTGTAACATCAACTAAATTTGTTACGGTCGATCTCCCCGGAATAAAGCCATGCTGAGAAATAGAGAGTCTGTTTTTGATGTGAAACAGTATTCGCCGAAATAGGCAGGCCTCGAAAATCTTACAGAAGACACATAGTATGGCAATCGGTCGATAGTTTGATGGATCACCACTATCCCCTGCCTTGAAGACAGGGAGAACACGTGACAGCTTCCAAATCGCGGGGAATGTTCCAGATCTAAGAATCAGTTTAAAAATTTTCTTAAGTGGAGTCAAGAAAGCATACAAGCAGTCACGCACCAAGAAGCCAGGAACTAGATCAGGTCCACAGGACATGTTAGCCTTAATTCTCTTAGCAGCTGTAATAATTTCATCATCTGTAAAGTCATCAACAAAGAACACTGTGATGTCGCCCGAAGCCTGGCTGGCGGCTGAAGGTGATGAGGTGGAGGTGGAACCAGAACATCCCGCAAAATAAGAAGCAAAACTGTCCACTGCCTGTTGCGGGTTAGATGAATTTCCAATAGAAAAGTTTTGACGGCGCCGAGAAGAGCAGTTCCAGAACTTTTTGGGATTAGACCCAATCTCTCTTTCAACCCTCTGAAAGTAGTTTACTCGAGAAAGACAAATGTCCCCCTTAAGTTTTTGTCTCAGCTCCCTAAATCTATCCAGAAACTCCACATTTCCAGACTTCCTAAACTTACACCACAGTGAATATTTATATTTGATATTAACCTTTATTTCTTTAGAGAACCACGGAGGATACCTACTACATGTTTTTGGAGCAGTCATGGGAACATACAGATCAAATAAGTCGTAAATTCTGGAATAGAAAAAGTCTAGCATAGAATCAACATCCTGAAACCCATCCATGCCATCCCAGCACAAGCCGCCAAGCTCCGCGTACAATCTGACAAAATCACATTTTCGAAAATTATATGATCTCTGCCTAGCGTTACCAACAGGGGAAGAGACCACTGAACCCTCGACCGGAACCTCTATAAACAAGGGGGGATGATGACCATCAGGAATCACGGGCGAATCAAGAGCCTCCCCCACCAAGCAAGTGTCTGTAAACAAAACCATGTCGAGAATCCTGTTGTTAATATTCACAACATGATTAAACTGTTCAAGGAGTAGTAGATTACAGAAATTCAGAAAAGCAGACACACGAGCGGAGGGGTTGTTCTGACGACAAGATATTGCATTTTTTCCTAATCAATGTTTGACTTACCCCCACCATTTTATCTGAAGAGTTAGAGAAAAATAGTCAAAACAGAAATTGTTCGTGATACACACGACATTTATCTGCAAGTTTTTTCAACACAGTCTATCTGGACATATTACTGATATCCTATTTTTTTCCATTTCCTCTTGGTGTTACGCCCCCTAGCGGGTATCTGACGAACTTGAAAATAATTTCCAACAATTTTCTTGGCCACATTTACTAAAGATATTTTTTTCCAAAAGCTCTATGGTGAACGGTTTCCGAGATACAGCCGCTTACCTCGCTTAATTATCCACCTGTACCTAGCTATGAAACAAACGCATTGTTTACTGACAAGTTGTGTGTACATCAATTCACTTTGTGGTTTTTGTGAAACTGTAAACTACCAAGAATGAGTGATTTAAAACTAGAACAAAGACGCATGAAAACATTTTTAAGGGAAAAAAGCAACCAGACCTAAATTATATATGGCTACATTTCGATTTTCCCAGTTTTTTTTAAAGATTCTCCAGGCAAAAGAAAAAACACATTCATTAAACTCGAAGAGACTAAAATACTTAATAGAAATCAGCATGGTGATCGAACGGGAAAATCAACAATAACAGCTATGGTTGAAGTAATAAAAAATCGGTTTGGTGCATTTAAAAATGGAGAAACTGCTGCAATCACATTTTATGTTTTCAGCAAAGCATTCGACTCTGTGAATCATGCGATACTGTTGCATAAACTTTGGAATTATGGTTGCAGGGGTAGAGTTCATGATTTGTTCAGATCTTTTAAACAGGTGCCAGAGGGTCTTGTGGAATGGTAGTTATTCTTCAGCGGTAACTGTATCATGGGGAGTTCCTAAAGGTTCGGTTTTGGGACCGTTTCTATTTCTGGTTTATGTAAATGATCTTTCTAGATGTCTTAGCTCTTCCGGTACCTATCTCCTTGCTGTCAACACAAGTTTTGTGAAAAGGGGAAAACATTAGAAGAAGTCCCTAACAAAACAAGCAGAACAACGGAAGAAGCTGATAAGTCGTTTGGATTGAAAAACTGAGGCTTAACAATGACCAAGACAGTGAAATTTTCTACTAAAGAGAATGAAAACAGAAGTGTTAAATTCTTAGAAATATGGATAGACCAGTCTCTGAAGTGGAAGTCTCACATTGAGACTTTATGTGGGAAGCTGGCTAGTGCTGTGTTTGGTATTAAGAGATTGATCTTCTGTGCCAAGTATCATGCTGCAAGGACTGCTTACTTTTTCAACTTTCAGTCGTTAGCAACCTATGGTATTGTTGTTTGGGGGTCATCTGGATTAAATAATGTGTTGTTACAGCAAAAAAGTGTGAACACTGCACTGAGTAGAGTGGAGAGCAGAACAAGCCTTAGAAGTTGATTCAAAGAACACAAGATACTTACTCTGGTAAGCTTGTATGTACTTAATTGTATATTGTATGTTCGTGGACATTCAAATGAATTTCTGAGGATCACCATCATTCGTACTCAACAAGACATGGTGAACAGTTAAGTATACCTTACCATCACCCCAAGACTACTCAGTGTGGTATCAGCTACATTGGTGCAAAGTTGTATGACAAACTACCACAACATATTATTATTAATACAGACAATACGAGGCCTGGGGCATATAGTGTAAATAATAATAATGTTTATTCGCACAATAAGAAAATATTACAACTACATAATTTTCTCGCTTACAATCATTGGATAAACAGTAATTACTTACGAAGTACTCTAATTTGGTACTTATTTGTGAGTTTACATACATCCTAGTTTTCAACTTACACTACCACTAACCTATGCTATGACAATACGCAAGCACTATCTCTAGATGGGCAAATATACTTCACCAGAGATCAGCAGGGCGCTCTCCCACTAAAGATCCCGACCGGAATAACCACGGAGATCTCCCCATATCAGCATACACGAAAAAATGGAAATAAGATACACAGGCAAATACACACAACCAAAAAATAAAACTATATATATATATATATATATATATATATATATATATATATATATATATATATATATATATATATATATATATATATATATATATATTTATATATATAGCACTAACAAATGCCAGCAGCACACACAAGGACAACACAAACAAGGCAAAAAAAAATCCAAACAAGGACTCAAACATCCAAGCACAGCAGCATCACACAAAGAAACACCAGGCACACTGCAACAGGCACAACTCAAAGAGACACACAGCAGCCACCCCAGAAAAAACTTAGCACAAAGTAAAGTTGGCAACTCGTCCCACCTCCCCTCTCGTCATTGCGGCCAGCCATACCTTCAGACGTCTCTTAAAACTTTCTATTGAAACACTTTCACTCAGACTCTGCGGCAGTAAATTATACAGTTTCTGTCGCAAGTAAGTGTAAGATATACAAAAACTAAAATTTTGCTACAGATTGCGAAATTATTATTGTGATAGAACGAATTGAAAAAAAGAAACAAACCGTAAAACCAAATAAACACCTGAACAAGTCTATTAAGGATTTAGTTAACAAAGTGTAACGAATCGAATATATTAACATTCGCAGCACTGACCAGATTTTCCGGCAGAGAGTTCCAGTCATCAAATGCACTGTTAGCAAAGAAATTCAGATGATGAGAGGTTCTAAATTGTTCTTTACTCAACTCAAGGCTGTGCTCCTAGTCTCCAACTTCTGTCAAAAGTCACAAATGATGTTGCAGTGGATGGAAAAAGGTCGTGTGTGATACGAAACACCTGTATCAAATTGGCTCTCCTCCGTCTACATTCCAGGGGTTGAAAATTCATCAGGTGAAGGCGTTGTTCATAAGGCAGAGCGCTGAAGTGTTGCCATCGATAACTGGATCACTACATATTTTTGTATCGCTGGCTTATGTTGTACTACTGGCCCTCAGTGATCTGAGTAATTCTGAAGTATAAATTAAGAAGAGAATCGCCCGAGGACTGATCCCTGAGGCACACCACTAGTCACTGATCTCATGTGCAATTTGCATGAACCCACCTGGACAGAAAAGGATCTACTGGATAAAAACACCTTGATCTAACCCAGCAAAAGGCCATGTGTTCCAAACATTTTCCAATTTATAGACAAGCAGATCATGAGGAACATTATCAAAGGCTTTGCTAAAGTCGAAATAGATTACATCCACAGACTGTTCATTGTGCAGTAATCTAGACCAGTCATTATTGGAACATATGAGGTTGGTCACAACGGATCTACCAGAAACAAAGCCATGCTGTGAAGGGTCTATAATACCACACTCTATAAGAAAATGGCATTAATTACTTAACAATAATCCTCTCCATAATCTTGCAAACTATGGAGGTGAGATTCATGGTCCGATAGTTGTCTGGAAATAGTTTGCTTCCTTTTTTGAAAATGGCTCTAACATCCGCCATAGACCAAACCTCAGGAATAGAACTACTACAGAATGACTTTTTTTAGGATCAGATAAATAGGGTAGCAAAGCTGATGATAACAGTGTTTCAATATTCTAGAATAGATATTGTCAGGTCCAGGTGCTGAACTGGTTGAAAGGGATCCAAATTCCTGTTCGACAAGAGACGGTGTTATATCAATTTCCAAAATAAGAGTAACAGGCTTAAAACTGTGACACACTGACAGGGGATCGGAAACGCCAGTAGTAAAGACAGTAGAAAAGTGGTCAGCCAGAATATCAGCGGTCTCTGTGTCACTCCAGCTGAGAGTAAAATCTGGTTTGCACAACAGGGGTACTGAAACCCTGGAAGAAACGTGTTTGCCAACATACGAATAAAATCGTTTGGGATCGTTAATGAGATCATACTTATATCAGGTTCTGGCCCTATCAATATTGACGCTCAACAGATTAGAGAAACTGTGATGCCGCCGAAAATCCTGCGCATCCTGGGTACGCCGAAACCTAAAAGATATTAGCCAAGAGTTTTCAGAAGAGTGGTTCATGATCTCCTTTTAAGCCACACAATTTCTTCACTCTGAATATTTTGAAAAGATTTAACAACAAAAAAGTTGTGATACATGTGATTAATTGACATTGTTGCTAGTTGGAAGTTTTAAATTTTAACTCTGTAACTGCCCTTGCTTTGTTAAATCGGTTTTTAATAAATATAATTTGTTTAAATGAAAAAAATAATAATAATAATAATAAAAAATTTACCTCTGTGAATTATTTCTTATTTTTATGTGGGTCCTCAATTTATTTTTTGACTCAAATATAGAAAATTTTCACAAATTGTATTTGTTCTTGTTATTTTTTGTTTCAATGTGTTTAAAATGTTTAATATATTACATTATTTTTAATGTTATTACCTCACTCAAGTCCATTCCAACTTCTTCATAGTTTACGTCTTCTTGTTTGGCTGCCTGATTAAGTTTTCTCATCTGATTTTGGTAACCTTTGGTGTACGTCCCCCGGTAGTCCTGTCAATTAATGTTGATGATGATCGTAACTGATATTCAGCAAATAGAAATATTAATATATGTTCCATAATAAGAAAAAATAACACAAAATATACAGTGATTCTATTTTATCATGCAGCATAAGAGTAAACTATATCTACAGGGTATTTCACGCAACTGGTTCATTAGGTGTTTTGGTGGTGGGTAGTGACATTTGGTTCCGGAAAATTTTGTTGCTTAGGTAACCACCCCCTGATCTTTCCAAAGAAAACATTTTCATTCAGTTGGGACTTCCGGTTATACCAGAAGTTGCTTTCTATCTATATTTTTACATTTTTAGATACTATGTGTCACTTTAGGGGGACTTTCATCAGACTTTCCCATAATAAGTTTAATTATTTTCGAGATATTTCAATTTTATTCAAAAAATTAATTAATCAATTAAAAAAAAAGTAGTTTCATTAAAAATTTGGTATCATCAATAACATCAAAGTTAAAAGAATAATTTTGGTTGAGCCCTTGAGCTTACTACAAACACTTACGATGTATCTAACTTTATACAGAATGCTCAAAATTTGATGCCAGCTGTCATCAACTTCAAGTTTTCATAAGTGCTGTTCTTAAAATAGAACATCCTGTATACCTTTTTTTTTTAATTCAACAACACACTACGAGGGCTTACAGCCTAAATACTATCGTACTGTGGGTGTTGACAAGGAGGAAAGAGGCAACTTGTTAATTCTGGACTTGAAGGTTTGGAGGAGAAGGAAAAACATGTGCCGGCAAGGAGATCCACAAATTGGAAGTCCTCGGGACAAAATAGCGGGTGTAACAAGATGTTCTATGTCTGGTGACCTGGACAGTAAAAGGGTGCATTCGCTCTGTTCCCCTGGTAGATCTGTTGAGGGCAGCAGGTGGGGAACTATGGAGGAAAGCTCCTCTGAGCAGCGCCCGGGCAGATATCTATAAAAGAGAGAGAGAGGTCACCAACGGCACGTCGGTGAGCAAGGGATGGCAGTCTTTGGGTGAGGGTTGGGTCACCGATGAGGCGTATAGCTCTCTTCTGAATGGAGTCCAGGATAGCGAGTGTAGAAGCGACAGCAGCACCCCAGATGTGGGAGCAGTATTCGAGGTTTGGTCTTATTTGTGAAGCATATAAAGTATAGAGATTAGCTGGTGAAAAGTATTTGCGAGCCCGGAAGAGGAAACCTAATTTCTTAGCAGCCGCTTCTGCAATTGATGTGACATGTTGGTGCCAATTAAGATTTCGGTCCACAGAAATGCCAACAAGAGAAAATGACTCATTACTTTGAATAACTTGGTTGTTCATTGTGATGGGTCTAGGGCTGGTGTATCTCTTATGAGAAAGAAAGCAAGACAGAGATTTGGTGGGGTTGAATTGTACAAGATTTCTACTTCGCCAGTCTAATATTTTTTGGAGATCCACAGAGACAGAACCCTCCATGAGTCTGCGATCCTCATCTAATTGGGCTAAAGAAACAGGCTTAGAATATTGTATGTTTGAGTGGAGGGTGCTGTCGTCCGCATAACTGTGAACTGGGTTGGATGTGCTAAAGAGGAGGTCATTGATGTGGAGAAGAAACAAAGTAGTGGCTAAAGCTGAACCTTGAGGAACACCTGCATTAATTGGATACAGTTTAGAGGAATGACCATCCACAACAACAGAAATGCTCCTGTTGGAGAGGAAATTTGCTGTCCAGGTACAGAGTTTTGGTGGTAGGCCATAGGCCGGGAGTTTATTAAGCAGCGTTGCGTGCCAGACCTGGTCGAATGCTTTGGATATGTCTAGAGCAACAATCTGGGATTCACCGTGTTGTTCCATAGACTTGTTCCGAGAATGGGTGACAAAGGAAAGGAGGTCGGCAGTCGATCTGCGCTGACGGAATCCATACTGCCTGTCATGTATTAGACTGTGTTTTTCAAGAATTTTAGTAATCGGTGTTTATATACTTTTCCATCACTTTAGAGACGACTGAAAGTGTAGAATTTTATTTTCTTTCAATCGGTATCATGATTCCTATATCTGCATTAGTTTTTTTTTTAATTATAAATTGCTTTTCTTAAAATTAGCACATGTGGATAATATGTATTGCTCTGTAAAGATGACTGTGAAAATGACGTTAGGAAATCCTTTTTATTTAAATATATATACATCGTTCTTGGAACACGAAAAGCAAATGTATTTGCATTTCGAGTAAGATAGTGTGAGGATCTTGCAAGGAAGGGCATCTGGGAAAGAAGTTAATGACAGTCAATGTTACCATGGATCAGCTTATGCAAAAAAGACATTGCTTGTATTATTCGTTTTTTTTTTAAAGGGTCGAACTGAAATCCATCTAATAACGAACTGTGGGGACAACTCCCTTCTGGATAATGGTGTTCACAGAAGAAAAATAAATGCTTCAGGAATTTATGTTCTACTGACTCCAAGAGAGTTTTATAAACACAGTAGAAAGGGGACCAGCATATTCTAATCTTCAACGGACAAAGGAGTTATTAAAGATGATTAAAAATTCGCTGTTTCAGATTACAGAACCCAGGCATTTCGCTGATGACAAAATATTACTTATGTGCTGGCTGAACGTAAGCTGAGAATCGAAGGACACTCCCAAGTCTAGAATAGTTGAGACACGACAAATAATGGTATTACTTACACAGTAGTTAAACTCAAGTGGTACCGCTTTATTAGTGAAAGACATGACTACATTTGGAGATATTAAGTGATGAGCCATTATTAAGTCACCAGGCGTTAATAAGATTAATGTTGTTCTGGAGAAGTTGACGGCCGTTAGAATTTACAGTAAGATATATTTGTAAATCGCCAGCAAGAATAGTTATGGAACAGAGATTATATTGTCAAGATCATCGATGAATATATTGAAAAGGGCAGGGCCTAGGATTGAGTCTTGAGGCACTCCAGGTAATATATCAAACCCATAAGAATGAGACCTGCCATAGGAGACATAGTGTATCGTCCCAGAAAGGTAAGATTTAAAAAAGCCAACAAAGAATCAGAGAGACCAAAGTTACTTGGTTTATTCAAAAGTAGCGCGTGTAGAATGGAATCAAAAGCCTTGCTAATGTCGAAATATACAGCATCAACCTGAATGTTCTTGTCAAGGAAATTAGATACATACTGAGTAAAGGTACAGATGTTAGTAACTGTGGAGCGATTTCTTAGAAACCCATGCTAACTGGGAGAGATAAATGGATATACATGTGGTGATAAATACCTTTCGAGAGAATATTTTGCTTGCTATATACATTTTTTTCTACTACGTACTGCATGTCCACTAAAGTTTATCTTAAAAATGTATTCAGCTGAATATTAGTGTTTTGTTTAGAGGTAATAGTGCCTTAAAAACAATTACAAGCATTCAAACAATTCTCTTGGATGAACAAAAAATATTTTCTTAAAGAAGCATGTGATAAAAATCGCACATGATACTCGGTGTAACTAAAACCATTGCTTAGAAATTAGAAATAAATCAATAATTATGGATCAATATTTTTATAAGGAACAATATGACGACGAACCTATGAAACAGAATCAGATGTATAATTAAGTGGGTCAAGTAAGATACTTTTTCAAGAATGTAATGTGTTTGTAGTTTGTATTGCTAATTACAAAAATAGTCTTAGTCGTAGCCATAATGGCTTGCTTGTGGGTGGTACAAAAATACTTTTACTACTTACCGATTGCTTCCCATCTCCGGAATCATCGTCATCGCTACCATAATTCATTAACGCATTCATTATTGTATTATTTCAATAAGACACTGTGTTAATTTTACTATCTTCTACACTTCCATTTTCCAAAGATATTCAATATTTGTACTTAGATTTCCTTCACAAACACTTTCCTAGGTATAGAAATATGGCGGATTGGATATTTATATTGGAATTTTGATGACATTAATGACAGAAATGAAATAACGTATTGACATAAGGATGTTTATCGAGAAACCTGCCCTCTGTCATGTGACTTAATCAAACTTGCGGGTCGAATATAAACTATACACCCACAGGTGTCACTAGAGTTAGTCGTTTTAACAACAAATTCTAAAATCAGGTAAGCTTTGAAATTATGTGACCCGCTTTTTTGTTAGTGATAAAAGGGTTGATTCAGTTTTAGTTTCTTTATCACTTTTATTTACAGTTTCGGTGTGCTTTTATTTATTTATTTTCGAGTTTCATGTTTTCAAAAATCAAAGGATATCTATTTTCCATGACGCGCGGGTAATTATAGTGTTGAGTGTTGTTTTAAGCTGGTGTCGATGTTTTTGATGGATTGCAGCTGAACCATTGGTAAGTTTTTTGGTTTTAAAATTTATGTTAATTAGAGATCGTAATTATAGGTACTAATATATTATCAAAAATTTGCGTTTTTAAAGTAAGTTAAAATAACTGCCTGAGCCTGTATCGCAGGTTTATGCAATTAAATAATTTTTGATTGTCAAACTTTTTTTCGGTAAGTAGGTATTGTAATTTTAGGCAGTTTTTGAATCATGATTTTCACCCAGAGTACAAAGTTTGGTCTTATAACGTAATAAGGCCCATTATCATTAAACTAAGTATATTGTGTGCCAAATAATGAAATTTGTGGATAAAACCAGCGCTTATATTAAAAAAATATTTTTGAGAACACTTCTCAAACAAGCTCTGACAGGTGACAGAATAATCTGATTCCATGGCCACGTTGAACCAAGATTGTTCATTCTCTTGTATAAACTCCTGGAATGCATCACTTTGCTATTAAAAATCAACATATCTACCACCTACATACATGAAAATTAATAAATGGACAAGTTTCACCAAGTAAGGGCAACAACAATTAAGGGTTTTCTAACAATTAGCAAAAGAGATAACTGATACAGCCTTTTAGTGAATTTTCTTAAAAAAATTCACTAATGAGGAGATCCCGACTTTTGAATTTTGAAAAAATTTCTTCAAATGAGCGCTAGTTAGGCCCCCCAGAGCACATATCCGGGGTCAGTTTATATATATATATATATATATATATATATATATATATATATATATATATATATATATATATATATATATATATATATATATATATATATATATATATATATCACACCGATAACTCAAAAAATAATGCGCCGATTTTGATTAAATTTGGTGAATACCTTCCTTTTGCAAATGGCTTGGATAAGTTCGTTAGCCGGGAAATTCGGCCAAGGTTTTCCCGGAAAATTTTGTGTTTTCTTTCGGAAAAAATTATATCTCCGGAATTAACAGAGTAAGGGCAACCAAAATTGGTACGCGGGTTTATATCTTTATAGGTAAGCCACCTACCAAAATTTAGCATTGTAGGTCAAAAGACAAAAAAGTTATAGGCATTTAAAAAAAATTGGGGTTTTCCTCAAAACATAGCGCATTGTTTTACTATTGTTTTAATATATAAACATTTTTATGAAAATTAACTACCATAACGCACTTGCTGCGTCCAAAGTTTTTTTAATCGTTTTAGTGAATTATTAGTGAATTTTCGTAGAAAAAATTCACTAATGGGGAGATCCCGACTTTTGAATTTTGAAAAATTTTTTGCAAATGAGCGCGAACTAGGACTCCTAGAACCCATATCCGGGGTCAGTTTCAATTTTTATATGTTTATATATATATATATATATATATATATATATATATATATATATATATATATATATATATATATATATATATATATATATATATATATATATATATATATATATATATATATATATATATATATATATATATATATATATATATATATATATGTATCATACCGTAACTCAAAAAATAATGGGCCGATTTTGATAAAATTTGGCATGTATCTTTCTTTTGTAAATGGCTTGGATAAGTTCGTTAGTCAGGAACATCGGACGAGGTTTTCCGGGAAAATTTTGAGTTTTCATTCGAAAAAAATTCTTATCTCAAAAAGTAATAAGCCGATTTAAATAAAATTTGGCATGTACCTTCCTTTTCTAAATCGCTTTGACAAGTTTGTTAGTCAGGAAAATCGGATGAGGTTTTCAGGGAAAATTTTGAGTTTTCATTCGAAAATTTTTTTTTCTCAAACAATAATGGGCCGATTTTGATAAAATTTAGCATATACCTTTCTTTTGTAAATGCCTATTATAAGTTTGTTAATCAGAAAAATTCCCGAAAAATTTTGAGTTTTCATTTGAAAAAAATTTTCATCTTAAAAAATAAAAAATCTATGATAACCAAATTTGGTAGGTAGATTTAGGATATAAAAAGTAAACTATACACCAAAATTTAGATTTCTATGTTATAATAAAATATTTTGTGCCAGATCATTTCTATGAAAATTCACTACCATAACGCACTTGCTGCGTCCAGGCTTTTAATTAATTTTTATATGTATATATATATATATATATATATATATATATATATATATATATATATATATATATATATATATATATATATGTATGTATCCGTCTGATAACTCAAAAAATAATTAACCGATTTCGATGAAACATGGCAAGTAGCTTTCTTTTATTAATGGCTTGGATGAGTTCCTTAGCCAGAAAAATCGGACGGGGTTTTTCCGGAAAAATTTTGAGTTTTCTTTCGAAAAAAAATTTTTTCTCCGAAAGTAACAAAGCTGTTTTAATGAAATTTACTATGTGTGTTGCCTTGGGAGAGATCTTACTACCTACTGAAATTCAACTGTCTAAGTTTATAGAAAATCGAGTTATTCAATTTTTAAATTTTCTTTAGAAATTTTTTTTTTCTCCGAAAATTACAAAGTTATTTTAATGAAATTCAGTGGATATCTTGCGTTAGGAAAGACCTTACTACACACCAAACTTAAACTCTCTAAGTTAATAGAAAATTGAGTTATTCAAATTTGAAGCATTTAATAGAAATTCACTACCATAACGCACTTGCTGCGTCCCGAGATTTTTTTTTACTTGAAACACTAGTTTGTTGAAAACGGACAAAACGTGAAAAGTCAAAAACAATAGAATTAAATAACTTATAGCGATGTTACGTAATAGTCTGTTTGTCCTTCTCTACTCCTTATTACTGCATCCATGTGGCTGGACATGCTGGAGATTAGATTTCCAGTAATCTTCTGGGGAGTAATTCCTCAATTCCTCAATTAATGCATTCAGCACCAGTTGATTGTTGTGGTGGACAAGCGCGGGTATAGACTTCGAACGTTTCTTTGGTAAAAGTTTACTTTTGAGGCGCGTGTTCGATTTTAAGAAATTTTGTATATAGACGTGTCTTAGGGTGTAGATGACGAAAATCACAATAAAAATGAGGACAGAAGCCAACTTTTGGAGTTATTTGGAAATTTTTGTAGGAAAAACGTAAGTTGTACTCACTTTTGCGACATGTTTTGCACATTTTCGGGGGTCGTTCGTTTTATATCAACCTAAAGGAGGGCGTATTCCACTATTCTAATTCATTTTCACGTAGTTAGTGCAGCCCCTTAACTGTTTATGTGTCTCTGAAAATTACCCTTCTTTTCATCGTATAACCGATCCTAGGTTGAAATTGACATTTGACATATAAAGCCAACTTAATGTCAAATGTCAATTTCGACTTATACGATGTAAAGAAGGGTAATTTTCATAAACAGTTAAGGGGGTGCAGTAACTATGTGAAAATGAATTAGAATAGTGGAATACACCCTCCTTTAGGTTGATATAAAACGAACGACCCCCGAAAATGTGTAAAATATGACAAAAACATGGCGCAAAAGTGAGTACAACTTACGTTTTTCCTACAAAAATGTCCAAATCACTCCAAAAGTTGGCTTCTGCCCTCATTTTTATTGTGATTTTCGTGATCTACACTCTAAAACACGTATATATACAAAATGTCATAAAAATCAAAGACGCGCTCCGAAAGTAAACATTTACCGTTTCTTTTAAGAGCATTCCATAGATACTATATGGGACTTTAATCGGGACTGTTAGGTGGCCATTCAATGAACGTAATAACAACAGCATTTAAGTAGTCCACAACCGGTTTAGTCACGTTTATATAGTCATTATTAGTTTTTAAGTTTCGATTTTAAATAAAGAATTAAATTATTTTCAAATTTTGCTATATTTGCATAATGTTTAACAGTCCTGGTTGCATGCGTACTGTTCCTGTGTCAAAGAATTCATTTAATGACATAACTTATTTTATCGGTTAAGTACCAACTAATATGATCAAACAACTTTGTTGTTTTCGGCAATGATTTAGTTCACCAGCTTTTCATATAAAAAAAGTTCGAGACACAGCAAGTGCGTTATGGTAGTGAATTTTCATTAAATGCTTCAAATTTGAATAACTCAATTTTCTCTAAACTTGAAAAGTTGAATTTTGGTGTGAAGTAAGGTCTTTCCTAAGGTAATATATCCACCCAATTTCATTAAAATAACTTTGTAATTTTCGGAGAAAAAATGTTTTTCGAAAGAAAACTCAAAATTAAATAACTCAATTTTCTATAAGCTTACAAAGTTGAATTTTGGTATGTAGTAAGATATTTCCTAAGGAAACATATTCATCAAATTTCATTAACATAGCTTTGTAATTTTCGGAGAAAAAATTTTTTTTGGAAAGAAAACTCAAATTTTTCCGGAAAACCTTGTCCGATTTTCTTGGATAACAAGCCGTTAATAAAAGAAAGGCACTTGTCGAGTTTCATCGAAATCGGTTAATTATTTTTTGAGTTAGCGGTTGGATACATATGTATATATATATATATATATATATATATATATATATATATATATATATATATATATATATATATATATATATATATATATATATATATATATATATATATATATATATATATATATATATATATATATATATATATATATACCATTGTCAAATCAAAATGTCAAAATATTTGTACTGTAATTTATCGTAGTATTGTCAAAGAATTTTAGTAGTTTAAGAGAAAAAGTTTCTGTAAAATTTGAGCTGAACATTAAGAATGGTACTGCAAATGCTGGCAGCGGTATGCAAGTTCCAAGTTATTGAATATTCCTTGAAATTAGAAATGTGACAGTAGCATATTTGGCAGTTCCCTTTAGGCAGATCAAAAGAGTGAAAATTGTGTTAATTGCAAGCACAAGCATTAAGCTTATTTGTAAAACACATTGTTAAATTATGTACTAATAAATAATAATAATAATAATAATAATAATATATATATATATATATATATATATATATATATATATATATATATATATATATATATATATATATATATATATATATGGGATATGGGTTCTAAGGGTCCTAGTTCGCGCTCATTTGAAAAATTTTTGCAAAGTCTCAGTCTATTAGTGAATTTTTTCAAAATAAAAATTCATTAAAATTTATGAATCGAAAAACAACCTATTCTCTCATTAAACTAAAATAAAAACAATCAAATGACAAATTTTTAATTTCAAGTTATCTGTCATTTTCCATAATTGCAGCCGAGATTTCACGATTGTTGGTTCGGGTAGTATGTTTATGCCTGGTATATATTTAGTTTGGTTACCGTTGATGTATGGTTAATACCTGTTGTATGAATCAATCTACGCATGGCAGTTAACTACTCTGTCTGTCAGGCATTGGACTTTAACCACTAAGTCGTCTCAACCCATGTCTTTGGCATTCTATCTTTAATTTGGAAAATACTCGAAATATTGTGTACCAAATTACTTAAAATTCACCACATAGGTTTATTTGCACCATTTATAGCCACATGTAGAATATCATTCCAGTTACTCTAATACTTACAAAAAAAAAAAGCCTGGACGCAGCAAGTGCGTTATGGTACTGAATTTTCATAGAAATGATCTGGCACAAAATATTTTATTATAACTTTTTTTTCTTGTAACATAGAAATCCAAAGTTTGGTGTATACTTTACTTTTTATATCATAAACCTACCTACCAAACTTGGTTATCATAGCTTTTTTATTTTTTAGGATCAAATCAAATCAAATTTTCCTCGAAAGCCTCGTCCGATTTTCTTGATTAACGAACTTATCCCAGCCATTTACAAAAGGAAGGTCCATGCCAACTTTTATCAAAATCGGCTCATTATTTTTTGAGATAATAAATTTTTTCGAATGAAAACTTTTTTTGGAAAATCTCGTCCGATTTTCCTGACTAACGAAATTATCCAAGCCATTTATAAAGGAAGGTACATGCCAAATTTTATCAAAATCGGCCCATTATTTTTTGAGTTATCGGTGTGATACACATATATATATATATATATATATATATATATATATATATATATATATATATATATATATATATATATATATATATATATATATAAACAAATGAAAATTGAAACTGACCCCGGATATGGGTTCTAGAGGTCCTAGTTCGCGCTCATTCGCAAAAAAATTTTCAAAATTCAAAAGTCGGGATCTCCCCATTAGTGAATTTTTTTCTATGAAAATTCACTAATATAGCGTTTTCAAAAAGTTTTCGCCAATTTCCCACCGGAAAAACTTGAGCATAAAGGCTGATTAACGGTTTTTGTCCAAACAAGCCTTCGGCCAAGTTTGATTGAAATCAGTTGAGTTATATATATATATATATATATATATATATATATATATATATATATATATATATATATATATATATATATATATATATATATATATATTTTTAACGGAGTTAGTTTTCGGTTCTAGGGACCCAAATTCGCGCTCATATGAAGAATTTTTTTCAAAAGCTTTTCATCGTCAAAAAATTGTGGGAAAGCCGTCAGTTGCAAAATAAAACTCTTTTAAGTACACTTGCAGAACACCCAAATCACCACAACACATATTTCAGAGACCTTACGATCTTATGATCGTTTCGTTGACAATGTCAACATCTTCAGAGGAAGAAAATTCTCTGAATGAAATTCTTCAGAGAATTTTCTTCCTCTGAAGATGTTGACATTGTCAACGAAACGATCATAAGGTCTCTGAAATATGTGTTGTGGTGATTTGGATGTTCTCCAAGTGTACTTATTAGTGCTCATCACAGGTTCGAGTTTTCACATAATAAAACTCTTTATAAAAAGCCGAGTTTTCGGAAAACATTATTCCATTCTCAAGGCTACAACATGGAAGGAAAAGTTTACAATTTACGTGGAAAAAATATAAAAGTTTAAAATATTTACATATAACGTGAGTTTTACTATGACTAATTATGCAATAACAAACATGAAAAAAACCTTTATTTAAATTTGATTGAAGTCGAAAAGTGCCAAACTGACATATAAGCTAACTATTGTTTATTTGAATTTATTTTTTGTTTTTGTCTAGGAAATATAAGTAGGGGTAGTGATTAATAAAACTATTATCTTTCTTTAAGTTTATTAAATTGTCGTTAAAAGTAATTTCAAATTCAATAAACCTTCTAAACACATTATTTTATTACTTAAGGTTTCACAGTGTAAAATAGAAACATTACTAAAATTTATATTGTGGCCAGTGTCGAGATTATGTTCAGATAGAGCGCAAGTTCTTTTTTGTAAACGTATGTCACTTTTGTGCTGTGTTAATCTATCTGTAAGGATTCTGCTTGTTTGACTAATGTATCTTAAACTACAATTATTACATGGAATACAATATACCACTCCAGATACTTTGGAAATTTCATCCTTACTTTTGAGTGTACATACATTAAGAGTATTTCCAATAGGTTAAAGTTTATATTTAAAGATGGAACCAATTTTAAAATAACGTTTCGATATTCCAAAACAATCAATCACATTTTCAGTATATATATATATATATATATATATATATATATATATATATATATATATATATATATATATATATATATATATATATAACATATAAAAATTGAAACTGACCCTGGATATCGGTTCTAGGGGTCCTAGTTCGCGCTCATTTGAAACCATTTTTGCAGTCTCACCATCGATACCTCCCTATTAGTGATTTAAAAAAAATAAAAATTCACTAATAAGACACCATCATATAGAGGTTTGAACGCTATTAACTTATTTAAAAATCTAATATTGGTCCCTCAAAAATAGCCGCTTGTACATAGTTTCAAATAAATATTTTTAAAGATATGTCAGTTATGAGGAAATGAAGAAAATTTAATTTTTTTTCAAACTTTTTCAACTTTTTTAAAAATATTTCAGGAGCAAGCCGCATATCGTTGTCTTAAAAAGCTCTTGTTATTTAACCGACTTCGTAACTTTTGTAGTTTCTGAGATATGCATAGTGAGCGACCTTGAGTGGGACATCCTGTATAAAGTGATCCGAATTGATTGTTTAAAATATTAATAAAGTCAGGAAAACAAGGTATTAAATTCAACACAATTCTTAGTTCTCTGTCAAACACCTTTCTAGGGACAGGTAGGTACATAATTAAAAATCGAGCGATTCCTTTTACTGTAGGAAATGACCGCCAAGAACGCCTACATATAACATCAAACCAGGAGCATATTACTTTTGAAATAATTACTTCTTGTGTATAGCTTCCGGTCATTGTGAAAAAGGACTTTTTCGTTGTCTTCTGCTTTATATATATAAAAGCTGCCCCAAGAAGTAAATTACTTTTTATACGTAAATAGATGATCCATTCATTATTTTTTATACGGGGTTTTGACACCTTTTCCTAAGTCATCGTTCAGGTCAAACTTCCAGATCGCTAGCTACAGGTGTCCCGGATTAATATTGTTGTGTTAGACCAGAGGTTTTCAAACTTTTTTCTCCCGTAGGTTACGTGCCGATATTTTCTGTTCTCTGTAGACCCCATGCCTCCCCTATATTCAATTTTTACAAATTCATCAATATCAAAGGTGATTTTGATAACTGACACAAAGCTACTCACTTTGATAGTGTTTAAATTTTTAAAATAAAAGTACATGTAGGTATAGTAGTTTTTATTCATTCATTTATTAGATAAAACGACACAAAATGAAAATATTATAACATTCCTACACAAAACAATCAATGCTTTTAATGGGAGGGATGAGCCTGGTGCTTTTATAGTAAGTTTTCAATATTTGCGGCTTCAAACTAGTCAGGTTTAACCTTAAATCACCTCGGTCAGTAATTTTTAATTGTTTCATTTTTGTAAAAAGTTATAATTTTTCTGAATTAACGCCCTACTTATTCCTTTTATTCTAAAGTGATTTCACCCACAAAGAATCCAGACTAACGGCTTGTGAACAGCAACTTGTGTACTAAATTTGATGCCGATAGCTGGATTACAAAAGAATATGAACTGCTCTGTTGGATGTCGCTGACGATATGTTTAAAGGCATGGATTCTAAGAGGTTAACATGTCTCGTACTGCTGGATTTCGGCAAAGCTTTGGCCTCGTTGACCATAAAGTTTTGTTACTCAAATTAAGGTGATAAGGGTAGGAATTGGCTTTTAAACATTGTATTTCTTTTAGACATCAACGTGTAGTTTGTTGCGAAATGAAGTCAAAATTACTGTAGGTGATGCGGAGAGTAACTCAGGGAAGCATTTTTGCACCTCTCCTTTTCATTTTATATACCGCCAATTTCTATACTTTTTTTAAACATTTAAAAGTGCACCAGTTTGCATACGATAGCTTTATCTTTCGTTTCCGCCTCAAGATTATCTTCTTGCATGTGCATGCCTTGATAAACAGTTTAAATTATTATCTTCATTTGTCGATGTCCATAAGCTAGTGCTGAATCAAAACAAAACAAAATAGAATTTATGGTATTTGAGAGGAATGCCAGGGAAATTCTCAAGTCAAATAATTATAATACCTGTCAGCTTATTGATATTAATAAAATGTAAGCATCATTTTTGGTGAATTTTCTTTAAAAAAATTCACTAATGAGGAGATCGCGACTTTTGAAGTTTGAAAAATTTTCTTCAAATGAGCGCTATGTAGGACCCCTGAAACCCAAATCCAAGGTCGGTTTCATATATATATATATATATATATATATATATATATATATATATATATATATATATATATATATATATATATATATATATATAACTTAAAAAATAATGGACCGATTTTGATAAAACTTGGTGAGTACCTTCCTTTCGCAAGTGACTTGGATAAGTTCGTTAGCCAGAAAAACCGGACTAGTTTTTCCCCGAAAATTTTGCGTTTTCTTTCGCAAAATTTTTATATTTCCGGAAATAACAAAGTTAGGGCAACCATATTGGGCACGAGGGTTCATATCACAAGAATGCCAACAAATCTTTCCGTCCCACACGACTCAGTGCATGCTCATGTTGGACTGGTTTACGGAAGGTAAATAAATCGCGAAATTGTTGCGCTGAAACAGGACTTATACTCTTAAACTCCTCGTGAAATTCTCTTCATGTTCAAATATGGTCTCTTGTGCTCTTTTCCTCATTGTGTCAAACACACCTGCAGTTCTCCTCCTCTCAGATGATATTGACGATTTATATATCGCAAAGTTGGTATGAAATCATGCGAGAGAAATTCGCGATGATCTAAGTGCTGATTAGAGCATCGAACATGTGGGGAAATCTAAATATTTTGATTAACAAAAATATCTATTCGACTTTTGGTAGAAAGTCGCGCATTCTGCTCCACATTCCATATCACACAGGGTCGATCTGCACATTGAAACAAAACATTTAGACGTAGGCAATCGGTATTATTTTCCAACTTTTGATAATCTCTTGATTAATTAGTCGATTGCAGTTTATACATAATCGGATGCCCGGCTCCAAGATGTACAAGGGAACATGCTGAAGTTCATGCCGCCGACGTGTAGCAATCTCCATTTTATGCGCATTTTCATTATCTCCATTAATTCGCCCCATTATTTGGAGGCGATAGGGAATATTACATACATGGCAACTTACACGATTGCGAAATGCCATTATTATTGCGGGATGATGATAAGTTCACTTACTAATAACAATTATATGCGATAGAATTCTTGCAATTCTTAATGAGTGTAATTGTCAAACTGACTTTTCCATGAGATTATCATTTTTTATTGCACGACCTACTTGAATTTCTTGAAGTAAGAAACTCGATTGTTTATGTAAATGAAATGAAATCGGAGTTCCTGTGCATAAGAGGAGTTTAAGAGTATAAGTCCTGTTTCAACTCAATTTCGCCATTTGTTGACTTTCTGTGAACATATCCTCAACATAAAATATCCAAGTCGGCGCTTTTGGAAAACATTCTGGATGCGGCTATCCCGCCATGACCGATTTTGAACACGATTTTCTTGAAAACTGTCCATTTTTCGAGGTCGAGCTCATGGACACTTTTAATCAGTTGGTCGATACAACGTGATATTCAATTTTAGCAACATTCACCAAGAGCCATTTTCGCATATACTCTGTGCGGAGTAGTTTACATTGTATCAGTAGCGGATCGTGCCTTAATGCATTGGGGGTGCGCAAGAAAAAAAAAGTTCGGGACGCAGCAAGTGCGTTATGGTAGTTAATTTTTATTAAATGCTTCAAATATGAATAACTCAAGTTTCTACGAACTTAGAAAGTTGAATTTTGGTGTATAGTAGCGCTTTATCCCGGGCAACATACCCACCAAATTTCATCGAAATAAATTTGTAATTTTCGGAAAAAAAATTTTTTCAAAACAAAACTCAAAATTTGAATAACTCAATTTTCTAAAAATGTAGAAAGTTGAATTTTAGTGTGTAGTAAGGTATTTTACAAGGCAACATACCCACTAAATTTCATTAAAATACCTTTGTAATTTTTTTTTTTTGAAACAAAACTCAAAATTGTCCCGGAAAACGTTATCCGATTTTTCTGACTAACGAACGAACTCATTCAAGCCATTAATAAAATAAAGGCACTTGCCGAGTTTCATCGAAATCAGTTGCTTATTTTTTGAGTTAACATATATATATATATATATATATATATATATATATATATATATATATATATATATATATATATATATATATATATATATATATATATATATATATATATATATATATATATATAAACATATAAAAATTGAAACTGACCCCGGATATGGGTTCTAGGGGTCCTAGTTCGCGCTCATTTGAAATTTTTTTTGAAAAGTCTCTCCATCGATACCTCTTTATTAGTGAATTTTTTAAAATAAAAATTCACTAAAAATGAAGGGCTCGCCTATTTTTCCCCGAAAATGTATTATAAAAAAATCTCGGGACGCAGCAAGTGCGTTATGGTAGTGAATTTTCATAAAAATGTTTTTATTGCAAATATGTGTGTTTTCTTTTTAAGAAAGCAGACATCAATTTTGGTTACCAGTATAACCTATATAGAAAAAGCAGGCATCAAATTTGATTACCAGTATAACATATTGTTACGTTTTCTCCGGGTTCTGGATAAGTGAGACTTTTAATTTTAACAAAACAACTTTATTTACACTCTAAATATGGATACAATAAAATTTCTAGAATGTCTCTCTCACAAAACACTTCGTTTACTGGCCTTACAATTACTACTCTCAACAAAAGTCACTAATCTGGTACTACAGTCACTACTCTCTTAACACTTTACACTGCTTCTTCAAGTCACTACCACATTCTCTTACTGAACTGAACTAACTCGGGCTGGCTTGCTTCCGCTTTTATATACTCGCCGTACCTTCCCCTCCTTTCTAGAGCATTCCATTCCAGAACGTTCCAGGACCTTCTTTTACTAGAAGGTTCTGTGAATACAGATCGGTCCCGTGTGTATACAGGGGGATGTATATACAGGATGATCCAAATGTGGTCACCACTCCTATGTCACACAAGAGGTGTTTCTCGAACTATAAGATCTCTCTGCGTATACAGGGTGTAAGGGTTGTCTACGTATACAGGGTGTATATACAGGGTGTTCGGAATGTGCAGACCTCAGTTATCCGTTCCGACGGGGTACAAGTTGGTAACTTCGTTATTTCTGGTCCTAGAGGGTTGAGACTTCGCCTGAGGGGGGTCACCCCAGGCACCCCCAGGGGGGTGGGGAGGCGGTGTTGCCAGATTGTGCAAAAATTCCCAGATGTTGGGGAAATTCTGGAGATGTGGCAACACCGCACCTACGTCTATTGAAGTGCTTTGTAACACTGCCCCCCTCCTTAAGACTGTTCGTCCCGAACAGTATTTACCGGCCGCCAACTTGGGGGTTCGTTGCCCCGATAGGGACTCAACCTCTCTATGTGAACAACTTTGGGTTTAGTTCTTGGAGACAGCTGGATTCGGTAGACTAGGTCGTTAATTTTCTTAGTCACCAAGTATGGCCCTTCCCATGGTTTCTGAAGTTTGGGACTGAGGCCCTTTCTCCTTGTTGGTTGGTACAGCCACACTGCATCACCTTCCTTGAATGTATGGGGTGTTGCTCTGCGATCCAAGCGCATCTTCATCCGGTCACTGCTTAAGAGGAGCCTATCTCTGACACATCTGTGTATAGTGCGCAGTTTTCCTTCTAGGTCGGCGACATACTCAGGTAACGTAGCTAGGTCCGCTATGTCCTCGTTCGGTGGTGGTCTCGTCATGTCGATTGGTAACCGCATCTCTCTGCCGGTCAACATCATGGATGGAGTGTAGCCGGTAGATTCATGCTGAGAGCTTCTGTAAGCTAGGAGGAACAGAGGTATCAACTTGTCCCAGGTTCTCTGATTCTCGTCGACAAACATAGCAAGATACTGATTGATGGTCCTGTTATGCCGTTCTACCATGCCGTCTGATTGAGGGTGGAGTGGCGTTGTTCTCGTTTTCTTTATGCCTAGCAAGTCCATTAGGCTCTTCCAGACCTCTGATTCGAAATTCCGGCCCTGGTCGGTGTGAATCTCCAAGGGTATGCCATGCCGTGATATGACATTTTCCATCAGGGCTTCTGCTACGGTCGTTGCCTCTTGGTTGGGGATCGGCGCAACTTCAGGCCATTTCGAGAAGTAGTCCATCGCCACCATTATGTATCTGTTCCCAGACTCTGTGATGGGAAAAGGTCCTGCGATGTCTACGGCAACTCTCTCCCACGGTGTACCTGAGATGTACTGCATCATTTTTCCTCTGGATCGGGTCTTTGGTCCTTTCTTTGAAGCACATTGGTCACACCTTTTGCACCATTCTTCCACGCTTCTTCGGCAGTTTATCCAATAGAAGCGGTCTCTCACTCTGGCAAGAGTCCTGTTGACCCCAAAGTGGCCTCCACTTCTACTATTGTGTAACTCTTGAAGAACACTGCTTATGCACTCACTTGGCACAACGGTCTGGTATATACAGTCTCTACCATCGGCAGTTTCCCATTTTCGAGTGATCATGTCATTCTTTAGACACAATGAGTCCCATTGTAGCCAGTATCCTTTAACCTCCGCCCCAAACCGGGACACATCGTGCCACTCAGGTCTTTTCCCCTTTTGTAGCCATTCTCTAATATTTTTCAAGTCTGGATCTGTCTTCTGTGCGTCTCTGATGTATTCAAGATTTACGTCTAGATCGGTGTTATTCTTCTGTCCTGCCACCAGTTGTTTGATCTGATGAGTTACTTTGTCGATCTCTTTGTTCTCTTGTCGCTCGCAAAATTTACATTCATGCACTGAACATGGTCTTCTCGACAGGCTGTCTGCATTGGCGTGACTTCTTCCTCTTCGATGTTCAATCCGGAAGTCGTAGCTCTGCAGTTTCTCTATCCATCGTGCTATCTGTCCTTCAGGATTTCTAAAGTTCAGAAGCCATTGCAGAGCAGAGTGATCTGACCTCACGCGGAATGTTCTTCCGTACAGGAAGCTGTGGAAATGTTCGATGGATCTTACAACTGCCAGCAGTTCTTTCCGGGTTACACAGTAATTTCTTTCTGCTTTTCCGAACGTTTTGCTGAAGTAGCCTATCACAACTTCTTCTCCGGCTTGGAGCTGTGAGAGTACTGCCCCAATGCCATACTGGGAAGCATCGGTGTCCAGTATGAACAGTCCTTCGTCCCGAGGATAAGCCAGTATAGGAGCAGTGAGAAGACGATGTTTGAGTTCTCTAAAAGACTCTTGGCAATCTGGTGACCAGATGAACTCAACCTTATTTTCAGTCAGGCTATGCAGAGGTTTCGCAATGCTGCTGAAGTACTTCACAAAGCGTCGGTAGTAGCTGCAAAGTCCCAGAAAACTTCTGACCTCATGTTTGTTCTTCGGCACAGGCCAGTCTCTTACTGCCTTTATTTTCTCTGGATCAGTTTCTATCCCCTTCTCAGAAACGACATGTCCGAGGAAACTCACTTTCTTCTGGAAGAGGACGCATTTCTTGGGATTGAGTTGCAGATTGGCACCTCTCAGCCTGGAGAAAACCTGCTTCAGATTCGACAGGTGTTCATCGAAAGTCCTTCCAATCACCATGACATCGTCGAGATACACCAGGCATGTTTCCCATGTAAGTCCTCTCAGCACTAACTCCATTAGTCGCTCGAAGGTGGCAGGAGCATTACATAAGCCGAATGGCATGACCTTGAATTGGTACAACCCATTCCCGGTTGAAAAAGCAGTCTTCTCCTTATCGTCTTTATGGAGTTCTACTTGCCAGTAGCCACTTTTCAGGTCTAATGTAGAGAACCACTTTGATCCGGCCAAAGTGTTCAAAGTGTCGTCGATCCGGGGCAGGGGATAACTGTCTTTCTTGGTGACATCATTCAGCTTCCTATAGTCCACGCAAAATCTCATAGTGCCGTCTTTCTTGGTGACCAAAACTACTGGGGACGACCAAGGACTATTAGACTCCTCAATCACACCATCTTCCAGCATTTCGTTAACCATCGCCTTGATTTCTGATTGCTTGGCAAAAGGCAGTCTTCTCGGCGGCTGTCTAATTGGTCTTGCGTCGCCAGTATTAATTCTGTGTTGCACTAGACTCGTACGACCTGTGATTTTATCTTGAGCGAAAATATCGGCCTCCTCCAATACGAACTTCAGGGCCATTTCTATCTCCATGTCGTTCAATTGGCCCCAAGAATTCTTGAACCGCTCTACCATTTCTACTGGCAGTCTTCTGTCTAATGCCGTGGGTGTCACCTTTCTTGACAACGTCACTCGGTCAATGGGCTCGCAAGTGGCGATAACCTCACCTTTCTTCAATGTGACCCTGTTAGTTTGCACGTTAGCCACTCTTATGGGTATTGTCCTCTTCGGGTCTACTAAGCATCGTGCGACGAGGGCACCATCATGTCTATCTTTTAGGGGCTCCGCTATGAGAGCAGGCATACCATCAAGTTTCTTCTCTAGCCTGGCTCTGACAATCTTCTCACTGTTACCAGGAATCCGTGTATCCTCGTCGACAATGAGTCTCACCCTGAGATTAGCTTCGCCTGCTGTAGGAGATAAATACAACTCTTCGTTACCGATTTTCAAGATCTTATTCTGGAAGTCTACTGAAAGGACATCGAACTCTTCCATTAAATCCAGGCCCAGAATAAATTCGTCGACGATTTCTGCGACAACAGCCCTTACCTGTAGCTCAGTACTGCCCAGCCTAATGTAAACAGTGGCCTCTCCATGCACGGGTATCCTATCTCCTTTTGCCGTCTCCAACACAGGCTGTTTGTTGGTCGTGAGTGCCGACCTGTTTGGCAACATGTCTGGACGTACAACGGATCTAGTGGCACCAGTATCGATGGTGAAACTGCATTGTCTTCCGTCTATGCTGCCAGGTATAACGAGGCTCTCGTGGTAGCGTCGGATAGTGGAGACCTTGACTTTGGGGCCTTGGGACTCGCACGCCAGCTGCCGCCCCCTTACACTGGCGTCAGGTCGTTTCCCTGACGCCGCTCACTGTTGGTATATTCTTGTCTTCTGCGAGTCACCTGTTGGGTTTGTGTGCACTGCCTACTTATGTGCCCTTTCCTACCACACTTGTAGCATTCTATGTCTGACCAATCTGCTTTCGTCCTACGTGTCCCAACCGGTACAGTGAGCTTGCTTATGGCTTCTTTTATCAACTTGATTTCTCGCCTTAGGTCCTCTGTCGTGTCTGCATGGTCCTCTATCTCTTTCACTTCGCGCAGCCTGTTGCGGCGAGGTTGAGATGCATTCTTCGCTGCTTCAAATTCCAAGCCATAAATTACACAGTCCGTAAGTGTTTTGAACCTTCCGAGCCTTAAAGCTTGTTGCATTTCATTGTCAAGTACCCCATCGATGAAGGTCTGGACGGTGATCTGGTTGACAAATTCTTCTGGGGCTTGGGGATATGCCAGTCGCACAATTTTCTCCACTTCGGCACTAAATTCTTGCAGCGTCTCATTTGGCTTTTGGACCCTTGACTTTAGTTGTGTCTGGTAGACCTGGCTCATGTACTTGTTACCATATCTCAAATCTAGGGCCTGTATCACTGTTAAGTAGTTTTGCTGTTTCGACTCCGGGATGTTCTGGAGGATTTCTAAGGCTTTACCTCGAAGCGAGAGAATTAGAGCAGTTGCTGCCTGTTGTTCGCTCCACCCATTGCTGAGAGCTGCCGCTTCAAACTGCCTCCTGTACATGGGCCACGATGTTTCTCCGTCAAAAGTCGGCGGCTTCAAGGTTCCATGAGGCTGCTGCACGATTGGCATATTTTCTTCCGGACGATTTTGAACTGGGGACATTCCAGTAACTCCTCTTGGTTGAGTTCTATCAGTCTGGCCCATCACCTGTTCTGTCAGTTCTCTATGTCTGACTTCTGTGCCTTTCATCATCATCTTCATTTGTTCTTTCAACCCTTCAACTTCTTCCCATCGTTTGTTCCAATCCTCTGTTGCATTTTCTACTTTCCTGTTTACCACTCCTATTGTATTTTCCACATCTTCTACTTTCTTGTCCACATTTTCTACTTTCTTGTCCACATTTTCTACTTTCTTGTCCACATTTTCTATTTGTTCGTTGATCTGTTCAATTTCTTCTTTTACATCAACTCTCATATTGTGGAACATACTTCGGAGGTCTTCTTTGTCTTCTTCGCGTTGCTTCTTGAGTTCTTCTTTATCTTCAAGACGCCTCTGTTCCTCCTCTTGTCGTCTTCTCTCGTCTTCTTCGCGTTGCTTCTTGAGGTCTTCTTTATCTTCTTGTCGTCTTCTCTCGTCTTCTTCGCGTTGTCTTTTCAGTAAGTCCATCAACTCTTTGATTTCAGCCATCTTGTCGTAGTCAGTCGATCTGGTGTTTACCATTTACAACTAGATTAATTGTTCACTTCTTCACTCACTTATCCCACACTTCTGACACCAAATTGTTACGTTTTCTCCGGGTTCTGGATAAGTGAGACTTTTAATTTTAACAAAACAACTTTATTTACACTCTAAATATGGATACAATAAAATTTCTAGAATGTCTCTCTCACAAAACACTTCGTTTACTGGCCTTACAATTACTACTCTCAACAAAAGTCACTAATCTGGTACTACAGTCACTACTCTCTTAACACTTTACACTGCTTCTTCAAGTCACTACCACATTCTCTTACTGAACTGAACTAACTCGGGCTGGCTTGCTTCCGCTTTTATATACTCGCCGTACCTTCCCCTCCTTTCTAGAGCATTCCATTCCAGAACGTTCCAGGACCTTCTTTTACTAGAAGGTTCTGTGAATACAGATCGGTCCCGTGTGTATACAGGGGGATGTATATACAGGATGATCCAAATGTGGTCACCACTCCTATGTCACACAAGAGGTGTTTCTCGAACTATAAGATCTCTCTGCGTATACAGGGTGTAAGGGTTGTCTACGTATACAGGGTGTATATACAGGGTGTTCGGAATGTGCAGACCTCAGTTATCCGTTCCGACGGGGTACAAGTTGGTAACTTCGTTATTTCTGGTCCTAGAGGGTTGAGACTTCGCCTGAGGGGGGTCACCCCAGGCACCCCCAGGGGGGTGGGGAGGCGGTGTTGCCAGATTGTGCAAAAATTCCCAGATGTTGGGGAAATTCTGGAGATGTGGCAACACCGCACCTACGTCTATTGAAGTGCTTTGTAACACTATATAGTAAAAACAATGTGCCATGTTTCATCAAAATAACTTGATTGTTTGAAAACGTACAGAAATTTCCAAAAGTAAACCAAAAGTGTTACTGAAAAAATCCGTTTCTTGGTCAACCTTATAGGTTAATAGCAAATTGAGCTTTTCAAATATGAAGCATTTAATCAAAATTCGCAACCACAACGCACTTGCTGCCTCCAGAATTTCTTAACTTACAAACATGCATTATATTTCGATGGAAAATGCAAAAAAATAAGGCGTTTTCGACAAAAAAAATTTATTTGTATCACCAACGACTTATGGGCCAGCCTGTGATTGTCGCAATATTTTTTTAAGATGTAGCTCAAAACACCGTATAATTAATGTATACAATATTTTTTCATATCTTGTATAATAACGAATATATTGAGCTTTATTGATTTTTTACGAAAATTCGACAAAAATTATATACCATTAAACAATAAACTCTATAGCTAAGGCTACTGCCAAGCATCAGAGAAAGGGTCTATTAGAAATGAATTTTCTGGAAATATTTTAGTAAAATGAAGGACAATGACGGTTGAAACTAAGAGTCCGGTGTATGTAAAACATTCTTCTTGAGACATTTTCTTTCCATAGCCCGTATTAGATTCAAGTTATTTGCCTAAATGTTGCGAATTTTGACGTTTTCAATTGTCACTTTGACGTTTTGAGGAAACCCCCAATTTATTTTTCTTTAAATGCCCATAACTTTTTTGTCTTTTGACCTACAGAGCTAAATTTTGGTAGGTGGCACACCTATAACGATATAACACCAAATTTGGTTGCCCTTACTTTGTTAAGTTTGGAGATATAAATATTTTGCGAAAGATAACACAAATTTTTCCGGGAAAACCTCGGCGGATTTTCCTGGCTAACAAAATTATCCAAGCGACTTGCGAAAGGAATGTACTCACCAATTTTGACGTTTAAAATCGCAATTTTGACGTTTTGAGGAAAATCCAAATTTATTTTTCTTTGAATGCCTGTAACTTTTTTATCCTTTAACCTACGGAGCGAAATTTTGGTAGGTAACTTGCCTATAATAATATAAATCCGCATATGAAATTTGGTTGCCCTTGCTTTGTTAATTACGGAGATATAATTTTTTTTCGAAAGAAAACACAAAATTTTCCGGGAAAACCTGGACCGATTTTCCTGGCTAACGAACTTATCCAAGCCATTTGCAAAAGGAATTTATTCACCAAATTTAATCAAAATCGGCCCATTATTTTTTGAGTTATCGGTGTGATACATATATATATATATATATATATATATATATATATATATATATATATATATATATATATATATATATATATATATATAAACATATAAAAATTTAAACCGACCCCGGATATGTGTTCTGGGGGGCCTAATTAGCGCTCATTTGAAGAAATTTTTTCAAAATTCAAAAGTCGGGATCTCCTCATTAGGGAATTTTTTTTAAGAAAATTCACTAAAAACCTACTGACTAAACTTAATAATTATGAACTACTTACCGCGTTTTCCTCTAGTTAGTTATACGTTATAGTAGTTAAAAAGTCGCTTAAACAGTTAACCTTTAAATTTAAAATATTATCCACTGAATTAATCACAGTATCGCAATTATTTTGTCCACTTATTAAGCAACCCGAAGTAGTGGCCATCATAATAATAATAATAATTGTCTTGTTAGAACATGTAAACAACAACGAAATGATCTAATTAAAAATCAATCCGACGCGAAGACGAAAATTACTAGATAGTAGGTACACACGCTCTGCCAAAAGTCCACTACACACTGGAAGTGTGTAATTTTATAGCGCATAACAGATTGCTTATTCGGTTGTTTTCGACGATGATATGCGATCATTTCGCACTGAAGTATCGCATTTCCTGAGAGCGCCGAAAAATACACACCGCCGCCCGACTGCTTTATATGGATATGGATGTATATAACGTCTGCAACGATTAACACTATACTATATACTATATACTATATGCAGGTTCCGCCCTTCGGAGGGGGGTAAAGCCGTCGGTCCCGTGTCTATGCGATGTTGGGCACGTTAAAGATCCCTACCCTGCTTACAGAAAGGCAGTGGTTCGGCAAATTTTCCATAATGGTGAGGTGAAACTGCTCCCTGGCGTCGGTGATTGGCCATAGTCGCGGAAATAGGCCGACGTTAAAGAAACAAAACACACAGACAGAGAGAGAGAGAGAGAGAGAGAGAGATCTAATTTTTACCCAATTCCTTGTAAGTATTTTATTTTGTACATTCCGACAGAAGTTATTGTATATTGACTTGGATGTATTTCTTTTAGAGACTGATCAAGCAATACTAATATTACGAAAGCTGTCATTAGAAAACCGTCTTCTTTTAACTATAAATAGCTGATTTAAGTTAATTTTTTAAAGCCTCGGTGGTCCAGGGGTAAGAACGTGTGCCTCTGAACTGAAGGGTACTTGGTTCGATTCCCAACCGATTAACATCAACCGTTGTTGTGGCATTGTATTTGAGCAAGTTGAATGTCTGCACGTTCCGCCCTTCGGATGGAGCGCAAATCCATCAGTCCCATGTCCATGCGATGCTGTAAACGAGAAAGTTTATTTTTGAATGAAAATTCGCTAATAATGAACAGTTTCCTAAGTTTTAAATAAAAAATAGTGTGTGAAAACTTTAATCAAGAATGAGAAAGTTGTATATAATTTACTTTTGATGAAAAACGTATTTAAAGTACAGCAAAATACTATAAAAATATATGTCTACAAGTAAACCCCCCTTAAAGTGAACCACTAATTAGTAATTAATTATTGAAATATTGAATATAATTCAAAAAGACAGGGTGGGCGAAAACGCGATCTGATTGGTGAAGAGGTTTGTGACGTCACGATCCGGTACATCTGCTTGTTTTCGTTTGTGTTTAGATCGAATTGTGAGCAGTTTTATCATAATTTTAAGTAGTTTTGGTGTTTAGTGTATAATATAGGTTCAAAGGTAGTAAGTTGTGTGTAATCTAGTTTAGTGCGTGACTGTGTGATGGCTTCAGTAGATTCAGAATCACAGTACGAGAATGCGAAAGACATTACAGTTCCTGGACATAAATATTATAAGTGCTGTATAGTTCCCAAATGTACTTCCACAACAATAACTACCCCCAACAAATTATTCTTTAATGTACCTAAGGATGAGAAAATCAGGAAGAAATGGTGTATATTTTGCTTGTAGATTATTTTTTAATGGAGAATATTTTGAGGTTATGCTTTTATTTACATTTTATTTTATAAGAAATTACTACATAAAATCCAACAAAGATATTTGCAGGATAAAATAAGGTTCACATCAGACACATACCTCCCAGCTTTCACTCCTTTTAGCTCAGCACCCATGAAATTTCGGTTGTTTCCTAAAAACGCAAACATTGCTAGTACATCAATTTTTGGTAAATTATCAGATTGTCCTTGGACAAATCCAACTTCTGTAGTCATACTATAAGACTGTACCGTTTTTAAAATAATTAATACGAGTATATAGATATTAACAATAATATAAGTTGATAACAATAACTATCCGGCACACGTAAGTCGCATAAACACTAATGGTGAGATGAGGATCGCTGTGTGAGTAAGCGAGACTAGTTTGGCCGATACCGGATCGTGACGTCACAGTAGGCCGTCTTTGTTTACGGCTGAGTTTTGGCGCGGAGACAATTATTTTGATTTTCTATATTTTTTTACAGGAAAACTATTGGTTAAAAATTTAAATTTTATATGGCATTTGATTTTATACAATGTGGGGAATTGAATAAGAGGAGAATAAAAAAATTGGCAAATTCCTTATTGATGTCGACGAGTGCTTTCTTAATTGTCTGTTTATATTATCAAATAACATACATGATTTAATCTTACCATAAAAACGTAGATCACTTGTGGAACACCCTATAGACATAAAGATAGGTGTCGGTGTTTGAAAAGGTGGTTAAATTACATTTTTGATTTGGTTCTACTTTTTTTTTTCATCATCTCTTCCTTTACTTCGTTTGGTATGTTTCATTCATCTTTGGCATCATTAATTTTAAAAGAGAATTTCAGGTAGCTGCGTTCTGAAATTAATTGTGTAGGTAAGGACGCACGCTGGTTTTGTCTTCATGATGTGCCGAACAGATAATTTGTTCAAATAATACGAATGAAATTCTTTACCGATGATGTTTCCACTCTTGGACGTTTCCGTTTTATTATGTGATGTGATGGACAGTGGCATTTTTTTGATTAACTTATTTGGACAGTGATGCGTTTACTGTTTTAATTGTGGTAAAAATATTTAAATGTAATGTAAATGTAAACGTGAGCCGATTGTTTTCATTAGTGAGCTTGACTGATCAACCCTAAAAAAAAGCCTGAACGCAGCAAGTGCGTTATGGTAGTGAATTTTCATAGAAACGATCTGGCACAAAATATTTTATTAACTTTTTTCTCTTGTAATATAGAAATCTAAATTTTGGTGTATAGTTTACTTTTCATATCGTTAACCTACCTACCAAATTTGGTTATCGCAGCTTTTTTATTTTTTGAGATAAAAATTTGTTTTTAATGAAAACTCAAAATTTTCCCGGAACACCTCGTCCGATTTTCGCGACTAACAATCTTATCCAAGCCATTTATAAGAGGAAGGTACGTGCCAAATTTTATCAAAATCGGCCCATTATTTTTTGAGTTATCAGTGTGATATATATATATATATATATATATATATATATATATATATATATATATATATATATATATATATATATATATATATACCTCGGATATGGGTTCTATGGGTCCTAGTTCGCGCTCATTTGCCAAAATTTTTCAAAATTCAAAAGTCGGGATCTCCACGTTAGTGAATTTTTTCTACGAAAATTCACTAAAAATGTCATCAAATACATACGAACTACAAAAAATATCAGTTTCATTATGTCAATTCGCTAATAGAGAGGTATCGATTGCGATATATTGCGAAACATTGTTAGTGAGCTTGGGAGCTCTAAATAGGATAATTAAACAAAAACTCTGGACGCAGCAAGTGCGTTATGGTAGTGAATTTTCATAAAAATGTTTTTAATAGCAAATATGTGTTTTCTTTTAAGAAATCAGGCATCAAATTCGGTTACCAGTAAAACCTATATAGTAGAAACAATGTGCCATGTTTCATCAAAACCACTTTATTGTTTGAAAATGTACAACAATCTCTGAAAGTAAACTTAAAGTGTTTCCGAAAAAACGGGTTTCTTGGTCAACTTTATAGGTTAATAGCAAATTGAGCTATTCAAATTTGAAGCATTTAATGAAAATTCGCACTTGCTGCGCCCCGAATATATTTTCTTACAAACATGCATTTTATTTCGATGGAAAATGCAAAAATGCAATAACATAAGGCGTTTTCAATAAAAAAAAAGGAAATTTGTATCACCAGCGACTTATGGGCCACCCTGTAATTCTAGAAATATTTTTTAAGATGTAGCTCAAGAGACCATATAATTAGTGTATACATACTGTGATTGTAGAAATATTATTTTAAGATGTAGCTCAAGACACCCTATAATTAATGTATACAAATTTTTTTCACATCTTATATAATAACGGATATATTGAGCTTTATTGATTTTTTACAAAAATTCGACAAAAATTTTATACCATTAAACGATAAACTCTATAGCTAAGGCTACTGCCAAGCATCAGAGAAAGGGTCTATTTGAAATGAATTTTCTGCAAATATTTTAGTAAAATGAAGGACAATGACGGTTGAAATTAAGACTTTAGGGTTTGTAAAACATTCTTCTTGAGACATTTTATTTCTATAGCCCGTATTAGATTCAAGTTATTTGCCTAAATGTTGCCAATTTTGACATTTTAAATCGCCACTTTGACGTTTTGAGGAAAACCCCAATTTATTTTTCTTAAAATGCATATAACTTTTTTGTCTTTTGACTTACATAGCTAAATTTTGGTAGGTAGCTTACTTATAAGAATATAAACCAGCGTACCAAATTTGGTTGGCCTTACTTTGTTAATTCCGGAGATATAAATTTTTTTCGAAAGAAAACACAAAATTTTCCGGGAAAACCCAGGCAGATTTTCCTGCTTAACGAACTCATCCAAGCCATTTGCAAAAGGAATTTTTTCACCAAATTTAATCAAAATCGGCCCATTATTTTTTGAGTTATCGGTGTGATACATATATATATATATATATATATATATATATATATATATATATATATATATATATATATATATATATATATATATATATATATATATATATATATATATATATATATATATATATATATATATATATATATATATATATATATATATATATATATATAAAAACATATAAAAATTGAAACTGACCCCGGATATGTTTTCTGGGGGGCCTAATTAGCGCTCATTTGAAGAAATTTTTTCAAAATTCAAAAGTCGGGATCTCCTCATTAGTGAATTTTTTTAAAGAAAATTCACTAAAAGCGAAAGGGGGACATATTTCTTATTGAATAATACTACTAAAGATTTGTAATCTAGTACTGTTTGCAATTTTAGCGAATTTTTATTTTTAAAAAATCGCTTATAGAGAGGTATCGATGGTGAGACTTTGCAAACATTTTTTTCAAATGAGTGCGAATTTAGGCTCCTAGAAGACATACCCGGGGTCAGTTTCGATTTTTATATATTTATACAGGATGGCGCATTGAAAACGAATTTTTTCCGGACAAATCCATTTTTTTTATTATTTAGAAAAACTGGTCCGATCGGGCTAACTAACGCACTTATCCAAGCTGTTAATAAAATAAAGGTACTCGTCGAGTTTCATCAAAATCGGTTAATTACTTTTTGAATTATCGGTTGGATATATATATATATATATATATATATATATATATATATATATATATATATATATATATATATATATATATATATATATATATATATATATATATATATATATATATATTCATATAGGGTGGCGCATAACGAAACAAAGCGATTTGCGTCCAGAGAATTTTTTTAAGCAACGCTGAAACAAGTCAATTTTAATATTGAGGGGGACATGTTTTGACATAAAACTCAACTTTGTCACATCAACCCCTTAAGAGTGGTGATAACAACCCTTATATTTTAAATAAGGAACATGAGTCGAGTGCTACATCATTTGAAACCTCATTCTTTTCTGAATTCAGCACACTAATTTTTTTTGAAGTTTAATCAACTCGTTTAAAAATTATTTATAGTTGGAATTGCAAAAACGTATTTCATTAATTGTGACAAGAAATGCACTAATTAGTCAATTTTTCGTTAAAGAAAAACTAAAAAACAAAACCAAACGTTCAAAAATGTTTATTCAGTTAAGTAAGTGTTCAAATTGTTGACCACCAGCTTCCATACAAAAGTACAAATTTTGTTTAAAACGAGCTCTGACATTCTGGAGCATTTGTGGAGTTATTAGACGGCATTCTTCAACAATGCGTCGTCGTAATTCTTCCAGAGACTCCGGTTCTGTTGCGTAAATTCTACTCTTTAAATGGCACCATAGAAAGAAGTCTAAAGGAGTTAAATTCGGTGATCTATGGGGCCACTCAATAGCACCTCTGCGCCCAATCCATTGTCCTGGAAACTCTCTGACCAAAAACTCCGTGACACGTTGTGAGAAATGCGGAGGAGCTCCATCTTGCTGAAACACTAATTGATTTTCTTGATAGCGATCATCATTTTGAAGAATGTCAATTAGTAGAGGGTAAACGATATCTTCTAGTAACTCCAAATACGTTTCGCCATTCAAATTGCCATCAAGAAAAATTGGTCCGATTAAACGGTCTCCAAAAATGCCAGTCCAGACATTCAATTTCTGTGGATTTTGAGTGTGGACTTTATGAAAATTTCTTGGATTATTATCTGCCCAATAACGACAATTATGACGATTGACTGTAGAGTTTAATAAAAACGTACACTCGTACATCTTCAACTGTGAATAAAACTTCCAAGAAAATTAGTGTGCTGAATTCAGAAAAGAAAGAGCTTTCAAATGGTGTAACACTCGACCCATGTTCCCTATTTAAAATATAAGGGTTGTTATCACCACTTATGAAATTTGGTAAGTATGGTGCATTGGTAAAGACCTCACTACGTACCAAAACTCAACTTTATAGGTTAATAGGAAATTGAGTTATTTGAATTTGAAACATTTAATGAAAATTCTCTAAGATACCTAACGCACTTGCTGCGTCCCGAAATGTTTCTTTTTTCTTTCAATAAACGATATTTAACGTAAATCTACCTGTGTTCACATTATTTGCACAATACTGTAATTTAGGGGTTACTTCTGATTGGGTTATTTCCAAATAAAATATCATCCAAGCACAAGGTCGTCAAAAATTCAAAGATTAGTATTTCTTACAAATTAAATAATTTATATAAACCAAAAGTAAATGCTGTTCGTTGGTAAGCGTATCACTTGAGAAGGGCTAGACCGATTTGGCTTATTTTACTTGAAAAGTGTTTCTAATAGTCCAAATAAGGTTTTTAGGGAAAGAAATTTTTGAAAAGTGTCCCGGAAAATTCGGGAAAAGTGAAAGTGCTTTTGTCACCGATTTATTTCGCTACGTGCGCAAATGACGTTTGACATATTGAAATTTTGACAGGACAACGTCTGTCGAGTCAGCTAGTACCATATTAATAGTGCTGCAAATTGAATCATAACTGCCAGATAGCTGCGATAATCTATTATCCTCAGAAAGACATTCTCATGAAATGAATTTAGGGTCCTTGACTTGACCGCAAAGAAAATATTCGTATTCCTGTACCCATAAACTTCTGAAACGTTATATTACTCGAGTTTTAACGAAAAAATGTCAGTTTTCACCAAATCACTCTTCATTGATCCCCTACCCCCTAAAGTGATCTTACCCAAAAACAATTCGAAACGTTCCTTTGTCGGGTGCTAACTGGATACCAAATTTGAAGATGATATTCTAATTCCTTCGAAAGTTATTGCGCTTACTAATAGACAGACGTACAGGCTGACAGATACAAAAATTTTCGTTCCAGAATCAAGTTTTATATAGGGTGGCGCATTGAAAGGGAATCAGACCAATTTGCGTTCAGATATATTTTTTTAAGAAACGCTGAAATACTTCAATTTTAATATTGAGGGGGAAATGTTTTGACATAAAACTAAACTTTGTCACATCAACCCCTTAAGGGTGGTGATAACAACCCTTATATTTTAAATAGAGAACATGGGTCGAGTGTTACATTATTTGAAAGCTCTTTCTTTTCTGAATTCAGCACACTAATCTTTTTGGAAGTTTTATCAACTCGTTTAAAAATTATTCGCAGTTGGAGTTGCAAGAACGTATTTCATTCATTGTGATAAGAAATGCACTAGTTAGTCAATTTTTCGTTAAAAAAAAACTAAAAAACAAAACCAAACGTTCAAAACTGTGTATTCAGTTAAGTAAGTGTTCAAATTGTTGACCACCAGCTTCCATACAAAAGTACAAATTTTGTTCAAAACGAGCTCTGACATTCTGGAGCATTTGTGGAGTTATTAGACGGCATTCTTCAACAATGCGTCGTCGTAATTCTTCCAGAGACTCCGGTTCTGTTGCGTAAATTCTACTCTTTAAATGGCCGCATAGAAAAAAGTCTAAAGGACTTAAATCCGGTGATCTAGGGGGGCACTCAATAGCACCTCTACGCCCAGTCCATTGTCCTGGAAACTCTCTGTTCAAAAACTCCCTAAGACGTTGTGAAAACTGCGGAGGAGCTCCATCTTGTTGAAACACTAATTGATTTTCTTGATAACGATAATCATTTTCAACAATGTCAATTAGTAGAGGGTAAACAATATCTTCTACTAACTTCAAATACGTTTCGCCACTCAAATTGCCTACAAGAAAAATTAGTCCGATTAAACGGTCTCCAAAAATGCCAGTCCAGACATTCAATTTCTGTGGAGTTTGAGTGTGGACTTCGCGAAAATTCCTTGGATTATTATCTGCCCAATAACGACAATTATGACGATTGACTGTAGAGTTTAATCAAAACGTACACTCGTCTGAAAAACAGATATTGAACAGAAAGTTCCCGTTATCAACTATTCGTGCAGTCATAACTTCACAAAACTCCAGCCGCCGATCAAAATCATCTTCATTCAGTTGTTGTACAAGATGAATTTTATACGAGTGAAATTTATGATGCTTCAATATTCGCTAAATAGCTCTTCTTTTGATGTTTGAAACAGTGGCCAATTTTCTCGTGCTCAAAGTTGGGTCTGCAGCAATTTGTCCTAAAACTTCAATCTCAGTAGTCTCATTTCTAACCGTAAATTCACGTTCTGGATCCCGTTTTTTGTTGGCTACTGAACCACTTTGTCGAAACTTTGCAACTAACTCCAAAATGTATTTTCTGTTAACATGTCTGTTCGGATGTCGTTCATTAAACAAATTTGCAGTACGGTTGACACAGTCAACGTTTTTGAAAAAAAAAGTAATTATTTCAACTCTTTCTTCTACAGAATACATCATTGTGAAATAAATTTTCGGTAGTACTATCAAGTATCAAACCGACCGATAAACTGAAATAATAAACCGCATTTCTCTCATTCCGATAAGAAATGTTCTGATAGTCAATTTTTTGTTTACAAACCAACAAAACATTGACTATTAGCACATTTCTTATCCAAATGAGTGAAATGCGTTTTGGCATCTTCAACTATGAATAATTTTTAAACGAGTTAATAAAACTTCCAAAAAATAGTGTGCTGAATTTAGAAAAGAAAGAGCTTTCAAATGATGTAACACTCGACCCATGTTCCTTATTTAAAATATAAGGGTTGTTATCACCACGCTTAAGGGGTTGATGTGACAAAGTTGAGTTGTATGTCAATATTAAGATTGATGTGTTTCAGCGTTTCTTAAAAAAAACATTCTCTGGACGCAAATCGGTCTGTTTCGTTTTCAATGCGCCACCCTTTATATGTTTTGAGACATTTTATGCTGTTTGAAATTGCTGTGACCGATATTCTATCCCCCACACATTCAAGCCCTAATTTAATTATTTAAGCACAAAATACCAGGATGTTTGATAAAATTGAAAGTTTAATAATACATTTTTTTTAACAAACCCTAAAATGTTATATTACTCGAGTTTTAACGAAAAAAATTCAATTTTCACCAAATCGCACCCCAATCATCCCCTACCCCACTGGAGAGATTTTACCTAAAAACGATTTCAACCGTTCGTTTGTCAGGTGCTAACTGTATACCAAATTTGAAGACGATATCTCAGTTCGTTCTAAAGTTATTGGGGCTAAAAACAAACAGACAGACATACAGACCGACATACCGACAGACACAAAAAGTTTTCGTTCCCAAATCATTTTTCTATATGTTTTGACACTTTTTATGTTAAGACTGCGATATCCTAGACGAAGAAGTACCTCCGACAAAGGTAGAAAATATTATCCTGTAACGTGCTGCTCAACATCTTGAGCTCACGCTTTCCTTGAAAACTGTACGATTATATCGAAAGTCTTACTAAGTTGAGCTACTTCTCAGAAGGTGGCGTCAGTTTCGGCTTCGTATTTGTAGAAAAGTGGTAATAATGTTGCCTTTGAAAAATGCTACGTTGTCGGTTGTCTGCTCTTTTAGTGAATTTTCGTAAAAAAAATTCACTAATGGAGAGATCCCGACTTTTGAATTTTGAAAAATTTTTTGCAAATGAGCGCGAACTAGGACCCATAGAACCCATATCCGCTGTCAGTTTCAATTTTTATATGTTTATATATATATATATATATATATATATATATATATATATATATATATATATATATATATATATATATATATATATATATATATATATATATATATATATATATATATATATATATATATAAGTATCACACCGATAATTCAAAAAATAATGGGCCGATTTTGATAAAATTTGGCATGTACCTTCCTTTTGTAAGTGGCTTCGATAAGTTCGTTAGTCAGGAAAATCGGATGAGGTTTTCCGGAAAAATTATGAGTTTTCATTCAAAAAAATTTTTTTTCTTAAAAAGTCAAAAAGCTATGATAACCAAATTTGGTGGGTAGGTTTCCGATATAAAAGGTAAACTATACGCAAAAATTCAGATTTCTATGTTACAAGAAAAAAAGTTATAATAAAATATTTGGTGCCAGATCATTTCTATGAAAATTTACTACCATAACGCACTTGCTGTGTCCAGACTTTTGTTTATATTCCATGCTTCTGGGAGCGTAGGGCGGAGGGATATGGAAAAGATAGGAATTCTATTGTATGCCTTTGGATGAACTTGAGACAGGCAATATTCCTGCCTATAACAATAAGCGATCGACCGTTAGGGGACAACTGCTTTTACATCATTTACCCAGCATAACTGTTGATTATGGCATTTATCAGAACAGACAAGAAATTCAGATCATGGATTGAGGTCCGTTCTAATCTTATATACAATCACAGTTTTCCAGCAAATTTTCATTAAAAAAAAATTGATAATGCAGATCAGGCCTTCAAACTCTCAAAACATTTCTTCAAATGAACGCAAATTAATTTTGATTAAACGTCGACACATTAGCCTGCTCAATCGGACCAATTTAAAAACAAATAGATTTGTATTGTTGAAACATGTAAATCTATTTTGGTAAAACTTTGTTTATTTGTTGCCTTTCATATACTTTTGTGTACCAAAATTTTAGTTTCTAGGTTAGTGGAAAATTGAGTTATAAAAATGTACAAACTTTTTTCTATAAGTATAATGTTCTGTGTAGAAAATTTGTAAGCTTATTGCACGGGATTCATAAAATGCTTTATTTGAGAAACGAAAAGTTAATGTTTAAGCACCCGATGAAATTTTGTCCGTCAAATAATGCATTGTAAAATTAATGTCAATGGCAAATTTTACCGTTATTTTCATCATTGTTCAGTACCTAATTTATTTCACGTTGTCAAAAGCTTATGGTTATCGAACAATTCAATTTCAGTGGGTTTTTTATAACACTGACAACACTGCTTATGCCGGAGGTAGACAGTCATTGGATCTGATGCAAACGCCCCCTGTTATACAATTGCCTAACTTGTCATCTCTTAGCTCAGTGACAATACAGTTGCATTTGTACTGAATTTGCCTCGGGCAGCCGGACAAATCGTATTGTGTGGACATTTAATAAAAACGTCATTTAAAAAAAAACTAGAAGGTCTACATTCTTATATTTTATTGCAATCGAATATTTACATGTTCCTGCAGGTAATGAATAGTCAAAGTCATCTCTTTTGGAACATGTTCGTTTATATAATCTTATCTAAATCATTGGAATATAAGTGAGTTTCAATCAATTATAACTAATAACACAAAACATTTTTTGAAATTTGCAAACATTCATCACCACTTGTGGTTTGTCTAGATTATGCAGCTTTTCAAATTTTTCCAGTACACATACTATTTCTTGAGATAATTACAATTTAAGGAGGCCTTGTTTTCCTATACTAAAGTGATAGCGAAATGCCACCCTTAAAGGGAAAAAAATTGAAATTTTTTGTCGCCGATGCCATACTTCCACACGTATTGACGATGTGGAAGTAAAATACAAACGTCTGTGGGTGGTGGGTTTCATCCCCGAAGCCAGTAATTAAGACACACACACACACACATACAAACAATTCTCTGAAACTTTATTCTGATTAATCCAAGCTTATTACAATATTCCTCCATGTTTCATATAAGAAAAGGATAAGAGAGATCTAATAGCATAATAGGTCTTATAAAATTGACGACTTCCACTTTTAGTGCTGCATCACTCCGATTTGAAATTGGACCACACACACTCTTAAAGTCTTTTCCACTCAACAGTAAATGTCATTTAATGAAGCATCTCCAAGAAATATGTTTCATCATGATAAACTACATTAACCGTGATAATTTCAATTTCAACAATGAAAGTTTGTTGATTTTTGTTGCATTAGGTTATGCTGATTTATTTTCTACAATTTCCTAGGGCCAATAATGGTTTTTGGCTAATAAATGAGATACGTTTATTCTATTACCTCCATGTGAGATACATTATTGATAATAATAATGAAGTAAGTTTCCAACGTTTAACGGATGAATATTATTTCACCATTAAGCCTCAAAAGAACCACAGCAAAATTTTAAATGAGCTCCTAATAATAGGTTGGTGCCTTATAAAATGAATTTATTCACTAATTTGCAATATTGGAACACCTAAGTTCATCAGTGTTACACTACAAAACCAAAAATCAGTTATCCTCTGGATTCCCCTTTGTTTGTATAAGACGCAAACAAATTTTTCTGGTAACTAATAATGATTTATTTACAATAATTCATATTGATTTGTGGAGGCGTTAGAATTAAATACAGGTCAAAAGTTATAAAAATATGTGTATTGTCCTGTTTTATTGCTGCGGTCGTGAGACCATTCGCACATACAGGCGGGCGCATTGATAACGAAACAACCGATTTGCGTCCAGAATTTTTTTTAAGAAACCCTGAAACACGTCAATTTTAATATTGAGGGGGACATGTTTTGACATAAAACTCAACTTTGTCACATCAACCCCTTAAGGGTGGTGATAACAACACTTATATTTCAAATAGGGAACATGGGTCGAGTGTTACATCATTTGAAAGCTCTTTCTTCTTTGAATTCAGCACACTAATTTTCTTGGAAGTTTTATCAACTCGTTTAAAAATTATTCACAGTTGGAGTTGTAAGAATGTATTTCATTCATTGTGATAAGAAATGCACTAATTAATCAATTTTTCGTTAAAAAAAAACTAAAAAACAAAACTAAACGTTCAAAAATGTTGATTCAGTTAAGTGAGTGTTCAAATTGTTGACCACCAGCTTCCATACAAAAGTACAAATTTTGTTCAAAACGAGCTCTGACATTCTGGAGCATTTGTGGAGTTATTAGACGGCATTCTTCAACAATGTGTCGTCGTAATTCTTCCAGAGGCTCCGGTTCTGTTGCAAGGTTTTATCAACTCGTTTAAAAATTATTCACAGTTGAAGATGCAAAAACGAATTTCACTCATTCCGATAAGAAATGTGCTGATAGTCAATGTTTTGTTGGTTTGTAAACAAAAAATTGACTATCAGAATATTTCTTATCGGAATGAGAGAAATGCGGTTTGTTATTTCAGTTTATCGGTCGGTTTGATACTTGATAGTACTACCGAAAATTAATTTCGCAATGGTGTATTCTGTAGAAGAAAGAGTTGAAATAATTACTCTTTTTTTCAAAAACGATGACTGTGCCAACCGTACCGCAAATTTGTTTAATGAACGACATCCTAACAGACATGTTAACAGAAAATACATTTTGGAGTTAGTTGCAAAGTTTCGACAAGTGGTTCAATAGCCAACAAAAAACGGGATCCTGAACGTCAAGTTCCGGTTAGAAATGAGACTACTGAGATTGAAGTTTTAGGACAAATTGCTGCAGACCCAACTTTGAGCACGAGAAAATTGGCCACTGTTTCAAACATCAAAGAAGAACTATTCAGCGAATATTGAAGCATCATACATTTCACCCGTATAAAATTCATCTTGTACAACAACTGAATGAAGATGATTTTGATCGGCGGCTGGAGTTTTGTGAAGTTATGACTGCACGAATAGCTGACAACTGGAACTTTCTGTTCAATATCTGTTTTTCAGACGAGTGTACGTTTTTATTAAACTCTACAGTCAATCGTCATAATTGTCGTTATTGGGCAAATGATAATCCAAGAAATTTTCACGAAGTCCACACTCAAACTCCACAGAAATTGAATGTCTGGACTGGCATTTTTGGAGACCGTTTAATTGAACCAATTTTTCTTGATGGCAATTTGAGTGGCGAAACGTATGTGGAGTTACTAGAAGATATCGTTTACCCTCTACTAATTGACATTGTTGAAAATGATGATCGCTATCAAGAAAATCAATTAGTGTTTCAACAAGATGGAGCTCCTCCGCATTTTTCACAACGAGTTTTTGAACAGAGAGTTTCCAGGACAATGGATTGGGCGTAGAGGTGCTATTGAGTGGCCCCCTAGATCACCGGATTTAACTCCTTTAGACTTCTTTCTATGAGGCCATTTAAAGAGTAGAATTTTCGCAACAGAACCGGAGTCTCTGGAAGAATTACGACGACGCATTATTGAAGAATGCCGTCTAATAACTCCACAAATGCTCCAAAATGTCAGAGTTCGTTTTGAACAAAATTTGTACTTTTGTACGGAAGTTGGTGGTCAACAATTTGAACACTTACTAAACTTCCAAAAAATTTGTGTGCTGAATTCAGAAAAGAAAGAGATTTCAAATGATGTAACACTGGACCCATGTTCCATATTTAAAATATAAGGGTTGTTATCACCACCCTTAAGGGGTTAATGTGACAGTTGAGTTTTATGTCAAAACATGTCCCCCTCAATATTAAAATTGTTTCGTCTTCCCTGTATGGATATCCTTGAACACATATATTTGTTTTTAATATTATGGCCCCTCCACCGAACTTAACTGATCCAGTCCCCCTTTTTTTTTTGTTCCTTCTCTTTTCCTTGGCGTAATGTCCATGATGCCACAAACACGAAAAACTAACCAAAACGTGACATTTCTCCCAAAACCACAAAAACACGTGTAACGTCTCCAAAACCGGCAAAACAACTGACATAGACAATAACTGAAATGCAGATTGATAGGTTATGGGATATATCGAAAAACGCCTGTCAGAATTGTAACAGCAGTGTTACCACGTTGAAATAATTCAGATGTTCACATTAACTCAGACAATACTGTAACTCGTTAAAAACTTTGTGCCGCTTATTTAAACCTAATCATATATTTTAACTTAAAGTTATATGAGTATCTTTTCTTCTTTTTCGTAATTTTTCATTAAGAAAATTTACTAATAAAAGGGTCACGATGATGGGATTTTCGGAAAATTTCTTTAAATCAGCGGAAGTTAGAGCCCCTAGAACCCATATATAGGGTAACTTAAATTTTGAACATGTTATATGAAGTATACCGGGAAAGGTTCCCGCGGTCATAAATGCGAGAAATACTTGGTGCGCGAATATTTGTTAAAAAGCTTTTTCTAAATAAATATATCTTGCAGTAGCGGCTCGTGGCTTAATGCATTGGGGGTGCGCAAGAAAAAAAATTCGGGACGCAGCAAGTGCGTTATGGTAGTAAATTTTTATAATGCTTCAAATTTGAATAACTCAAGTTTCTACCTACCTAGAAAGTTTAATTTTGGTGTATAGTAGGATCTTACCCAGTGAAATACATCCCCAAAATTTCATCAAAATAACTTTGTAATTTTCGGAGAAAAAATTTGTTTTCAAAAGAAAACTCAAAATTTTAATAACTCAATTTGCTAAAAATGTAGAAAGTTGAATTTTAGTGTGTAGTAAGGCCTTTTACAAAGCAATATATCCACTAAATTTCACTAAAATACCTTTGTAATTTTCGGAGAAAAAGATTTTTTTTGAAACAAAACTCTAAATTTTCCCGGAAAACGTTATCCGATTTTCCTGACTAACGAACTCCTCCAAGCCATTAATAAAAGAAAGGCACTTGCCGAGTTTCATCGAAATCAGTTGCTTATTTTTTGAGTTATCGGTTGGATACATATATACATACGTATATATATATATATATATATATATATATATATATATATATATATATATATATATATATATATATATATATATATATATATATATATATATAAACATATAAAAATTTAAACTGACTCCGGATATGGGTTCTAGGGTCCTAGTTCGCGCTCATTTGAAAAAATTTTTGCAAGGTCTCTCCATCGATACCACTTTATTAGTGAATTTTTTAAAATAAAAATTCACAAAAAATGAAAGGCTTGCCTATTTTTTCCCCGAAAATCTATTATAAAGAAACCTACTTACTAAACTTAATAATTATTAACTACTTACCAAGTTTTCCTCTAGTTAGTCATACGTTCTAGTAAGTAAAATATCCCTTAAAAAGTTAACCTTTAAATTTAAAATATCCACTGAATTAATCACAGTATCACAATTATTTTGTATACTTATTAAGCAACGCGAAGTAGTAACCATAATAATAATAATAATTGTCTTGTTAGAACATGTAGACAACAACAAAATGATCTAATTAAAAATCAATCCGACGGGAAGACGAAAATTACTAGATAGTAGGTACACACGCTGTGCCAAAAGTCCACTACAAACTGGAAGTGTGTAATTTTATAGCGCACAACAGATTGCTTATCCGGTCGTTTTCGACGAAGATCATCAAGATTCGGCGATCATCTCGCACTGAAGTATCGCATTGCCTGAGAGCGCCGAAAAATACACACCGCCGCCCGCCTGCATTATATGGATATGGATGTATATAACGTCTGCAACGCTTAAAACCATACTTATTCTGATTCTGTATTCTGTATTAATGGCTTCCGACTCTCTGCGATCCTCGATATACTAATTTTGTTTGTTGAATGCAGGAGGTAAAAAGTAAATAAAAATGTATTAAAATATAGCATAGCAAAAATATTATTTTTTCCACGGCAGCCGGCAGTGCGCACGCACGGGCGCACTTATTGAGCAACCGCCACTGATATCTTGGTAGTTTTTGTGTAAATTGCTTGAATGCGTTCACTGTCCAGGAGAATCGGAAAAATAAACTTTTTGGATTTTTTTTTACTTTTTTAAACAATAAAGTTATTTTAATAAAATACGGTACATGGCTTGTGCTATACAGGTTATATTATCTACAAAATTTTATGTCTCTCATTCAAAAAAGGACATATTTGGTACTAAAAACAATATAATGAAAATTCGCTCCGTTTGAATTTTTAGATGTTATCGCTCGGATACTCACACACACAGATATATATATATATATATATATATATATATATATATATATATATATATATATAAATATATATATATATATATATATATATATATATATATATATATATATATATATATATATATATATATATATATATATATATATATATATATATATATATATATATATATATATGCATATACACGTTTATTCATCCAAAATTATACATATGTAATTCTATTTACAAACGGAAAATTATTCCAATAAGCACATCTTCTTAAGATTTTAGTTAACGACGAATAAACTACAAGTTTATTACATAAGTTTTCAGCTTATATGCATATAATATACGTCAATTTAATCTACATCTTTACCTTTTCTATTCTATTTTTATGAGTGGTATACATTCCTTATTCAACTAGTAATAGTTTTCTCAATTTTATACCTGGGAGTATTTTTAAGCCATTTACTTACAGCCGTCTTGAAAGGTCCCACACCACCAATACTTTTGACCGAGTCAGGTAACAGGTTATATAGCTTTGGTCCATAATATAATATAATATATTATTATAATATTTATTATATATAATATTTTTTGTCTATGGTTTTATAGATTCTGCGAATTTGGGCCCCTAGAACCTAAAAGCAAGGTCCGTTAAAATTTATATATATATATATATATATATATATATATATATATATATATATATATATATATATATATATATATATATATATATATATATATGTTAGTATCCCAGCGATAACTCAAAAAATACTAACCTGATTTAAATCAATATAGGGAAACATGTATATGGAATAGCAGTTTTCACTGTAAAAGTCACACTTCTCTCTGATTTTCTATGTTTCATTATAACAGACAACGAAGAACGATGGGATAGTATTTTCGAAACTGAATTAGAAAAATCTGTGGCTAATGGACTTGAGCTTCCGAGGCCATCTAATCCATTTTAACTAACTAACTAAAAATCTTGTTTGGGCGAAAACCGAGGTCAAGTTGGTTAGTCAGCCTTTATGCTCAAGTTTTTCCGGTGGAAAATCGGGGAAAATTTTTTGAACGTATCAGAGTAACTGAGATGTGACTTTACATGTGGCTATAAACAGTGCAATTAAACCTATGTTGCGAATTTTAAGTAATTTGGTACACAACATTTAGAGTTTTTTCCAAATTAAAAAAACAATCGCAAAACATGCGTTGAGACGACTTAGTGGTTAAACTCCAATGTCTGACAGACAGAGTAGTTAACTGCCACGCGTAGATTGATTCATACAACAGATATAAACCATACATCAACGGTAACCAAACTAAATATATACCAGGCATAAAACATACTACCCGAACGAACAACCGTGAAATCTCGCAATAATGGAAAATGTCAGACGACATGAAATTAAAAATTTGCTAAGTGATTGTTACTTATCTGGGGGATTTAATCAATTATTAAAAGACATTATATTTGTAGCTTTATGAACGGCCTCAAATACAGTTTTAGCGCAGCATAGATATATTATGCTGTCGCATAATACAGTAGAAATGTAAACAAAAACAAGCCAAGCCTCTATAAAAATTATTCTAAGATAGTTTGTTTTATCTTTAAACTTAAACATAAGACGTCATATAAGACCGAAACAGCCGTGGGATGTGTTTCAATGGTAATTTTACTAACTCTGTAATTAATTGTTGCGTATACTTTGAATATAATATCCCGGGCATGAAGCCGATCTAATGTATCATGCAAACAAAACGTTAATTGACGTATGCCTAGATGGCTAAGGAGCATCGCGCTTGCCTCATAAACAGAAGGTTGCGCGTTCAAATCCAGTTCGATGAATGTATGTTTTTTATGTTTTATTTTGACATTTGGAGAAACAATAGTGCCCAGATTTCATACGTTTTGAACAAGTTTTTTGTTTAAAACCCCTAAATAAGTTTGTCACCTTTGAGTCTGAAATTATAATTTTGTTATTGTTGATAATGAAAAAACCGGTTTGATTAGGTTGACTAAAACGAAATCATACTGGCGATTAATAAGGAAAAATAACTGCTACGCTTATAATTTATTTTATACTTTACTTTTAGTGAATTTTCTTAAAAAAATTCACTAATGAGGAGATCCCGACTTTTGAATTTTCAAAAAATTTCCTCAAATGAGCGTAATTAGGCCCCCCAGAACACATATCCGGGGTCAGTTTCAATTTTTATATGTTTATGTATATATGTATATATATATATATATATATATATATATATATATATATATATATATATATATATATATATATATATATATATGTATCACACCGATAACTCAAAAAATTATGGGCCGATTTGGATTAAATTTGGTGAGTACCTTCCTTTTACAAATGGCTTGGATAAGTTCGTCAGCCAGGAAAATCTGCCCAGGTTTTCCCGGAAAATTTTGTGTTTTCTATCGAAAAATTATATCTCCGGAATTAACAAAGTAAGGGCAACCAAATTTGGTACCCGGGTTTATATACTTATAGGTAAGTTACCTACCAAAATGCTGTGTAGGTCAAAAAACAAAAAAGTTATAGGCATTTAAAGAAAAATAAATTGGGATTTTCCTCAAAACGTCAAAATTGCGATTTAAAACGTCAAAATCGGCAACATTTAGGCAAATAACTTAAATCTAATACAGGCTATGGAAATAAAATGTCCCAAGAAGGATGTTTTACAAACCCTGAAGTCTTAGTTTCAACCGTCCTTCATTTTACTAAAATGTTTCCATTAAATTCATTTCAAATGGACCCTTTCTCTGATGCTTGGCAGTAGCCTTAGCTATAGAGTTTATCGTTTAATGGTATATAATTTTTGTCGAATTTTCGTAAAAAATCAATAAAGCTCAATATATCCGTTATTATACAAGATATGAAAAAAATTTGTATATATTAATTATAGGGTGTCTTGAGCTACATCTTAAAAAATATTTTTACAATCACAGGGTGGCCCATAAGTCGTTGGTGATACAAATTTTCTTTTTATTTAATCAAACACGCCTTATGTACAAATTTTCTGTTTTTTAATCAAACACGCCTTATGTTATTGCATTTTTGCATTTTCCACCGAAATATAATGCATGCTTGTAAGAAAAGAAAATCTGGATGCAGCAAGTGCGTTATGGTAGCGAATTTTGATCAAATGCTTAATATTTGAATAGCCCAATTTGCTATTAACCTATAAGTTTGACCAAGAAACGAGTTTTTCTGGGAACACTTCAAGTTTACTTTTGGAAATTTTTGTACATTTTCACACAGTAAAGTAATTTTTATGGAACATGGCACATTGTTTTTACTATATGGGTTATACTGGTTACCAAAATTGATGCCTGCTTTCTTAAAAAGAAAACACATATTTGCAATAAAAACATTTTTATGAAAATTCACTACCACAACGCACTTGCTGCGTCCAGAGTTTTCTAAATATGAATTAAGTTTCCTTCTGGAAATCTTTTGTATAACTTGGAAATTTGTAATACAAGTTTCTTTTAAAGAGACAGTACCTACGTATACCAAAGTTATATTTGCTAGCTTCATAGAAAATTGAGTTTTAGTTATTTTTGTCAAAAAGGAGCTGAAACACAAGATAAAAATATTTGTTTGATAATAGAGAGATATCGATGGTAACACTTAAAAAAAATTAACTGAACTGGCGTATTAGGACCTCTAAAACCGGGCTTCAAGGTCTGTTCAAATTTAAAGTATTAATTTTAGTAATATGCCATACTAATAGTGCACAATTTGTATGAAAATTCGCTACTATAACGCACTTACTGCGTCCCGAACTTTTTATTAGTTTAAAACGCAGGAAAATCACAAACAGCGTGAAATGCTCGTCAAAGTCAAAATTAATGGTCAACGTGTCTAACATCAAAAATGCTTATTACTATAGAACCGTATTTAACTTGTAGATCAAATTTATATTAAAACATTATTAGATCTATTTGTGGGGAAAATAGAACCCAGCTTGAATAAAATTTACGTTTCCAACGAGACCACATCTTGTGTGTCCTGGAGTATTTCATTTCTTATGAATGAAATAATTTAGTCAAACTGAGTTGAACGAAATTTCAGAAGCATATGGTGCTCTGTTTTCAGAAACGACACGTCTAAGTGTGCGTTGGTTTGGGTGGTCCATATACTCCAATTTAATTTTACCTCTGACCTGTGAAAAGCGAATTGCTTGTTCACAACACCAAATCTCCACGCACAGGATTATAAAATTAGCGGCTAACCTTTGTCGTCGGAATTATAGTTATATGTATTTTGTTACCTCTACAGGCTGGTTAATATTAAGTTTATTATATCTGAGGTGTGAAAAATAACACGAACGCTAGATTGATTTTCTCAAAAACACTTTCTCACTTAAGCTCCTGGTGTTTATAAAACGTTGTGCATGGTATTCACATAATATTTAGCCACTCAAATGTCATTCTAAAACATTTCATTTTTCATTTCTCTCTAGTGTAAGTTACAGCGGCTATATAGGGTGGCGCATTGAAAACGAAACAGACCGATTTGCGTCCAGAGAATTATTTTTCTAAGAAATGTTGAAACACGTCAATCTTAATATTGAGGGGACATGTTTTGACATAAAATTCAACTTTGTCACATCAACCCCTTAAGGGTGGTGATAACAACCCCTATATTTTAAATAGGGAACATGGGTCGACTGTTACATCATTTGAAAGCTATTTCTTTTCTGAATTCAGTATACCATTTTTTTTGGAAGTTTTATCAACTCGTTTAAAAATTAGTCACAGTTGAAGATGTAAAAACGCATTTCATTCATTCCGATAAGAAATGTGCTGATAGTCAATGTTTTGTTGGTTTGTAAACAAAAAATTGACTATCAGAACATTTCTTATCGGAATGAGAGAAATGCGGTTTACTATTTCAGTTTATCGGTCGGTTTGATACTTGATAGTACTACCGAAAATTAATTTAACAATGATGTATTCTATAGAAAAAAGAGTTGAAATAATTACTCTTTTTTTCAAAAACGATGACTGTGCCAACCGTATCGCAAATTTGTTTAATGAACGACATCCGAACAGACATGTTAACAGAAAATACATTTTGGAGTTTGTTGCAAAGTTTCGACAAAGTGGTTCGGTAGCCAACAAAAAACAGGATCCTGAACGTGAATTTCCGGTTAGAAATGAGACTACTGAGATTAAAGTTTTAGGACAAATTGCTGCAGATTCAACTTTGAGCACGAGAAAATTGGCCACTGTTTCAAACATCAAAAGAAGAACAGAGAATATTGAAGCATCATAAATTTCACCCGTATAAAATTCATGTTGTACAACAACTGAACGAAGATGATTTTGATCGGCGGCTGGAGTTTTGTGAAGTTATGACTGCACGAATAGCTGATAACGGGAACTTTCTGTTCAATATCTGTTTTCAGACGAGTGTACGTTTTTATTAAACTCTACAGTCAATCGTCATAATTGTCGTTATTGGGCAGATAATAATCCAAGAAATTTTCACGAAGTCCACACTCAAACTCCACAGAAATTGGATATCTGGACTGGCATTTTTGGAGACCGTTTAATCGGACCAATTTTTCTTGATGGCAATTTGAGTGGCGAAACTTATTTGGAGTTACTAGAAGATATCGTTTACCCTCTACTAATTGAAATTGTTGAAAATGATGATCGCTATCAAGAGAATCAATTAGTGTTTCAACAAGATGGAGCTCCTCCGCATTTTTCACTACGTGTTAGGGAGTTTTTGAACAGAGAGTTTCGAGAGCAATGGATTGGGCGTAGAGGTGCTATTGAGTGGCCCCCTAGATCACCGGATTTAACTCCTTTAGACTTCTTTCTATGGGGCCAGTTAAAGAGTAGAATTTTTGCAACAGAACCGGAGTCTCTGGAAGCATTACGACGACGCATTCTTGAAGAATGCCGTCTAATAACTCCACAAATGCTCCAGAATGTCAGAGCTCGTTTTGAACAAAATTTGTACTTTTGTATGGAAGCTGGTGGTCAACAATTTGAACACTTGCTTAACTGAATAAATATTTTTGAAGGTTTGGTTTTGTTTTTTAGTTTTTTTAACGAAAAATTGACTAATTAGTGCATTTCTTATCACAATGAATGAAATACGTTCTTGCAACTCCAACTGTGAATAATTTTTAAACGGGTTGATAAAACTTCCAAAAAAATTAGTGTGCTGAATTCAGAAAAGAAAGAGCTTTCAAATGATGTAACACTCGACCCATGTTCCCTATTTAAAATATAAGGGTTGTTATCACCACCCTTAAGGGGTTGATGTGACAAAGTTGAGTTTTATGTCAAAACATGTCTTCCTCAATATTAAAATTGAAGTATTTCAGCATTTCTTAAAAAAAATTCCCTGGAAGCAAATCGGTCTGTTTCGTTTTCAATGCGCCACCCTATATAAAGACAGTGTGGTCATGTTTTCGTGGCCGCCATGTTTCATAATTTTTTGTTCAGTTTGGTGGTTAATATTAAGTTTGAGGTGTGAAAAATAACGCGAACGCTAGATTGATTTTCTCAAAAACACTTTCTCACTAAGGCTCCAGGTGTTTATAAAACGTTGTGCATGGTATTCACATAATATTTTGCCACTCAAATGTCATTCTAAAACATTTCATTTTTCATTTCTCTCTAGTTTAAGTTACAGCGGCTATATAGAGACAGTGTGGTCATGTTTTCGTGGCCGCCATGTTTCATCATTTTTTGTTCAGTTTGGTGGTTGATAAAAAATAACGGAATCGATAAATAGTCAAATTCTGAAAAGAATATCATTTTTTCAAACATGTGAATTTTTAATGTACGGATTATGTAGGACAGGACGGTGTATGTTAACATTAATTAGCTATTGGCTCAGACCAGAGACGAGAAAAGACAGTAACACAACATCAGTTATAATTAGTGTGGGTTCCGCATTGGTGAGACAATTAACGATGGAGGAAGAAGAATTAACTCCCGATGTGTGGTTATGTGTGTTTATGTGTGCATGAAGTCAGCAATGATCTCTGTCAAACACTCATTCATTATACAAGCCCAGTGTAGTATCCCACAGACAACCATAACTAAATTAATTTGTCATTTAATTACCGTATAGGATACCACCCGTATTTATCATATTCATCACACTGCCGAGCCAATATGGCACTTACACATGTCTTGCTTATATCATTTTACAATTTACCACAACAGTGTAGTTGAGATACATACCGAGTGACAATTTATATTAGTTTATATTTACATATGGGATCCAACATCAGTTACTTCGATGTGTTTGATTACACTGGTCAACAGTGGTTTTGTTGCCCTTGACATTTGAGTACCTACTCTTAAAATATTTGATATCAACGACCCTAGGTGTAGGCGTGGTTTTTCAATATTGGCTGTAGTTATTAGTGAATTTTATTTAAAAAACCACCTGAGGAGATCCCGACTTTTGATTTTTTTAAAATTCTTCAAATGAGCAAACTAGGCCCCCTAGAACCTATATACAGGGTCAGTTTCAATTTATATATATATATATATATATATATATATATATATATATATATATATATATATATATATATATATATATATATATATATATATATATATATGCAGGGTGGCGCATTGAAAACGAAACAGACCGATTTGCATCCAGAGAATTTTTTTTCAAGAAACGCTGAAACACGTCGATTTTAATATTGAGGGCGACATGTTTTGACATAAAACTCAACTTTGTCACATCAACCCTTTTAGGGTGGTAATAACAACCCTTATATTTTAAATAGGGAACATGGGTCGAGTGATACATCATTTGAAAGCTCTTTCTTTTCTGAATTTAGCACACATATTTTTTTGGAAATTTTATAAACCCGTTTAAAAATTATTCACAGTTGGAGTTGCAAGAACGTATTTCATTCATTGTGATAAGAAATGCACTAATTAGTCAATTTTTCGTCAAAAAAACAAAACCAAACGTTCAAAAATGTTTATTCAGTTAAGTAAGTGTTCAAATTGTTGACCACCAGCTTTCATACAAAAATACAAATTTTGTTCAAAACGAGCTCTGACATTCTGGAGCATTTGTGGAGTTATTAGACGGCCTTCTTCAACAATGCGTCGTTGTAATTCTTCCAGAGACTCCGGTTCTGTTGCGAAAATTCTACTGTTTAAATGGCCCCATAGAAAGAAGTCTAAAGGAGTTAAATCCGGTGATATATGAAGCCACTCAATAGCACCTCTACGCCGAATCCATTGATCTGAAAACTCTCTGTTCAAAAACTCGCTAACACGTTGTGAAAAATGCGGAGGAGCTCCATCTTGTTGAAACACTAATTGATTTTCTTGATAGCGGCAATCATTTTCAACAATGTCAATTAGTAGAGGGTAAACGATATCTTCTAGTAACTCTAAATACGTTTCGCCACTCAAATTGCCATCAAGAAAAATTGGTCCGATTAAACGGTCTCCAAAAATGCCAGTCCAGATATTCAATTTCTGTGGAGTTTGAGTGTGGACTTCGTGAAAATTTCTTGGATTATTATCTGCCCAGTAACGACAATTATGACGATTGACAGTAGAGTTTAATAAAAACGTACACTCGTCTGGAAAACAGATTTTGAACAGAAAGTTCCCGTTATCAGCTATTCGTGCAGTCATAACTTCACAAAACTCCAGCCGCCCATCAAAATCATCTTCATTCAGTTGTTGTACAAGATGAATTTTATACGGGTGAAATTTATGATGCTTCAATATTTGCTAAATAGTTCTTCTTTTGATGTTTGAAACAGTGGCCAATTTTCTCGTGCTCAAAGTTGAGTCTGCAGCAATTTGTCCTAAAACTTCAATCTCAGTAGTCTCATTTCTAACCGGATGTTCACGTTCAGGATCCTGTTTTTTGTTGGCTACTGAACCACAACTCCAAAATGTATTTTCTGTTAGGATGTCGTTCATTAAACAAATTTGCGGTACGGTTGGCACAGTCATCGTTTTCGAAAAAAAGAGTAATTATTTCAACTCTTTCTTCTACAGAATACACCAATACTATGTGAAATTAATTTTCGGTAGTACTATCAAGTATCAAACCGACCGATAATCTGAAATAATAAACCGCATTTATCAGGACATTTCTTATCGGAATGAGTGAAATGCGTTCTTGCAGCTTCAACTGTGAATAATTTTTAAACGAGTTAATAAAACTTCCAAAAAAATTTGTGTGCTGAATTTCAAATGATGTAACACTCGACCCATGTTCCCTATTTCAAATATAAGGGTTGTTATCACCACCCTTAAGGGGTTGATGTGACAAAGTTGAGTTTTATGTCAAAACATGTCTCCCTCAATATTAAAATTGACGTGTTTCGGCGTTTCTTTAAAAAAACACTGAGTACCTTTCTTTTGCAAGTGGCGTGGATAATTTCGTCAGCCAGGAATCAGCCCAGGTTTGCCCGAAAAATGTTGTTTTCTTTCGGAAAAAAAAATTATGTCTCCGGAAATAATAAAGCACGGGCAACCATATTTGGTACGCCTGTTTGTACTGTAAAGAGTGAACCATGTACCAAAATTTAGGTCTGTAGGTTTAAAGACAAAAAAGTTTTGGGCATTTAAAAGAAAAAAAATGTGGTTTTCCTCAAAACTACAAAATCGCGATTTGAAACGTCAAAATTGGCAACATTTAGGCAAAAACCCGGAAACAAATACGAATTATGTAAAGAAAATGTCGCAAGTAGAGTGTTCTGCAAACCCTAAGTTTCAGCTTCAACAGTCATTGTCCTTCATTTGACTAAAATATTTCTAGAAATTTCATTTCAAATGGACCCTTTCTCTGATGCTTTGGCAGTAGTTTTAGTTAAGTTTATGGTTTAACGGTCCATAATTTTTAGCTGATTTTCGTAGAAAAAATTCGTTAATGAGGGCACTGCGATTTTTGAATTTTAAAAAGATTTCTTCAAATTAGCGCAAACTAGGCCCCTTAGAATCCATATCTGGGTTTAGTTTCAGTTCTTATCTGTTTACATATATACAGGGCGACACATTTCTACGGTAAAGCTCAATATAATTGTTATTATACAAGATACCAGAAAAAGTTGTATACGTTAATTATATGGTGTCTTGAGCTACATCTTACAAAATTATTTTGACAATCACAGCCCATAAGTCGTTGGTTATACTTACATTTTTTTCAAACACCCTTATATTAGTGCATTTTTCCATCTTTTACCGTAATATGATGCATGTTTGTAAGAAAAAATCGACACGAAGTAAGTGCGTTTTTGTAGCGAATTTTCATTAAATGCGTCGAATTTCAATAACTCAATTTGCTATTAACCTAAGGTTTGTTGGATAGGAAACCAGTTTTCTCGGAAATATTTTAAATTTATTTTCGGAAAATTTGTGTACATTTTTAAACAATAAGTTATTTTGATAAAATATGGTACATTGTTTCTACTATATAGGCTATACCGGTAACCAGATTGATGCCTGCTCGCATTAGAAAGACATAATATTTGCTATTAAAAATATTTTTATGAAAATTCACTTCCATAAGTTACTTGCTGCCTCCAGACTCTTTTTTATAGACATATATGACTCAAAAAATCAATATTTAGCGGGACGATTTAATTTTTAGTGAATTTTCTTTTAAAAAAATCACCAATGAGGAGATCGCGACTTTTGAACTTTGAAGAAATCTTCAAACGAGCGCGAACTAGGACCCCTGAAACCCATCTTCGAGGTCACTTTGAGACCGTTCTAAACCCCACTTTGCTTGTTTATTTTTAACAGCACACGGTATAACCAAGCGGTCGCCCATCCAGACACTGACCACGCCCGAGGTTGCTTAACTTCGCTGATCGCACGAGAATCGATTTTTCCAACGTGCTATAGCTGTTTGCTATAAATTTAACAGTTTGGTAGTCGGAGGGACTACCAACCCGCTAAATTTATTACCGCAAACGTCGGTTGGAGGTCCGTCAGGCTTTCAATCTTTCAACTTTCTAGTAGCCCTCCGATATGGACTAGTGGCTACGATACCTGGTTCTTCTCCCGGAGGCTGGGTCTTTTGACTCACACACCGTCATGGATAGAGGATATGTCCTTCAGATTGCCTATTCTTTAACATTTTTTTCTATCGGTAAATCTGTACCAGTTTTACCTCTTTGAAAGAAAGTGGGGGGAGTGAGACGGTTCGAAACCTCACTTCGCTTGCTTAAAAGTAAAGTCATTAACTAGGATTAGTATAAGTATAATTCAAAACAATGAGGTTTTACAGGTGTTCATAATAAACAATCTGTTTATTTCATTTATGTACAATAATAGTGACACTGTTCCCATGTATTAACTATGTTTTGTGACCTTTCAAATTTAAACAAGCAAAGTGAAGTTTAGAACCGTCTCAAGTTTTAGACTATATATATATATATATATATATATATATATATATATATATATATATATATATATATATATATATATATATCTTTTGGAATGTTGCACTACACTGTAATCACTTTTAAATATACACTTTATTTGTTTGCTGTACTTTTGGTAAATTTTTATTGGTTTGCGTGGACTGCAGTTTCGAACCGTCCCGGTTCATCATCAGCACGCAACTGACTGTGATAATAAACAAAATAAATAAAAAACAAGAACACAACCCACATTAATTAAACGGAATATGTCAAATATAATGTAACACATGCAATGAAAAATATATAAGAATGACAAAAAAAATCAATAGAAACAAGATTCAAGAAACATATAACAGCATTAGCTAAAATCCACATACCTAGCTACAAATCAAACGTAGCTACACATATTCACAACACAAAACACCAAAAACCAGACATCACCCAATTACAACTAATGAAACATGTTAAAGACCACAAAAAAAATATGGAAATCTGGAAACAATACTATATTCAACAAACAATAAGAAACAGTTAGTGCCAGAACAAATCCAAGTACAAACATTTAAACAAAACTTAATAAAGGCCATACAAATAGACAAATTATCAAACCACAGTGATCAAGACAGGATACCGATACACACGACACAGTCCGAAGGCACAACCAATCAGAGAACAGTAAACCTACCAATAGAAGCTCAACACGCAGGCGCCACGTACAACCTCAGACGTAGACCACACAGGAGCGACCACAGTCAGTAGCGTGCTGATGATGAACCGGGACGGTTCGAAACTGCAGTCCACGCAAACCAATAAAAAATCACAAAAAGTACAGCAAACAAATAAAGTGTGTATATATATATATATATATATATATATATATATATATATATATATATATATATATATATATATATATATATATATATATATATATATATATATATATATATATTCTTGTTTCTTCTGCAATATAATACAAAGTTTAATCTTGCAACTGACGGCTATCCCACATTTTTTTAAGAAATGGTAATATCACCATCACAAAAGCTGAACATTATATTATATGCAGGTGGCCACTTGAAAACGTTCAAAATACGGGTGTTAGCTAGGTCAAGATATTTCTGCTTTAACATACATGCGATCAAAATATGTGAAGAAAAAGAAGATAAGAGACTCTGTCATTTTTTTAAAGTAGTTTATGTTTGGGAATCAGACCCGAAATAAATGAAAAAAAATTCCAGTCTTTGCATGACAAAACAAAACCCAACCAAAATATAATAGTATAAGTGGCATACAGTTTAAGAAAAAAATACGAATGTAGAGACTTTTTCTCAGGCTTCACAATTGTGAAACCAGAGGAAAAGTCTCTACATCTGTCTTTAGTATGGAACGGTGTCACCAAGTAAGGGCAACAACAATTAATGAATTTAAGAGAAAACTGAAAAACACGTTCTAGTGTACTTCTTGCAAGGATATCAAACTAAGTGAATGGTGGACGTGCCGCCACCTAGTTGCGGAGCAAAGTAGTGTGTTGTCACTCCAGCTCTAAATAACACAAAGTGTTAAAAAAAATAGAGACTGTATACAACTAACTAACAATTGAGAAAGTTGTCAGCCCTGGCCCATTTCTACCCCAATATAGGGACAGGTGGCGGCACGTCCACCACTCACCTAATGATTTAAGGCTGGCTATACTATAGCCGTATTACTTTTGGTGCATTTTTACTACAATTAGTATGCCCTACTGAAGAGCTCTAATGAGAGCGAAACCAGTCTATGGTTCTAATTATTGCGAAAATGCATCTAGCCTTACATACTTTGTCCCTATATTGGGGTATAAATGGGCCAGGGCTGACAATTTTCTAAATTGTTAGTTAGTTGTATACAGTCTCTATTTTTTTAACACTTTGTGTTATTTAGAGCTGGCGTGACAACATACTACTTGGTTCCGCAACTAGGTGGCGGCACGTCCACCACTCGCTTAATGATTTAAGGCTGGCTATACCATAGCCGTTTTATTTTATAGGTGTATTTTCGCTACAATTAGTATGCCGTACTGAAGAGCTCTAATGAGAGCGAAACCGGTCTACGGTTCTTGCGAAAATGCATCTAGCCTTATATATCAAACTTCTCAAAGCTACCACACAAGATTTTGTAAGATTGGTTACATACACTTATCATGTTCATCTTTAATTTTACTTTGAAATTACCTGTTGCGCGTATTTGTTATATTCTGAAAAGTACTTAATATTTATAAGTTATGTACTCACCTATAAGAAATTTAGAACCGAATACCTACCTGATGGTAAAGATCTGAACGAAAAGCAAACAACAAAAGAGGAAGTTCCGAATGAGAGACAAACAACAAGAGAAGTCGAATAAGAAAAGAAACGCAGAATAAACACGAAGTATGAATGTTTGTCTATTATATCTAAACGTTCCATGGCCTACACGGATTAATGCTGCTATACATAATACATAAGCATACTGTTAGACAATTTCGAGTTATATTCGAGTGTTAAATCAATTACACATGGGATGATATGTTGTAAAAGACCGGAAAAATTATGTTTTGATCCGCTTCCAACCTGTTCGCGGGTTCTTTTACACTTTACAAATATTTCCACAATGAATTAAATTTTTATTGTCAGCTTCTGCTCTGCATAACATATGTCTTTATAATGCTAAAAGATTCTACACTGGTTGCCGACGGTTTTTCAGTTCAAGCAAATCTATTAATCATGCTGTTTTTTCTTGTGGATAAAAATAAACCTTATTATTATTATTATTATTATTATTGAATAGCTGCAGTTTGTGCAGATTTAGTTGTTTTTAGCAAAGTTTGTATAAAACATCCAAGGATTCTGTTAAGACCTGTTTCACAAATGTTCCTTGAGTAGGTAAGCGAGGGGTCAATCAAAACTCACATTCTTACGTTTAGCCCAATTTTATCAAAAAGTATAGGTGGCACTGGTATAATTTCGGTGTTAAAATTTTCCAAAAGTTTGCATACTTTGCTAGGTATATACAGCTGTCCGAAAATTGTGAGCAAAAAATTCAGGGGGTTATTCTACTCAAAGAATTAATGTCCCTATAATAGTTTTTCGAAAACTCGACAATAACGAAGTTATAGGGTGTCAAAAGATGTTTTTTTCAAATTTTTGTCGTTAACTTTTTTTCTCGTGAATCGATTCTTTTCAAATTTGGTGCACACGTATATAATATCACTCTGTATTTATGTTGCAAATTTGACATGGATCTATCTAAATTTAAAGTCCGAAGCTGCCATTGACCAACAGATAAGGACTCATAACTTTTTCGCTAAATCTTTATCTCAAATCTAACAATACACGATTAAAGGGAATTATAAAATCTTAAAAAAAGGTCATGTTGTTGCATCACGATAAAACTAACCGTTTTCGAGAAAAACGTTCTTAAAAATTTACTGGTATGATTGAATACGAAATCACCTAATGTCATTTTCAATATTAACGGAGCGTGCTTTGAAAACATTCTCTGTCAACAAGATCATGTGGCGTTCGTTTTGACAGATAATAGTTTGTTGTCATTTTACTTGCGGAATAGTTGTGATTAATTATAAAATACGATGAATAATAATAATTATTCTTACGTTGAACTACGTGACATGCATTATTATTATGGTATAGCTGGCGGCAATGCTCTTGCTGCAAGACGTTTGTATGCTGAAGCATTTCCAAATAGAAGGGTACCACAATCCCGAATTTTCAGTAATATCCATCGAAGACTGGGAGAATTCGGATCATTTACAAGTACATTTCAAGATGTTGGCCGTCAGCGAAGTACTCGAACTGCTGGAGCAGATCCGTGTATTGAATGCAATCGAAAATAATCCCAACTTAAGTGTACGGTTAGTCTCTACTCAGGAGAGTATCCCGAAAAGTTCTGTGCATGAAATTCTCAAGGAGCAGCTTTTTCATCCTTACCATTACCAGAAAGTTCAAGCTTTATTTCCTGAAGATCCGGAAGCTCGCGTGAATTTGTGCAATATAATTCGAAATCTACATAACAACGAGCACAATTTTATATCATCGCTTCTCTTCACAGATGAAGCTGGATTTGGACATGACGGTTTGATCAACCTTCATAATGAGCATTATTGGTCTAATGAAAATCCTCACTTGACGATAGAACGCGGTTTCCAGAATAAGTTTTCTGTTAATGTGTGGGCGGGAATTTTAGGAGACCGCTTAATTGGGCCACATTTCTTCCCTCAAAGACTCAACGGTGAGATATACTTAAATTTTTTAAGAAACCAGTTATCCACTATATTGGATGATGTACTCCTCCAATCAAGAAATACAATGTGGCTGCTGCAGGACGGCGCGCCGCCACATTTTAGTACAGCGGTGAGGGAATTTCTTAATGAAACATTTCCTGAGAGATGGATAGGACGCGGTGGGTTCCTAGATCGGCTGATTTGAACCCAATGGATTTTTTCTTTGGGGTTATCTAAAATCTCTTGTATACAGGAGTCTAATTCAAAACGTTGAAGATCTCAGGCAAAGAATTATTGATAACTGTCAGGTAATCAGACAAAAAGACGGAATATTCGCTAGAGTTCGTCGGAATTTCCTGAGAAGAATTGATTTATGTGTTGAGATGGAAGGACATCACTTTTAAACTTTGTTATAATATTTAATTGTTATGATTTTTAATAAATTATTGTTATAATGTTTAATTGTTGCAAGTTCTAGTAAGTAATAAAAAAAAGGAGGCCCTGTAAAATCGTTATTGCTGATAATTTTATACTAGTAATAATAATAAAAATATAACTCTTTATTTTTCAAAACATGTGACATAATTTTTTTCCGAGGCAATTACCGCGACTGTTTTCAAAGCACACGCTATTAACATTGACATTTGGATGAAGTGATTTCGTATTCAATCAATACCAGCAAAAATTTTGTAGAACATTTTTCTCGAAAACGGTTCGTTTTATCGTGATGCAACAAGATGACCTTTTTTTAAGATTTTATAATTCCCTTCAATCGTGTATTGTTAGATTTGAGATAAGAAATTCAAGCAAAAAAGTAATGAGTCCTTATCTGTTGATCAAAGGCAGCTTCGGCTTTTAAATTTAGATAGATCCATGTCAAATTTGCAATATAAATACAGAGTGATATTACATACGTGTGCGCCAAATTTGAAAAGAATCCATTTACGACAAAAAAAGTTATCGAAAAAAATTTAAAAAAAATTTTTTTTTGGCACCCTATAACTCCGTTATTTTCGAGTTTTCGAAAAACGGTTATAGGAACTAGGGACATTAATTCTTTGAGTAGAACAACCCCCTGAATTTTTTGCTCACAATTTCTGGACAGCCTGTATGTACTTCTACAAAGACGCGAAAGATATAAAAAGAGGCTACCAAACTAAGGGCGGTGTATGCAATTTACTAGGAAATAAAAAAGACTTAAAGAGATATGCAGAAGAAAATTTTGAGGAATTTAAATTTAAATCCTAGACATGGGGAAAATATAAAAGAATGTCATCAAGAGTTATCTGAAGAAGGAGAAGATACAGCAGATCCAACGAAACTAGAAATAGAGGAAATTTTACAAACAACGAAAAACAACAGGAGTCCAGGTGACAATGGCATTACAGCTGAAGTTTTTAAATATGGAGGGACTGTCTTGTTTACCCTGATGTACTAACTGGTGAAGAAAATCAGAATAACAAAAGAGAAGCCACAAAAATGAAACAAAACCATCATGGTAACTTTATTTAAGAAGAAAGATAAAACGGAATGTGACAACTATAGAGGGATAGCTTTACCAGATGTGGCCAACAAAAGTGTCGTAGCATAATTAAAAACGATTAGAAAAATGTGTAGAGCTTTGCTAGGGGAATGTAAAGCTGTTTTTTTTAAAATTTTGACAGTTTTTTACGAGTATGAAATTCCAGCACACATGGTATTTTTAGGTCGCCTGCGACTCAGTGAAAAGAGGCAAACTTGTTGAAATACTTACAAAGTTTAAAATGCCCGAAAATACAGCGAAGCTAGTAATTATGGAATTACGTAACAACAACGCAGTTAAGGTAATTGGAAAGCCATCAGACGAGTTCGAAGCGAGAAGAGGAGTAAGGCAAGTATATCCGCTGTCAACATTATTATTTAATATCGTTCTGGTGAAAGTGATAAGAGACAGTGTCATAAATAGAAGTGAGCTCTGTTTGACAGGGGCCATAAGTCCTTTGCTTGCGCTGACGAGTGGGAGGCTGAGATCTCTAGGAGGATTTATTACATACGGAGGCTGAGGCCTCCACTGAAGGGCTCAAAACGGACAAACGACCTCGCTTAGGTGTTACTTGGGAACGAGGTGCCAAGTGATACCGCCCTGGGTCAAGCGCTGGCAGGTTTTGTACAAACAATCCCGTATGTGGCTGAGAGCTCTAGGGATGAGTACTTTAGGGGTCAGACGACCCTGGAAGTTGGTTTTCCAAGGATGCGATGCGCTTGGAAGTAACATTTATAGGGGTAAGATGCCTCCTGGAATGCCCAGAAATAGAAAACAACTAGGAAACATCACTAGAAGTTTGGTGGAAGTAGCAGATAGTAGGGTTTCAGATGAATAAAGATTACGGCTTCAAATAAATAAAGACAATAAAGACAAGTACATGACAATAGGAAGGGCTGAGGAAGCTAATAATTGACTTTCTATAATGAAAATTAGTGGCTAATGAAAGGAAACCTTTGAGGCTAGCTTACAACCACCACCACTACCATAATCAAAATTAGAAGGGGGGAGGTGGTCTTTAGACTTTGAAGAAGTTGGTACTTAATGAAGTTAGGTGTATTAATAGACAATAGATGTGATAAAGATGTAATAGTTAACCTAAGGATAGCAAAAGGCCACAGATGCGCAGGAGGACATATTAGTTAACTCAGGAGGTTGAAAAGGTCTCGCGCACGACAAAGCTAAGAGTATATAAAACTGTGGTAAGACCAGCATTAACATATGGATGTAAAGCGTGGATAGTGTAGAAAAGACTAGAAGTTAGAATAGCAACATGGGAGGGAAAGATGCTGCGCAGAATTTCCGGAGGGAAGAAAATAGATGGCATTTGGGACAGCCATACGAATGCGGATGTGTACCAAATGCATGGAGAACTGCATGTGTCTCAGGAAATTAAAGCACGCCAACTACAACAGTGGCTTGTCCATCTAGAGCGAATGGGTGAGGATATAATGGCAAAGAAGTGTCCATCGGTTTTTAATTACCTCTATATTCCACCATCGCCATCCTATCTTATACTCCCCAAGCGGCGCCATGAAATTCGATCCTCGAGTAATTTTTAATGTGTACATAAATAACACTTTAATGTAAAGTCACCAAAAATTCAATGTACACCTATTTGACGAAGCGAGAAAAAAAAATCAATTTTCTACTCGTTTTAGACCCAGGAAAAGGAGTATCATGCTCTCATCCACGAATTGATGATTGGCAACATGGCCGTGACAAACGTACTTGTTAACGAACTGAACAAATTTAAAAAAGAAGTATTGATAAACATTATATTGATAAATAGTATTCCAGACAATATTGTAACAAGTACAAAACTTCGCAGTTTTGTGAGTTCTAAGAAATGTTACTGTAATGGGGATGTTTTTAGTGATTCTCTGGCTGAAGTGATTCCTAACCTGCAAAACAGTGTGAATGTAAACAATCTAAAATATGATCTCAAAGTTAGTAGAAAGGAAATAGAATGCCTCCGCATATTAAATAATAATTTGTAGAAATCAATAAATTATAAAAATCTTATCATTGAACTATTAACCTCCGATAAAATGAATTTCTTGCAAAGCGAAGGTGGCAGCGTTGCCACGTTGCCAAACATTTCCAATAAAGGTATGACAAGGCATGTGAAATATAGGGATTCGAAAATGTCAAATGAATACGATGGGAGAGTATCACAAACGCTTGAAAAAATTAAATGACGATTGCATAATGCAGAAAGTAGAGAAAACCCATAATATTAAACAGAAGAAAAATTTGGTTATAGGAACTGGGTCGACGCAGAATAATACAGCTACTTTTCAAGCTGTCGCCAAAAAGGCTGTTATCCATTTAGGAAGAGTGGGGTTGAACACAAAAAAGAAAACTTTTTTTAAACCATCTACAAAAAACTTTCAAGCGAAGTAATTTCACTATTGAAGAATGTTTCGGTGAGAGAGGGCGCAAAAAGTATATCTTTTAAGATAGAAGCAGACTTTGCGCTGTTAAGTGAAATTTACGATGCTCAAAATTGGCCCACTGGTGTAACAGTATCCAGATATAGTTTTTTTCTAGGAAGAGATAATGCAACATTCGATGCATAAAAATTCTCAAAAAGTTGTCTTGCTTTGATTAACCTCAACTTACAAGGACTACCTAGGAAAATAGGGTGCCTAGAAAATTGTTTAAAACTAGAAGACTGCTGTATAGCTTGCTTTACAGAACATTGGCTGACTAATGACAACGTAGACAAGATCATAATACAAGGCTACACAATAGCAAATTGCTTTACAAGACAATCAACTTCTCGTGGTGGTGCTATGATATTGGTAAGAGAAGGAGTGGAATATGAGCCAATTGATCCGATAACTAACATTTCTGTTAAGGGTTGTATAGAAATAGCTGCAGCTAAATTCCCAAGTCTAGACATGACAGTTCTATCTATTTATCGCCCCCGGGAGCTGACATGCAAGTTTTTATAGAAAAGGCTGACATTGCAGTGGGGTTAATAACCTTTTCGTCGCTGGAGACTTTAATGTGAATATTTTGGAATCAACAATGGAGAGTACCAAGCTTCATCATCTGTTTGTGTCCTATGGACTTAATAATCTATTTACAGAAGCATCTAGAATAACAAAGACATCTGCAACTTGTATAGACAATATTTATCCAAATATAAACCTAAACAACTGTCTAGCGAAAACTGTGAATTTACACCTGTCGGACCATCTTGAACAGAGGGTCCTGATATACGAGGACAACAAACAATTGGATAAGTTTCCTAATATAAGAGATACAAATAACAGTGATAGTGTTCAGCTTTTCATACACCAGTTGCAAAACATTGACTGGAATTCACTTCTGGTACCGGATGCTGAAGAATCTTATGTTCGTTTTCATGAGACGCTAATGGAAAACTTTGAGAGCTGCCACTCTGTAAGAAAGAAGAGGGTTATCACTGTTAAAGAACACTTTTCCGGAGTGAAATTATCAAAAAACTTAAGAATCAGGTAGATGCTGCATATACAATCTTTAGAGTTAAAAGAGACGAAAACTCCAAAACTCTTTATGAAAACCTAAAGAAACAACTAAGGACACAGATTGACACTTCTATTAGAAACTGTAACAGAGATAAAATTAAAAATGCTGATAATAAATCTAAAATCATCTGGAAGTTGATAAATTCGAATATAAAAACCTCGAGGATTAACCAAGGAGCAAGTACAGTAGATGCGGACTGCCTAAATTGCCATTTTTCCAGAATTGGTGACGATATTTTGGTGCCAGTAGAAGACACGTCAAAAAAGTTATATTATATTATTATAATTATAGGCCAATTTGTATTCTCCCTATAATCTCGAAAATTTTGGAAGCATTTATTGAAGAGAGATTAGCAAGATATATTGATAGGCAGGAAATTCTAAACCATTCCCAGCATGGATTCAGAAGAAATAGGTCAACAACTACGGCGATGACATATATAGATGATTTTATCTTGGAAGCACTTGATCACAAAGAAAATGCCGAGCTATTGTGCTTTGACCTTAGTAAAGCCTTTAATATGGTAAACCACCAGATATTTATCTTTAAATTGGAATATTATGGAATGAGAGGCAGAATAGGAACACTTTTGCAATCATATTTAAAAAACAGAGTGCAGTTGGTTAGCTGGCAAAATACCACTTCAAATTTTAAACAGGTAGACTTGGGAGTACCACAGGGTTCTATACTGGGACCAATCCTCTTTCTATTATAGATTAACGATTTTCCCGAAAACATTAGGGCAGACAGAAGTTTCATCTTCGCAGATGACACGACAATAATTAATAAAGCAGATCCAGAGCTTATAAAACAGTATGTGATCAATCCATCCAGCAGGTGGAAGCATGTGTTAAGGCAAACAAGTTATTGCTCAATGCAGAAAAAACATCAAGATTTCTCATAACTACCAGGGATCATCTACAGAACTCAGGCGAAAATAATAAAGTTTTATGCTTTCATATTGATGGTTGTTTAAGCTGGAAACCCCACATAGACCAAATATGTAAAAAATTATCTTCAGTCATCTACTTAATCCGTAGAATAAGATACATCATAGATGAAAGCGCCGCAAGGGTTACTTACCATGCTCACTTTCAAAGCATTGCAACCTATGGAATTTTGCTGTGGGGATCCTCGCCACATGCAGAACGTGTCTTTTTCCAACAGAAGAGAGCCACCAGGGCGATTGCTAACGTTCCTCAGGACCACAGTTGTACAGAACTATTCCATAGGTAGAAAATACTTACCCTACCAGCAAGTTATAAAATTACTTGTCTTCTTTACATTTATGACCATCAGGCCAGTTTTATCTCCCACGAACAGGTTTACAGCTACGAAACTAGAGGTAAAAGTCAGTTTGTGATTCCTTATCACAGGATAAGCCGCACGCAGAAGAACCATGGGTATTCTGGTGTTAGGTTGTTTAATTTACTTCCAACAGTGATCAGGGAATTGCCTAGAATACTGTATCCGTGATAAAAAGAAAATTAATAGAGAGACCTATATATTTAATTGAAGAATTTAATTTTAGTTAACTATTGTGTGTTATTTTATCAGCTCATTTTATATTTTGTTTTTATTTTATGTATATTGTCACCCACTCTTTGTCATGTGTAAGTCCATTATACAATTATTTTATGTGCGATGAACCATGTAAATCTTGATGCTTAAATAAATGTTATGTTATGTTATATTAATTAAGAAAAAATAACTTATTTTTTATTAAACGTTGCTTGTCTATCGTTTTATAGTAGCGTAGAAAATTTTCATCCTGCAAGCTCTGTGGAGTAGGGGTCATAAGCTCCATGAATCCGCCACTGACAATGGACAGGCCATCATTTAAGTTGTTGGTTACTTCAACTCTCATTTATAAGGAGCAATAGAAGCAGATATTGGGCTAGTCGATGAGAACGTGCTGTGAAGAGTACCATCATCAACGAAACTGTGGATCATATTGTTGGTTGTTGGCAGAAGACCATTTATATGCACAAGAACAAAATGTGGGAGTCAAAGTGGGTCCCTGTGGAACACCCACATTAATGTTTAATTCATCTAATGAAACACCATCAACAACCACATACAAGGAGCGCTCAACTAGATAGCCATAGGCATACTTTCCAAGTCAATCCACATGATGGAAGTTTATCGGGGAGTGCCACATGCCAGACCCAATTATCCAATGATATTGTATGACCTTCTCCAAATTTTTCGAGAGCAGAACTCCAAAGATGAGTTACGGATGTCAGCATATTGCCAGTAGATCGGTTTCGACGAAAGCCGTATTGGCGATCAATGATCATTTAGGAATGAAGGCGATCATTATTGGAGTCAAAAGTCACTAAAAGGAGTGAAAAGTGTGGGAAAACAATGGAGGCCAATATTTGCAACCTGGGAATCCCGAGAATTATTAAGCGAAATCCGAAACGCTTGTACTTCCATAAATCAGTTTATATTACAATTTTTTCTGGTTAACCGGCTACATATTCACCTGTACATTGTATAAGATGTCACAAAGCGCAATGCCGACTAGAAACTAGCTCGTAAAATCAATCATCAACAAATAAAACCTCGCGTAGTAGGCGGCTATGGATTGTCCGAACAAAAGAACAGCTGCATTCTAGCGTTTACGTGTAGAGAGACTATCGGCATTATCGATATATTATTGGAAAATGAATAAACTCTGGGCTCTAAGTACTTCTTGCTACTGGATAATAATGTATGCGGTGCATGTTGTACCAGCACAACGTTATTGCTTTTTACGCTGCTAACGTTCTTACTCGTATTACCACTGCATTCTGTAATAAGCCGTAATATTATTATAGAAAGCCTACGTTGGAATGGGAAATTTAAAAAGATAATGCTGCAAATTGAATCATAACTTACACATAGCTGTGATAATTTACTCTCCTCAGAAAGACATTCTCATGAAATTAATTTAGGGTCCATTACTTGATCACAAAGAAAATGTTCGTATTTCTGTTACCTATAAACTCCTGAACCGATATGTTACTCGACTTTTAATAGTAACGTGTCAGTTTCCCCAATCAACCTAATATTTCTTGCCTTTTAGTGAATTTTCTTTTAAAAAAAATCACTAATGAGGAGATCCCGACTTTTGAATTTTGAAAAAATTTCTTCAAATGAGCCCTAATTAGCCCCCCTAGTACACATATCCAGGGTCAGTTTCAATTTTTATATGTTATATATATATATATATATATATATATATATATATATATATATATATATATATATATATATATATATATGTGTGTGTGTGTGTGTATGTATCACACCGATAACAAAAAATAATGGGCCGATTTTGACAACATTTGGTGAATATCTTCCTTTTGTAAGTGGCTTGGATAAGTTCGTTAGCCAGGAAAATTTAGAGCTGTAGGTCTAAAGACAAAAAAGTTATGGGCATTTTAAAAATTGGGGGGTTTTCTCAAAACGTCAAAGTGACAATTTAAAACGTCAAAATTCGCAACATTTAGGCAAAGAACTTGAATCTAATACGGGCTATGGAAAGAAAATGTGTCAAGAAGAATGTTTGACAAACCCTGAAGCCTTAATTTCAACCGTCATTGTCCTTCATTATACTAAAATGTTTCCAGAAAATTCATTTCAAATAGACCCTTTCTCTGATGCTTGGCAGTAGCCTTAGCTATAGAGTTTATCGTTTAATGGTATATAACTTTTGTCGAATTTTCGTAAAAAAATCAATAAAGCTCAATATATCCGTTATTCTACAAGATATGAAAAAAATTTGTATACATTAATTATAGGGTGTCTTGCGCTACATCTTAAAAAAATATTTTTACAATCACAGGCTGGCCCATAAGTCGTTGGTGATACAAATAATTTTTTTTAATTTGAAAACGCCTTATGTTTTTGCATTTTCCATCGAAATATAATGCATGTTTGTAAGTAAAGAAATTCTGGACGCAGCAAGTGCGTTATGGTAGCGAATTTTGATTAAAGGCTTCATATTTGAAAAGCTCAATTTGCTATTAACCTATAAGGTTGACCAAGAAACGGATTTTTTCGGTTACACTTTAAGTTTACTTTCGGAAATTTTTGTACGTTTTCAAACAATAAAGTTATTTTGATGAAACATGGCACATTGTTTTTACTATATATGTTATACAAATCAATCATATACAGGGTGATTCATAAGTGGTGACCAAAAATGAAACCCCATGTTCTTTGAACAATTTTAGAGAGGGTATGTCCTATAAAAAATGTTCCTATAATACTTCATTAAAAAGATACAGGGTGTTGAAGTTGAATTTCAAAAAATAAAATTTCCCAATTTTTTAAAATGTAGTACATATATTTTGCTGAAACTTCGCATGTGTAGGCTGCTATGGAAGGCGCGTATTCTACCATAACAATTGAATCGGCTAATCCAGCAGTGGCGCGCGTACCCACATGTCATTGGTTATCCCTCAAGAAAAAAACGGGTAAGCCAATGATTTATTTTTTATTCTTTATTTTTTATTTTTTGAATCTTACTTTCATTCGTGAACAAATTGACTCTCTTGATAATTTTCTGTTCGACGCTTATTTTACGAGTAAGCAATGAATCAGGTAAGTGTTTTAAAGCACAGTTCATGATTTTTAACCAGTCGTTGTTTGGTAGAAAATCGCAATGATACACTTTTATGCCTCCATTGGCCTGAATACACGCACGACATCTTTTTAATATGGAAAATTTAATATCTTGATAATTTTTTGTACGACGATTATCTTTGTTGTATTTTAGTAAGTAGTAGTCTGGTTTGCCAAAGTTGTCATTAAGTGTCACTTGACGTTTAGGTTAACAAGTTATTATTTTGAATAGGTGTAAGTGGTAAACTTTATAAAATTGCAAAATTTTCTACTCTTTTACTTCTTATAATGGAGTACACCTCAGAAGAGTATGCAGATATAATTTTTATCTACGGATATGCTGATGGAAATGCTCTAGCTGCTTGTCGGGAATATCAACGTAGGTTTCCCACTCGCCGTCAACCTACACCAAGGGTTTTTTCTCGATCGTTTTCAAGACTTCGGCAGTGTGGTATTGGACAACGTCCTGACGCTAGAGCTAATGGTAGCAGACAACATCAACTTGAAGACGAAGAGAAAGTGGTGGATGCAGTGATGGATCAACCTTCTTCAAGTACTCGGAGGATTGCCACGCAGTTACAATATTCTCAAAGCTTTGTTTGGAGAACTTTACATCGAGAAGCCTTACATCCATATCATCGACAGAATGTTCATTACCTTCTACCTGGAGATAATGTGCATCGACGATTCTTTTGTGAATGGATGTTGGAAATGTACAATCAAAATATCTTATTCCCTAATCTAATCTTCTGGTCTAACGAATAAACATTTACAAGAAATGGTATTTATAATTCTCATAATGAGCATGTCTGGTCATTGGAAAATCCACATGCAACAAGGACTCGCACATTTCAACATAGATTTTCCATTAATTTATGGTGTGGTATTTTTAACGGCTCACTGTTCATGGAAGTCCTGCCACAACGTTTAAATGGATCTTCGTACTTAGCGCTCCTAGAAAACCGCGTAGAAAACATTCTAGATGACATTCCACTAGCAACAAGAGGTATAATGTGGTACCAGCATGACGGTGCAGCAGCGCATCATAGTCGAAACGTTGTTACATGGCTACATGAACATTATAATGAAAGATGGATTGGTAGAACTGGACCAATACATTGGCCTGCAAGATCACCGGACTTAAACCCACTTGACTTCTATCTTTGGGGTGATTTTAAGCGACTGGTCTACAGTGAACAAATAAATACACCAGAGCAGCTACAACAACTGATAAATAATGCTTTTCGTCATATTCAAGCAACAATGAATCCTCAAGACATTAAATTTTCCATATTAAACAGATGTCGTGCGTGTATTCAGGCCAATGGAGGAATTTTTGAACATTTATTGTAATAAATAAATTACTATAAGCCTGATAAAAGTGTATCATTGCGATTTTCTACCAAACAACGACTGGTTAAAAATCATAAACTGTGCTCTAAAACACTTACCTGATTCATTGCTTACCCGTAAAATAAGCGCCGTACAGAAAATTATCAAGACAGTCATTTTGTTCACGAATGAAAGTAAGATTCAAAAAATGCAAAATAAAAAAATATATATCATTGGCTTACCCGTTTCTTTCTTGAGAGATAACCAATGACATGTGGGTACGCGCGCCACTGCTGGATTAGCCGATTCAATTCTTATGGTAGAATACGCGCTTTCCATGGCAGCCTATACATGCGAAGTTTCAGCAAAATATATGTGCTACTTTAAAAAAAAATTGGGAAATTTTATTTTTTGAAATTCAACTTTAACACCCTATATATATATATATATATATATATATATATATATATATATATATATATATAATTCAGTTTTTGTGACAATATTGTTACTTACTTAAAAAATTGTGGGAAAGCCGTCAGTTGCAAAATAAAACTCTATATTAAATGCCGAGCTTTCGGAAAAGTTTATTCCATTCTCAAGGCTACAACATGGAAAGAAAAAAGTTTACAATTTACATAGGAGAAATATAAAGGTTTAAAATACTATTTTTAACATATAACGCGAGTTTTACTATAACTAAACCACGGCGGAACCACTCATTATTAAATAACTGTTATTTTTTGCTATTTTAGTTGGAGAATGTAATCATTTTTTAAGTTTCGTTAAACATACATTATGTATCAATTTAATTGAAATTGATCAAAACTTACTGAGTGTTCGAATTTTTTTGAAAGTCAGTATTATATTTCCTCATTTTCACTGTGATAAACAGTAGGTTTAGAATATATCTACTTTTAGACACGTAATAATTAATTTAACGTATAAGGAATCGATGATAACCGATCCGTCTATACTAAAGTTAATGAGAATATCTCTAATGGAACACTCTGTATAAGAACAGAATGTTTGGAAGGCGGCTTGCGTATACAGACAGACGAAACGTTGATGGCAATAGCTCTTGCCAGATGCATTATATTATGAAGATCGACTAATTTCTTTACGCTTCAATTTAAAAGTGCTACTGGGTATACGAACGAGGCCAAAAAAATATCAAATTAAAATATAGCAGTATCATGTCCATTGTTGGACGGTGTCGGTATCTTCAGGGAGCGGCACACTTCGTTATGCAGCTTTCTTATGACATCAGATCGTATCGACAGTAATAATTACGTTGTCATCGCTGCCATTGTTTCGTGCAACAGAACGAGATTGTGGATCGGACTATGCTACTTTGTAAAAGTATGTAATAAGACAAATAAGTGGTTTTTATGGAGGATTCTTTTGTAACTTGTATTTATAAATTAATAAATTATCTATGTAATTATCGATAAAAGTGTTAGAAGCCTATGGCTGGTCTACATTTTCCTAGTTGTGCTAGCAAACTTTGTCACTCGCATAGAATACAAATTGTCAGAGTTAAAAAAGTTACCCAAAGAAAGTTAAACGTAGATTAATTAACTTTTTTATGAAAATCAAGCAACTGTTGACCGCTTGCCGGTTCATTAAAGAATGCCGTCTCTATGTCCAGACTCGCCATTTTTACGAGCTTTCATTAAAAATTCTCTTAAGAGATGTCAGGTCATGTCAGGTCAGGTCAGGTCAAACTTTTGTATATAGATTAGAATCCGGATTTAACGAGTAGTCAAGGGACCAGCAATAATATATCGTAAAAATCGGATCTCGTTATATCAGAACTAAGAACTAACTACAAAAATTTTGCCTACGATTTAGTCTTCGTCTCGGTATCGTTCTTTATCTAAGATTCAGTATAAAAGGTGTTGTTAGTAGTAAGTAGTTAGAATTTTTCATTCTCTGATGACGCGAACTTTGTTAGTGAAACGATCGTCAAGTCTTTAAAATACGTGGTGTGGTGATTTTAGTTCTCCAGGTGTTCTTATGATAGGATGTCTAATCTTTCAATGTCAATCCGTTTAGACGATTTTTTGTCTTACCGAATTTTACAGCAAACAAAATTATAATACGATAAGAACGATCCGGTAGCGAATTTTATCAGAACGTGAGTAAGAGAGGTATATGTATTTTGGTGCCTGAGGCCCTTTTCAGCAAATTTTCATCAAAAAAATTCGAAAATAGAGACGGATTCGAATTGTTGAATGATTTTTTTCATATTAGCGCGGGTTAGGGGTTCTATAACATATATGCAAGGCCAGTTCTAGACTTCGTATGTTTATATACAAGTTTTATATATATATATATATATATATATATATATATATATATATATATATATATATATATATATATATACATATATATATATATATATATATATATATATATATATATATATATATATATATATATATATATATGCAAGTTGGCCTTAACGCAAGGCATTGTCCAAATATGCAAGCGAGAATAGCGCGAAGTAATGGGTTTGTGACGGTTTTATGCCCTACAGCAGCTTCCACGTAGACACAGTACAACAAGAAGTAAACTGTGGAAAGAAACTAGCGAGCGAAAACAACTGCTCCCTGGATAATACCACGACGGGCGTTGAATTACATCACTTGCTAGCCATGATGGCCCACAGCTTCCTCAGTGCTTGTGTTTTCGAAAGAAAACACAAAATTTTCGGGGAAAACCTCGGCCGCTTTTCCTGGCTAACGAACTTATCCAAGCCACTTGCAAAAGGAAGGTATTCACCAAATTTAGTCAAAATCGGCCTATTATTTTTTGAGTTATCGGTGTGATACATACATACATATATATACATACATATATATATATATATATATATATATATATATATATATATATATATATATATATATATATATATACATATATATATATATATATATATATATATATATATATATATATATATATATATATATATATATATATATATATATATATATAAATCGAAACTGACCTCGGATATGTGTTGTAGGGGGCCTAATTAGCGCTCATTTGAAAAAAAAATTCAATAGTCGGGATCTCCTCATTAGTGATTTTTTTTATAAGAAAATTCACTAAAATGTAGGTATGTACATTATACATACCTATATGTAACTGTACAAACTGGACTATTCGCCTGTAACCCGTTCTATCAATATTGAAAGTCAACTGTGACTGTCTAGTTGGAATTAACAATCTTATTCGCATAAAAAACGCATCACTGTATACAAGCTGGTTCACGTAGCCCGTTCGTTAGAAAATTTTTGATTTCCCGAAATCGTATTATTATGAAAGTTCACAGCCGGCCAGAATTGACTGCTGCAAGTCTAAATGAAATATTTACAAAATGGGGGCTCTACCTGAAATGCCGAAGTCGGCGCCATCTTTGTTTTTTTAATGGGAATACTATTTTGATTCTATGCCCGGATTCTACATTAAATTCTGAGTTCAGAACGTCCTAGTTGTCAACACTTATCTGTCATAGTTTTTGACATATGTCACATTTTTCGCAAAAAATTTAAGTTGCAGTGGTCAGGTCAGGTCAGGTCAGGTTAAGAAGTTCATAACTCCTGAACCATTGAAAATAAATAGTTGATTTTTTTTATACGGTTCACAAAAGTTTGGCCAATATTTTGCATCATTCACGATACTTTTGTTTTGTTTCATGCGCCAACTGCGATTTTCCAATTGCAGAGGAGCTCCATCTTGTTGAAACACTAATTGATTTTCTTGATAGCGATCATCATTTTCAACAATTGAAATTAGTAGAGGGTAAACGATATCTTCTAGTAACTCCAAATACGTTTCGCCACTCAAATTTCCATCAAGAAAAATTGGTACGATTAAACGGTCTCCAAAAATCCCGGTCCAGACATTCAATTTCTGTGGAGATTGAGTGTGGACTTCGTGAAAATTACTTGGATTATTATCTGCCCAATAACGACAATTATGACGATTGACTGTAGAGTTTAATAAAAACGTACACTCGTCTGAAAAACATATATTGAACAGAAAGTTCCCGTTATCAGCTATTCGTTCAGTCATAACTTCACAAAACTCCAGCCTCCGATCAAAATCATCTTTATTCAGTTGTTGTACAAGATGAATTTTATACGGGTGAAATTTATAATGCTTCAATATTCGCTGAATAGTTCTTCTTTTGATGTTTGAAACAGTGGCCAATTTTCTCGTGCTCAAAGTTGGGTCTGCAGCAATTTGTCCTAAAACTTCAATCTCAGTAGCCTCATTTCTAATCAGAAATTCACGTTCAGGATCCCGTTTTTTGTTCGCTACTGAACCACTTTGTCGAAACTTTGCAACTAACTCCAAAATGTATTTTCTGTTAACGTGTCTGTTCGGATGTCGTTCATTAAACAAATTTGCGGTACGGTTGGCACAGTCATCGTTTAAAAAAAAAGAGTAATTATTTCAACTCTTTCTTCTACAGAATACACCATTGTGAAATTAATTTTCGGTAGTACTATCAAGTATCAAACCGACCGATAAACTGAAATAATAAACCGCATTTCTCTCATTCCGATAAGAAATGTTCTGATAGTCAATTTTTTGTTTACAAACCAACAAAACATTGACTATCAGCACATTTCTTATCGGAATGAGTGAAATGCGTTTTTGCATTTGCAACTGTGAATAATTTTAAACAAGTTGATAAAACTTCCAAAAAAAATAGTGTGTTGAATTCAGAAAAGGAAGAGCTTTCAAATGATGTAACACTCGACCCATGTTCCCCATTTAAAATATAAGGGTTGCTTTCACCACCCTTAAGAGGTTGATGTGACAAAGTTGAGTTTTATGTCAAAACATGTCCCCCTCAATATTAAAATTGACGTGTTTCAGCGTTTCTTAAAAAAAATTTCTCTGGGCGCAAATCGGTATGTTTCGTTTTCAATGCGCCAGTCAGCCTATATATATATATATATATATATATATATATATATATATATATATATATATATATATATATATTATGTATTAGCTATCTAAATTTTACATTGTAAAATAAAAAAGGTTGCATTAAAACACATATTTGATGGAGTTTCTTCTCTAAACATCCAACCGCCAAAATATTTTGTCTGCTATCACTCAAAAACCGTATGTTTGGACCAAGATCTTATTATCTTATTCTTCAAAAAGCCTGGATAACTTTGTCACCGTTGAGTTTAACATTATTTTTTTAGCTGATTTTTTTATCGTTGATACCTAATTTTTTTAATAAAAATTCACTAACAGAGTATTTCTTTTTAAAAAACGAAATCACTTAGGCGATTACTAAGGAAAAACACTTGTCACGTTTATAATTTCGCAGATACATTCCTTTTCCGAATATTAATAAAGTTTTTTTCTGGAAAGCTTTTGTGACTTTAATGAAATTTGTAATACAAGTTTCTATTGAAGAGATTTACAGTACCGATATAATTAATTTTAATTTTCTAGCTTCATATAAAATTGAGTTTTGGGCATTAATTTTTTTCTCAAAAGGAACTAGAAGACAAGATATGAATATTTTTTATGATAATAGAAAGATATTGATGATAACACTTTCGAAAAAATTCTTCTAATGAGCACGTGTTAGCGCCTCTAAAATGGATTTTCAAGACAGCCTGTTTGTATTTAAATGATGTATTGATTTTAGTAATATGCTGTACTAATAGTGTACAATTCTTATGAAAATTCACTTGCTGCGTCCCGAACTTAAAAAAAAAATTCTTTGATTTGCAATTTCAGAATGCATATCTGAGCACAGATGAGTACACTTTGACCTACCTTCATAAATAATCATTAAGCGCACTGTTCACACTTACTTAACTGTGTAACTAATACAAATTACATGGAAGCCTTGATTTGATTGCCTATTTTTCAACGCGAAGGATAGAAAATAATTTACAGCAGGAAAATAGCAAACTTTAGAAAGCGTAAAAATTATTTAAAAGGTAATACATAGAAAATTCATACGACTATATGCCGTCTTGGTGCCTCAGCGGTTAGAATGTCTGCCTCTAAGGCTAAAGGTGGTGGGCTCGAATCCCTGTAGAACCTCATCTCCCTTTTATCGAAATTTCGTAGAAAAAATTAGCGAATGAAGGCATTGCTTCTTTTGAATTTTGAAACATTTTCTTCTCATGAGAGCGAACTAGGACCTTCAGAACACATAGTCAGGGTCAGTTTCAATTGTTATATATATATATATATATATATATATATATATATATATATATATATATATATATATATATATATATATATATATATATATATATATATTTATATACCGGATGTCCAGAGAACCCGGAAATTGTAAAATATCGGAATTATATCGCAGAATCGAGTGAATCGCCTCTCAATTGCAAAAACCAACAAACATGAATCTCGTCGATTACAGCGCCATTTGCTATGAATAGAAAAAAATGTTTCAAATAAAAGTTACGTAGTTTTTACCGTGGATTTAGAATTTGTAATCAAAAATGTGGTTTTCTATTTAAGAGTTTAAAGTTGCCCCCAAGTTTGCTATCACGATAGCTTTTTCAAAAATATCAGTTTTTTCATTTCCCGATCTAAAGCGTATTTTTCGAGATATTCAACAATGTTCATACTTTCTGGACACGCGATATATATATATATATATATATATATATATATATATATATATATATATATATATATATATATATATATAAGCAATCGCCTTTATTAAATACAAGAAAATTATTACAAATGAATTAAAATTCAAGTTAAACCAATCTAAGATAAGTTAAGATGGAACCCCATGGAAAAGTCTGGCCCTTGGCTAATCTACTCAAGGATAAAGTTACCTAATACAATAGTGCAACGTGAGCAGGTATATGATCCACTACAATACCACCAACCACACTCACATCTCAAGCAGTAGCCTATACAAATTAAGAATACTACTAACATTGCTGGGAGAGCAAATACATACTAAACGTGTTCTTTACTGCACTGTCGGTGAGATACAAATATGCACAAGGTAACGAATTCTAAAGCCAAAACAAATTTGCCAAGATGTAGTTTTTTTCTATCAGCCATTTTTAACCAATCCAACTCCCTATCAGTATGTGACACATGATACCTACCACGCAATTCCAATATAAATCTCGTCTGTCTAATGCAGGAGTTTGTGGCTAATGGACCTGGCTTCTGAGGCCATACAGTAATCATCACACACACAATATAAATCTCTAACAAGAATTTTGAGCTACCTGTATGCGATTTCTATCTCTCACATCATAGCAATATCTGTGAACCAGATGGCAATAATTAAAATTGTACGGCACAAGTGTTTTTACGTAAGTGTGTGTTAAATATATATCTGTCACTCTACAATTAGTTCAATGAAACAAAGCTCCTCTGATGTATCTTCTTCACGTTGTGCCTGAACCTAAGGTCCGTATCGAAAGTAATGCCCAAGTTCACGGCGGACTGCACAAAATTAAGGTTGGTACCATTAATCACAATACTCAACACGTTCGAAGAGATGTTCACATTTCTTTTGCTGCCGAATATCACCACTTTCGATTTAAGAGGATTAAGTTTCACCCCATGTTCTTCAGAAAGGTTCCTCAACCGCAGCAGCTCGGAGTTAATGACTTCCGATGCGTGAAGAGAATATAAGCTATCAAAATCAAACTGTAGCTGTGTATCGTCAGCGAAGGCTTGAACTCGACCGTGCTCAAGAGCCTCCAGTATGCTAGATGTATAGACTAAAAAAAGTGAAGGCCCCAAAACAAAGCCCTGTGGTACATCCGAGAGAATAGTCAACTCATCAGACCATCTGCCATTAGAAAACATCAACTGTGAGAGGTTATCAATACAAGAGTTAATCAATCTATGAGACTCAGCAGAGAAACCATAATATCTTAAATTAGAAAACAAGATCCCTTGATTTATAGTATCGAACGCCTTTAAGTAGTCAAGCCGCACAAGAAGAGGATAATTACCCTTATCAAATGCAGAAATTATACTGTCAACAACGTTGATGAGTGCCGTAAATGTATTAAAGCCACTCCGAAAACCACACTGTGTGTGAGGCTGTAAATTGTTATCATTAATGTATACAGTGTGTCCCAGACTGGATGGGAATGTACTGCTATCTCCGTTATTATTAGAGATATGGAAACGCTTAAATTAACAATGTTCTGTAGAATTTCATGCTCGTTCCAAATGTGACTTGTATTTTGCCCTGTCTCTCTTCGTTTTCGAGTTATTTTGAAGAAACCAAAATTTGTCGATTTCTTTTTTCTCCAATATCTAAGTAGGCGTTGATTTGGCATGACTTGCACATTATTAGGACACTTTTTACAGAGTAATCTTGTGCTATTCTCAACTTTGAATTGTCATTTGTTTTTGAACTACATGTATCAACGTTTGTTTTTATTATGGCAGCCATATTTGATTTTTTGCTCATGTGATAGCCTGTGAAAAGAGATTTCCAATGATGTACAACATGCTTGAGAAATATTGTAATTGCACTGACAATTTTGAGAAAAACCGTTTTGAGGATAGTAGGCTATGATACCCAATACCAGAAAACAAATTACAAGAAAAGTGTTCAAAAAGCAGTAGGCCATGGAGTCTAACAATAGACTTTTACTTTTAACATAATTTTCCGTAATGATTCACGATAAAAAAATATTGTGATTTAATTTACAATACTTAATTAGGTAATAATGCTAGGTAATATTATGTGAAACAGTTTAATAACGAAAGCCGGTAATAAGAAATAGAAACTTAAACTCCACAAAACAACATAATTAGAAACGGAACTCAACAAATAATAAAATAGAAACTTAAAAATACACTAAATAGAAAATATGGCCACCGTTTTGTCCAATGCACTTTATACACCTTTTTGAAACATGCCTGCAAACTCTGTTGAGGGTTTTGTGGTGGATCGATTTATACACATCATTCTTCAGAGTACCCCAAAAATAAAAATCCATGGGTTATATATCAGGACTTCGAGCACACCAATGAACCGGCCAATTGTTACAAATGACACGATTATTAAAATTTTGGTACAAAAATTCTTTGACGATCCTAACATTGTGAGCTGGACAACCGTCTTGTTGGTACCAAATCTCGTCTAAATTATCATGAACTCTTCTAATTGTTGGTAAGATATCATTTCTCAATAGATTAAGATATCTTTCCCCAGTTAAATACGTCTCATCGGTGACCCTACCCTCACCCAAAGGCTGCCATCCCGTGCCCACCGACGTGACCCCTCTCTCGATTTTATAGATATCTGCAGGGGCACTGCTCAGAGGTGCTTTCTTTCATAGTTCCTCCACCCGCTGCCCCAACAGATCTACCAGGGGAACAGAGTGGATCACCCTCTTTTACTGTCCAGGTCACCAGACATAGAACATCTTGTTATGCCCGCTCTTTTGTCCCAAGGACTTCCAAGTTGTGGAATTTCTTGCCGGCACATGTTTTTCCTTCTCCTCCGAACCTCCAAACCTTCAAGACCAGAATTAACAAGTTGCCTCTTTCCTCCTTGTCGACACCCACGGTACGATAGTATTTAGGCTGTAAGCCCACGTGGTGTGTTAATATATATATATATATATATATATATATATATATATATATATATATATATATATATATATATATATATATATATATATATATATATATAAAACCGGCAAGTGGTACTTTTAAGAACCGAATTACATAGTTTGAGTTTTTTATATCAACTGTCAAGCTATTTTTATCATACCAATGTTTTATATTAAAAAATCAACCTTAACTTTTTTCCTTCAGCCGCTGCTAAGAACAATTCTGATAAAAAATAGCAGCGTCATCTACAAAGCGTATGACATCTGCATAATAAATCATTTATGGAAAGGTTGAACAGAAACGGCCCCAGAACTGCACCTTGATGAATGCCAAACTTAACCATTTTAAAATCAGTACGTCTGTCGCCAATCTGTGTGCACTGTTGCCTAAAATATCAATAACTTCGAGCAGAGAAAAAGCTCCAAAACCAATTTCCTCCAACTTACTGAGAAGTTTTCCATGCCCCACGGTATCAAATAGCTAATAAAAACCAAAAACATTACGTATAACTCATATTCAAAACCCATTTATTTTATAACATTTTGTAGGTGCCTTTATTTTGTTAGTCGCTTGGATCTGTTTATCATTTCAGGCAAGTTGTTCGGAAATGTTTTAGGTTTTTTTTCCGAAATTTTCAAAAATAAAGCAGGTGCTCTGAAATATTTTGTACATAAGTTTCCCTCATATCACCTCTACCATGTATTAAAGTTTTAATTTTTTTCTGGATGAAATTTTACCACCCTAACCCACTGACAGCCTCAAACCTTTGCATTTAGTTTCGTTAAAGCGTTGTTACCAGTGTTCATCATAGGTTCCGCGCTTCAAACAGTAAATTATTGTTATGGTAATGTATACTCCGACCAGGTGTAGTGTTATTATAAGAAATTATCGTAAATTAATATAACACAAAATAAATCAAATAAACGGTAATTTTGCTGATTATCCCACGGTCATGTTTCTGAACAAATTTTTTAGAAGCATCAGTAGAAGTCACCAATATATGCATAGACCACAAGAGAAATGCTGTGGTTTCAACACCCAAGAAAGCAAAAGGTCCCGGTAATGGGTGGGGAAGGAAATAAAAGGAAATATAATACAAAATTGAAAAAAAAAACAGTTCAGTTTGACTTCAATAAGCTTTTTTTCACAGTTATACTTCGTTGTTTACAGTGAATAACACCCATATTCGCTCCAGGTCCCGTAACTTTTTTAGGGGTTCAACTACAACATTTATCTCGTGGTTTATGCGTCCAGAGATGATGCTAGAGATAGGCTTGAGAAAAAAATCAGAAAGCGTCCATCGCCCCACTCCTTTATCTCCTTGCAGAAGAAACTACATCAGAGTGCACTTTCGCAGAAGTTTAGTGAAGAGATAAACTCAAGCAAGTTTCGAATTTTTTTTTCTTGAGTAAACGTACATTGCGCTATCACTCCCATTTCGTCCCCGAAAGAGGCCCGGTTCGCCCAATTAGAAAGCTAGCGGAAGGAAAAACGACATCACAATTCACCCCCGCAAAAGTTTAGTGGAAAGAGAAATCGCTTACCAAGCGCCCCCACCCCCGATGGGAGAGTAAGTGGGTTGCTTACTCACGCCTGGGAAATAACCACAAAGTAATCATTTCTTAATAGATTAAGATACCTTTGCCCAGTTAAATTATTTTCAAAAAAGAACCGACCAACAATGAAGTTACCTGAAATTTTAAAAAATTAACTGTCTAATCTACAAATAAAAATAATACTTTTTTACCTAATAAGCCGCACCAAACATTAATACTAAATCTGTCTTGCAATTGTCTTTCTTCCTTTAGATGAGGATTTTCATTTGCCCAATAATGCCTATTATGACGATTATACACATCACAATTTGTAAATCTGGATTCATCAGTCCATATTATTTTCAAATGAAAATTTTGATCTTGCTGATATTGTCCTTGATACCATCTGCAGAATTGAAGTCGCTTAGGGTAATCGTCAACATTTAAGCCTTGTACGATTGTAGGTTCCTATGGATGGTAACGACTTTGTTTTAACACACGGTGTACCGTACTTTTTGGAACGTCAATTTGTTCACCATAAAACCGAACAGATTCCGGGGGGTTTTCGTTTGAAACCTGTAAGACGGCATTATTTCTTTCTTCATTTCTAGGCATTGGTAGTTTCTTTGCGTGGAAGCTACCGTCGTTTAATAGCTTGGTCACTATCCTGCGAAATATTTTGGTGTTTGGTTGTCGTCTTTATGGGTAGTTGTTCTGAGATGAATTTGCAGCTGCCTCCGTATTTCGGTTAGAACGAATACATTCCAACATGTCAAAATATTCTTCATTACTGAACATATTGTTGAGTACTATTTAAAATAAACAGGAAACAAACTATTTAGTGCAAAATTTTAAGCAACGTGTTAAATACACCTCAAATTCTTCAGATAATTAAGAATGGCAGTATTCTTAATTGTCGCGATAGTGTTATATCCATAGCAACTTTTCTTCTGTTGTTTTTCAATTGACTTACGTTTAAAAATCAAACAATTTTCAAAGGCGTCTTCGTAAATCATTAATCTGCTTTTTATTGAGTTCTGTTAGTAAATTTAGTTATTTACTAAGTTTACCTATTTAATTAAATTATAACAATTTTTAGGACAATATTGTAATGTAAAATATCATTTGTAATAATGGGTCGATTCATTGGTGTGCTCAAAGTTCCTTTTTTATCATGAATCATTACGGAAAATTATGTTAAAAGTAGAAGTTCATTGTTAGACTCCATGGCCTACTGTTTTTTGAACACTTTTTTTGTCATTTGTTTTCTGGTATTGAATTTCATAGACTACTATCCTCAAAACGGTTTTTCTCAAAATTGTCAGTGCAATTACATGTTTAATTTTCTGTAGACTTATAGAGGCGTACCTGTTTATAATTTAGTTTATTGTTACTATTGGTAATATATGATACGATTTTACGAAAATGAAACTAACTATTTGAATTTTGGACAGTATAACATTGTTGCTTTTAAGCTTGTAGTTAACACACACACACACACACACACACACAATATCTTAGATATGTAATTTATTTTGACACCGTCTCAACCGCTCTCTCTTGATGCTGACTCCTATTCCTTTTAAAAAATAAATTGGATTTTTTCTAAACACCTTCCGACCACACGCTCGTATCTATATTTCTCCCTGCTCCCCTCCCTTATATTAATCATCACAACGCATATAAGGACCATAATTGTATTCCCGGTAACCGGCTACTTCATTTTTCATTGAGTCAACTCCATAGAATGAAGAATGACGTTGAAAAAAACAAAACAACATCGACGTTTTAACAGAAGCCGCCTTTTCAAACTTTCCTTACGTTGTAATATCCCATTCTTATACAGTGTGTTCCCCGATCAGGTAACGAACTCTTGGTTCTTAGTATATAATATGAAGCTAATATTAGCTGTTCGTCAGGAATATAGTTGTAATATAACGCTGCTCACTTTAACAGCAGTGAGAAAAATATGTCATTCTATACATATAAAACAATTTTATCGAGTGCTGTACAGCAACTGATTCAGTTTGTTTACGATAGGCTCAATAAAAAACAACATAAACTAGATATTTTTTTTGATTTTTCGAAGGCATTTGATTGCCTTAACCACGAGCTTTTGATGGACAAGCTATGGACAATGGAAAATAGGTGTAATACCTTTGAGTGGGTGCAAACTTATCTTGACAACACGTCTGTTTCTGTTCAGGTTGGCGGTTAGTGGTCCGAAAAGATATTTGTTCACACGACTATATAATAGAAATTCCAAATTGTCCATGAACAATAAGTTGCTCATGTACAAAGTCATTATCCGGCCAGCCTTGACCTATGCATCCCCTGCATGGGCCACCGCGGCCGCAACACACATCAAGACCCTTCAAATCATCCAGAACAAAATTCTGAGAATGGTTACCGGAGCGCCATGGTTTGTCCGAAACAGTCAGATTGACTCTGATCTGGAAATGCCTTCGATACTTGAGTTTATAACTCAACTATCCACAACCCAGTTCGCAAAAGCCGCTTCTCACCCAAATGCTCTTTTCGGTAGTGCCACCGACTACGACGAGCAACTTCCACATAAACATAAGCATCCAAAGCTTCTACTTACCCGCTAACGCCCCCGCGGCAAAAACAGAATGGAAACATTCATACCCAAAAAGTCATTGTGTGTATTCTTTCCGACGGAGGTATGGACTAAGGTCCGGTACTCCTAGAGAGGGAGTTTTATTGAGTAGGTGTACTAAGAGTACGAGTCTCACAGTACCTCGATATCCCACGGCACTACGGTGTCGTGAATGAGGTCTGCATGAGGCATATCTCCCTGTATAAAAAAAGAGTATTCCAGGGAGATCAATTATTGCCCCCCTTATGCACGTTGTATTTGCGGGCGATTTGCCAATGAACTCTGGATCGGTTGATGGGTTGATTTTATATGCAGATGACACAAATGCTTTATTGTGCCTTGTGTCGATATCAACGAAGCTTTGGCAGCGGCAAGTAACGCTTCCTCTGATATATGTAAGTGGGCAGGGGCCAATGGTTTGAGTCTTAACGTGGATAAGCATTGTTTTATAGAGTTCCTGTCAAGAAATGTGTTTGTCATCCAAAGCCATTTGACATTAATGGAGGTAGGTCCGTGTAACAGGTGAATGTCGGGAAGTTTTTGGGAATTTGTCTGGAGCTAACTTGTGAAAAACACATGTGCTCTGTCAGCTAAGCTGAGTTTTTGTGTTTTCTCTTGCGTTCTTTGAGAGGCACAGTTGATCAGAATATCTTGGTGGCAGTTCATTATGCTTTAGTCCAAATCACCTACTTTATGGGCTAATATCTTGGGGTGGTTCTGTGCATGCCGAGGAGGCATTTAAATGTCAGGAAATCTGTTTGAGGTGCATGGAGGGGATACGCTCAGATTATTGTCACTGTCGCCCACTTTTTCAAAAGTACAGAATTCTTCCATTTTCCACACCAGCTTGTGACCTGTGGCGATTTGCAAGAACATAACCTGCACAATAATGGTGACCTATATGAGCCATACTTGCGCTTTGGGATGGGTCAGAACGATCCGTATGGTAATAATAATAATAATAATAATAATAATAATAATAATAATAATAATAATAATAATAATAATAATAATAATAATAAAAATAAAAACAATGTGTTGTTTAGTAATTGGTTGATGAATAAAGTTTGATTTGATTTCATTCGACAATAATTTTGGACCTTTTTTTAGCTTATTCTGCTTTCCCATTGAGGTATGGGTTTGAAGTTGTTCTTGTGATCCACTGTTAACGATTATACATGAAAATTGATTTAGTTTTTCAGTTCATAAATTTTTTGGTGTAGTCTGTATTCTACACATCTACCATTTTTAACATTACCTCTGTTTTTGATCAATTTAGAAGTGGAATTTTCGCACTTTCTAAAAATGAATATTCCAACTCATCAAACACATAATTCATCCTATTTTTTATCCCCGAATCCAGATTCGATACTTTGGAGGTTGAAGGTTAAAGCAAAACTCTGAATTATCTTTTAGGCATGTATATAGGTAATCATTGTAAGTAAAATCCAAGTGCATATCTCCTCGGACTTGGAAGATAATTTAGAAATTAGTAAAGTCACATTTAACCACTTTTCACCTCACTAGAGGTGCAATTTTCAAAAGTCTCTTCTTAGTGGGTGTTCCCGTCACGTGAAGATTACAGCCACAAATATTTTAGTCAAAAGAGAATGTTCTAGCTCCAACTCAACAAAGACAGAAGAGACAAAGGAGTCCTATAATTCGCAGAAATAAACGTATATTATTATTATATTATTTATTATTATTCAAGATGCAAAGCGATCAAGAAAACGGATTTCGGTGTCCGTCTTGGAAGATACCGAAACAGTCCCTGGCATGATATTATCAGACCGTCAGATTGGACTAAGATGTATATCCGAGGCATTAACTAAACTATATAAAGTCGTACATCATATAGTTTACGTCAATTTGGACATGGAAAAAATTTCCGCACAAAATACCACTAAATCTTTTAAATTACGATTAGAAAACAGCAAGGCTAGAAGCATTACGTTTAGTCCTTGTCAAGTTTGAACAAGCAAATATTTTTCACCAACTAATCTCTATACTTTATATACTTCACAAATAAGACCAAACCTCGAATACTGCTCCCACATCTGGGGTGCCGCTGCCGCTTCTACACTCGCTATCCTGGACTCCATTCAGAAGAGAACTATACGTCTCATCGGTGACCCTACCCTTACCCAAAGGCTGCCATCCCTTGTGCACCGACGTGCCGTTGGTGACCTCTCTCTCTCTCTTTTATAGATATCTGCACGGGCACTGCTCAGATGAGCTTTCTTCCAGGGTTCCTCCACCTGCTGCCCCCAACAGATCTACCAGGGGAATAGAGCGAATGCACCCTTTTACTGTCCAGGTCATCAGACATAGAACATCTTGTTATGCCCGCTCTTTTGTTCCGAGGACTTCCAAGTTGTGGAACTCCTTGCCGGCACATGTTTTTCCTTCTCCCCCGAACCTCCAAACCTTCAAGTCCAGAATTAACAAGTTGCCTCTTTCCTCCTTGTCGACACCCACGGTACGATAGTATTTAGGCTGTAAGCCATCGTGGTGTGTTGTTGAAATTAAAAAAAAAAGATGCCGTATTGTTACTACGGCTGAAACGTGAATATCCGTGAGACAGAAACTGACTAACAATGGAACACTCTGATTCTAGAAGACCTAAGAAGTTTCGTGTTCAAAAATCTGGTTGAAAAGTAATTGATTCAGTGTTTTGGAATTGTCATAAAGTCGTCACCACAGACTTTCTAAACAAAGGTTGACCGATAGCAAAAAATTATTGTTAGATGTTACTGGCCACCTTATGAGATAATAATAAGAAAAATGGTAAGGAAAGCAAGACAATACCTCTGAATACAAATTACATGTTGCGATGGAAACAATTTGCGATTTAGGGTATGCAGTACTTGAACAATCCCCCATATCCATCAAACCCGACCTCGTTCGACTATCATCTCTTCCCTCGATTTAAAAAAGCTTGAAAGTCTGAAATTTCCTTTTTTTTAATTTTAATTTTTTGAATCTTGAGACTCCAACAAAACGCAGAATCTCCCATAGAAATCACAATAACAGAGAGTTATGCGCCAGATATGCATTTCGACAACAACGTTGTCTTCATCAGTAACAATTGATGAACTAGTTTAGTTTGCTTTTTGTTTCAGTTTTAATCACAGCGTCCGACCTCGGTCTTTTAAATCAATGGACGCTGCAGGTCATCTGTAATAAATTTATTAACATATTTTGGGTATTAAATCTTTTTTACTTATGCGGGGTAAGTATTTTAAAGTGTTACTAGGCAATATCCAAAGCAGTTTGGAAAATGGTGAGGTAATTAGAAAGCGGGGAGGCAGATGTTGAGATACTTTTGACATTTACCCCGTCTCTACATTTTGAATGGCGAATGTCAACTTTGAAATTTCAAATAAAAAGGTATATTTTCTTCTTTCTGTCAAAAACCACGCTGGTATGTCGAAAATGGCTGCATTGAATTTATTGGTTGTCTAGTTAGGATTTTATAAGAACAATAAAACCTTGTACTACATGCCCTAAATTTAACAGCGGTCGTGCTTCGGCAGGTGTTCAAAGTGGCCTTCAGCTATTTCTAAACATTTTAGGATTATTTTTCGAGAGGACTTGAGGAGGCGATTTAACATTTGGGGGGTTACTTCCGTGTTGAATCCAGTTTTAAATTTGTTTGGTGTGATTGATTCTAATGAGGCGACATTGTTTCTCATAAATCCTTACAAGAAAAAATCTAAAAGAGTCAGATGAGGAGACCTGGCAGGCCAGTTTACAGGACCTCTACAAGCAACCCATCTATCTGCAAATATGTCATTGGGGGTGTCTCATACTTATCACGCAAACTGTGGTGTTTTGGCATTTACAAGTATGGCACGCTGATGAGCTCTAATAAACGGTATGCGTCTCTTATGATGGCGATGGAAAAATGCACTTTTACATTCCCTTCCTCTCGCTAGGGACAATTAATACTAGGGCCACTGATTTAACAATCATTGGTTTGTTCTACATAGTCTGCATGGTTAGGTGTTTTGTGGTCAGAACCCAGTTCTTGGTACGTACAGAGAAATATCACTTGTGATTTGTCTCACCGGGTGTTCGGAAGCCTGGCTATATTTAAATAATTCGTTTTAGATGCGTTTTTGCGATCATTATTATGGCACACTGGTGAGTTCTAATAAGAGCGATACCGGTACGTATCTTTTATGATGACCAGAACGCATTTAAAAAATACGCCTAATCTTGTATTGTTTGAATAAATAAAAAAATGTCCGAATTCAAAATTTCAGCAATTGTAGCTTACCTTGCAATAAATAGAATTGTAGCAGAGGCATTTATTTGGTTTCACTCGTTTCTCGTGATAACGTTGTTGGTTTATTGTTCTTAGCAAAACTCTTGGCGTTGCCTCTAAATAGTTAACAACTTGTTTTATTTCCTAAAATTATTAATTTGTAATACCATTTGTGTAAATGGTCTTCAATTTTCTAACTAGTGGGACAAATTATTTATTAGAAAACGTTTTTAATTTACTGCCCATATATTCTGCTTAGGTTTGTTTGTACGTACCTAAATGTGTTTTTCAGTTCTTTAAATATTTGATTTGGTGCCAGATTTAGAGTAAAATTCTTATGAAAATTCGTTAACTTAAAACACTAGCTACGGCAGTCTTTTTAGTGAATTTTTATTTTAAAAAATTCTCTAATAGAGAGGTATCTATGGTCAGATTTTGCAAAATTTTTTCAAATGAGCGCAAACTAGGACCCCTAGAACCCATATCCGGGATCGGTTTCAATTTTTATATGTTTATATATATATATATATATATATATATATATATATATATATATATATATATATATATATATATATATGTATCCGTCTGATAACTCAAAAAATAATTAACAGATTTCGATTAATCTCGGCAAGTGCCTTTCTTTTATTAATGGCTTGGATGAGTTCGTTGGTCAGGAAAATCGGACAGGGTTTCCCGGAAAAATGTTGAGTTTTCTTTCTAAAAAAATTACAAAGCTGTCTTAATGAAATTTACTACATATGTTGCCTTGGGAGAGACATTACTACGTACCAAAATTAAACTTTCTAAGTTTATAGAAAATTGAGTTATTCAAATTATGAATTTTCTTTCGAATTTTTTTTTTCTCCGAATCTTCTAAAGCTATTTAAGTGAAATTTGGTGGATATCTTGCCTTAGCAAAGACCTTACTACATACCAAAACTAAACTTTCTAAGTTTATAGAAAATTGAGTTATTCAAGTTTGAAGCATTTAATAAAAATTCACTACCATAACGCACTTGCTGCGTCCCGAATTTTTATAAATGTTTAACACGTTAATTAGTCAAAGCAATGTTTATGCCTACATAAAAATTGAAACCTTATTTATAGACATCCTGTATATAAAAGAGATCAAGCCGCTTCTCTTTCGGTTCATCAGATGTAATCTTCTCTCTAATAAATTCGAGACAGGTATACGTTTTTAATATATGAAAGAATTTCGGTAGCGTCAAGTTAGTTTAAGAGATTTTTACAGATCATTATTGGTTGTTAAATTTTATAATGACTATCAAAACAAGTTAATTATCTAATAAACCATCTAATACATAATAATATGGTCGTATATGTGGAAAGCAATAAGGTTTTCAATTATGCAGTACATAAGTTGTTATGAGTATATAAAAACGTGTATATATACAAGCAAAAAGTAGCACTGGATTAGTTTGTTTTTTGAGCCCAATAACCACATTAATAAATATACAGTGTGCCCAAGATAAAATAATGAACAGTATGGGTATCTTGGTAACCCTAAAAGTTATAAAAGCACGAGAAAAAAGTCTGAACGCGGCAAGCGCGTTACGGTAGTGAATTTTCATAAAAATACTTTTAATAGCAAATATGTGTTTTTTTAAATAAAGCAGGCATCAAATTTGGTTACCAATATAACCTATATAGTAAAAACAATGTGCCATGTTTCATCAAAATAACTTTATTGTTAGAAAATGTACAAAAATTTCAGAAAGTAGACTTAAAATGGTCCCGAAAAAACTGGTTTGTTGGCCAACGAACCTTGCAGGTTAATCGTAAATTGAGCGATTCAAATTTAAAGCATTTAATGAAAATTCACTACCATAACCTACTTCCTGCGTCCCGAATTCTTTTCTTACAAACATGCATTATATTTCGATGGAAACTGCAAAAATGCAATAACATAAGGCATGTTCGATTGAAAAAAAAAATTTGTATCACCAATGACTTATGGACCAGCCTGTGATTGTAGATATATTTTTTTAAGATGTAGCTCAAGACATCCTATAATTAATGTATACAAAATTCGCCAAAAATTATATACTATTAAACGATAAACTCTATAGCTAAAACTACTGCCAAAGCATCAGCGAAAGGGTCTATTTGAAATGATTTTTTTGCAGATATTTTAGTAAAATGAATGAGAATGGCGGTTGAAGCTAAGACTTCAGGGTTTGTTAAACATTCTTCTTGCGGAATTTCCTTTACATAGCCCGTATTAGTTTCAGGTTCTTTGCCTAAATTTCGTAAATTTTGACGTTTTAAATCGCGACCTTGACGTTTTGCGGAAAACCCCTTTTTAGTGAATTTTCGTAAAAAAAATTCACTAATGGAGAGATCCCGACTTTTGAATTTTGAAAAAATGTTTGCAAATGAGCGCGAACTAGGACCCCTAGAACCCATATCCGGTGTTAGTTTCAATTTTTATATGTTTATATATATATATATATATATATATATATATATATATATATATATATATATATATATATATATATATATATATATATATATATATATATGTGTGTGTGTGTATGTATGTATTACACCGATAACTCAAAAAATAATGGGCCGATTTTAATAAAATTTGGCATGTACCTTCCTTTTGTAAATAGATTGGATAAGTTTGTTAGTCGGTCAAGGTTTTCCGGGAAAATTTTGAGTTTTCATTCGAAAAAAATTTTTATCTCAAAAAATAAGAAAGCTATGATAACTAAATTTGGTGGCTAAGTTTATGATATAAAAGGTAAACTATACACAAAAATTCAGATTTCTATGTTACAAGAAAAAAAGTTATAATAAAATATTTGGTGCCAGATCATTTCAATGTAAATTCACTACCATAACGCACTTGCTGCGTCTTTGAGTTTTTGTTTTGTTTAAATGCCTATAATGTCTTTTAACTTACAGAGCTAAATTTTCGTACGTAATTTACTTCTAATATAAACCCGTATACCAAATTTGGTTGCCCTTACTTTGTTATTTCCGGGGATATAAACACTTTCCCAAAGTTAACACAACATTTTTCGGGAAAAACCGGTTAGATTTTCCTGGCTAACGAACTCATCCAAGCCACTTGCAAAAGGAAGGCACTCACAAAATTTGATCAAAATCGGCCCATTATTTTTGAGTTATCGGTGTGACACATACATATATATATAGTCTGAAACCGACCACAAATTTGGGTTCCAGGGGTCCTAAGTCGCGCTTATTTGAAGAATTTTTTCAAAATTCAAAAGTTGCGATCTTCTCGTTAGTGATTTTTTAAAAGAAAATTCACTAAAACCTGCACAATCGAAGGGGTCCATATTGTATTATTGTATTTTATATTATGCTGTCGAGAAACCCTAAAAATGCCACTATTTCCAAAAACATTCGATAAAAAAAACCTAAATTTTGCATTTCTATATTTTCCTGAAATTATCTGAACATATAAAAAACTAAGGTCACTTTGTCGTGGCCACGTTTCTGATCTATAAGATAGCATTTTCAACTTTTCCTTACAATATTTCGTTGCGAATTAACCATCATCAACTTTATTTTTACTTGCACATCGTCAATACGTGTGGGCTTAAGCGTCGTAAAAGCTGTCAAAAAAATTAGAAAACATGTTTTGGGAACAAACATTTTTTTGTCTGTCGGTCTATCGATCTGTCGGTCTGTATATATGTCTGTTATTAGCCACGGTTACTTTCGAACGAAGTGAGATATCGTTTTCAAATTTGGTATACAATTAGCACCCGACAAATGAACGGTTCTGATTTTTTTGGGTAAAATCGTTCCAGGGGGTAGGACATGGATGGGTGATGATTTGGTGAAAATTGACATTTTTTCGTTAAAACCCAAGTAATATAACGTTGTAGGGTTTGTTCATTAGAAAAGTTTCAATTTAATAAAAAATTTAGTATTCGTGCTGAAATGAAATTGAGGGTAGAATATGTGGGCGTGGAATATCGGTGACAGAAATTTCGAATTTTTTTGTTGCTAAAACGGCAAAAAGTCTCAGAATATATGTAGAGAACTTGATTCTGAAACGAAAAGCATGGTATAGGAAATCCCTTCTAGCCATAAACCCCGATAAATGTTCAGCTGTCCTATTTTCCAAGAGGAGACACACACCTCACGAACACGTTTCATTAGACAACCGTCTAATTCCCTGGCAAGATTCCGCCAAATACCTCGGGGTTTTCCTCGACAAACACTTAACATGGCGCCTCCATGTCGATCACGCCCGAAAAAAAGCCTCAATGTTCATCTCGAAGCTGTTCCCACTTCTAAATAGAAATTCCAAACTATCCATGAACAACAAGTTGCTCATGTACAAAGTCATCATCCGGCCAGCCTTGACCTATGCATCACCTGCATGGGCCACCGCGGCCGCAACACACATCAAGACCCTTCAAATCATCCAGAACAAAATTGTGAGAATGGTTACCGGAGCGCCATGGTTTGTCCGAAACAGTCAGATTCACTCTAATCTGGAAATGCCTTCGATACTTGAGTTCATAACTCAACTATCCACAACTCAGTTCGCAAAAGCCGCTTCTCACCCAAATGCTCTTCTCCGTGGTGCCACCGACTACGACGAGCAACTTCGACATAAGCATAAGCGCCCAAAGCTTATACTTACCCGCTAACGCCCCCGCGGCAAAAACAGAATGGAAACATTCATACCCAAAATCATTGTGTGTAAATCTTTCCGGTACGGACTAAGGTCCGGTACTCCCAGGGAGGGGGTTTTAGTGAGTACAGTCTCACAGTACCTCGATATACCACGGCACTACGGGGCCGTGAATGGGGTCTGCATGAGCATTTCCTTCTCCTGTATATAAAAAAAACGCAAATTGTGATCAAATCATGGGCCCTAAATTCATTTCATAAGAATGTGTTTCTGAAGAGAGTAAATTATCACAGCTATGTGGAAGTTATGATTCAATTTGCAGCACTATTTTATATGTACTGCAAAAAGTAGGTACACCTGCATTATATAGCATTTCGTATCATAGATTCAACGATGTACGGTTACTTATGTTTTATAGAATTAAAAAAAATCGCTAATGAGGAGGTCTGTGTTTATATATATATATATATATATATATATATATATATATATATATATATATATATATATATATATATATATATATATCCCACCGATAACTCAAAAAATAATGGATCGTTCTTGATAAAATTTGGTGAGTACTTTCCTTTTGCAAGTGGCTTGGATAAGTTCGTTAGCCAGGAAAATCGGACCTGGTTTTCCCGGAAAATTTTGTGTTTTCTTTCTAAAAAAATGTATATCTCGGGAAATAACTAAGTAAGGGCAACCAAATTTGGTCCGCGTGTTTGCATTATAAAGAGTGAAACTGCACCAAAATTTAGGTCTCTAGCTTTAAAGATTAAGAAGTTATGGGCAGTTAAAGAAACAAATTTTGGAGTTTTCCTCAAAACGTCAAACTCGCAATTCGAAACGTCAAAATTGGCAATGTGGCAAAGAACGTGAAACAAATACGGATTGTGAAAAGAAAATGTTGCAAGAGGAGTGTTCTGTGAATCCTTAAGTTTCAGATTCAACCGTCATTGCCCTTCATTTTACTAAAATGTTTACAAAAAATTCATTTCAAATAGACCCTTTCTCTGATGCTTTGGCTGTCGGTTTAGTTAAGTTGATGCTTTCGCTGTAGGTTTAGTGAAGTTTATGGTTTAACGGTCTCTAATTTTTAGCTAATTCTCGTAGAACAAATTCGTTAATGCATTTTTTATCAAAATATGATGCATGTTTGTAAGAAAAAAATCTGGACGCAGTAAGTGCGTTTTGGTAACGAATTTTCGGTAAATTTGCAGATTAGCTGCCGAACGCTTTTCAAAAAAACTGTTTTCAGAAACCTGCCTAGACCCCCCCCCCCTGGATCCACAAACCCCAAGAGAAATGTCTTGTTCAACACCACCAACCCCCACCCCCACCCCGGAAGTGAGTATGGGTGCTTGGCGGGGTAGGTACTAAAAAGGAAATATGAGCAGAAAATGCGAATAAAACGGGCTTGAAAGCTGTCTTTTTCACATCTTGAAGCCATATCCCCCTTAAACCCTGCCTACCCCGCACAGCACCCCTATTCCCCAAGCGGCCGTAACTTCCTTGGCGGGTATGAACAAGACATTTTTCTTGTAGTTTATGCAACAAGGGTGGTTGTATGCACGCGAGGGTGGAAAGGAAAATCCCCACGACGAAGCAGACATCCCCAACCCCCACCCCCGCCGCAAGTCAAACCGGAGGGGTCCCGCTTCGTCGTAGACATCCCCCCCGTGTGCATACAACCACCCTCGTTGCATAAACCACAAGAAAAACTTCTTGTTCATACCCCCCAAGGAAGTTACGTGACCTGGGGCGAATAGGGGGTGCTGTGCGGGGTAGGCAGGCTTTAATGGGGATATGGCTTCAAATAGACAGTTTTCAGCACTTTTCATCGCATTTTCTGCTCATATTTCCTTTTTACTACCTACCCCGCCCAGCACCCCTATTCATTCCAAAACCCGTAACTTCCTTGAGGGGTGTGAACAGGAAATTTTTCCTGTGGTTTGTGCATCCAGGTGTGGTCCCGGTAATGTTTCTGAAAACAATTTTTTGAAAAGCGTTCGGGAGCTAATCTGCAAATTTACCGAATATTTATTAAATCCTTCAAATTTCAATAACTCAATTTGCTATTAACGTAAGCTTTGTTGGTTAGGAAACCAACATTTAAGTTTATTTTAGGAAAATTTTTGTATATTTTCAAACCATAAGTAATTTTGTAAAATATAGTACATTGTTTCTACTACATAGGCTATACCGGTAATGAGATTGATGCCTGCTCGCATTTGCTATTAAAAACATTTTTATGGAAATTCACTTCCATAACACACTTGCTGGATCCAGACTTTTGAAACATGTTTATATATTTTCAAACAATAAAGTTATTTCGATGAAATATAGTACATTGTTTCTACTATATAGGTAACCAAGTTTGATGCCTGCTTTCGTCCAAGACATTTGCTATTAAAAATACTTTTAAATAAATTCGCTACCATAACGCACTTGCTGCGTCCAGACTTTTTTTTCTTATAAAACGGCCTGTGTTTGACGGCGATTTTGATTCCTACGCAAAAAATGAGATCCATTCTTATAAGGGGTTCCTATACCTATATATTGTGGTTTTTGAGATTTTTTTTTCGATGTTTGCAAAGGTTTGAAAAAATTATTTCATGGGTAGATTTAACTCCAATTATCTTGGTAATTTTAAATACAACACCCTTTATTTTATTTGTTCATAATTTTGCGATTTTTATTCTCTTAAAAACTACTATAGCATTGCATATACCTAAATATTAATATTTTGATGCGAAGCAAAATTTTGCGAAATTTTTCCCAATTTTCTCTAAAATTAATGTTTAAATGTTCGATTCTGGGATAAATTGTTTTCAGAAGATTTGAAGATTCCTATCTACTTATTTGTAAACTTAATTTTTTTTTTTCTAATTTTTCTGTGCCTGTGAAATGAGTAGGTTTATCATTTATTATATTTCTTTTTTATCAAAACTAATATACCATTTATTTATCGTTCTTCGTGGCAGTTTTTCAAAGGAACTTCATTATAAGACCTGTAACTTTAAAACTACTAAAAAGTAGTAAAATGAAAGCAGTAACTGTTATTTGCTATGTATTTAGAATATTTAGTTTTTTGTAAATAAAAGAATATAATAGGTATAAAAGAGTTAATAGAAAGAAATAAACACACAAAAACAACGTACTTATATCAAATCTTAGGAACATTCTTAAAGATAGGTCAGGTCAGGTCAGGTACATCAGAATAGAGAAGCTTCACTAAAGCAAGTGCTCGACATGATGTCCATCTGGTTGATTGCAAAAGACCTTCTAACTTTACACCACATGCTTGGTGTGATATAGGCAAAAGCGTTCGTAATTTTTAATTTCATATAATCAACAATTGTTGGAGGAGTACTGTGTACAAGGTTTTTGATATTACCCCACATAAAGAAGTTCATGGGGATTAAGTCTGGAGATCTAGGAGGCCATCGAGGGGGACCACCTCTCCTTATCTATTTATTTGGAAATTTTGTATCTATATAATTTCTCACTATGCCTGTAAAATCAGCCAATGCGCCATCTAATTGAGGCCATATTTTTACTCGGATGTTGAAAAGCAAATGTTCCAGAAGCAGCCAAAAATCTCTATTAATGATGTTAAAAAATGTTTGTCCATTCAGATGTCCATAAAAAAAAGGCCCAACGACAAAATTGCCTATAATTCCACCCAAACATTAACACTCCAACGTTCTTGACGATCGAGTGTATGAAACAAAGTGCTTATTTTCAGTGTCATAATAATGAAAATTATGTCTGTTCACTACACCGTTATTATGAAATGTAGACTCGTCGGAAAATAATACAAATTTAAAAGACTCACTGTCTTCTTCGACTCAATGCAACGCCAATAAACGAAACTCTACACGTCTGTCAAAATCACTGTCATATAAATATTGATGTATTTTAATATGGAGTGGGTGGTATCTATGTTTTTAAAAAGCCTGGACGCAGCAAGTGCGTTATGGTAGTGAATTTTCATAGGAATGATCTGGCACAAAATATTTTAATATAACTTTCTTTTATTGTAACATAGGAATCTAACTTTTGGTGTATAGTTTACTTTTTATATCGTAAACCTACCCACCAAATTTGGTTATCATAGATTTTTTATTTTTTAAGATAAATTTTTTTTTCAAATGAAAACTCAAAATTTGTCCGGAAAACCTTGTCCGATTGTTCTGATTAACGAACTTGTCAGAGCCATTTACAAAAAGAAGGTACATGACTAATTATATCAAAATCGGCCCATTATTATTTGAGATAAAAAATGATTTCTAATGAAAACTCAAAATTTTCCCGGAAAATCTCGTCAGATTTTCCTGACTAACAAACTTGTCAAATCCATTTACAAAAGGAAGGTACATGCCAAATTTTATTAAAATCGACTTATTACATTTTGAGATAAGAATTTTTTTCGAATGAAAACTCAAAATTATCCCGGAAAACCTCATCCGATTTTTCTGACTAACGAACTTATCCAAGCCATTTACAAGGGGTTAAGGAGTCGCGGGCCAAAAGACTCCAGGGGGCAAGCTGAGGAAGTGGAAATAACAACATAAACTCCCGATGAAGCTTTCCCCAAGACCGTCATGCGCGGTAAAAATCCGCATCCTGCACGAGGTGACCCTGCTAATAACTAAACATGATGGATCTAGACAAGGAGGTCGAACTAAACTCCCCCAATCTACGGTGTCACGTGACCCGTGCCTATGGATGGATGGCACCAGGGCGATGGTGTCGTGAACGGAACCTCTGGAGTACCAGGCAACCCTCCAGAGTAACCCGCCTTGCACCACACAGTGGGTTCTGATGGTGTGGACAGTATTTCCCCCATTCTCGTGGGAACAACATGAAGATAATAAACACATACAAAACCAAAACCAATGAGGCTCGAGGAGTGGCTCCGGCTACAGACTTGTGCCTTGAGTCTATCCCGGAAACGGAGACGAGCCAGGGGGCGGCAGCGGACTCTGGAGGTCCCACGACCGGCGTAGATACGGGGGATCAGGGGGTAGCTTCGGCCAGAGACCTGTCCCCGACACCCAAGCTGGAGGCTGGGTCCCACCGGAGGGCGGCGAGCTCCGCGGACTCCGGGGGCCCCTCCACCAGTGAGGACTCTACTGTTAGAGTAGAGGGACAGCCCCGGCAGTCCAAGCGTCTTTCCGGGGCGCAAAGAAAGAAGCTCCGGAGGGCGCAAAAAATGGCGGCCGGGACCTGGACGGTCGAGAAACCTGTAAAGGCGCAAGAGGGGAGTGCGGGTCAGAAGAGGACGCGCTCGAACTCTAGCACGCCCACTACAGACAGACCTCCCAAAGGAACCAAGGCCGGAACACCGGCGCAGACTGGCTCTTACAGGGAGGCTGCGGAGGGCCTCGGGATGGCGGTGATTGACAGACGCCAAAAGGGCCAGGGTGCCTGTAAAGGCGCAAGAGGAGAGTGCGAGTCGGAAGACGCCGCGCTCTGGCTCTAGCACGCCTACTACAGACAGACCTCCCAAAGGAACCAAGGCCGGAACACCGGCGCAGACTGGCTCTTACAGGGAGGCTGCGGAGGGCCTCGGGATGGCGGTGATTGACAGACGCCATCCTGAGGTCACGCTAGACCAGGGGAAGGCGGACCTGATCCAGGCTGCGGTGGTAGCTGCAGTGGACTCTCTTCAGGAAGGGGAGAGCCCGCCTCAGTTCCACCGTACGCGCCTGACGGGGGGCATCCTCTGGACAACCTGTGCCGGCCCGCAGTCGCGGGACTGGCTGCGGAAAACGATCGGGGGCCTCGGTCAGATTTGGGAGGGGGCGGACTTGACAGCCGTCGAGCCCAAGGAACTCCCAAAGAGACGCAAGGTCCTCGTACGGATCCCTGACACCGTCCCGCAGGAGACGGTGATCAGCAGACTTAAGATCCAGAACCCTGAACTGGGGACGCAACACTGGTCGGTTCTAAGCAGGAAGGCAGAGGAGAAAGGACAGACGCTCGCCTTCTCGATCGACCCGGCATCTTACAGAGCCCTTGAAGGAACCTCCTTCAAGGCATTCTGGGGCATGGGAAGGGTTAGCTTCCGCCCACTGGGGAAGCAACTAAGGGTTAATGGGACTTAGGTTCCTTCAGGTCAACCTCCAACACAGTAGGGCAGCCACGGCCGGACTACTAATGGCTCTGAGGAACACGGATGTGGCCCTCATCCAGGAACCGTACTCCTATAAAGGAGCAAAATCAGATGGGCCATTAACAGCTTTAAGCCATACAAATTGCCGGGATTTGATGGAATAATGCCCATCATGCTCCAACAGGGGATAGATATACTGGCGCCGGTGCTTACCCTCATTATGAGGGCCAGCCTGGCTCTGGGGTACATTCCGAGGGCATGGAGACTGGCCAGGGTTGTATTTATTCCTAAACCTGGGCGTCCAACAGACCAGGCAAAGTCCCTGAGGCCAATAAGTCTCATGTCCTTCTTGCTGAAAACAGTGGAAAAACTGCTCGACCGGCACATTAGGGGCGGTGTACTGGAAGCATATCCTCTACACTGCGGACAATATGCATACAGAGCAGGATTCTCAACAGAAACAGCACTGCACCAACTGGTGCTGAAACTGGAGAATACGCTGGAGAACAAAGAGGTGGCGCTGGGGGCCTTCCTAGACATAGAGGGGGCCTTTAGCAACACCTCGTTCGGATCGGTTCTGGCAGCTGCCCGGGAGCGTGGAATAGAGGAGACCTGCTGCAGGTGGATCGGTTCCATGCTCAGGGACAGGGCGGTGTTCACCTCACTCGCGGGAGGGACACTGCTGGCGGGGGTCGCGGCGGGGTGTCCGCAGGGGAGCGTTCTGTCTCCCTTGCTCTGGTGTATAGTCGTGGACGGCCTGCTGGGGAGGCTCTCGGGAGGGGGGTATGAGGTACAGGGCTATGCGGACGACATTGTCATCATAGTCCGAGGAAAGGTCACACAGGCAGTGTGGGAGCGTATGCAGACTGCACTGAAAGTGGTGGAAGGGTGGACGGTTGATCAAGGGCTCGGGGTGAGCCCCGAGAAAGCAACTGTCGTGCCGTTTACGAGGAGGAGGAAGTGTGAAAGCCACAGAACTCTCACTCTATATGGTAGGAGCGTTCCAATCGCCAGGGAGGTAAAATATCTTGGGGTCGTATTGGACTCTAAGCTAACCTGGAATGGTCACATTGGAAAAATACTGCGTAAGGCAGTCATGACCTTAGCCGTCACTAGGCGGCTATATGGAAAAACGTGGGGACTAAGACCTAGTATGGCCCACTGGCTGTACACAAGGGTGGTCAGACCATCGTTAACATATGCGGCACTGGTCTGGTGGCCTAAGGTGACACAATCCAGTGCCAAACAAAAACTAGGCAAGATCCAAAGGATGGCTTGCCTAGGCATCACAGGGGCCATGTCTTCAACCCCAACAGCCGCCATGGAGGTGTTGCTGGATCTACCCCCCCTACACTTAGTTATTATGGGAAAGGCCAGGCTAGGACTATACAGACTAGCCTGCAATGGTAGACTGAAGATCAACCCAAGCTTCAGGGGCCACTGCAAAATTCAGGAGATCGTGAAGGAGCCCATGCTTGAAATGAGGTCAGACTTGGCGAGCCCGCGAATGTGCAGGGAAAAGAACTTTACAGTGGAAATCCCTGATCGCGAGGCATGGCGGGAGGAGACGCCGGGCATGCCACGGAACGCGCTCGTCTGGTTCACGGACGGATCTGGCGGGGAGCGTGGGACGGGGGCAGGTGTTTACTCGGAAGGACCGAGGGTAAGTCATAGTATTTCCCTCGGAGCCCATGCAACGGTGTTTCAGGCCGAGATGTACGCCATCCTGCACTGTGTGCGGGAGAACAAGAGGAGGGGCTACACCAACAAGCGGATCCTCATAGCCACAGACAGCCAGGCAGCCCTTAAGACACTAAGTAGCCCACGGGTAAATTCCTGGCTGGTGAGTGAGTGCCGAGACGAGACGAGCGACCTGGCTGGGCAGAATGAGGTGACCCTCATCTGGGTGCCGAGTCACTCGGGGGTTAAAGGCAATGAAGAAGCTGACAGTCTCGCGAAGAGAGGGTCAGCAGAACCATTTATGGGACCAGAACCGGCTCTGGGCGTGTCAAAGAGCACTGCCAGGGGAGCCATTAAGTCCTGGGTCAGAAACCAACACAAGGTGTACTGGGCGGACTGTCCAGGGCTCAGACATGGGAAGTCAATAATTGACGGACCCAGTTCAAAGAGAGCTGTGGAGCTGCTAAACCTTAGCAGAGGACAGCTCAGAAACACAACAGGTCTCTTGACGGGACACATGGCCGTCAAGAAACACCTGCATAAAATGGGGCGGTTCGAAGGGGACCTCGCATGCAGACTCTGCGGCGAGGGGGAGGAATCAGCCCAGCACATCTTGTGTGAGTGTATAGCTCTGGACCGGAAAAGACAACTGATCTACGGTCACTCTAGACCGGAGACAGAGCAATATAAAACTTCACCCTACCAATCGCTGTGCAGACTAGTTCAAGGCACAGTGATCTTGGAATGGGTGGAGTAAGACTAAGGGTATGCACAATCAACCAAGGGTTGCGGTGCTATCGGGGCGGCAAGGCCGCGGATGAGCCCTGAGGGAAAAAAAAGCCATTTACAAAAGAAAGGTACATGCCAAAAAATCGGTCTATTAGTTTTTGAGTTATCGGTGTGATACACACATATATATATATATATATATATATATATATATATATATATATATATATATATATATATATATATATATACATATAAACATATAAAAATTGAAACTGACCCCGGATATGGGTTCTAGCGGTCCTAGTTCGCGCTCATTTGCAAAAATTTTTCAAAATTCAAAAGTCGGGATCTCTCCATTAGTGAATTTTTTCTACAAAAATTCACTAATTAATTATTATAACAACACACAACGAGGGCTTACAGCCTAAATACTATCGTACCGTGGGTGCTGACAAGAAGGAAAGAGGCAGCTTGTTAATTCTGGACTTGAAGGTTTGGAGGTTCGGAGGAGAAGGAAAAACATGTGCCGGCAAGGAATTCCACAACTTGGAAGTCCTCGGGATAACAGAGCGGGCATAACAAGATGCTCTATATCTGGTGACCTGGACAGTAAAAGGGTGCATTCGCTCTGTTCCCCTGGTAGATCTGTTGGGGGCAGCAGGTAGGGGAACTATGGAGGAAAGCTCCTCTGAGCAGTGCCCGTGCAGATATCTATAAAAGAGAGAGAGGTCACCAACGGCACGTCGGTGGGCAAGGGATGGCAGCCTTTGGGTGAGGGTAGGGTCACCGATGAGACGTATAGCTCTCTTTTGAATGGAGTCCAGGATAGCGAGTGTAGAAGCGGCAGCGGCACCCCAGATGTGGGAGCAGTATTCGAGGTTTGGCCTTATTTGTGAAGTATATAAGGTATAGAGATTAGCTGGTGAAAAGTATTTGCGAGCCCGGAACAGGAAACTTAATTTCTTAGCAGCCGCTTCTGCGATTGATGTGACATGTTGGTGCCAATTAAGATTTCGATCCACAGAAATGCCAACAAGAGAAAAGGACTCATTACTTTGAATAACTTGGTTGTTCATTGTGATGGGTCTAGGGCTGGTGTATCTCTTGTGAGAAAGCAAGCAAGACTTAGTTTTGGTGGGGTTGAATTGTACAAGATTTCTACTTGCCCAGTCTAATATTTTTTAGAGATCCACGGAGACAGAACCCTCCATGAGTCTGCGATCCTCATCTAATTGGGCTAAAGAGACAGGCTTAGAATATTGTATATTTGAATGGAGGGTGCTGTCGTCCGCGTAGCTGTGAACTGGGTTGGATGTGCTCGAGAGGAGGTCATTGATGTGGACAAGAAACAAAGTAGGGGCTAAAGCTGAACCTTGAGGAACTCCTGCATTAATTGGATACAGTTTAGAGGAATGGCCATCCACAACAACAGATATGCTCCTGTTGGAGAGGAAATTTGCTGTCCACATACAGAATTTTGGTGGTAGGCCATAGGCCGGAAATTTATTAAGCAGCGCTGCGTGCCAGACCTGGTCGAATGCTTTGGATATGTCTAGAGCAACAATCTGCGATTAACCGTGTTGTTCCATAGACTTGTTCCAAGAATGGGTGATAAAGGAAAGAAGGTCGGCAGTCGATCTGCGCTGACGGAGTCCATACTGCCTGTCGTGGATTAGACTGTGTTTTTCAAGAAATTTTAGTAATTCGGTGTTTATATACTTTTCCATCACTTTAGAGACGACTGAAAAGAGAGAAATAGGCCTGTAGTTGCTGGGAAGCGCTTTGGATCCTTTCTTGGGGATGGGTTGTACTCGAGCAGTTTCCCTTTACTAGGGAATATGCCTTTATTATAAGATATCTGAAACAGACGAGTCAGGACAGGAGCAAGCTCTGGTGCGCATTTTTTGAGAACAATTGCTGGGATCTCGTCAAGGCCAGAGGCTTTCCTGGTATTAAGAGAAGAGAGCATCTTTCGTACCTTTTTAGTTTTGAAAATGATATCCGTCATTTTATTAGCGACATTCGGGACTGTTGGTGGTTCAACATTTGGAGGTGGGTTATGAGTAGAATTGCCGGCGAACAACGAAGCAAAAAGTTCAGTCTTGCCCAGGGCGGTAGAAACAATTTCATCCCCTGAGACAAGAGGTGGGAACGTGCTTTTGCAGAAATTATTCCCAATAGGATTAGCAAGAGTCCAGAAGGGTTTGCCGCCGTTGGAGCTTAAGAGGACTTTGTTTTTGATGTGGTTATTAAACGAGTTTTTTGCCTCAGAAAGAATGTGGACATAGCGGTTTCTTGTGTCGTTAAATGCTTGACGATTTTCTTGACTGGGATTGTGTAGAAGCGTTTTGTATGCTTTGATCTTTTCAAGTCTGGCCTTGTCACATGATTTAGAGAACCAGGGCTTTTGAGTGGCTGAAGAGGTTTTCTGTGTACGTGGGATAAATAATTCCATGCCAGCTTGGATAATTTCGGTGACCTTTTGTGAGATATCAGAGCGGTCAGGATGAGAGAAGCAGACAGACGCCCATGGAAATGAGGAAAAGTAATCCCGCATTTCGTCCCAGTTTGCGGAGTTGTAGTGCTAAACGATACGTGGGTGTGATGACTGTGTGACCTCGGGTTGCATTGCGCAGGAAGCAGTGACCATGCCGTGGTCTGAGCGACCAAGGGGGGCGGTGACTGATATCTTATAGCATTCAGGTTGTGTAGTAAGAAGGAGATCCAAGGGATTTGAGCTGTGTGTTGGGATACGAGGAAAGTAAGTAGGTTGCTGAACCATATTGGCTAAAGAATTGTTGACTGCAAAGGCCTCCGCTGCTCTCCCTTGTGGATCGGTTTTTGAAGATCCTAGCCATTCCTTATTATGGACATTGAAGTCACCAAGAATAGTGACCTGGGAGGAAGGATATTCAGAAATCAGATCAGTCAGTTTTTTCAGAAAGGTAGTCAAAGAGCTGGACAAAGTTGTTGTCAGAAGGTGACCGGTAAATGCAACAGATGAATATAGTTGCAGCCCTGAGAGAAAGTTTTATCCATAGTATGTTTTTTCTTCCAGCTTCTAAATTGGGGAGTCTGGTGCAGGGTAGATTGCTACGGACGTATGCGCACACGCCTCCATGCAATCTAAAGGAAGTAAGGAGCTCATACCCCGGGAAATTAAGGTGATTAGTGGCTGTTTTGACACTGATTTGGGTTTCGGTGAGGAAGAGGAGTTGGGGTCTGTTAGCCTGGAGGAAATGGTGGACGGAGTTCAGGTTAGAATTTAGGCCACATATATTCGAAAAGGATATGTTAAATCTTGATGTTGGCGCCCCCTGTACACCCCTCTCCCGAAGATCCGAATGGAGGGGTATTTTGCCTCCGGAATATTTTGTACAAGGAGGAGCCATCATCATTTTTGTTTATAAGGGAAACCGACTCATACACCAGAACCAGAAACGTCCGTTGGGACTTCACCGGCCCCCCTTGATGTATGGGGTGGTACCTCCTCGGGCGTGAAAAAATCCTTTACTATTACGTAAAGGAAAATTCCACTACCACCTGCTATGGATTGGATTGGACCAATGTCTACCCCTTTAAAAATAAGATTAATAAAGGGACTATCAATTGTCCAATAGTTATGCTCTTCGACATAGTAGGAGGATACAAAACATTATCATTTTGCATCCATGCCTATTGTCGGCGAATAATTCTCCCTACACTGCTGTGACTAATAAACGTTTCATTTGCAATTACTCTACTACTAGTATTCGGATTTTCAATTACGGATTGCAAAACTTGGAGTTTGTTGTCTTCATGATCAGTAACTGGTTTGATTACAGTTACCTTGTCATAACCAGCACTTTCTGTAGTACAAAACATGCTTAGCAACCTTTCAAATACTTCCTTTTTGGGATGCTCTATTTGGGAATTTTGCAGCATTATACTCTTGATGCTAAGCAACTGTTTTCTAAGGACTCTCCATTCTCCGATAATTAATATCATATCAATTCTTTCTTAAAGCGAATATTGTTTCATATTGGCAAGTGCACAATAATGAGTCAATTTAAACTTAAACTACACTAAAGTGACAGTAGCATTCTAGACCTATGAATCTTGTCTTAAAAAGACAACGGCACACAGTTAAGATTTTTTAAGGTTTGAAGTTAATTTATTCTAGAATTTGATGGCAATAACATCGAACATTCATCGCTGAAATTTGCTAAAACTTTCAAACCCACTATTTTCTAAATTACTAACTATCAGCATGTGGAGATTAAAGATCACAAGCCTCCAATTCCAACCTACTACGTTCGGAGTATCGAGAAGCTTTATCTTACAAAACAATCCAGTCAGGCATCAAGGATGTCTCCAAAAATTCAAAATGAGACCTCTATTCATGAGGAAATGGCGGGCTATGTCAGTAATCTCGTTGACACCCGGTATAGGTCCTAACTCGTTACAGATTATGCATCTGAATGTTTTCAAATTACATCATCTATTTCAATATACAATTACCTTTGTTAAATAGATCGTGAATATCACTTTAGTTTCTTTTTAACGTCGGGGTAGTTTTTTGGAAAGTCCGCTTAAACTAGGACAAACTCCTCAAGAAATAAATTCATTCTGTTGCAACACATTCTTTCCCACACTCGCCATAGGCTTCGTGACATTTCAGAAAGCAAAATCGAAATCTTTTTGTTTTATAATCGTCGTTCTATTTATTTATTTCAGCCATTCAGGTGTTTGCGTTTCTTATTAAATTTATTATTAGCTTATTAGAAATACAGATGAACCGTTAAACAAATACACTTAACAATAATAAAAAGTGACACCGAATTACGTGTATAACCAGTCTAGTTTTATTTTTATATAACCTTTTCTGTTCTCTATTAAACGTTTTCTGCCTACTCATTTTCAGATACGTAAGCTGCTTAATAAATACCAGGTGTTTTTCTTGTGATCTGATCGTTCTCTTATAAAATTATATAATTGAAGTAAAAATACTATTTCATTAATTAACCGGCGTCCTGAAAATGCACAGAGCGTTTGTAATTTATCCGTCATGGATGGCTGCGATATCTAGTCAATAGAATGTCATTTGTTTTCAATTTCCGGTGAATGAACTAATTGTCAGAGTCCTTCCGTTTTTCAGTTTTTCAGCGTGAGTTGCAGATTTTTATGCAACACCACCTTCTTTGATGTAGTGTGGAGTACAGTACAGAGGATAGATAGATAATATTATTTAGGTAACGGATGTGATGTAATTTGGTGGAAAAAATGTCGAGGTGAAACAGATAGGTCGTCTGTTAATGGTGTTATAGGTAGCTTGTCTTCCAATTCACGCGGCCCAGGGTCTAATTTCATGGGAAAATTAGAAGGTTTTTATAAGCGTGATTGGGCATATGTTATAATCCTATTTTAGTTGTAATATGTTTAAAAATAGACCTTGCCATTGTGCTTGGTTTACAGTAAACTATTTTTTACACATTTGAAGTTAAATTGTATGGTCCATAGTAAATTAATAAATAGTAATATTTTATTTTCTAGTTTAGTGAAATTTCGTGGAGAAAATTCACTAACGAGGAGATCGGTACTTTTGAATTCTGAAAAAATATCTTCAAATGAGCGTGAACTAGGCCCCCTACCTAGAACACATATCCGGGGTTTTTTTTTTTTTTTTGGATGCAGGAGGGGGAAATGCTCATGCAGACCTCATTCACGGCCCCATAGGTTCCGTGGGATATCGAGGTACTGTGAGACTGTACTCACTAAAACCCCCTCCCAGGGAGTACCGGACCTTAGTCCATACCTCCGTCGAAAAGAATTACACACAATGACTTTTTAGGGAATGAATGTTTCCATTCTGTTTTTTGCCGCGGCGGCGTTTAGCGGGTAAGTATAAGCTTTGGACGCTTATGCTTGTGTGGAAGTTGCTCGTCGTAGTCGGTGGCACTACGGAGAAGAGCATTTGGGTGAGAAGCGGCTTTTGCGAACTGGGATGTGGATAGTTGAGTTATAAACTCAAGTATCGAAGGCATTTCCAGATCAGAGTGAATCTGACTGTTTCGGACAAACCATGGCGCTCCGGTAACCATTCTCAGAATTTTATTCTGGATGATTTGAAGGGTCTTGATGTGTGTTGCGGCCGCGGTGGCCCATGCAGGGGATGCATAGGTCAAGGCTGGCCGGATAATGACTTTGTACATGATCAACTTATTGTTCATGGACAATTTTGAGTTTCTATTTAGAAGTGGGAACAGCTTCGAGATGAACATCGAGGCTTTCTTTTGAGCGTGATAGACATGGGGGCGCCATGTTAAGTGTTTGTCGAGGAAAACCCCGAGGTATTTGGCGGAATCTTGCCAGGGGATTAGACGGTTGTCTAATGAAACGTGTTCGTGAGGCGTGTGTCTCCTCTTGGAAAATAGGATAGCTGAACATTTATCGGGGTTTATGGCTAGAAGAGATTTCCTATACCATGATTGCAGCTCGACTACGGCGGTCTGAAGTCGTTCGGTTATTATCCTCGGCTGAGTGGAGCTGCTGAGGATGGTAGTGTCGTCTGCGTACAGTGCGTATGTCACGTTTAGGGGGGCTGTCGGAATATCTGCGACAAATATATTGTACAGCAGAGGGGAGATAGCAGAACCCTGCGGGAGACCAGCCGTGGCTGGGTACGTTCTTGATCTGGCTCCAAGGTGTTTGACCTGGTACTTCCTCTGTTGCAGGTATGACCTGATTAGCAGAATCAGAGGGAGAGGATAATTAAATGATAGAAGTTTGTTTAGGAGGCCCGCATGCCAAACCCTATCGAAAGCTTGAGCAATGTCAAGAAATATTGCACCAGTTGACTTGTTTATGTTAAATCCTTTGGTGACGTTTTCCACCACACGAAGGACTTGGTCAGTGGTGGAGTGCTGGTGTCTGAAGCCGAATTGCTCATCCGGGAGGATATGATTTTCTGAGGTGAAAGAAGCTAGCCTTTTCTGAATCAGTTTCTCGGCGATTTTACCGATGACTGGTAGCAGGCTAATGGGCCTGTAGTTCTGAGGGAACAGCGGATCTTTGCTGGGTTTCGGGATGTTGATAATGTCGGCAAGTTTCCACATGGAAGGAAAATGTTGAAATCGCAACATGGCATTCATAATCGTAACTATGAATACCACGGCTTTGCGGGGGAGGTTTCTCAGGGATACGTTGGAGATTCCATCGTATCCCGGAGCTTTCCTATTTTTTAATGCTTTGATTATTTGGGAAACTTCTTCGAAAGTTGTGGGCTCGATAGTTGTGTCTGGGGTGGCGCGAAGCGCACTCCTGACATAGCGGTGCGTTCTTGCTACGTGCGACAGATCAACGTTGTTATAATTCGGGCTGAATTGCAACTCCAGATGATCTGCGAATGCAGTAGCTTTCTCCGCATCCGTGTATACGACACCATTACGGCCGTGAAGCGGGGATATCGGAAGTTTTTGGGAGCGAAGGGCTTTCGCCATTTGCCAGACGGAATTGTCTTGGGTAGACAGGGTTTGCAGGCGCTCCTCCCAACGATTGTTGCGGAGTTCTTGTAGGGCGGATTGTACTTGCTTGATAAGTCTGTTAGCGTCTCGTTTGTCGGTGGGGTTTCCGGTGCGTTGAGCCAGTCTACGCACGCGGTTTTTTTCGAGTATCATTTCCCTGATACTGGACGGAAAAGGTGGCAGATTGCTCTGGGCGGGGTACGTCCGTGATGCATGTTCGATAGAACATTGAATTTTGGACTGTAGATTATCCACGGCACCCTCGAGTTCGGGGATGCTGCGGATAACCGGAATATTGCCAAGGGTGTTTTTAAGGTGATCTGTGAAGACTGGCCACAGTACCTTTTTCCTTGGGAGGGCGGGTTCGTCGCTGACGTCGCCGAGCTGCAATATGACTGGGTTATGGTCCGACGAGAGGTCGTTTTGGGTTGTTATTTCATGGAGAAGGGTGGTGTTCGACATGATTACTATGTCAAGCACGTCGGGTCGACCTGCACTGCCGAAGTGTGTAGGTATTTGGAGAGCGTCAACCGTGCAATTTGCACGGCTGTCGACGTAGGCTTGGAGGAATCTCCCATTTGTGTTGGCATTGCGAGAATGCCAATTGGGATGTTTGGAATTTAAATCGCCAGCACTTATTATGGGTTGGTGGGTATCGAATAAGAGGTCTAGGTCGGCGTCTAGAATTCTCTTTTGTGGCGGATTATATGCAGAAATGAGCTTAATTGGGCCTGCAGAGGAAGTGTTGACTACGACTTGCGTAGCCTCGATGTTTTGCAGGGCTGGCGTGCTGAGAGGGTGGTGGTCAATATTTGTCTTTACATAGACTGCCGTGCCGCCACCTCTGGAAGTGGTGCGGTCATTGCGGTACAGTGTATAGTTAGGGAGTTTCGGATTGGTTGGAAGACGCATTTTGGTTTCCTGGACTAGAATAACGTCCAGTTTTAATCGTTGGGCGAATTCTTGGAGCTCATTTCTTTTGCAGGCTAGGCCGTTTACATTCCATGATGCAACCTGCAGGGATTGTGGCTTTCTTCGAGAAATTGGAGTAAGACTAAGGGTATGCACAATCAACCAAGGGTTGCGGTGCTATCGGGGCGGCAAGGCCGCGGACGAGCCCTGGGGGAACAAAAAAAAAAACAATAAAGTTATTTTCATGAAATATGCTACATTGTTTCTACTATATAGGGTGACGCATTGAAAACGAAACAGATCAATTTGCATCGAGAGAATTTTTTTTTAAGAAATGCCGAAACACGTTAATTTTAATATTGAGGGGGACATGTTTTGACATAAAACTCAACTTTGTCACATCAACTCCATAAGGGTGGTGATAACAACCCTTATATTTTAAATATGGAACATGGGTCGAGTGTTACATCATTTGAAAGCTCTTTATTTTCTGAATTCAGCACACTAATTTCTTTGGAAGTTTTATTAACTCGTTTAAAAATTATTCACAGTCGGAGTTGCAAGAACGTATTTCATTCATTGTGATAAGAAATGCACTAATTAGTCCATTTTTCGTTAAAAAAAAACTAAAAAACAAAACCAAACGTTCAAAAATGTTTATTCAGTTAAGTAAGTGTTCAAATTGTTGACCACCAGCTTCCATACAAAAATACAAATTTTGTTCAAAACGAGCTCTGACATTCTGAAGCATTTGTGGAGTTATTCGACGACATTCTTCAACAATGCGTCGTCGTAATTCTTCCAGAGACTCCGGTTCTGTTGCGAAAATTCTACTCTTTACATGGCCCTATAGAAAGAAGTCCAAAGGAATTATATCTGGTGATCTAGGGGGCCACTCAATAGCACCTCTACTTAAACACGTTGTGAAAACTGCGGAAGAGCTCCATTTTGTTGAAACGCTAATTGATTTTCTTGATAGCGATAATCATTTTCAACAATGTCAATTAGTAGAGGGTAAACGATATCTCCTAGTAACTCCCAATACGTTTGGCCACGCAAATTGCCATCAAGAAAAATTGGTCCGATTAAACAGTCTCCAAAAATGCCAGTCCAGACATTCAATTTCTGTGGAGTTTGAGTGTGGACTTCGTGAAAATTTCTTGGACTATTATCTGGCCAATTATGACGATTGACTGTAGAGTTTAATAAAAACGTACACTCGTCTGAAAAACATATATTGAACAGAAAGTTACCGCTATCAGCTATTCGTGCAGTCATAGCTTCACAAAACTCCAACCGCCGATCAAAATCATCTACATTCAGTTGTTGTACAAGATGAATTTTATACGGGTGAAATTTATGATGCTTCAATATTCGCTGAATAGTTCTTCTTTTGATGTTTGAAACAGTGGCCAATTTTCTCGTGCTCAAAGTTGGGTCTGCAGAAATTTGTCCTAAAACTTCAATCTCAGCAGTCTCATTTCTAACCGAAAATTCACGTTCAGGATCCCGTTTTTTGTTGGCTACTGAACCACTTTGTCGAAACTTTGCAACTAACTCCAAAATGTATTTTCTGTTAACATGTCTGTTCGTATGTCGTTCATTAAACAAATTTGCGGTACGTTTGGCACAGTCATCGTTTTTGAAAAAAAGAGTTATTATTTCCACTCTTTCTTCTACAGAATACACCATTGTGAAATTAATTTTCGGTAGTACTATCAAGTATCAAACCGACCGATAAACTGAAATAATAAACCGCATTTCTCTCATTCCGATAAGAAATGTTCTGATAGTCAATTTTTGTTTACAAACCAACAAAACATTGACTATCAGCACATTTCTTATCGGAATGAGTGAAATGCGTTTTTGCATCTTAAACTGTGAATAATTTTTAAAAGAGTTGATAAAGCTTCCAAAAAAAATTGTTTGCTCAATTGAGAAAAGAAAGAGCTTTCAAATGATGTAACACTCAACCCATTTTTCCTATTTAAAATATAAGGGTTGTTATCACCACCCTTAAGGGGTTGATGTAGCAAAGTTGAGTTTTATGTCAAAACATGTCCCCCTCAATATTAAAATTGACGTGTTTCAGCGTTTCTTAAAAAAAATTCTCTGGACGCAAATCGGTCTGTTTCGTTTTCAATGCGCCACCCTATATAATAAAAAGTGTAGATCATTTTTATGAAAGATCACTACTATAATGCACTTGCTGCCCCCAGACTTTTTTTGTATAAGAATTAACAAATAAACATAACAATAAATTAATTTATTTGTCAATAAGTTACAACTTATAATAATAATAATAATAATAATAATAATAATAATAATAATAATAATAATAATAATAATAAGAGCCTCGGGGGTTCAGTGGTAAGGACGTGTGCCACCGAACCGAAGGGTATAGGAAATATACCGACGTTAAAAAAAAGAATTACTATTAGTTTGGTTTATTAATGGAAAAATTATACAATGCGCCTTACAAATAAGTTATTAAGTTGTGGCTGTGATTAACGCAATTTAATTTTAAATAAAATTCAAAACTGAAGCAGGTCGAATTCTTGAAATAACAGTCTTAAGCTATTCATCAAATTAATAATAAAGCAACACCCAGATAGTACAAAGTCATCCATAGAACGTTCATTCGATATCTGTAACGTATATGATGCATATCCTTTCCGTGTCGGATAATAGTACGGCAGACATCCACTGGACATCACATGGGTTATCGTTTGTCACAACTTGGGGCATGAAAAAGTATGTCCATTTAAGAACATCAAACCCAAGTTTTTTAAACAAAAAGTAGGGGCTTGTAGTACCTCATTTGAGAGATATCTTCATTCTCTATTCAAAAATGGTTTTCAGTATTGCAAAGATTAACAACAAAAAAGAAATTTATCAAATTGACGAACTTCGCTTCAACACACAAAAATAGTGCTACAAATTAAACCATAAGTTCCCTGACTTGACCACAAAAAATATTCGTAGTTCTGTACCCATAAACTTCTGAAACGTTATATTACACGAGTTTTAACTAAAACATGTCAATTTTCACCAAATCACCGCTCATTCATCCTCTACCCCCTAAAGCGATCTTACCCAAAAGCAATTAGAAGCGTTCTTTTGTTGTGTGCTAACCGGATACTAAATTTGACGTTCAGACTTTTTTATGATAATTTCACATTGTCAAGAATTAAACGTGACTAGTCATAATCGAATACATAGGAAATGCGATCAGGATCTGAGCGAACTGCAGACGGGGTTTAGAGAGGGATTGGGACCTAGAGAGGCTTTGCTTGCGCTATCGGTCCTGCTGCAGAAGTGTCGAGATCAGGGAAAGGAAGTATACCTGTCTTTCATAGATTATGCTAAAGCATTTGATTGTGTCAAACATAGCACGCTGCTGAACATACTAGAAAGTAAAGGTTTAGACTCCCAAGATCTAAAAATCATTCAGTACCTCTATGAACACCAGGTGGCGACATTGCAGATTCAAAACACCCAAACAAAAACTGTACCAATTAAACGTGGAGTCAGACAAGGATGTGTACTGAGCCCTATGCTTTTTAACACGTACTCCGAAATTGTATTCCAAAACGCACTTGAAGGTGCAGAAGATGGCATAAAAGTGAATGGAACTTTGATAAATAATCTACGATACGCCAACGACACAGTTATAATCGCAGACAGTCCTGAGGGCTTGCAGCGGCTACTTAACAAGATATCAGCCGATGGAGATCTATTAGGCTTAAAAATCAACACCGCAAAAACATAGATATTGGCGATAAACCGGAATCCAAATCAACCAATACATATAAACGTATTCGGGACATAGATAACCAAGGTCTCTAAGTTTAAATACTTGCGCAGTTGGATCGGCGAAGATCTGAATCCTGATTTGGAAATCAGAGCTCGGATTGAAATGGCTAGGGCAAATTTCTTAAAAATTCGAAGCCTATTAAGCGATAGGTCACTTGATATTCAAATTAGATAGTGCTACATATATTCCACGCTTCTGTATGGGGTTGATGGGTGGACGCTAAAGGCTGGCGGTCTAAACAGACTCGAGGCATTCGAAATGTGGGTGTATCGACGAATGTTGCGAGTTCCTTGGACTGCTCACACCGCAAATTTGGAGGTTTTGCATCGTATGGGCAGAGAACGTGAACTAATCGAAATCATCAAAAAGCAAAAAACTGCATATGTCGGTCATGTAATGAGACACAATAGATATGAATTTCTACAACTCATGATAGAGGGTAAGATCGAAGGTAGACGTGGACCGGGACGCAGGCAGTGCTCCTGGCTTAAGAACATATGAGATTGGACAGGCTTGGGTTCAAACACTTTGCTGAAAAGGGCCCAAGACAGAGAAGAATTCGCCAAAATTGTTGCCGATCTTCGATAGGAGAAGGCACTCGAAGAAGAAGAAGTTATTCATATTTTAGTGTGTTGTAGCAAAGTTCGTCAATCAGATGAATTTATTTTTGTTTTTTTGTTAATTTTTTCAATAAATTTTAAAATCATAGCATTTTTGAATAGAGAATTAAGAGATATTTTGAGTAAGGTATCACAGGCCTCTTATGTAAAATTTTGGGTTGCAATTCTCACTCGAAGGGGGTTCAATGTAGGGGTGAAATTTTTACGTTGCAGGGTGTTATTTTTTAAGCTAAAATTGACGTGTTTTGGGAAAATATGCATAATAATTAAGACACCAAATTTATTCCATTTGGCTGTTCCATACTGTATATATATATATATATATATATATATATATATATATATATATATATATATATATATATATATATATATATATATATATATATATATATATATGTTCAGAAAGATTTCCGCGGTCTTTAATGTGAGACATGCTTGGTTCTCGGGTTAAACCGCGTCCAGAATTTATGGAAACTCGACGTTTCGGCTCCTGTTTTGGAGCCATTTTCAAGAGGTAAAGGAAATATGTAAGGACACTCTAAGGCCTCAATCTGCCTACTCCTTAGAGTAATGGACAAAGGTGGGTAAAGGAAATATGTAAGGACACTCTAAGGCCTCAATCTGCCTACTCCTTAGAGTGGTGGACAAAGGTAGGTAAAGGAAATATGTAAGGACACTCTAAGGCCTCAATCTGCCTACTCCTTAGAGTGGTGGATAAAGGTAGGTTGGGTTGTTGTAGCTCGATTACGGGGCCTCAATCTGCCTACTCCCCAAATCTCGCTGGAGATCGTCTGTGAGGTCTCAGTGTGTTCAACCCTAGGCCTCAGAGAGATCTGGCAGTTCGTTGCAAGTCTTGTCTTATATAGGTCGTTTCGTCTACCTGTTGCGTCATCAGTGAAAGTAGTGGGGTCACCGTCAATTAAGTGGGGGGATAATGATGCAACAAAATTGTCTGTGGAATTCATTTCCCTTTTGTGTGTTTGCAAAGAAGATATAATAGGTTTCCAAGTAGTCGGAAGGCGAAGACCATCATCTCTCTTATTTAAACAATCGGGACGTTTTTCAATCTCGATTGCTTCGCGGATAATTCTCGTTTTGAAATTGTAAACCGGTGCTATTGTTTTGGCATTATCGAAGTCTATTTTGTGCCCTGTATGAATATGATGCATGGCCAGCGCCGATGAGGGGTCGGATTTTCTAACTGCGAGGGTGTGTTCGTATATTCTATTGTGGATGCGTCTGTTTGTTTGTCCTACGTTAGTTCGGGAACAGTCGGAACAAGGAATTTCGTAAACTCCATGGGATTCGTTTGGAATCGTATCCTTGGGAGTTTTTATAAGATTTGATAGTTTTTGGTCTGTTGTGAATACGGTAGAAAAGATAATTTCTCAATCAGAAGATGCAATAACACACTTACCGACTGACGAAGCTGAAATTACGAGACAAGACATTGCAAGAATATTACGTTCTGCCAAACTTCCACCTTCCAACCTTTCTCCTCACGAACGACAGTCAATCAGAGACCTAAACCGAAACACAGAAATTATAATCTTACCAGCAGACAAAGGCAACGCTACAGTCATACTTGACAAAACAGACTATATACAAAAGATGGACAATATACTAAACAACACAGACTACAAACAAATCCGTAACGACCCTACAACTTATCTGGAAAAGAAAACCAAAACTATCATCAACAACTCCCAACTCAATCCTGACCTCAAAAAAGAACTAATCCCCCGCGAAAAATCATCTCGCATCCCTAGAAAATATGGTCTCCCAAAAATCCATAAGCCTGATATTCCCCTTCGCCCTATCGTAAGTGCCCACCGTTCACCCACACAAAAACTTGCAAAACATCTAGCCAAAACTCTCCAACCATTAGTAGAAAACGCTACATCCTATGTCAAAAACTCCACCCATTTCATCGACCTTCTTCAAAACAACACCATTTCTCAAAACGACATCCTAGTTAGCTTTGATATAGTTTCCTTTTTCACCAATATACCTCTATCTGAAACCCTTGACATTCTCAAAAATAAACACAAAATTTCCCACGATACCTTAGCTCTTGTGGAACACTGCACATCTAACACTTATTTCCTTTTTCAAAACAAATTTTACAAACAAGTTCGAGGTGCTCCAATGGGTTCACCCCTCTCTCCTGCATTGGCCAACATTTTCATGGAAAACTTCGAGACACAAGCCCTCAATTCATCCCAACTTAAACCAACGTGTTGGTTAAGATACGTTGACGACATTTTCGCTGTCTGGCCACACGGCAAAGAATCTCTAGACGAATTCCTTTCTTACCTAAATAACATCAACCCCCAAATCCAGTTCACCATGGAAATGGAAAATAATTTTTCTTTCACTTTCTTAGATGTACGCATCACTAAAAACCCAGTCAGAGGATTTTCTTACACTGTCTACCGAAAACCAACCCACACTAATCGGTATCTTAACGCCCAATCTCACCATCACCCATCGCAACTAAATTCCGTGGTTCGAACATTAGTAACACGATCCCTTAGACTAACGGACAACAACAACAAACAGACAGAATTAAACTTTTTAAGACAGACATTGCTAGAAAACGGATACGACAACAATCACATACTACGAAACATTAGAAACGCACGACAACAAACCACTACACCACAACAAGAACAAACAGCGTCCACACAACAACACACAGCGTTTTTACCATACATTAAAGGTGTCACCGACAAAATCAGCCGAATTTTCAGAACCCATAATATCAAAACCGTATTCACAACAGACCAAAAACTATCAAATCTTATAAAAACTCCCAAGGATACGATTCCAAACGAATCCCATGGAGTTTACGAAATTCCTTGTTCCGACTGTTCCCGAATTTACGTAGGACAAAAAAACAGACGCATCCACAATAGAATATACGAACACACCCTCGCAGTTAGAAAATCCGACCCCTCATCGGCGCTGGCCATGCATCATATTCATACAGGGCACAAAATAGACTTCGATAATGCCAAAACAATAGCACCGGTTTACAATTTCAAAACGAGAATTATCCGCGAAGCAATCGAGATTGAAAAACGTCCCGATTGTTTAAATAAGAGAGATGATGGTCTTCGCCTTCCGACTACTTGGAAACCTATTATATCTTCTTTGCAAACACACAAAAGGGAAATGAATTCCACAGACAATTTTGTTGCATCATTATCCCCCCACTTAATTGACGGTGACCCCACTACTTTCACTGATGACGCAACAGGTAGACGAAACGACCTATATAAGACAAGACTTGCAACGAACTGCCAGATCTCTCTGAGGCCTAGGGTTGAACACACTGAGACCTCACAGACGATCTCCAGCGAGATTTGGGGAGTAGGCAGATTGAGGCCCCGTAATCGAGCTACAACAACCCAACCTACCTTTATCCACCACTCTAAGGAGTAGGCAGATTGAGGCCTTAGAGTGTCCTTACATATTTCCTTTACCTACCTTTGTCCACCACTCTAAGGAGTAGGCAGATTGAGGCCTTAGAGTGTCCTTACATATTTCCTTTACCCACCTTTGTCCATCACTCTAAGGAGTAGGCAGATTGAGGCCTTAGAGTGTCCTTACATATTTCCTTTACCCACATTTGTCCACCACTCTAAGGAGTAGGCAGATTGAGGCCTTAGAGTGTCCTTACATATTTCCTTTACCCACCTTTGTCCATCACTCTAAGGAGTAGGCAGATTGAGGCCTTAGAGTGTCCTTACATATTTCCTTTACCTCTTGAAAATGGCTCCAAAACAGGAGCCGAAACGTCGAGTTTCCATAAATTCTGGACGCGGTTTAACCCGAGAACCAAGCATGTCTCATATATATATATATATATATATATATATATATATATATATATATATATATATATATATATATATATATATATATATATATATATATATATATATATATATATATATATATATATATATATAAAGTTTAAACAAAAGTCATAGAACAATTTTAAATAAGTGGAATGAAATCCGCTTTTAAATATTATTGTTTTCTAATTTACACTACATCCATATACTCCAAACAATTAACTTTATTAAGTTTCAGCTTCTAGTACCTTTCTCACGTCTATTATTGCTGGTCTTACCTACTTTACAAAGCTCACGATCTCACAGGTTTTTTATCTGATTTTGTGAAAATTTCTCATGATATTTATATAATACCTTTTGTGAAGGCGATACCGCCGCTACACTGGCCAGTTCCACATTCAATGGGAAGTTAATTTAAGAATATGACTTCATTTTTATGGTAATTTGTATTACAATCGACGGCTAGGAGTTTTTTTTTCGTGGTAATATAATAGTGTACTGTACTTAAAGTGGGTACGTTAAATTGGCTATACTTCATTTAATCTCAAACTGGTTGCAAAAGAAAATAGATTTGCCTTGTAAAGATCCATCAAATGCAACATTTGCCAGACAATATCGATATTGATTGTTAGTCTTGGTCAAGACAGACGGTGCTGCTACCCTATGCTTCTGGTTTATTGTTTAATATCAGATTTAAAACATACCTTTAATACATTTTTAGTGAACTTTTATAGTGAAAATTCACTAATAGAGGGCCGCGTTGGTGACACTTTCGGAAAGTTTCTTCGGAAGAATTCATGACCAGAATATATATTTTTTAATATTAATCTGTCTCCACAACGTAGGTCACTGACACAATAGAATTAAATAAACACATGCACGCACATATACAGTGTGTCCCAAACTGGATGGGAATGTATTGCTATTGTTATCTCCGTTATTATTAGAGATAAGGAGACGGTTAAATTAGCAATGTTTTGTAGAATTTCATGCTCGTTGCAAATATGACTTGTATTTTGCCCTGCCTCTTTTCGTTTTCGAGTTATTTTGAAGAAACCAAAATTTGTCTATTTCTTTTTCTTTAATATCTAAGTAGGTGTTGATCTGACATATCAAAGACTTGCACATTATCAGGACACTTTTTACAGAGTAACCTTTTTGTGCTATTCTCAACTTTCGCTTGTCATTTGTTTTTGAGCTACAGGTATCAACGTTTGTTTGTATTAAGGCAGCCATATTGGGTTTTTTGCTCATGTGATAGCCTGTGAAAAGAGCTTTCCAATGGTGTACAACGTGCTTGAGAAATCTTGTATTTGCACTGACAATTTTGAGAGAAACCGTTTTGAGGATAGTAGGCTATGAAATCCAATACCAGAAAACAAATGACAAAAAAAAGTGTTCAAAAAGCAGTAGGCCATGGAGTCTAACAATAGACTTCTACTTTTAACATAATTTACCGTAATGATTCACGATATAAAAAAATAGGAACTTTGAGCACACCATTATTACAAATGATATTTTACACTACAACATTATCCTAAAAAATTGTTATAATTTAATTAAATAGGTAAACCTAGTAAATAACTAAATTTACTAACAAAACTCAATAAAAAGCAGATTAATGCTTCACGAAAACGCCTTTGAAAATTGTTTGATTTTTAAACGTAAGTCAACTGAAAAACAACAGAAGAAAGGTTGCTATGGATATAACACTATCGCGACAATTAAGAATACTGTAATTCTTAATTATCTTAACAGTTTGAGGTATATTTAACACGTTGCTTAAAATTTTGTACTAAATAGTTTGTTTCCTGTTTATTTTAAATATTATTCAACAATATGTTCAGTAATAAAGAATATTTTGACATGTTGGAATGTTATATTCGTTCTAACCGAAATACTGAGGCAGCTGCAAATTCATATCAAAACAACTACTCAGAAAGACGACAGCCAAATACACAACCATTTTAGTTTGCTTTAAATATTGGAAGGTTTAATTCCCTTTTCACTCAAAAAACACAAATTAATCAGAACTCGTTAGAGTCCAAAAAATGGCCGACGTTTGATTTTGCGTAACACTTTTCTGCCCATTATATAAATGCACGTTACTTGTCCTCTCTCTATATGTCATTGGTTTAATTTATTGTGTTTTCTCTGGTTTTTTTTTCCTAAAAAAATAAATGCAAGTGTAAAAACGTTTGTCTTTATTTTTTTGGTCAATTTGAATCCAGATATACATTAATATCACAACGTATTCTTCGACGGAACATTAAATTAAGATAATTACATTAAATGAGCACACAAACAAAATCCAGAGGCAAATTGCTGATGAGGTTAGTGTCTTTCAAGTCACTGTATGTCGCCTCATCAGATAGCACTAAAAAACAGGGAACATTGATGTGAATAGGACAGGAAAATGTAGACCCAAGAGAAAAACTACAGCTTTTTATCAGAAAAAGCAAAATAAACCCTTGGATGTCAGCTGTGAACCTCACGCGTGAACTGCAGCAAGATGGAGTTAACCTGCATGTGACTACAGTCCGAAGACGACTTTGTCAAGCAAGAAGAATTGTACGGAAACCTGTCAAAAGCAGCTTCTACCAATATCCATGGAAAAAAGAGGTATTTCTGGACACAAAAACATAAAAACTGGACTGTGGAGAACTAAAAGAGGATACTTTTCTCTGATAAGAGCCAGTTTCTTGTCCAGGGACAAGTTGTACAATTTGTGCGTCGTAGTATTGAAGAAAAGCTAAGCACCGTCGATATTCAGCAAACACCTAAACATCTCGAAAAGAAATGTTTTGGGGATGTTTTTTTATACGACGGCGTAAGATCACTCGTTCCTGCTGAAGGAATGAAAAGTGATCAGTACGAGAAAATACTGAAAGAAAGAATGAAGCCGAGGCCATAGTTAGACAAAAGATTTCTCTCTCAAGATGAAATATTTCAACAAGATCTGGCTCGTTGCGATAATTCCAAAACAATTAAATAATACTTTGCTTTAAAGTGGCCAGGAAACTCCGCGGATCTTAATCCCATAGACACTCTTTGCGATATATGCAAGAAAATACTCGCAAAAATGGATTGCAGAACGAAAAGTAGTAACTGGTTATGGAAGAAAAAGGAGCACATTAAATACTAATTAAGAACTAAATGGGTTAATACTGCCAGTAAACTGTTTTTTTCCACCAAATATGTGTTTGATGCAATTAATACGCACGCTACTGTATGTGCTAGAACCATATGTCCAATCCGTAGTCTTTTTAGTACCGAAAGTGATTTGCTGTGAGCTTTGGCGGTAAGTACTGTTTTGTTGTTGGTTCTATTTCCCTAAGTTTCACGTGTTGGCGGTTTCAAAAAACCTACCATCTTTCTTTTACTGTTTCTTTCATAAGTGATACTACGTCATAATGAAGTTGTATTTTAGTTTCATCCTTTTCTCTGATGGCCTGCTTTGCGGCAGTACCCACTATCTCGTTTGCTTTGATGCCACAGTGTACTGGTACCCAGATAAAACCAATTTGTTTATTCAAGTGATGTAGGTCTGAAATGTTTGCATGTAGGTATTGGGTTTTTACTGTACATTTACTTATTGTGTGTATGTTGGCGGTATATGGAAATAATTTAAATGTTCGAATACTAGGAGTTGAAACTGGAAATCCCATTCCTACTGAAGATTTGGAGCATCGGTAAAGATAGTTTGATCGTAATTATAATTCAATAAAGTTTCCTAAAATAAAATATTACTTAAACCATTTAAATAAGGCTTTTTTTTGATACATAAGTTCAGAATGACGTACTGAATGTAAAAACACAAAATCCTTACAAATTAGGAGGGCGGAAGTGCTGCCATTTTGAGAAAACAGTTTCGATTTATATGTCCGTAACCGTGCACATTAGGCCAAAAACGGTAATAACCTTTATGGTAGATAATTGGATTTCTCATCTTTTTTATTAAATAATTTTTTTGAATCACTCACCGTTTACAACTTATACGACTCATAGGATTCTTATTGACTTTTTTACCTATATCTTTGTTAATAATTGTTTAAACAATAAAACGATTATAACTTAACTTTTCAATCGACAAATTTCCTACAACTTTTACTTAAAACTTTTTTCTAAAATTAATATTTTCAAAGTTATAACGCGTTAATTTCAAAAATTTTGTGCCTAGACGTTTGACGCCAGTATATATATATATATATATATATATATATATATATATATATATATATATATATATATATATAAAGGGTGAATAATTTACCTAAATTTAGGTCTGTAAGTTTCAAGACAAAAAGTTAGAGACATTTAAAGAAAAAAATTGGGGTTTTCCTCAAAACGTAAAAAGTCGCGATTTGAAACGTCAAAATTAGCAACATTAAGGCAAAGACCTGACAGAAATACGGATTATGTAAAGAGTGTTCTGAAAACCCTTAAGTTTTAGCTTAAACCATCATTGTCCTTCATTTTAATAAAATATTTCCAGAAAATGCATTTCAAATAGACACTTTCTCTGATGCTTTGGAAGTAGTTTTAGTTAAATTTATGATTTAACGGTCTATAATTTTCCTCGTTATTGAGGAGACCGCGGTTTTTGAATTCTAAAAAGATTTCTTCAAATGACCACAAACTAGGCCCCCTAGAATCCATATCCGGGTTTACTTTCTGTTTACATATATACAGTGTGACGCATTTCTACGGTAAAGCTCCATATAATTGTTATTATGCAATATACGAGAAAAAATGGATACGTTACCTATAGGGTGTTTTGAGCTGCATCTTATACAATTATTTTGACAACCACAGGATGGCCCATAAGTCGTTGGTGATACCTACATTTGTTTTGAACATTCCTTATTGCATTTTTGCATTTTTCATCGAAATGTGATGCATGTTTGTAAAAAAAATCGAGACGCAGTAAGTGCGTTTTAGTAGCGAATTTTTATTAAACGCTTCAAAATTCAATAACGCAATTTGCTATTAACCTAAGGTTCGTCAACTAGGAAATGAGTTTTCTCGGAAATGTTTTAAGTTTATTTTCGGAAAATTTTTGTACATTTTCAAACAAGTTATGTTGGTAATATGGTACATTGTTCCTACTATATAGGATATACCGGTGACCAAATTGATTCCTGCTTGCGTTAAGAAACATATTTTTTATTTTATGTTTTAAAGAATTTTACATAGAAAATAAGTACCTAATAGGTAAGACGTTTAAAGAAATAGATTTCTAAAGCCGTTTCTATAGCTGTGATTTCTTACGGGTCATTTCAGATTTAAAATGCAATTTTATTTGATATTACTCCACGTATTTTTAGTTTTTTCACATAGCAAGAAAATCATTGTACATTACCCAGAGACACTTTCTGTTCGTTTATAGAAATCACGGATTCTTAGTAACGGTTTCTTTTTCCGTTTGTGTTTCTAGCGGCATCTTTTAAATCTCACACATTTATTATTTTGAATATGCCGTTTGTTTTTTACAACCCAGTAATTCATTAAATTATGTTAAACTGTGCAAAATCAATAACATTTCTTCTTTCACTTCAACAACCGCCTCGAATTGCCGGAGAACTAGATTTGCATTCATCGACAATGAAAATTGTCATAGCCACTCTGATTTTTCAACGTGACGCTAGAAAATCGTATGCATATCATCGCAGGCTTGATTGTGGGTAGCTTTTGAGCGGGATTAACCGCAACAACAGTAAATTGTAAACGATAAATCACTTGTACAGTCGTCGAGTATACAATTAAACGGATGTTAAAACGAGATACCAATACGAGAAATTTCATCAAACTGGAATCGTGATAAGAAATTCTTCAAGCGTTCATATTTAAATCAATCAGAGAGAAACTTTCGCCTGTTTGATAATAGAACCACAATGTCATTATGATTTACTTTATCTAACAATGATTTTTGAATAGTCATTATTTAGAAATTTTCTTTAAAACATCGATTTGTTAAATTGTTATTTGGGTGGATTTGATGCAAATGTAAATGAGTTATTTGTAGCCAGCTAACATGTGAAAGGTTCAGGAATTAGCAAGAAAAAATACATACAGAGCAGAGGTAGGAAAAAAATAGACATCTCGAAATTTTCTGCAAACAGCCATTTTTTAGACAGAAATATGTGCTCTTTAAAGGCGGTTAGGTAAATATTGTTTATGAAAATAATGAACATTAATCTGGTTTAGGAAATTTAATAATGAATTTTTTGAACAAACCCATGGCACAGCAATGGGTAACCCTTGTTGTTGTTGTTGTTGTAATTTGGTTTGGCCTCGGACCGTTAGGTCCATTAGCCACAGACTTTTTTTAAATTTATGTCTAGTGGTGTTTATGAGATCTATAAACAATAAATTTGCATCAAGTTATATCGCCAGCCAATTTTATTATCTTACACTATTTTTATACCTAATTAACTAATTTGTATTTTTTTTTTCTTTTATTTTTTTGTAATAAATTGTTTGTATACCTTTTTTATTATTTTTTTTAATACATATATCTCTTTTTTTTTTTTTTTCTTTTTTTTTTTTTGTTTTTTTTTCCGTTCCTTAGTGCCTTCTTTGTAAGACAAATTTTAAGGTTGGGTAACCCTTCTTACCCATTCATTGCAGACCTTTTCATGAGTAGATTTGAAACAGACCTAGTAATACTGGCAATAGAGAAATTGTTTCTGCACTAAACTACAGGAGTTATTAATCGGGGCGGCAAGGCCGCGGACGAGCCCTAAGGGAACAAAAAAAAAACAGGAGTTATTTTTTTTTTTTTTGATACATAGCTTCAGAATGATGTACTGAATGTAAAAACACTAAATCCTTACAAATTAGGAGGGCGGAAGTGCCGCCATTTTGAGAAAAACCGTTCCGGCCTATATCTCCGTAACCATGCACTTTAGACCAAAAATGGTAATGACCTTTATTATAGATAATTGTATTTGTCATCTTTTCTGTTAAATTTTTTTATCACTCTCCGTTTACAACTTATACGACTATTAGCATTCATTTATTGACTGTTTTACCTATATCTTTGTTAATAATTGTTTAAACAATAAAATGCTTATAACTTAACTATTCAATCGACAAATTTCCTACAACTTTTACTTAAGACTTTTTTTTCAAATTAATATTTTCAAAGTTATAATACGTTCATTTCAAAAATCCTGTGCCTAGACGGTTGACACCGGTATATGTATGTATGTATATATATATATATATATATATATATATATATATATATATATATATATATATATATATATATATATATATATATATATATATATATATATATATTGTTGCGTTTTCTCCGGGTTCTGGATAAGTGAGACTTTTTAATTTTAACAAAACAACTTTATTTACTCTCTAAATATGGATACAATAAAAGGTCTAGAATGTCTCTCTCACAAAACACTTAGTTTATCTGGCCTTACAATCACTAATTTGTACAAAAGTCACTACACTGAAACTACAGTCGCTACTCTATAACACTTCACACTAGTTACTGCTCCTTCGAGTCACTTCAACATTATCTAACTCAACTGCCTGGCTGGCTTGCTTTTGCCTTTATATACTCGCCGTACATCCACCTCGTTCTGGAGCATTCCATTCCAGAATGTTCCAGGACCTTCTTTTACTAGAAGGTTCTGTGAATACAGATCGGTCCCGTGTGTATATAGGGGGATGTATATACAGGATGATCCAAATGTGGTCATCACTCCTATGTTACACAAGAGGTGTTTCTCGTACTATAAGATCTCTCTGCGTATACAGCGTGTGAGGGTTCTCTGCGTATACAGGTGTATATACAGGGTGTTCGGAATGCGCAGACCTCAGTTATCCGTTCCGACGGGGTACAAGTTGGTAACTTCGTTATTTTTGGTCCTAGAGGGTTCAGACTTCGCCTGTGGGGGGGTCACCACAGGCACCCCCAGGGGGTGGGGAGGCGGTGTTGCCAGATTGTGCAAAAATTTCCAGATGTTGGGGAAGTTCTGGAGATGTGGCAACATCGCACCTACATCTATTGAAGTGCTTTGTAACACTATATATAAGGCCAGCTATTGGATGACTCAGTTTTCAAGCACAGACTGGCGTCAACCGTCTTGGCACAGGATTTTTGAAATTAACACGTTATAACTAAAAGGTGTAGAAAATTTGTCGATAGAAAAGTTTAGTTATAAGCGTTTTATTGTTTAAACAATTATTAACAAAGATATAGGTAAAAAAGTCAATAAATGAATCCTAATAGTCGTATAAGTTGTAAACGGTGAGTGATACAAGAAAAATTTAACAAAAAAGATGAGAAATCCAATTATCTACAATAAAGGTCATTACCATTTTTGGCTTAAAGTGCATGGTTACGGAGATATAGGCCGAAACGGTTTTTCTCAAAATGGCGGCACTTCCGCCCTCCTAATTTCTAAGGATTTAGTGTTTTTACATTCAGTACGTCATTCTGAACCTATGTATTAAAAAAAAATAACTTCTGTAGTTTAGTGCATTATGGACAAGAGTAACGGGCTCCTTTATTGCTTGTACTATAGCAAATTGTTTTCTTTTTTATTTTAGAGAAATAAATTATGTCTCGGCTACTAAGGTCATTGACATATATACATTATATAGAAAAACATTTTAGGTACAATGTAGGTGCATTAATAATATATGTGTTCCTGAACCAATAATTTATACAATACAACGGTTACAGTTATATGTGTTTATATAGTTCGCTATATTTTAAGAATTCTATTATGTTTTTTGGGGCTGCTGTTGCTAGGGTTACCATAGATATATTTTCGCCTAAAAACAACATTCTTTGGAGTCTGTTTAGTGCACTCTGTGACAATATGACTTGCTGAAAAGCTCACATTGCAGGTATCACAAACTGGTGGAATTTGTTGTTCCAATAGGTACTTGTGTGTGAGTGCTCTGTGTCCTATCCGGAGTCTTCTCAGGACGGCCAGCGATCTGCGACTTAGTATAGGTGGTTGGAATACCTCAATGGTTGGTGCTAGTTCATGCAGCTTGGTGGTTTATTTGCCATTTGTCGTAAATTACTGCTTTAACGTGTGGTCTTAATATTTTGTGGTATTGGCTTCTTACTGTCGTGTCTTCCGTGATCGCTCTTTTAGCAGCAGTATATGCCAGCTCATTGCCTATAATGCCGGAGTGTGAGGGTATCCAAACGTATGTAATGTGTGTGGATTGACGTTCAAGAACGTGAGCAGTATTTTGTATTTCCCTTGCTATATGGTTCTTGGTATATAGGCTACTTATTTCATCTAATGCCAATTTAGAGTCTGTGCAGATGACTATTCTCGTTGTACAGTTGGAAATGTCTTTGATACCCTTTATGGCTTGCAGAATTGTAAAAAGTCCAGCTGTGCCAATACTGATGTCTACGGGTAATTTAATAAGCTGCACAGAGGAGGGCAATGTCACTATCGCCTCACCAACCCCATGTTGATTTGGTTTTATCCGATTAGGCGTAGATATATTCTTTACAATGCTTACTTACGCACATAATATTAACTTACAATAGAGTTTTTCTTTTTTTTTTTAATATATACATGCTTACAAACATGGTAAATATAAAGTTACATACATACATATATAGCTTTTTTTCAGGTTATTTATGATTTTTTTTGCTTATATTCTATAAGGATGTATACTGGGACACATTTCTTGCCTTGGGGCCTATCTAGGCTAAGAGACACACTAAAGGGTCACGGTTAGAAGGGGTATACACGAGGATAAACAATAGGAGAACTAATTTACACTATATTTCTTTGTATTAGTCAATTGTTATTACTTTTTCGAAATAAAATTTGAATAACTCAATTTTCTATACACTTAGAAAGTCGAATTTTGGTAGATAGTAAGGTCTTTCCCAAGGCAACATATCCATCAAATCTCATTAAAATAGTTTTGTAATTTTCGGAGAATTTTTTTTCCGGAAAACCTTGTCCGATTTTTTTGGCTAACAAACTCATCCAAGCCATTAATAAAAGAAATGCACTTGCCGAGTTTCATGGAAATCTGTTAATTCTTTTTTGAGTTATCGGTTGGATACATTCATATATATATATATATATATATATATATATATATATATATATATATATATATATATATATATATATATGTATGTATATATATATATATATATATATATATATATATATATATATATATATATATATATATATATATATATATATATATATATATATATATATATAATTGAAACTGACCCCGGATTTGGGTTCTAGGCGTTCTAGTTTGCACTCATTTGAAAAAATGAGAGAATCAATACCTCTCTATTAGTGAATTTTCTTAAATAAAAATTCACTAATATAGTCGTAAAAAATAACCGCTCATAATCTTGATAACAATTTTTAGAAACAGGCATTTTTTTCGAATTTTTTTTCGTTATGATAACGTTCTAGAATAATTTTAAAACAAACTTTTCTTTATGTCTCTTTTATGTAGTAGATTAACCTCTCAAATTCTTAAGTTAATCAAAATGATACGCCATATTAAAGAACAAACGATTTTTTAAAATGAAAATCGACTTATCTCAATGCTTATTATTACATACATTGTCTCTATATTAAGAAAGAAGTACTGACAATTTACAAAATTGTTAGTTGGATGTACACAGTCTCTATTTTTTAACATTTTGTGTTATTTGGAGCTGTCGTGACACTATACTACTTGGTTCCGCACCGAGATGGCGATCCTGTTGTACATCTCACAATGTTTTAATGTTTGTGGCTTTAAAAACAACAGAAACGAAGCTTATTTGATTGATTTATAAGTGCAAATAGCATTACATATTGAAAACAATAATGTGAAAACAATTTAAAAAATTAGAGTATTAAAATATTTAAAAATTAATTATAAACTATGTTTAGATGCATATAATTTTACTTAAAATATCCTTTTGCATTTTAAAGCATCAATAAAAATATTTAGATTCAATCAGAATAAATTTTCATTTTACTTCCACATCGTCACAACGTGTGGAAGTATCGCATCATCGAAGGAAATTTTACAAATTTTGTTTCGCTTCGACGTCGTAAAAAGTATTAAAATATATAGAAAACATGATTTAGGAATGAATTTTTTTGTCTGTAGCAACGATAACTTTAGAACGAATTGGCATTCTTGCAGGTGGTATTGGACTTTTCCTTTACGTGATAGCAAAGGATTTTTTCACGTCCGAGGAGGTACCACCCCTTATATCAAAGAGACGGTGAAGTCCCAACGGACGTTTCCGGTTCTGGTGTATAAGTCGGTTTCCCTTATAAGCAAAAATGCTCTCCTTGTACAAAAGATTTCGGGGGTAAAATACCCCTCCATTAGGATCTCCGGGAGAGGGGTGTACAGGGGGCGCCAGCATCAAGATTTAACATATCTTTCTCGAATATATGTGGCTTAAATTCTATCTTGAACTCCGTCCACCATTTCCTCCAGGCTAATAGGCACCAACTCCTCTTCCCCACAGAAACCCAAATCAGTGCCAAAACAGCCACTAATCACCTTAATTTCCCGGGGTATGAGCTCCTTACTTCCTTTAGATTACATGGAGGCGTGTGCACATACGTCCGTAGCAATCTACCCTGCACCAGACTACTCAATCTAGAAGCTGGAAGAAAAGACATACCTTGGATGAAACTCCTCTCAGGGCTGCAACTAAATTCATCTGTTGCATTCACCGGTCACCTTCTGACAACAACTTTGTCCAGCTCTTCGACTACCTTTTTGAGAAAACCGACCCTGTGATTTCTGAATGTTCTTCCTCCCAGGTCACTATTCTTGGTGCCTTCAATGTCCATAACAAGGAATGGCTAGGATCTTCAAAAACCGATCCACAAGGAAGAGCAGCGGAGGCCTTTGCAGTCAGCAATTCTCTAACCAATATGGTTCAGCAACCTACTTGCTTTCCTCGCATCCCAACACACAGCTCAAATCCCTTGGATCTCCTTCTTACTACAAAACCTGAATGCTATAAGATATCAGTCACTGCCCCACTTGGTCGCGCAGACCACGGCGTGGTCACTGCTTCCTCCGCAATGCAACCCGAAGTCACACAATCATCACACCCACGTATCGTTTGACATTACAACTGGGAAGAAATGCGGGATTACTTTTCCTCATTTCCATGGGCGTCTGTCTGCTTCTCTCATCCTGACCCCTCTGATATCTCACAAAACGTCACCGAAATTATCCAAATTGGCATGGAGTTATTTATGCCACGTACACAGAAAATTTCTTCAGCCACTTAAAAGCCCTGGTTCTCTAAATCCTCTGACAAGGCCAGACTTGAAAAGGTGAAAGCTCACAAAACGCTTCTACACAATCCCAGTCAAGAAAACCGTCAAGCATTTAACGACGCAAAAAACCGCTATGTCCGCATTCTTTCTGAGGCAAAATCTCGTTTAATAACCACATCGAAAACAAAGTCCTCTCAAGCTCCAACGGCAGCAAACCCTTCTGGACTCTTGCTAAATCTCTATTGGGAATAATTTCTGCAAGCGCACGTTTCCACCTCTTGCTTCGGGGGATGAAATTGTTTCTACCACCGTGGGAAGGCTAAACTTTTTGCCTCCTTGTTCTGTGGATCTCCAAAAAATATTAGACTGGGGAAGTAGAAATCTTGTACAATCCAACTCCACCAAATCTCAGTCTTGCTTTCTATCTCATAAGAGATACACCAGCCCTAGACCCATCACAATGAACAACCAAGTTATTCAAAGTAATGAGTCCTTTTCACTTGTTGGCATTTCTGTGGATCGAAATTTCAATTGGCACCAACATGTCACATCAATTGCAGAAGCGGCTGCTAACAAATTAGGTTTCCTCTTCCGGGCTCGAAAATACTTTTCACCAGCTAATCTCTATACCTTATATACTTCACAAATAAGGTCAAACCTCGAATACTGCTCCCACATCTGGGGTGCCGCTGCAGCTTCTACACTCGCTGTCCTGGACTCCATTCAGAAGAGAGCTATACGTCTCATCGGTGACCCTACCCTCACCCAAAGTCTGCCATCCCTTGCCCACCGACGTGCCGTTGGTGACCTCTCTCTCTTTTATAGATATCTGAATGGGAACTGCTCAGAGGAGCTTTCTTCAATAGTTCATCTACCTGCTGCCCCCAACAGATCTATCAGGGGAACAGAGCGAATGCACCTTTCTACTGTCCAGGTCACCACACATAGAACATCTTGTTATGCCCGCTCTTTTGTTCCGAGGACTTCCAAGTTGTGGAATTCCTTGCTGGCACATGTTTTTCCTTCTCCTCCAAACCTTCAAGTCCAGAATTGCCTCTTTCCTCCTTGTCGACACCCACGGTACGATAGTATTTAGGCTGTAAGCCCTCGTGGTGTGCTGTTGATATATTTAAGAAAATCGTCTTCAAATTTGGTATACAGTTAGCACTCGACAAACAAACGGTTCGGATTGTTTTTGGGTAAAATCGCTGTAAGGAGAGGGGATGAATGGGGGTGATTTGGTGAAAATTGACATTTTTTCGTTAAAATTAGAGTGATAGAATGTTTTAGGGTTTATTTATTAGAAAACTTTTAATTCCATCAAACATCTGATATTCTGTGCTGAAATTAAATTAGGGGTTGAATGTGTGGGGGTGGAATATTGTTGACGAAAATTTCGATATATTTTTTTGCTAAGACGGAGTAAAAAGTCTGAAAAGATATAGAAAACTTGATTCTGAAACGAAAATTGTTTTGTCTGTCGGTCTGTCCGTCGGTCGGGCTGTCGGCATGTACGTCTGTCTGTTAATAGGCGCAATAACTTTCGAGCGAATTGAGATATCATCTTCAAATTTGGTATGCAGTTAGTACCCGACAAAGGAACCCTTCGATTTGTATAGTATTTTGATTTTGTGTTATTCCCAATTATTAGTTTGGCATATTAATGCTGTTGGATTGTTTATTTAAAATAAATATATCTAATGGCTACACATGGCATGAGTTAAATGCGTTTTGCAAATATTTCGGATTCAACACGCTATGATCTATAGATATACATAAAATAAGTGATTTATTTTAAATCCTGGTAACAACTTGTCACCAATTCGCGACGCGTATAATTTTAGAAGAAGCGCCTGTGCCCTGCAGTTGCGTGAGGTCGCGGCATCATTTGACTTAATTACTTTAATTACATACAAATGTCAAGTGTGTACTAATCGTTAAGATCCCGGCGGAAAATTAAGTGAAAATATTGGCACGGGCCCGTATCATGAGCCTAATGATCCTAGAAAGTTTCGGACCATGTGTACGCCAGTGTCTCAACTGTCTACAGTCCATTTGTCATCAAGTTGGCTCTTATGGCGCATATGTGACAACTCGTGTTGCGATAGTTGTATATATATATATATATATATATATATATATATATATATATATATATATATATATATATATATATATATATATATATATATATATATATATATATATATATATAAGGTGAAGAGCAGCAGAAAAGTACTGCTGAGCTTTTACTAATTGAGATAATTGAATTTCGTTTTTATCATATCTTAACTGCCCTTTAATTACATATTGTGAAAATACTTACTGATTAGATAGGTGTACCAATTGTCTGTGACAGGCCAAACATGCATTTTTTTAAATGGAACATGGTATTCTCTATCGGTTTTCAGGTCCCACATAAAATGGTACGTACTTTATTATAAGCATACCATGTGTCAAAAATGAATGGTTTCTATTTAATTTTTTTTTCGGAAATCATTATTAAATTTATTGGACAATATTTATATTAATATCAAATAAATAGTTTTGAAATTTCCTACTATTAATACCAGAGAGTAATCTGTATTGGTAATGGAACAACGTTCGATAACTTCTAAAGATTACGCAATATAGACCGACCAATTTAGACAAACTCAATCTCAATCTCCAAGAAGACGAATTCTTGCAAATGGTTTTTGTACTTGGAGAATTCGAACAAAAATATGTTCCTGCAAGAAGAGTTTCTAGACAGCGTTATCCTGAAGTATGGCTACTATCTTCCAAAGACTTTCGGAAAGTTTTATTAAGATTTTAAACAACCGGTTGTGTTACACGTGAGAAGAGGCCAGTTCACAATAAAAGTGTAACATGTTGAGGAAAATCCGCTTGTTAGTACGCGTAATATTAGCAGAAATTTAAATATTTCCCAATCATCTGTCAGTAGAATATTACTCCATCATCGTTACAATCCGTACCATATACAACTACACCAAGGATCGCATAGTAGTGATTTCATTGAGCGAGTTTTATGTCAAAAGATAGAAGATCTAATAGGAAATCAACCTACTTCTTTAAATTACATTTTGTTTAGTGATGAGGCTAGATTTAAAAGCAACGGCTTACTGAATAGGCATAATATGCATTATTGCTCAACAGAAAACCCACACTGGATGAGATAACTTGATTATCAAAATTGAGAGTCGTTGAACGTTTGGGGCGCTGTTCTAAATAATCATATGATTGGATAATTTTTCTTTGATGGGCCACTTACAGAAGAAATCTATCAAGAATTTCTTATACAAGAGCTACCTTCTTTAATGGATAACGTTTCCTTAAATATCAGGCAAAATTTATGGTTTCAAAAGATGGCACGCCACCCACTATCACAGAGAAGTTAGGCGCTTTTAAAATTTTTGGCGGCAAAATAAATGGATAGGGAAGGAAGGATGCGTTTCTTGGCCAGCGCGCTCCCAAGACTTGACACTGATAGACTTGGAGATATGTTAAAAATATGGTGTATGCTGAAGCGCCAACCACAGCCGAAAATATGAAGAAAAGAATAGAAAGATCGTTTCAAACAATATCCACAGAAATGTTAGAAAATTGTAGACAAAACTTTCTAAAGCGTATACGACTTCATATAAGAGAGAATGGACGAATTATTGAACATTTGTTAAATTAAGTTATATTTATTTTGTAATTTTGATTATTTTTTCATTTGTTTATTATTTACCGTGTCACAATATCATTAAAATAAAGCCTTCTTTTGAGTGCGGTATATTTGTGTTTAGCAACTGACATTAGATTATTGACGATAAATGACAATAACAAATGTGTATATCAGAGTTTGTTAATAAAAAGACATCTATTTTAGGCATTAATTCAAGGCCATATGACTGAATATTCAAATCACTCCAAAACAGTAGACTTTAAGTGCAGGGTGTTCTTATACTAATCAAAAGAGAATTAAAACCTGCATCGAACGAAATCGTAAAAAAAGTCTAAGACGCAGCAAGTGCGTTATGGTAGTGAATTTTCATAAAAATGATCTGGCACAAAATATTTTATTATAACTTTTTTTTCTTGTAACATAGAAATCTAAATTTTGGTGTATAGTTTACTTTTGATATCGTAAACCTACCTACCAAATTTGGTTATCATAGATTTTTTATTTTTTAAGATAAAAATTTTTTTCAAATGAAAACTCAAAATTTTTCCGGAAAACCTCGTCCGATTTTTCTGATTAACGAACCTATCAAAGACATTTACAAAAGGAAGGTACATGCCAAATTTTTTTTAAAATCGGCTTATTATTCTTTGAGATAAAAATTTTTTTCGAATGAAAACTCAAAATTTTCCCGGAAAACCTCGTATGATTTTCCTGACTAACAAACGTATCAAGGCCATTTACAAAAGGAAGGTACGTGCCAAATTTTATTAAAATCGGCTTATTACTTTTTGAGATAAGAATTTTTTTCTAATGAAAACTCAAAATTTTCCCGGAAAACCTCGTCCGATTTTCCTGTATAACGAACTTATCCAAGCTATTTACAAAAGAAACGTACGTGCCAAATTTTATCAAAATCGGCCCATTATTTTTTGAGTTATCGGTGTGATATATATATATATATATATATATATATATATATATAAAAAATATATATATATATATATATATATATATATATATATATATATATATATATATATATATATATATATATATATATATATATATATAAACATAAAAAAATTGAAACTGACCCCGGATATGGGTTCTAGGGGTCCTAGTTCGCGCTCATTTGCAAAAAATTTTTCAAAATTCAAAAGTCGGGATCTCCCCATTAGTGAATTTTTTCTACGAAAATTCACTAATACAGGGTGTTCTATTTAAAATAACAATATTATCGCGGATTGAATTTGTCTAAATTAGTCGGTCTATACTGCGCACACTGCAGATGTTATCGAACGTTTGTTCCATTACCAATACAGTATTACTCTCTGGTATTTACTGAAGAAAATTTCAAACTATCTGTTTGATATTAATTTAAATATTGTCAATAAGTTTAATGATGATTTTCGAAAAAAAGTTATAAAATGAAATATCTCGGAAACCGTTCATTTTTGATACATGGTGTGCTTATAATAACGTACGTACCATCTCATGTGGAACCTGAAAATGGACAAAAAAGTACCATGTTCCATTTAAAAATATGCATGTTCGGTCTGTCACAGAAAATTGGGACAGCCTATGTATCAGTAAGTAAGATATGGTAAAAACGAAATTCAATTATCTCAGTTAGTAAACACTCTGCAGTACTTACCCATTTCGTTGACTCATATATATATATATATATATATATATATATATATATATATATATATATATATATATATATATATATATATATATATATATATATATATAATTCTTCTTTTTTACGAGAGTTGGTATATATCTATTTTCAGTGATGCCGAATGCAGTGGCGTTCATATTTTCTTCTAAAACACCGCTCTAACCCTTTTTTCCATTTTTAGACAGAAAAACTGCATTCGTTGGCATTGGCCAGGTGATAGTATATTTTTCGCAGCATTTATAAAGTTTGTCATCTCATATCTTTTGATCTTTTGTACATCAAAAGCGAATTATAAACACAAAAGTTACAGGGGTGCTTCCATCTAAAATGGGTCACACTGTATATTATGAAAATGTATATAAGTACACGGCATATTACATATCATAGATAATCGTATCAAAAAACAATTCATTTTCGTGGCAAGAGTTGGAATTTATAAATTAGCTAGTAACTAAGTCTATATCTGTCAAACTGTTAGAAGTTTTAACACCAGATAGAAAGAATATATTTCTGCATTTAGAAAGAACTACGCTGTCAAATCTACAATTTCAAAACATATTCTCGACTCAACTTAGACTCGCAGTACATAACCGCATAGGGCCACTACATTTTAGTAATGACAAGCGGAAATTTGATTTCTTTGAAGCTGTAGAGATAAAAAAGTACATAAACGACAATAAATACCTAACTTAAATGAACAAACTGATTTGATTGAATTCCTTTTCTTGGAAAGTCTTCTTAATCAAATATATCAAACAGGATACGTCCAACTCTATTAAAATAATTGTAATAATGTAATAAATTGATATATGTCATATTTTAGTTATATAGAACCTGCTTCTATTGCTGTTATTGTAATTAGTTATTTTATTATTATGATCCTGCTTGTGGTTTATTATCACCAAGTAGTATAAATATGAAGTAACGAAAAGAACAAGTAAAGAATTTTCTAAACAATTCCATTACAAATTTGTTCTCCTCATAACCTTGTCTCTGACCTTACAGTAGCAACTTTATGGCCCACAAGGGGAAATATCATCGGTTTCAGGAAGCCCCAGTGCTGAACACACAGCTTCAAGCTAAATTTAAAATTGCAAAGCTTGTGTTTTACCGTTTCTAATTCTTCTTAGAACGTGAGTGTTATTCAACCTCTAATAACCAAGCTGCTCTTGTATAAATGAAACTAAATGGTCTACCATTTGTGACCATTTAGTTTCGAATTACACTGTGTGTGTTTGTACGTCTGTACCACACAGGGGGTGACAAATTTTTCGCTCCGTATGCCGTCTTATCGACAGTCTTCATAATGTGCTCAAAAGTGTTGTAGAATAACTAAATCTAGACAAATGATCCTGTACAAAAGATGGTATAATAGGGATTTGTTTAGGTGTTTACGACACAAACGTTGAGATCTGTCAATATAGGTACAATCGGATTTTATAATAGGTGATAATTTACTGGGCGTTTGAATTTTTTGTGTTAGTGCGGAAGTGTAACTAATTTTGTTTTTGATGCTCTAATACACAGAATTACCTGTTGTACAAGCTGATTTGTCATATCTTGATATATCTATAAATGCATTGTGTGCATTTTTATATTTTTGGTGTCACTAAGTGAAGATTGGAACCTGTGACGAGCACTGATAAGTACACATTGGAGAATCCAATTCATCTGACGATCGTTTTGCCAACAAAGGTTAGAGTCATCAGAGGATCATCATCATATACATTCTCTGATGAAGCTTTTTATTCATAAGAGTCTGGACGCAGCAAGTGCGTTATGGTAGTGAATTTTCAAAAAAATGTTTTTAATTGCAAATATGTTTTCTTAAGGAGAGCAGACTTCAAATTTGCTTACCAGTATAACCTGTATAAGCGAAACATAATGTATCACATTTCATCAAAATAACTTTATTGTTTGAAAATGTACACATATTTTCCGAAAATGAACTTAAAATGTACACGAAAAAACAGTTTTTCCGGCCAACGAACCTTATAGGTTAATAGAAAATTGAGCTATTCAAATTTGTAGTATTTAATGAAAATTCGCTACCATAAAGCTCTTGCTGCGTCCAGAATTTCTTTTCTTACAGGCATGCATTATATTTCGATGGAAAATTCAATAATATAAGGCGTGTTTGATTTAAAAAAAAGAAATTTTTTATCACCAACGACTTATGGGTCACCCTGCGATTGTAGAAACATTTTTTAAGATGAAGGTCAAGACACCCTGTAATTAACGTATACATTTTTTTGTATCTTGTATAATAACGGATATATTGAGCTTTATTGATTTTTTACGAAAATTCGCTAAAAATTATATACCTACCCTTTAACAATAAACCCTATTGCTAAAACTACTGCCGAAGCATCAGAGAAAGGGTCTATTAGAAATGAATTTTCTGGAAATATTTTTGTAAAGTGAAGGACAATGGCGGTTGAAGCTGAGACCTCAGGGTTTGTAAAACATTCTTCTCGTGACATTTTCTCTACACACCCCGTATTAGTTTCAGGTTCTTTACCTCAACATTGCCAATTTTTAAGTTTTAAATGCGGACTTTGACGTTTGGAGGAAAACTCCTTTTTTTACTTTAAATGCCTCTAACTTTTTTGTCTTTTACCTTACAGATCTAAATTTTGGTACGTAATTTACTTTTAATGATGTAAATCCGCGTACGAAATTTGGGTCGATTGTGCTGGCCAGCTTATCCAAGCGACTTACAAGATGGAGGTATCCACCAAATTTTATCAAAATCGGCTCATTATTTTTTGAGTTATCGGTGTGATAGTTATATATAAACTTATAAATATATTTATAAATATAAAAATTGATTCATGTGTGTCCTCATCAGGACATACCTGAAACAAAGCATCTTCCAGGTTAAACACCTGGGACCCAGATATAGAATCAACTCAGCAACGGCTGGCCTATCTCCCCTCTGCTGTAGAATATATTTATTGCAGACATACCGACACCGCCACAAAACGTGACACACGCACTGTACACAAACGACACTACCATCCTCAGTAGCTCCACCTAGCTGATGATAATAACCCAACGTCTGCAAACTGCCGCAGACGAGCTGCAAGACTAGTATAGGAAATCATGTTTAGCCAGAACTCCCGATAAATGTTCAGCAGTCCTATTTTCCAAGAGAAGACACACACCTCACGAACCGGTATTATTAGACAACAGCATAATTCCCTGGCAAGACTTCGCCAAATACCTCAGGATTTTCCTGGACAGACGCTTAACATTGCGCCCCCATGCCTAATATACCCGACAGAAAGCGTCGATGTTCACCTCGAAGCTCTTTCCACTACTTAACAGAAATTCCAAATTGCCCATGAACAATAAACTGCTCATGTACAACGTCATAATTCGGGCAGCCTTGACCTATGCATCTCCCGCATAGGTCACTGCGGCCAACACACACACATCAATATCCTTTAAATCGCCCAGAATAAAAAGCTGACAATGGTTACCGCAGCACCATGGTTTGTCAGAAACAATCAGATTCACTCTGATCTGAAAATGCCATCAATACTTGAGTTTATAACTCAACCATCCACTACTTAGTTGGCCAAAATCGCTTGTCATCCAAATGATCTCATCATCGATTATGATCAGCAACTTTCAGCAAGGCAAGCGTCCAAAGCTTATCCTGGCCTGATAACGCCCCTGCGGCAAACAGAATGGAAACATTCAAAATTCCAAAGTCATGTGTGAAATCATTCCGACGGAGGTATGGACCAATGTCCAGGGAGAGGGAGGTTTGGTGGGTGTGAGCCCCACACTACCCCAAATTCCCACACACTACGCTGTGTCGTTGAGGGCATCTGTTAGATATTCCTCACTCCCGTTCAAAAAAAAAAAAAAACTCACATTGTAAATAAATCCATCCACACATATGTCATATCAAGACAAACCTCTTTCTATTAACCAGTGAAAGCTACTTCTGTAGGTATTTAATATCCATCTCTTTAGCTTTGTCTTAAAAAGTCTCATTGTAAACAGCTATTTGATTCAGTGCAGCCAGATAAGTGGTCTTCAAATTTGTATGTAGCTATTTGATTTCCAAATGAACGGAGTTATATATATATATATATATATATATATATATATATATATATATATATATATATATATATATATATATATATATATATGCACAATACAAGAAATAGGATTAAAGAAAAGACAGCAAGAACAAAATAAATGGACTGCGATCCGTTGCAATGGAATCGATTGCATAAAGTATGCTGAGGATACACCCCTGATAGGAGAAGCAAAAAAAGTGTTTAAATGTAGCAAAATATATAAGGGGATTTATGACAATTTAACTACAGACTATGAGAAAAAGGGAAAGACAAAGAAAGGTGGTTATGGTTTATATGTGGTGTAATTTTTAGTGAATTTTCTTTAAAAAAAGTCACTAATGAGGATATCCCGACTTTTGAATTTTGAAAAAATTTCTTCAAATGAGCGCTATTTAGGACCCCCGAAACCCAAATCCGAGGTCAGTTTCAGACTTTATATGTTTATATATATATATATATATATATATATATATATATATATATATATATATATATATATATATATATATATATATATATATATATATTACTATTATTATGTTTATTATTATGTTTATTACCTTCAATTATACAATATGCCTATACAAAAAGTCTAAGACTTGTGGTGTATAATAACACCAATTTTGATAAAACTTGGTGAGTACCTTCCTTTTGCAAGTGGCTTGGATAAGTTAGTCAGCCAGGAAAATCCGCCGAGGTTTTCTCGGAAATTTTTGTGTTTTCTTTCGAAAAAAAAATTGAAAAAAATTTATATCTCCAAAATTAACAACGTAAGGTAAACCAAATTTCATACGCAGGTTTATATAATTATAGGCAAGTTACCTACCAAAATTTAGCTCCGTAGGTTAAAGGACAAAAAGTTACAGGCATTCAAAGAAAAATAAATTTGGGTTTTCCTCAAAACGTCAAAATCGCGATTTTAAACGTCAAAATTGGTGAGTACCTTCCTTTTGCAAGTGGCTTGGATAAGTTCGTTAGCCAGGAAAATCCGCCGAGATTTTCCCGGAAAATTTTGTGTTTTCTTTCGAAAAAAATTTATATCTCCAAAATTAACAAAGTAAGGGCAACCAAATTTGGTAAGCTGGTTTATATCGTTATAGGTGTGCTACCTACCAAAATTTAGCTCTGAAGGTCAAAAGACTAAAAGTTATGGGCATTTAAAGAAAAATAAATTGGGGGTTTTCCTCAAAACGTCAAAGTGACAATTTAAAACGTCAAAATTCGCAACATTTAGGCAAATAACTTGAATCTAATACGGGCTATGGAAAGAAAATGTCTCAAGAAGAATGTTTTACAAACACCGAAGTCTTAGTTTCAACCGTCATTGTCCTTCATTTTACTAAAATATTTCCAGAAAATTCATTTCAAATAGACCCTTTCTCTGATGCTTGGCAGTAGCCCTGGCTATAGAGTTTATCGTTTAATGGTATATAATTTTTGTCGAATTTTCGTAAAAAATCAATAAAGCTCAATATATCCGTTATTATACAAGATATGAAAAAATATTGTATACATTAATTATACGGTGTATTGAGCTACATCTTAAAAAAAAATATTGCGACAATCACAGGGTGGCCCATAAGTCGTTGGTGATATAAATAATATTTTTTAAGTCGAAAACGTTTTATGTTTTTGCATTTCCCATCGAAATATAATGCATGTTTGTAAGTTAAGAAATTTTGGAGGCAGCAAGTGCGTTATGGTTGCGAATTTTGATTAAATGCTTCATATTTGAAAAGCTCAATTTGCTATTAACCTATAAGGTTGACCAAGAAACGGATTTTTTCGGTTACACTTTAAGTTTACTTCTGGAAATTTCTGTACGTTTTCAAACAATCAAGTTATTTTGATGAAACATGGCACATTGTTTTTACTATATATGTTATACTGGTAATCAAATTTGATGCCTGCTTTCTGAAAAAAAAAACACACACATATTTGCTATTAAAAACATTTTAATTAAAATTCACTACCATAACGCACTTGCTGCGTCCCGAACTGTTGTTAACATTGAGAAACAATGGACTTTAGAGCAACTTATTAATTTATATAGAAACAGCTGACTGACTAATATAAAGCTGTACAAATAAGAGAATCTTAGTAGGAAGTTATTTTGTTCTTAGTTATTTTATTTAATTTGTTAATATTTTATATATAGTTTTATAGTTTTATTTATTTTTTGCATTTTATATGACTGAATAAAGATTTTATGAAAAAAAAAGAATGCTCAATGTGCTGGGTGGTGAGTTTAAAAGAATCAAACTGAAAATCAATATGATAAAAACAAAATTATTTAGGGTAAGAGAGGGTAGGACTGCGACCATGTATATTGCATTGTTCACATCCGTCACAATAGGACCAAATATATTGGCGCGAAAATATCAAATGGTTTGTTCACATTGGATCGACCGGATCTAAATGCTTGAATTAGATTTAAATGAGAATGAGATTAATTGGTTTAGAAAGACCAGAATGGTGGTTCAAAATACCCGTTTAAATAACTCAAGAAGGATCAGAGGAATTGTTCTTTGTGTGTGCAGACTTTTAATGAGTACACGTGGCGTTAAAACAACAACGATTTTAATATTACAAAGTTACAAATTTAGACAAAAAATAATTATTGAATTGTGCTCCAGTATTGATAAATACAAGGAAAAGTAACTTACAAACGTAGGTAGGTTGCCGTAATCAGCACGTGGAGGATATCGCTGGTATCTAGGGGGGTCTTTCAAGGAGTCCAACGCTGTCCACGTGTCCAGATGATAACGTGGACTTCGATGTCTTGAGGCCGCTTGCACGTGGTCGAATGGATTTCTAATTACGGATCAGCCTCTTCTTCGAACAAGGTTCGCTGACCTGTCCACGTGTCTAGGTGAAAACTGGGTTTTGATGTCTTGATGATGAAGAAGTGTTGGTTGTGAGTCAGGCGATCTCCTTACGGTGCCCCCTGACCGCTAGATGAGGACGTTAAGTTTCGTATTACCGCAGCATACTCAACTATTATACTGTATCTGACTACCGCTCACGGTTAAGCTGTTCTTGCTACAACCCTTATCGAAGGCTAGGTGATGATGAAGACGTGTCGCGGGTCAGGCGATCTTCCTACGATGCTCCCTGACGGCTGGACGACGACGAAGTGACAAAGTTCTTGCATTCAATCTAACTGCTTCCTTTGCTTGCTGCCTCTTGATGACACTTGTCACATGTGCACCACTGTCGGTACCTTAACTCCTGACGGCTGTTGCAGGGGTTAACTGCGGTTTGTAGAGTAAGAATGAACAGGGTTGGACTCAGGGAGATTAAGAGTGAGGATTCGAAAAATATTAGAACACAACAGATATAAATATAAACGACCAACAATTGAACAAATAGAACTCTTTAAGTTCCTTGAGAATATTATTACAGCTAATGGTAAGTGTAATAGAGAGCTAAGAGAGACGATTGCGATGGTAAAGCAAGCATTCGATAGGTAACATATTTCTCTCACTAATAAACACTTTAACTTGGACTAAGAAACATATTTATCAAGTCATATGTATTGGCCGTTTATAACCGAAAGCGCTGTACATACGAGTACAAAATCGAATTTATTTGTAAGCAAGAGTACCATTAATATAAAAATGACTAAGCATTTCCAACGTGCTTCAATTTAAATTCTTCTGAATCCCAGTTTGAGTTTTCTATAAAACCGACCAAAGATCCAAACCAATAACTTGACAGAATTCATCAAGGAATGTCAAATAAAACAAAAAGCAACTAGCCTTCTTCAAATTTATATTATTTGTTGTTTTGTTATATTGTATTTAAGATAACCAGAGTCCAGCTTCTTGTGCTAGACGTAAGAATGACATGGCTCAAAAGTAAAGCAATAAAAAAAATCTTTAGTTTTTTCATGGTAACCAGTATATCCAACTAACCAACAGCTTTAGATAATCAGATCCAGTCGTCTGTGACCCGTTATTGGGAATTATTCATTCATACTTGAATTTTTATTACAAAACATTTATTAGCTCTCTCATAGTGTTTAAAATCAAACGTTCAATAGTTTAGGTATTTTCCCACGTATTATATTTCCTGCATTGATTGTTGTCCGAACTTTCATCTCATTTTTGCCGCTAGTCAGTCTCGTTGCGGCTGCGGCGAATTTTGTTTCACTTGGACGATAACAAAATGTAAATTAGAAATCGATATAATGCTGCGCTGGTAGCCGACAATGGAGAACACAGATACTCGCGATCGATTGAAAAAATCATTTAACAGAAGCTGTGTTCCCATAGTTACATGGTAATAGTTGCGATAATGTATAATATAACATCAAAGTCAAAAAGTTAAGTAAGTCGGGAAAAAATCTGGTGTTGGAGTAATTGAAATACATTGTTGTTATGTCGTGAGCGTTTTTGCTATATGTAGAAAGTCTCGCTTAAATAATCAACACCACGTTTTTTTTCTGTTGATAACTTATATGTTTAGAACATTTCCGCAAAGTTATCTCATAAACGATTTCTTGGTGACTGTCTTAGCAAAAACCTGACGCACTAACTGCGTTCGTGATCACAGTTTGAAGGCGATGTCACCTTGTCATCGCCATCGTCAATCTCTGTCTCCAGCAGCTCTTTTCGTTTCTTGTAGCTTCTGTAGTTCATCATTTGGTTCACAGTTTTTTCACAGTACTTTTCCTCTTGATCTATCTGTCACCTTTTTTTGCAAGTATATGTCCCTTAAGTAATGTTAGAAAATTATGTCTCAGGATATATAAATATATTTTGCTTTCCTCCTCTCCATACATTTGGGTAAGCATCGTTCTTCTCTCACCTTTTCTATCACACTTTTATTCGCCTTTCTATCAGTGGTCCCCTGTGGGTCTGGGGACTAACTAAAAGAATAGGCCCAAGGTACCTCCTGCCTGTCGTACGAGGTCAAGCAGGTGGTAGTGGACTTTTCCTTTACGTGATAGTAAAGGATTTTTTCACACCCGAGGATGTACCACCCCTTACATCAAGGGGTCGGTGAAGTCCCAACGGACGTTTTTCGGTTCTGGTGTATGAATCGGTTTCCCTTATAAACAAAAATGATGATGGCTCCTCCATGTACAAAAGATTCCGGAGATAAAATACCCCTCCATTCGGATCTCCGGGAGAGGGGTGTACAGGGGGTGCCGGCATCAAGATTTAACATATCCTTCTCGAATATATGTGGCCTAAATTCTAACCTGAACTCCGTCCACCATTTCCTCCAGGCTAATAGGCCTCAACTCCTCTTCCTCAGCGAAACTCATATCAGTGCCAAAACAGCCACTAATCACCTTAATTTCCCGGGGTATGAGCTCCTTACTTCCTTTAGATTGCATGGAGGCGTGTGCGCATACGTCCGTAGCAATCTACCCTGCACCAGACTCCCCAATTTAGAAGCTGGAAGAAAAGACATACTTTGGATGAAACTCTTTCTCAGGGCTGCAACTAAATTCATCTGTTGCATTTACCGGTCACCTTCTGACAACAACTTTGTCCAGATCTTCGACTAGCTTTATGAAAAAACCGACCATCTGATTTCTGAATATCCTTTCTCCTAGGTCACTATTCTTGGTGACTTCAATGTCCATAATAAGGAATGGCTAGGATCTTCAAAAACCGATTCACAAGGGAAAGCAGCGGAGGCCTTTGCAGTCAGCAATCCTTTAGCCAATATGGTTCAGCAACCTACTTACTTTCCTCGCATCCCAACACACAGTTCAAATCCCTTGGATCTCTTTCTTACTACAAAACCTGAATGCTATAAGATATAAGTCACCGCCCCCCATGGTCGCTCAGACCACGGCATGGTCACTGCTTCCTGCGCAATGCAACCCGAGGTCACACAGTCATCACACCCACGTATCGTTTGGCACTACAACTTCGCGAACTGGGACGAAATGTGGATTACTTTTCCTCATTTCCATGGGCATCTGTCTGCTTCTCTCATCACCGAACCTATCCAAGCTGGCATGGAATTATTTATTCCACGTACACAGAAAACCTCTTCAGCTACTCAAAGGCCCAGGTTCTCTAAATCCTGTGACTTGAAAAGGTCAAAGCTCATAAAACGCTTCTACACAATCCCAGTCAAGAAAACCATCAAGCATTTAACGACACAAGAAACCGCTATGTCCGCATTCTTTCTGAGGCAAAAAACTCGTTTGATAACCACATAAAAATCAAAGTCCTCTCTAGCTCCAACGGCAGAAAACCCTTCTGGTCTCTTGCTAAATCTATTGGGAATAATTTCTGCAAGAGCACGTTCCCACCTCTTGTTTCAGGGGATGAAATTGTTTCTACCGCCCTGGACAAGGCTGAACTTTTTGCCTGGTTGTTCGCCGGCAATTCTACTCTCAACCCACCTCCAAATGTTCAATATCATTTTCAAAACTAAAAAGGTACGAAAGATGCTCTCTCCTCTCCTCTCTGCCGCTTTACACTCGCTATCCCGGACTCCATTCAGAAGAGAGCTATACGTCTCATCGGTGATCCTACCCTCACCCAAAGGCTGCCATCCCTTGGCCACCGACGTTTCGTTGGTGACACCTCTTTCTCTCTCTCTCTTATAGATATCTGCACGGGCACTGCTCAGAGCAGCTTTCTTCCATAGTTCCTCCACCTGCCAGGGGAACAGAGCGAATGCACCCTTTTACTGTCCAGGTCACCAGACATAGAACATCTTGTTATGCCCGCTCTTTTGTCCCGAGGACTTCCAAGTTGTGGAATTCCTTGCCGGCGCATATTTTTCCTTCTCCTCCGAACCTCCAAACCCTCAAGTCCAGAATTAACAAGTTTCCTCTTTCCTCCTTGTCGACACCCACGGTACGATAGTATTTAGGCTGTAAGCCCTCGTGGTGTGTTGTTGAAATATAAAAAAAGGGTACCTTGTCTTTGCCTTTTTTTCCACTGCTCATATTTCAAAAACTTCTATTTTCTTAATTAATTTATTTATTAGCGAATTTCCTTTAAAACATTCGGTTAGAGTGTTGTATCAATTGTGAGACTTGAAAAAAAGTAATCAAGCAAGCGCGCTGTAAAACCTCTAGAACCCATCTTAAAGGTCAGTTAAAATTTTTATAGGTCAGAATCACAATTCCACAAGTAGATCGCGCATCCCTATGTAAACACCTAGAGAGCGAGCGCGCAAACATATAAGAGAGAAGGACTTACGTATTTTCGCAATGACCCGACAAGGTCAGGCAGTGTGTGTAGGCAGAAAGGACGACTTTAGCATGTACTAATGTTATGGAATGGCTGGTTATTTCAAGGGTTTAATTTATTTCACCATAACAAACCATTCAGAATATTATTGATAACGTGTACTTTGTGTATTAGTGAATTTTCTTAAAAAAAATTCACTAATGAGGAGATCTCGACTTTTGAATTTTGAAAAAATTTCTTCAAATGAGCGCTATTTAGGACCCCTGGAACCCAAATCCGAGGTCGGTTTCAGACTTTATATGTTTATATATATATATATATATATATATATATATATATATATATATATATATATATATATATATATATATATATATATATATATATATATATATATATATATATATATATATGTTTATGTATTTATGTGTCACACCTATAACTAAAAAAATAATGGACCGATTTTGATAAAATTTGGTGAGTACCTTCCTTTTGCGAGTGGCTTGGATAAGTTCGTTATCCAGGAAAATCCGCCGAGGTTTTCCCGGAAAATTTTGTGTTTTTTTTCGAAAAAAATCGAAAAAAATTTATATCTCCGGAATTAACAAAGTAAGGGCAACGAAATTTGGTACACGGGTTTATATCGTTATGTAAGTTATGTAAGCTACCTACCAAAATTTAGCGCTGTCAGTTAAAGGACAAAAAAGTTACAGGCATTTAAAGAAAAATAAATTTGGGTTTTCCTCAAAACGTCAAAGTCGCGATTTTAAACGTCAAAATTGTTAATATTTAGGCAATGAACCTGAAATTAATATGATCTATGGAAGGAAAATGTCTCAAGAATAATGTTTAAATCATTAAAGCGCAATATTTCCGTTATTATTCAAGTTACGAAAAAAAGTTGTATACATTAATTGTAGGGTGTCTTAAGCTACATCTTAAAAAATATTTCCACAATTACAGGCTGACCCATAAGTCGTTGGTGATACAAATTTTCTTTTTTTTTAGTGAATTTTTTTAATCGAACACGCCCTATGTTATTGCATTTTTGTATTTTCCATCGAAATATAATACATCTTTGTAAGAAAAGAAATTCGGGACGCAGCAAGTGCGTTATGGTAGCGAATTTTCATTAAATGCTTCAAATTGTGAATCAATTTGCTATTAACCTATAAGGTTGACCAGAAAACCAGTTTTTTCGGGAAAAATTTAAGTTTACTTTCGGAAATTTTTGTACATTTTCAAACGATAAAGTTATTTTGATGAAACATGGCACATTGTTTCTAATATATAAATTATACTGGTAACCAAATTTGGTGCCTGCTTTTTTAAAAAAACATATTTGCTATTAGAAACATTTTTATGAAAATTCACTACCATAACGCACTTGCTGCGTCCAGAGTTTTTTATAATATTTTTTAGAGTACTTATATAGGAGAACAGCAACAAATTTCATGAAAGTTAAAATTCTAGACGCAGCAAGTGCATCAAGGTAGCGAATTTCCATTAAATGCTTCAAATTTGAATAACTCAATTTGCTATATACTTTAAAAAAAATCACTAACGGGACGCAGCAAGTGCGTTATGGTAGTGAATTTTCATAAAACTATTTTTTAATAGCAATAATGTGTGTTTTTTTAAGAAAGCAGGCATCAAATTTGGTTACCAGTATAATCTATATAGTAAAAACAATGTGCCATGTTTCATCAAAATAACTTTATTGTTTGAAAATGTACAATAATTTCCGAAAGTAAACTTAAAGTGTTCCCGAAAAAACTCGTTTTTTGGTCAACCTTATAGGTTAATAGCAAATTGAGCTATTAAAATATTAAGCATTTGATCAAAATTCGCTACCATAACGCACTTATTGCGTCCAGAATTTTTGTTGTTATAAACATGCATTATATTTCGATGGAAAATGCAAAAATGCAATAACATAAGGCGTGTTTGATTAAAAAAAAAAAAGAAAATGTGTATCAACAACGACTTATGGGCCAACCTGTAATTGTAGAAATAATTTTTTAAGATGTAGCTCAAGACACCCTATAATTAATATATACAATTTTTTTTCATATCTGGTATAATAACAGATATATTGAGCTTTATTGATTTTTTTTACGAAAATTCTACAAAAATTATATACTATTAACGATAAACTCTATAGCTAAGACTACTGCCAAGCGTCAGAGAAGGGGTCTATTTGAAATGAATTTTCTGGAAACATTTTATTAAAATGAAGGACAATGACGGTTGAAACTAAGACTTCAGGGTTTGTAAAACATTCTTCTTGAGACATTTTATTTCCATAGCCCGTATTAGATTCAAGTTCTTTTCCTAAATGTTGCCAATTTTGACGTTTAAATCGCAACTTTGACGTTTTGTGAAAAACCCCAATTTATTTTTGTTTAAATGCCTATAACTCTTTTGTCTTTCGACCTACAGAGCTAAATTTTGGTAGGTATATAATATAAACCCGCGTATAAAGTTTGGTTGCCCTTACTTTGTTAATTTTGGAGATATAAATTTTTTTCGAAAGAAAACACAAAATTTTCCGGAAAAACCTTGTCGGATTTTCCTGGATAACGAACATATCCAAGCCACTTGCAAAAGGAAGGTACTCACCAATTTTGACGTTTAAAATCGCGATTTTGACGTTTTGAGATGAACCAAATTTATTTTTCTTTGAATGCCTGTAACTTTTTTGTCCTTTAACCTACGGAGCTAAATTTTGGTAGGTAACTTGCCCCTAATGATATAAACCCGCGTATGAAATTTGGTTTTTTTTTTTTTTGTTCCCTCAGGGCTCGTCCGCGGCCTTGCCGCCCCGATAGCACCGCAACCCTTGGTTGATTGTGCATACCCCTAGTCTTACTCCACCCATTCCAAAATCACTGTGCCTTGAACTAGTCTGCACAGCGATTGGTAGGGTGAAGTTTTATATTGCTCTGTCTCCGGTCTAGAGTGACCGTAGATCAGTTGTCTTTTCCGGTCCAGAGCTATACACTCGCACAAGATGTGCTGGGCTGATTCCTCCCCCTCGCCGCAGAGTCTGCATGCGAGGTCCCCTTCGAACCGCCCCATTTTATGTAGGTGTTTCTTGACGGCCATGTGTCCCGTCAAGAGACCTGTTGTGTTTCTGAGCTGTCCTCTGCTAAGGTTTAGCAGCTCCACAGCTCTCTTTGAACTGGGTCCGTCAATTATTGACTTCCCATGTCTGAGCCCTGGACAGTCCGCCCAGTACACCTTGTGTTGGTTTCTGACCCAGGACTTAATGGCTCCCCTGGCAGTGCTCTTTGACACGCCCAGAGCCGGTTCTGGTCCCATAAATGGTTCTGCTGACCCCCTCTTTGCGAGACTGTCAGCTTCTTCATTGCCTTTGACCCCCGAGTGACCCGGCACCCAGATGAGGGTCACCTCATTCTGCCCAGCCAGGTCGCTCGTCTCGTCTCGGCACTCACTCACCAGCCAGGAATTTACCCGTGGGCTACTTAGTGCCTTAAGGGCTGCCTGGCTGTCTGTGGCTATGAGGATCCGCTTGTTGGTGTAGCCCCTCCTCTTGTTCTCCCGCACACAGTGCAGGATGGCGTACATCTCGGCCTGAAACACCGTTGCATGGGCTCCGAGGGAAATACTGTGACTTACCCTCGGTCCTTCCGAGTAAACACCTGCCCCCGTCCCACGCTCCCCGCCAGATCCGTCCGTGAACCAGACGAGCGCGTCCCGTGGTATGCCCGGTGTCTCCTCCCGCCATGCCCCGCGATCAGGGATTTCCACTGTGAAGTTGTTTTCCCTGCACATTCGCGGGCTCGCGAAGTCTGACCTCATTTCAAGCATGGGTTCCTTCACGATCTCCTGAATTTTGCAGTGGCCCCTGAAGCCTGGGTTGATCTTCAGTCTACCATTGCAGGCTAGTCTGTATAGTCCTAGCCTGGCCTCTCCCATAATAACGAAGTGTAGGGGGGGTAGATCCAGCAACACCTCCATGGCGGCTGTTGGGGTTGAAGACATGGCCCCTGTGATGCCTAGGCAAGCCATCCTTTGGATCTTGCCTAGTTTTTGTTTGGCACTGGATTGTGTCACCTTAGGCCACCAGACCAGTGCCGCATATGTTAACGATGGTCTGACCACCCTTGTGTACAGCCAGTGGGCCATACTAGGTCTTAGTCCCCACGTTTTTCCATATAGCCGCCTAGTGACGGCTAAGGTCATGACTGCCTTACGCAGTATTTTTCCAATGTGACCATTCCAGGTTAGCTTAGAGTCCAATACGACCCCAAGATATTTTACCTCCCTGGCCATTGGAACGCTCCTACCGTATAGAGTGAGAGTTCTGTGGCTTTCACACTTCCTCCTCCTCGTAAACGGCACGACGGTTGCTTTCTCGGGGCTCACCCCGAGCCCTTGATCAACCGTCCACCCTTCCACCACTTTCAGTGCAGTCTGCATACGCTCCCACACTGCCTCTGTGACCTTTCCTCGGACTATGATGACAATGTCGTCCGCATAGCCCTGTACCTCATACCCCCCTCCCGAGAGCCTCCCCAGCAGGCCGTCCACGACTAGACACCAGAGCAAGGGAGACAGAACGCTCCCCTGCGGACACCCCGCCGCGACCCCCGCCAGCAGAGTCCCTCCCGCGAGTGTGGTGAACACCGCCCTGTCCCTGAGCATGGAACCGATCCACCTGCAGCAGGTCTCCTCTATTCCACGCTCCCGGGCAGCTGCCAGAACCGATCCGAACGAGGTGTTGCTAAAGGCCCCCTCTATGTCTAGGAAGGCCCCCAGCGCCACCTCCTTGTTCTCCAGCGTATTCTCCAGTTTCAGCACCAGTTGGTGCAGTGCTGTTTCTGTTGAGAATCCTGCTCTGTATGCATATTGTCCGCAGTGTAGAGGATATGCTTCCAGTACACCGCCCCTAATGTGCCGGTCGAGCAGTTTTTCCACTGTTTTCAGCAAGAAGGACATGAGACTTATTGGCCTCAGGGACTTTGCCTGGTCTGTTGGACGCCCAGGTTTAGGAATAAATACAACCCTGGCCAGTCTCCATGCCCTCGGAATGTACCCCAGAGCCAGGCTGGCCCTCATAATGAGGGTAAGCACCGGCGCCAGTATATCTATCCCCTGTTGGAGCATGATGGGCATTATTCCATCAAATCCCGGCGATTTGTATGGCTTAAAGCTGTTAATGGCCCATCTGATTTTGCTCCAGGTAACCACCTCTTTAGCGACTGTCCAGTCTACTCTAGATGCCCGCCTATAAGGCGCCTCTATTTCTGAGTGTTCCCAGTCCGGAGATGATTGGTTTATTATGTTACAGCCGGGGAAGTGCGTCTGGAGTAAAATTTCCATAGTTTCCTCCCCCGAGCTTGTAAAGCCTCCCGTGGGTGTTCTAAGGGAGCCTATGTTAGTCTGAGGGCCCTTAGACAGGATCTTGTGTAGTCGAGCACTCTCGGACGTGTTTTCCACTTCTTCGCAGTGCCTCCTCCACGACTCCTTCTTGGCGTCCCTCAGTCTTTTGTTATAGGTCGATAGGGCCTGTCTATATTCATCCCATGCTCCCGACCTTTTGGCCGCGTTAAACAGCTTACGAACCTGCGTCCTCCTTTGCCTGAGGTCCTCGTTCCACCATGGGACGTTCCTGGTGGACACCCTCATTTTCAGGGGGCAGTTGGCGTTATAGGCCGAGGTAATTGCGTCTCGCAATTGGACTGCTGCAATCTCGAGGTCTATTGAATCCCTTATGGCCCTCTCAACCCCCCGCAGTTCCACAGCTAGGTCTGCCCTGTAGGCTTCCCAGTCCGCCTTGCGGGGGTCCCGGTACCATACCGTTTCTCTTTCGACTTTGGCGATTTCAAACCGGATGTATCTGTGGTCTGAGCTACTCACTTCCCCAGACACAGACCAGCTTTTAACAAAGTCACCCAGAAACTGGGTGGAAACTGTTAGGTCTAAAACCCTCACGCCGTGTTGTGACGAATGTCGGTTTATTACCTCTATTCAATATGTCTAAATTAAATTTCATAAAGAATTGTAAAAGTGCCTCACCCCTAGAGTTTGTGTCCGAGCTACCCCACAACTCATGGTGCGCATTCGCATCCATGCCGATGATGGTCTGCCATCCACCTGCTCTGCTACCCACCATCAGCTGCTCCAATTCGTTGGGTGGAGGAGGGTCCGTGCTGTCCCCTGGCAGATAGGCTGACGCGACAGTAATGTCCCTCAGCCCATCCGCTCCTCCACATCGGATTTTGATCGTTGCCAGGTCCCTGGAACAGAAATTCATTAGAGGGAGAAACTCTATCCCTTCCCTGACAAAAATGCAGGCCCTCGGATTCTCGCTGGACCTGCTGTAGATGAGCTTTCCATTAGCTCCGCCGAGTCCCTTGATCTCTCCTTTGTAGGAGTACGGTTCCTGGATGAGGGCCACATCCGTGTTCCTCAGAGCCATTAGTAGTCCGGCCGTGGCTGCCCTACTGTGTTGGAGGTTGACCTGAAGGAACCTAAGTCCCATTAACCCTTAATTGCTTCCCCAGTGGGCGGAAGCTAACCCTTCCCATGCCCCAGAATGCCTTGAAGGAGGTTCCTTCAAGGGCTCTGTAAGATGTCGGGTCGATCGAGAAGGCGAGCGTCTGTCCTTTCTCCTCTGCCTTCCTGCTTAGAACCGACCAGTGTTGCGTCCCCAGTTCAGGGTTCTGGATCTTAAGTCTGCTGATCACCGTCTCCTGCGGGACGGTGTCAGGGATCCGTACGAGGACCTTGCGTCTCTTTGGGAGTTCCTTGGGCTCGACGGCTGTCAAGTCCGCCCCCTCCCAAATCTGACCGAGGCCCCCGATCGTTTTCCGCAGCCAGTCCCGCGACTGCGGGCCGGCACAGGTTATCCAGAGGATGCCCCCCGTCAGGCGCGTCCGGTGGAACTGAGGCGGGCTCTCCCCTTCCTGAAGAGAGTCCACTGCAGCTACCACCGCAGCCTGGATCAGGTCCGCCTTCCCCTGGTCTAGCGTGACCTCAGGATGGCGTCTGTCAATCACCGCCATCCCGAGGCCCTCCGCAGCCTCCCTGTAAGAGCCAGTCTGCGCCGGTGTTCCGGCCTTAGTTCCTTTGGGAGGTCTGTCTGTAGTAGGCGTGCTAGAGCCAGAGCGCGGCGTCTTCCGACTCGCACTCTCCTCTTGCGCCTTTACAGGCACCCTGGCCCTTTTGGAACGTCTGTCTGTAGTGGGCGTGCTAGAGTTCGAGCGCGTCCTCTTCTGACCCGCACTCCCCTCTTGCGCCTTTACAGGTTTCTCGACCGTCCAGGTCCCGTCCGCCATTTTTTGCGCCCTCCGGAGCTTCTTTCTTTGCGCCCCGGAAAGACGCTTGGACTGCCGGGGCAGTCCCTCTACTCTAACAGTAGAGTCCTCACTGGTGGAGGGGCCCCCGGAGTCCGCGGAGCTCGCCGCCCTCCGGTGGGACCCAGCCTCCAGCTTGGGTGTCGGGGACAGGTCTCTGGCCGAAGCTACCCCCTGATCCCCGTATCTACGCCGGTCGTGGGACCTCCAGAGTCCGCTGCCGCACCCTGCCTCGTCTCCGTTTCCGGGATAGACTCAAGGCTCAAGTCTGTAGCCGGAGCCACTCCTCGAGCCTCATTGGTTTTGGTTTTATATGTATTTATAATCTTCATGTTGTTCCCACGAGAATGGGGGAAATACTGTCCACACCATCAGAACCCCCTGTGTGGTGCAAGGCGGGTTACTCTGGAGGGTTGCCTGGTACTCCAGAGGTTCCGTTCACGACACCATCGCCCTGGTGCCATCCATCCATAGGCACGGGTCACGTGACACCGTAGATTGGGGGAGTTTAGTTCGACCTCCTTGTCTAGATCCGTCATGTTTAGTTATTAGCAGGGTCACCTCGTGCAGGATGCGGATTTTTACCGCGCATGACGGTCTTGGGGAAAGCTTCATCGGGAGTTTATGTTGTTATTTCCACTTCCTCAGCTTGCCCCCTGGAGTCCTTTGGCCCGCGACTCCTTAACCCCATGAAATTTGGTTGCCCTTACTTTGTTAATTTTGGAGATATAAATTTTTTTCGATTTTTTTCGAAAGGAAACACAAAATTTTCCGGGAAAACCTCGGCGGATTTTCCTGGCTAACGAACTTATCCAAGCGACTTGCAAAAGGAAGGTATGTGCCAAATTTTATCAAAATCGGTCCATTATTTTTTAAGTTATAGGTGTGACACATAAATAAATATATATATATATATATATATATATATATATATATATATATATATATATATATATATATATATATATATATATATATATATATATGTATATATATATATATATATATATATATATATATATATATATATGTATATATATATATATATATATATATATATATATATATATATATATATATATATATATATATATATATATATATATATATATATATATATATATATATATATATATAAACATATAAAGTCTGAAACTGACCTCGGATTTGGGTTCCGGGGGTCCTAAATAGCGCTCATTTGAAGAAATTTTTTCAAAATTCGAAAGTCGGGATCTCCTCATTAGTGAATTTTTTTAAAGAAAGTTCACTAAAATGAATTTGGTTTATAGTACCTAGTAAAGTCTTTACCAGGGCGACATATCTACCAAATTCAAGCAACATAACTTTTAGCAATGAACCGATTTTAATGAAACCTGGCGCGTATGTTCTTTTAGTAAATGGCTTGGAGAGTTTGTTAGCCAGGGAAATCTGACTAGTTATTCCGAAAAAAATTTGTATCTTCGAAAATAGCAAAGATATTTTAACCAAATTTGATCCGCAAGTTGCTCATATATAGAGTATGGCGTATAGCATATACCAAAATTTTGCTCTCTAGATTGAAAAAATATATGAGGATTTAAAGAAAAAAATGGGGCGCAATATAGATCAAAGGAGGTCGAAATAAAAATATAATATGTATTATAATTTTTTATTTAACAAAATAAATTTAAAACACCTCATGGAAAAAAGTATGGATTACCCCTAAAAATTACGTTTTTTTAACGCTTCACGAAAAGACGTCAATTTAGTTTTGATTAGCCTACTTTTTCATCTAATTCATTTGTTTTTTCACTGACGGCCGTCAAGGTTATGACGTCATCGACATTTTGTTGAATTGTAGTATGCGGCTTGTGATACATCATTTGAAAGCTCTTATCTCGCACAGAATGTTTCTAAATTTTTGCGCGATTCTATCATGCATTTCTAAAATGGCGACCTTTTTTTTTCCAAAATAAAAAATGTTTCTTAAAGTAAGAATAAATGATTAAATTATGTGATCTCATTGTGAAGGCATCTGTTGAATACAGTTTTAAATTATCAATATCAGCACGTTTTGTCTGTTTTGTTATAAAAAAATAATTAAATAACATATCCCGAAATTTTGACGAGCAGTTTAGTAGCTTTGACAAAGAGTATGCAAACAACAAAGCATTAGTTACACTCTACCCTGATTCATATTATCCCGATTTATCCAGTCCCGAAATTTGGCTACAACAAGATGGTGTTCCAGCACATTATGCTAGAGAAGTTCGAGACTATCTTAATCTGATATTTTCGAAAAAATGGATTGGTCGGCAAGGTCCCGTTGGACGGCCAGCCAGATCACCTGATATGACACCTCAATCCAAGGTGTTTTTAAATCGTCCAAGAATAATTGATGACTTAAAATGCCACATTAAAAATCGAAATGAGAAAAATTTTACCAGAAACAATACACAATGTTAAGAAGAGTTTGTTTCTAGACTTGGACATTGTCAAATAGGTAACGGACAACACTTTCAGCACTTAATGAAATAGTATATTCATTTATCAATCGCAGGTCATCCCTATTGTTATTTGTATATTCCATTTGACATACATATTTTCTTTGTCGTGTTCCTCTTTTGTCTTCTTATTTAACAAAATGGCACTAGTACTACTCTGATTTAGTTCAATTGATTATCTAAAACCAGGTTCGATGATTTTCTTTAAAGAAATAAAAGCACACAATTTTGTCGTTTATTCTTAGTTGATTAAACATTTTTGTCTAGAAAAAAAGGTCGTCATTTTTAAAATGCGTGATAGAACGGCGACAAATTTTAGCAGCATACTGTGCGAGATGAGGCCTTTCAAAGACCATACGTTTTGCAGAAAGTGCGTTATGGTAGCGCATTTTCATCAACTTCTTTCAAATTAAAAAAAAAAAATGTCTCAATCAATAAATCCAACTTTGGTACGTAACAAGAACTTAGTAAAGGCAACACGTGTAACGGAATTTCATCAAAACTAATTTATCGTCTTCGGAGATACATTTTTTTACTTTTCGACAATATTTAATACTTAAAAAATTGTATGAAAATTCGCTACTATAACGCGTTTGTTGCGCCCATATGTTGCAATTTTCTATAAAGCTAGAGACATAAAATTTGGTACGACTAGAATCTATAAAGGAAACTTACGTTCAGAATTGTACTAAAATAACTTTATTTTCAAAGATAAAAATGTTTTCGGAAGAAAATACTAACATTTTACCAGAAAAGCTAGTACGATTGGACTGGGCTAACTAATTTATCTAAGCTATTTACAAAATGGACGATACCTGCCAAATTCATCATAATCTTCTTTTCGTTAATTATCGCTTGGATGAGTTTGTTAGCCAACCAAATCAAAACAGATTTGTATTTTCGAGACTAAATGTTTTGTTATTTTTCGTGATTTGAAATATTTTAATGGAAATTCGCTACCATAAAGCACTTTCTACTTGATATATATATATATATATATATATATATATATATATATATATATATATATATATATATATATATATATATATATATATATATATCACACCGATAACTCAAGAAAAGAATCATCCGATTTTAATCAAATTTGGTGAGTACCTTCCTTTTGCTAGTGGCTTCAACAGGTTCGTTAGCCAGGAAAATGTGCCCAGGTTTTCCCGGAAAATGTTGTGTTTTCTTTCGGAAAAAAATTATGTCTCCAAAGATAAAAAAGTAAGGACAACCAAATTTGGTACGCGTGTTTGTGTGTGGAGTGACCCACGTACCAATATTTAGGTCTGTAAGTTGACGGATAAAAAAATAAACGTCATTTGCGATTTGAAACGTCAAAACTGGCAACATTTGGGCAAAGAACCTGAATGTGCAGATTATGTAAAGAAAATGTCACAATAAGAGTGTTCTGCAAACCCTTAAGTTTCAGCTCCAAACGCCATTTTCCTTCATGTTACTAAAATATTTACAGAAAATTAATTTCAAATAGACGCTTACTCTGAAACTTTGGCTGTAGGTTTAGTTAAGTTGATGCTTTGGGTGTAGGTCTAGTTAAGTTTATGGTTTAAAGGTCTATAATTTTTAGCTAATTTTCGTAGAAAAAAATTCGTTATTTAGGAGACCGCGACTTTTCAATTTTAAAAAGATTTCTTCAAATGAGCGCAAAGTAGGCCCACTAGAATCCATATCCGGGTTTACTTTCAGTTTTGATCTGTTTGCATATATACAAGGTGACGCATTTCTAAGGTAAAGCTCGCTTATATTTGTTAATTATAGGGTGTCTTAAGCTGCATCTTATAAAAATATTTTGCTAATCACAGGATTGTCCATAAGTCGTTGGTGATCCCTACAATTGGTTTTTTCAAACACCCTTATATTATTGCATTTTTTATCGAAATATTTTCCATGTTTGTAAGAAAGAAAATCGAGACTTAGTAAGTGCGTTTTGGTAGCGAATTTTAATAACTCAATTTAGTATTAACCTAAGGTTTGTTGGCTAGGAAACCAGTTTTCTCGGAAACATTTTAAACTTATTTTCGGAAAATTGTTGTACATTTTCAAACAATAAGTAATTTTGATAAAATATGGTACATTGTTCGTACTGTATAGGCTATACCGGTAACCAGATTGATGCCTGCTTGCATTAGAGTGACGTATTTGCTATTAAAAACATTTTTATGAAAATTCACTTACATAACGCATTTGCTGCGTCCAGACTTTTTAATTATCATATTGAACAATGTGAGTGATTTTATAATTTAAACAATGTTATAATCGGTAATGAAAGGATTTAATTGGGTCGTATTTTCAATTAAATAGATCCAGGTTATCGCAGCGGGCTCTCTGTTCATCCCCGATTCTGACATATTCCCAGCCTGGTCACAGGTTTATTGTGGACACGGACGCGAGCAATGTTGGTATTGGAGGTGTTCTTTTGTAAGAACAGGGAGGCCAAGAGAAGGTTGTAGGGTATTTCAGTAAGGCCTTTCCAAAGCAGAAAAGACCTATTGCGTGACGAGGAAAAAACTTCTTGCTATTATCAAGACGTTGGAGCATTTTCACAAATATCTATATCGTCAAGAATTTCTCCTGAGAACCGACCACGCTTCCCTATCCTGGCTTCTTCAATTTAAAAATCCAGTGGGGCAGATGGCGAGGTAGCTTGAACGCCTTCAAGAGTACAATTTTACCATCGAACATCGCCCTAGATGACAGCACGGCAATGCCGACGCCCTATCTAGGAGACCTCGCCCACCAAAATGCAAGCATGCACCTATGCCGAAAACAAAGAAGGATTGAATCTCGAAGTGTGTAGGAGGACAATGGTGCAACCCGTTCATCGATGGGACCCGCAGAGGTTAATGGAGGACCAAAAAGAGGGCCCTGATATTCAACCAATCTACAGATGGAAGGAGACTTGCCACGAAAGATCCACTTGGTCAGAAGTTAGTGATAAAAGCGTTGCCACCAAAAGTTGCTGGGTCCAGTGGGACTTCATTGAAATCGAAGGTAATCTTCTGGTCAGGCATTGGGAGTCAGAGGATGGAACCCGCATATTGAAGCAAATAATCCTTCCGCGACCAAGAGTTAGGGAGGTAATCAAGGAGATCCATGGCAGGGCAGGTGGAGGCCATTTAGGAGTAAGAAAACTTTGGAAAATGTCAGCGAACGTTTTTATTGGTTACGATGTAGAGCTGATGTGGAAGAATGGTGCAAAACCTGCCAAGCGTGTGCATCCAGTAAGGACCTAAATCAGAAACCAGGTGGCGAATGAAGCAGTACAACGTGGGAGCCCCTTTCGAAAGAATTGCAATCGACATAGCTGGTCCTTTCCCTAGAACAGACGCAGGAAATCGCTATATGCTTGTAGGCATGGATTATTTTAGCAAGTGGCCAGAAGTGTTTGCGGTCCCGAATCAAGAGGCCACCACCGTCGCAGAAGTATTGGTGAATGAGTTTTTCTGTAGATTTGGCGCACCACTAGTGCTCCATTCTGACCAAGGGCGCAACTTGGAGTCGGCTATATTCCAGAAGGTTTGTGAGCTTATGGGAATCAGGAAAACGAGAACTACACCCTCAATCTGACGGAATGGTGGAAAGATTCAATGCTACTTTGGAGTCCCACTTAAGAATATTTGTCAATGAACACCAGACGGATTGGGACCGGCACATTCCACTATTTCTACTGGCATACCGCTCGACTGTACATGAGACTAGCGGACATACACCAACCAGTGTGGTTTTTGGGCGAGAGTTAAGACTTCCTCCTGATCTCATATTTGGAAAACCCACATATGCTCCACGGTCAACTGATGAATACATAAAACATTTGGAAATAAGAATAGAAGCAATAGACTCTGCTGTCAGAATGCATATACGACTAGAAAGCGACCGCATGCAGACCCGTTATGAGGTGCGAGCTAATTCATTTGGTTTTAAAGAAGGAGATCGTGTAAGGGACGGTCACCGAAACTACATAAATTATGGGAAGGTCCTTATAAGGTGGTCAAAAGAAACAATGACGTTGTCTATTGAAATCATAGGAACCCGAAGAGCAATATGAAGGTGGTCCATATGCACATTATCGCAATTTCAAGAAATGTCAGAATTCGACCGGGACGATCGAATATAAGAGGGAGGCAATGTCACATTTGTCTATGAGAATTAAGTTTATGGACTTTGTTATTTCTACGGTCAGATGTCGGGTATAAAGTGTGTTGGTAAGAGCGAACACTGTGAAATTATATATCTAGAAGGGACCAGAAGTGACAGGTGTAGAAAAGTGTAGAAGATCTAGAATATCTATGGAGACTATCAATAGACGAACGGTACATAGAGTGAGTTAGTTCAGTATTGAATTAGTGTGGTGCATAGTAAGTGATCATAGAATATAGTTCTATGGACATTTAGTAATAGAGATATAGTTGGTTATAATAAATTAGTAGTTTGCAAAGCTGCGTTTTGTTAGTCAACAAATCCAGAGCCCCGTAGAACGTAACAATATATATATATATATATATATATATATATATATATATATATATATATATATATATATATATATATATATATATATATATATATATATATATATATATATATACATATATATATGAGACATACTTGGTTCTCGGGTTAAACCGCGTCCAGAATTTATGGAAACTCTACGTTTCGGCTCCTGTTTTGAAGCCATTTTCAAGAGGTAAAGGAAATATGTAAGGACACTCTAAGGCCTCAATCTGTCTACTCCTCAGAGTAATGGACAAAGGTGGGTAAAGGAAATATGTAAGGACACTCTAAGGCCTCAATCTGCCTACTCCTTAGAGTGGTGGACAAAGGTGGGTAAAGGAAATATGTGAGGACCCTCTAAGGCCTCAATCTGCCTACTCCTTAGAGTGGTGGACAAAGGTGGGTAAAGGAAATATGTAAGGACACTCTAAGGTCTCAATCTGCCTACTCCTTAGAGTGGTGGACAAAGGTAGGTAAAGGAAATATGTAAGGACACTCTAAGGCCTCAATCTGCCTACTCCTTAAAGCGGTGAACAAAGGTGGGTTGGGTTGTTGTAGCTCGATTACGGGACCTCAAACTGCCTACTCCCCAAATATCGCCGGAGATCGTCTGTGAGGTCTCAGTGTGTTCAATCCTAGGCCTCAGAGAGATCTGGCAGTTCGTTGCAAGTCTTGTCTTATATATGTCGTTCCGTCTACCTGCTTCGTTATCAGTGAAAGTAGTGGGGTCACCGTCAATTAAGTGGGGGGCTTTGGTCACGGTACTTAGAGGAGGATTAAGAGGGTCACCGGCATTGGTTGAGGTAGATAATGATGCAATAAAATTGTCTGTCGAATTTATTTTCTTTTTGTGTGTGTTGTAAAGAAGATATAATAGGTTTCCAAGTAGTCGGAAGGCGGAGACCATCATCTCGCTTATTTAAACAATCAGGACGTTTTTCAATCTCGATTGCTTCGCGGATAATTCTCGTTTTGAAATTGCAATTATATATATATATATATATATATATATATATATATATATATATATATATATATATATATATATATATATATAAATTGAAACTGACTGGATATGGGTTCTAGGGGGCCTAGTTCGCGCTCATTGGAAGAAAATTTTTCAAAAGTGAATTTCTCTTTATTATTTTTTTTTTAAAGAAAATGAACGAAAAACAGTAATGTTAAGAAAAAAAACTAACCACGCCATAGATACGTAAAAAAACTAAAACGATTCATTTTTACCATTTTGACAAGTTGTCAGACAAATGAAATACAAGGGGTACTTGAAAATGCAATATTTTTTAATATCGCCCTGTAACTGGGAAACTAAGAAGTATATGGCAATTTTGTTTGCGGCATCTTTCGTTTCACAAAAAAGTAGTTCCGGTTGGCAAAAACGGCAAGGTTCTATGTTTACTAATAACCGAAATACCCAGCAATTGCAACCAAAATGGGATACCGTACTTCCCTTAGATCTTATTTGTGACTGAAAAGCAAACACTAAATATGTCGTTTAACTTCACAGCTAGAAAGGCGACATTGAATGAGGGCAAGTTTATATGCCATAAGCACAAATTCACATTAGATAAATATAGCGCGGTACGTTCAAATATGCTGTAATGATGAACATTCCAACTCGCCTACCATGCCGACCAGCCCGTCGCTCCCCTAAACCTTTGTTTTGATATGTATCTTTCCATTGCAACAAAGATGACAAAAAAGAAATGCTTAATGTAAAATGAATTTAACGACGTATCACAAATCTTACACTACTTAAATATGCTCGTGTTTGTTAATAGATAGAAATACTTAAAGGAAAATGAGCGATGTACGAGGGCGGCAGTTTTAAGTTTTTGCCCCACCTGAAAAAGATGCAAGATGCTGGTCTTATAACTTTAGCAAGTAGATATACTTTGAGGAATAACACTTCTTTGATTTGAAAACTATGAAAGGAATGTTTGCAGTTTCTTTCTATTAGCAAGCCTTAGAGAACAATTTCATTGTCTATTACTTATCATGTAGAACATTATACAGCTAAATCCAGTAAGTTATTTTAATGGTTGAGTAAGAATGTCTGCAAGAACCTTCTGCATTTGCTTATAAACTATTTACATCATCATCCACATGAATGCATACCAAGATGCAGATGAAGTTCTCATGCCGAACTGACACGATAGTGTTCGTTTTATTCCCTTTGCGAATTAATCACATAAAAGCGAAAAAAAATTCCATTTCCCACGTTAATATCGGAAGAAAAAAAGAGGACGGCTTACTTTTACCGTATTTAAGGTAAAATAATTATCTTCGGTCTCGTATTTGTTTGCATAGCGTTAATAAAATGACCGGATAAAAACTATGATCATTTCGAAGCATGAAGCTGGACGGTTTTGCGTCATACCGACGGAGTATAACTGTCTCTATGGCAACCAGGACCGAACTGGATGACGGCGGTGGTGAGATTACTTCCGGGGTCAATGCAGTTAATTTACTTAGACTTATATCAAACGCCAATCAAATATCCTACAGTGTGCATAATTCAGGGACGCAAAATAATAAAATTCTTACTTGACAAAGTTGAAAAGTCCTAAGGCAGCAAGTGCATTATGGTAGCGGATTTAGAAATGGTTTTTTTCTTCAACCCCTAAATAATTTTAAAACTTGTTACGTTATTTCACAGTTTCTTTCGTTATTTACAGGTTTATTTAACGTTATTTTATGCACTTTTGATGTAGGGAAATTTAGATAAGAATCGACTGTTTTGTTTCCTAGTTTGTAGTTTTTACTTAAATATTAGCTCTCTTTTATAGAAACAAACCTTAAGCATTTAGTAGTGGCATTACAGTGTTGTGTTGTGTGTGTTTTTAGTGAATTTCCATTAAGAAAATTCACTAATAGAGAGGTATCGATGGTAAGACTTTTGCAAAATTTGTTCAAATGAGCGCGAATTTGGGCCTTTAGAACCCATATCCAAGGTCGGTTTTGATTTTTGTATGTTTATATATATATATATATATATATATATATATATATATATATATATATATATATATATATATATATATATATATATATATATATATATATATATATATATATATATATATATATATATATATATATATATACAGGCTGTTTCAAAAAACATGCACCATCGCTCGTGGGGCAATTCCTTACTAAAAAATAAGAAAGAAAGTTACTGTGCACATGGGCCCGGAAACGCATAGTTTCCAATATACAGGGAGTTGAATTTTATTTTTATTTTTTATTTTTTTATAAATAATTTCAAAACCACTGGATTGATTTTAATGAAACTTGGAACTTGAAAGTGTATTATGAAAGTGCATATTTTCAAGTGAGAATCTGCTTACAACTGCGTCAGTGGCGTGCGTACGGGGCAACTGTAAAAATTCATTTGGGGAAAAATATGTGCGCCACTGTCTTTTTCCAATTTTGATACATCAGTTATGAAGCTTATTACATAAGCCACAAAAGCTGCCTCTTGGTATTTTTTCGTTCAGGGTATCCCCTAGGAGATATGATTAATTTTATAAAAAGGGGCAAAGTACCGATTAGTCGGCGTAATAATAATAATAATAATAATAATAATAATAATAATAATAATAATAATAATAATAATAATAATAATAATAATAATAATAATAATAATAATAATAATAATAATAATAATAATAATAATAATAATAATAATAATAATAATAATAATAATAATAATAATAATAATAATAATAATAATAATAATAATAATAATAATAATAATAATAATATATGTTTACTGCAACCATAAGAATATGAAAAACAAAACATACAGTAAACATTACAGCAATAAACGTGCAAATAACTAACCTACGTAAAACTTATTGGTGATAAACATTGAAATGAATATTACAAACATTGATAAAAAATGATAAATAAAAAATAAAAATAAAAAATAAAAAAAGTAATCGTAAAGACACCATGATTTTTCCAAACTCTTGTTTTTTGTACATTACTCAATTGACTTTAATAACAAAGCTAAAGAAAATGTTGAAAGTGACCACCATTAGCGTCGTTACAATTATTTAACCTTCTGCGCAAAGATCTTCTTACTCTTCTGCAAATATTTTGATCTTCTCTAATGCTGTCAAATGCATATTATATTCTTCCCAACAATTCTTCTCGTGTATTTACTGGTGTTTTATACACTATTTCTTTTAAATGACCGCACAAATAAAAATCGAGAGGATCAGGTCCGTAGATCGAGGTGGCCATGACACCGGACCTCCACGACCAATCCATCGGTGACCGTATGTGTTGGCTAAATATGTTCTTACAACTGCTGCAAAATGTGCGGGCGCACCATCATGCTGGAACCACATTGTACCATTTCTCATAAAAAGCGGTAGTAACAACGGCAAATCATTTTGTAAAAAGTTTAAATATGATTCATGGTCAAGACGATTCGGTAGAACAACAGGACCAATTATGTGATTTTCAATAATAGCAGCCCAAATATTGATGGAAAATTGATACTGCGAATTTGCAACTCTAAGAGAGTGTGGGTTTTCATCGGCCCATGTATGTAAATTGTGAAAATTTACGATACCTTTTCGCGTAAATGACGCCTCATCAGTAAATAGTACACGTTTAGAAAAATGTTGGTCGTGCCTAAGTTTGTTTAAGAACCACTGACAAAACATTACCCTTGGTTGAAAGTTTCTAGGTAGAAGTTCCTGGACACGTGTAAAATGATAGGGATATAAACTTTGATCCTTCAGAGTTCTGTGAACTGATGATGCCGAAATATTACCCAGTTCGGTGGCAATAATTCTCGTACTTGTACTAGGATCACGTTCAACTCTATTTAATATTGCCTCTTTAAGTCGTACAGTTCGGCGGTATCTTCTGCGTCCAGAGTCAGCTTTTAAAGGTTTTAAAGAACCATTTTCTCTCAAATGTCTTACAATACGTGGAAAAATATTTTTGTCAGGAATTCTTCTTTGCGGATAAGTTTTTTGATAAACTCGCACAGCTTGTCTAGCATTTTGATTTGTTTGTCCATAAATTAACAACATATCAGTCAAATCCGCTGAAGTGTACTTAATGAAAACCATCTTGAGAGGAGGAAATAATATTAATGAGCAGCTCAGTATCAACAAATAACTAAAAACGAAAATACTGCACCGTATCAAAATTTAAAGAATAGCACGAAAACTCTTTTGAAGCCTACAAAGCACTTCAAAATTGTAGAATTTAGAGAACTGTCAAAAATTATAGTTTCATGGCACTTTACGATTACTGTTTTCATTACTCCAACGAATCGGAACTTTGGCCCTTTTTATAAAATTAATCATATCTCCTAGGGGATACCCTGAACGAAAAAATTGCAAGAGGCAGCTTTTGTGGCTTATGGAATAAGCTTCATAACTGATGTATCAAAATTGGAAAAAGACAGTGGCGCACATATTTTTCCCCAAATGAATTTTTAGTTACCCCGTACGCACGCCACTGACGCAGTTGTAAGTAGATTTTCACTTGAAAATATGCACTTTCATAATACACTTTCAAGTTCCAAGTTTCATTAAAATCAATCCAGTGGTTTTAAAATTATTTATAAAAAATTAAAAAAAAATTTAAAATTCAACTCCCTGTATATTGGAAACTATGCGTTTCCGGGCCCATGTGCACAGGAACTTTTTTTCTTATTTTTTAGTAAGGAATTGCCCCACGAGCGATGGTGCATGTTTTTTGAAACAGCCTGTATATATATATATATATATATATATATATATATATATATATATATATATATATATATATATATATATATATATATATATATATATATATATATATATATGTATCCATCTGATAACTCAAAAAATACTTGACCGATTTGGACCAAATTTGGGAATTACCTTGATTGTGTTAATGGCTTAGATGAGTTCGTAGATGGGCACCGTGCGTCTAATTTTTCTTTGAAAAAAATTTAAAGAAAATTTTGAAAACACAATATTTTTATGAAATATTGGAGTGATTCGAATGAAAATTTGCTCATATATAGGAGACGTGATAATATAGCTGTTAACCAAAATTCAAATTAAATGGCCCACTAAAAAGGGAGTTATTCGAAAATAAAGATGTTAAAGTAATAAACAGTCTTAAGATGTCACTTCGAATTACATGAGGCATTTCACACGGGTGAATGTTTTTAAGCATGGTTAGGCTGTGAATGTGCTATTCTAAGTAGATAATTAAAAATCGACCAAGTCACCTGACAATTAAATATAAACGATACCTGTCGAATTATAAAAATATGTAAGTACTGCAAGTGTCTTAAAAAATTGTGTTACAAATTTCATTAAAGTTACAAAGGTTTTGCAGAAAAAATAAATTATTTACAAAGAGAATGTACCTGTCGAATTATAAAAATATTTAAGTACTGTAAGTGTCTTAAAAAAATTGTGTTACAAATTTCATTAAAGTTACAAACGTTTTTTAGAAAAAAATAATGTCGAATTATAAACATGGCAGGTATTTTTCCTTATTAATTGCTTGGATGGTTTTGTTTTAGTCAACCCATCCAGTTTTTGCAAACAATAAACAACAAAAAAAGTTTTTTATGTTATGGTAGAAAATTTTCGTACAAATATTTCAAATCCGATAGCTTAAGAAATTTCCCATTAAGCCAGAATCTTGAACCCTAGTAACGCCTATGTAAACGCACGTGGGTAATAAATTGAAGAAAAATAACATATTGAGCTTCGTTTTGTTTTAAAAAACCTTTTTTGTTATTTATTGTTTGCAAAAACTGAATGGGTTGACTAAAACAAAACCATCCAAACAATTAATAAGGAAAAATACCTGTCATATTTATAATTTGACAGGTACATTCCCTTTGTAAATAATTAATTGTTTTCTGAAAAACGTTTGTAACTTTAATGAAATTTGTAACACAATTTTTTTAAAGGCACTTGCAGTACTTACATATTATATCTAAGACCAAATTTTAATTTAGTAGCTCCATATATAATATAATTTTTTTCAAATAATCGCTAACTGGGACTCTAAAACTGATCTCCAAGGTTCATTTAAATTTAAAGAATTAGTTTTAATAATATATCTTACTAATAGTGTACAATTCTTATGAAAATTCACTACCATAACGTACTTGGTGCGTCTAGAGTTTTTTGTTTCTTTAACGTCGGTCTTTTTCGGCGACTATGGCCGATCACTGACGCCAGTGACCAGTTTCACCTCACTATCCTGCAAATTTGGCCGAATCCCCGCTTTTCTGTAAGGAGGGTAGGAATCTTTAACGTGCTGAACATCACATGGACACTGGAGCGACGGCTTTACGCCTCCTCTAAAGGCCGGAACGCGCAGATATTCAACTTGCTCAAGAACAATACCACAACTTCGGTAGACCTTAATTTTACAGTATGTACTGAAAAAGTGAAAGAGGAAAGGTGGGTATCGAATACAGCACCCTTCGGTTCACCGGCACAAGTTCTTAGGTATCCCTGAACCACCGTGGCTCTAGTGGTATTACAATTGTAGCGAATTATCATCGTATATATCAAATTCCCTATGACGACTTTTTGAAACAATTCTTCATATAAGCACAAACTAGGGCATCTAGAACCCATATTTAGGGCAGGTTTCAATTTTTATATGTTATATATAAGTAAATATATATGTTATATATACAAGATGTTTCACGCAACTCGTTGGTTAGAAGGTTTCGAACTTGCAGTAGGAATGTCGATCTGAAATAGTCGTAAATTCCGTCATTTTTAACGTATCAACAACTTCATGGAGAGCACGGTATCTACCAAATGGTAATTACTATAAATGTAAAACTTGCTGACATTATTATAAAAACACCAAAGTATCTTCCCTAATGGAAATTGTTTCGAAGATATATACAGGATATTTATAAATTGATCTTGAATTTGGTTTCAGAAAATCTCTAAAATCTCACAATTCTAAAATGGAACAACTTGTATTTCGTAACACTATTTGATGGTAAAATGAAACATTTATTGAACTGTACTTTTTCTCGTATCTTGTATAATAACGGATATATGCTTTACCGTAGAACTGCGTTACCCTGTATATATGGAAACGGATAAAAACTCAAACTAACCCAGAGTATGGGTTCGAGGGAGCCCAGTTCGCGGCCATTTGAAGAAGTCTTTTCAAAATTCAAAAGTCTCGGTCTCCTCATGAGCGAATTTTTTCTACGAAATTTCGCAAAAACTTAGGCTATTGAATCATAAACTCTTTTACTAAAACTACTATCAAAGCATCAAAGAAGAGTCTATTTGATAAAGGGAAGGTCAATGACGGTTGATGCTGGAACTTAAGGGTTTGTAAAACACTCTTCTTGAGACATTTTCTCTAGATAACCCGTATTTGTTTCAGGTTCTTTGGCGGAAATCTGCCAATTGTGACGTTTCAAATTGCGACTTTGACGTTTTAAGAGGAACACCACAAAAATGTTTCCTTTAAATGCCTATGGCTTTTAGTGAATTTTTATTTTATATATATATATATATATATATATATATATATATATATATATATATATATATATATATATATATATATATATATAAATTAGGAATAGATCGAAATTTCAATTTATTTCGTTTTCTCTCGAAAAAAATATAAAAAGATCCCTAATTAAAACCAACGACCATCTAAGTACAGGTCTGCCTATTATAATTAGATTTTATGTTAATGACTATAGTTTATTATTATTTATTTAATCTCTATACAAAAATGCAATAAAAGGCATAGCGTTCCATTAAAAATAACGAAGTTGATATCTACTTCCGGTTCAACCGGAAGTTCCACAAAGCTGAATATATTTTCTTGATATAGCTTACATAATCACAAGAAAATTTTGTTCAAAGTTTTTTCGGCTAGCTCTAAAGGTAAGCGATATATATAGAGGAATTACACATTATTGGGACACCCTGTATATATATATATATATATATATATATATATATATATATATATATATATATATATATATATATATAGTGTTTCACTTTAAGTGGCGACAATTCATTGTTTCATAACGGGTCGGCCGATTTTTAATACATTTTTTCTTTAAATAAAGTACACCAAAAGCTCCACATCCTGGTATACATTGTTTTAAGATTCGTTTTTTCCATAGCCTACGATAACAAAATAAGCCCCCAAAAATGACTAAAGCATATTAGGCATTTTTTTTACGAAGAAAACAAATATCTCTCTCGATTTAGGCACATCTGTAAACCACAAATCACAAGTTTCAATATAACTTATACAGAGTGTTCAGAACTTGAGTGCAAAAAATGAAAAAACGACTTTTGCAGAGCCCTGTGTAAACGCTACTGAGTGTCTTGCAAATATTAGAATGCCGGTGGATTAAGAGTCACCTAGTGTATCAATTCACACAATATCATCCTCATATCTTCTACAGAGTGTTCGTAATAAATACGAAAACATACCCTTTTGCAATATATTACCCAATTTGGACTTTGATCGGACCAGCATCTTAAATTTTGGGAAGACACCACCCCATTGTTTCTGAAAGTAGCTAAGTGAAGATTGGAATCTGCCATGAGCACTGATAAGTAAGATGAAATATATAATTTTTCATCCTCTGATGACGCTAACTTTGTTAGTAAAACGATCGTGTTTAAAATGATGTGTTGTGGTGATTTGGGTTCTCCAAGTGTACTTATCAGTGCTCATCGCAGGTTTCTATCTTCACTTAGCTACATTCAGAAATAATGGAGTGGTGTCTTCCTAAAATTTAAGATGCTGGTCCGATCAAAGTACAAACCTGGTAATACATTGAAAAAGGGTATGTTTCCGTATATATTATGAGCACTCTGTATAAGATATGAGGATGATATTGGGTAAATGGATATACTAGGTCACTCTTAATCCACCGGCATTCTAATATTTGCAAGACACTCAGTAGCGTTTACACAGACACTCCAAAAAGTCGGTTTTTTTCATTTTTTGCAATTCAGTTGTGAACACTCTGTATAAGTTACGATATTAAAACTTGGGATGTGGCTTACAGATGTGCCTAAATCGATAGAAACATTTGTTTTTTTCGCAAAAAATGCTTTATATGCTTTAGTCATTTTTGAGGTCTTATTCGTTAGTAGGCTATGAAAAAAGGAAATCTTAAATATTGCATACCAGGATGTGGAGCTTGTGAGATATTTTGTTTAATTTTTTTTTGAAATTCGGCCGACCCGTTATAAAATAATGAATTGTCGCCATTTAAAGTGAAACACACTGCATATATAAATTTTATTAAGTAGGCAAGTATTATTAGTGTTTTTCAATTATCCGTGTTGCCGATACCCTAATCGAGAATATAGTGCATATATATATATATATATATATATATATATATATATATATATATATATATATATATATATATATATATATATATATATAAATTGAAACTGACCTCAAATAGGTGCGCTAGGCAGGCGAGTTGGTACTCGTTTGAAGAATTTTTTTTTTAATTCAAAACTAGATATTTCCTTTACTGAATTTTACTTACACATCGTCACAACGTGCGCAAGTATCGCATCAGCGACAAAAATTTCAGAATTTTTGTTTTCGCTTAAACGTCGTAAAAAGTATGAAAACATATAGACAACATGATCTGGGAACGAACATTATTCTTGTCTGTCGTTAGATCTGTCGAACGAATTGAGATATCGTCTTCAAATTTGGTATACAGTTAGCACTCGACAAGCGAACGGTTCGGATTGCTTTTGGGTAAAAACGCTTTAAGGGTCGAGCATGTGTGGGGGGTGATGGTGAAAATTGACTTTTTTTGTAAAACTCGAGTAACAACGTTTTAGGGTTTATTTATTAGAAAACTTTTTATTTCACCAAACATCTGGTATTCTGTGCTGAAATTAAATTAGGGGTTGAATGTGTGAGGGTGGAATATTGTTGATAAAATTTTCGATTTTTTTTTGCTAAAACGGCGTAAAAAGTCTCAAAACATATAGAAAACTTGATTTTGGAACGAACATTTTTTTGTCTGTCGATCGGTCGGTCTGTCAGTATGTACCTACGTCTGTCTGTTAATAGGCACAATAACTTTTGAACGAATTAAGATATCATCTTCAAATTTGGTATCCAGTTAGCACTCGACAAACAAACGCTTCGAATTGTTTTTGGGTAATATCGCTTCAGGGGGTAGGGGATAAATAAGGGGTGATTTGGTGAAAATTGACATTTTTTCATTAAACTCGAGTAATATAACGTTTCAAAAGTTTATCGGTACATAAATACAAATATTTTCTTTGTGGTCAAGTTTTCGGCACTAAATTCATTCCATGATAATGTCTTTCTGAAGAAAATAAATCATCACAAGTATGTGGAGGTTGTGATTCAATTTGCACAACTAGTTTAAAGAAAATTCAAAATTTTCAGAAGCGACGCTGTTTATGGAACATAAAGCGACCCAGCTCGAGGCGTGAAAATATATTTAATATTATTTTTAAGTAAAAAATATTTATATGAAAAGTTGCTATCATAACTCCAAATAATATCGTTTATAATTAAGTAGGTCGCATGGAAATTATAATTATTGACCTGGAATTACTCTTATGTTTATGCAATTAATAAACATGTTGCCATTGCAGTTTGCGATATTGAAGAATGCTGACTATTGCTGATTGCGCATTCTGAAGAATGTGGACCAAGAAAGGTTATATATATATATATATATATATATATATATATATGTATATATATATATATATATATATATATATATATATATATATATATATATATATATATATATATATATATATACATCGTTACCATGTCCATATTATGCCAGTTATAAAACAACTTAATCCCTAAATAACCTCCGCTCCTTAGACAGCCGCTTTGAGTGTTGAATAGTTTATTTAGTTAAATTAATTAAATTTAATGCTAAGGCGTCCATCCATCTATCACATTTTCTCTTATTTTAACAGAATAACTATTAATAATTGCCATCTCTTTGATTATTGAAATATTCTTTAACTAATTTTAGATAGGTGGTAAAAATGCCGGATTCATCATTGAATAATATGCTGACAATTTATGTACAAAAGCGTGACATGAATCGTGTATTACAAATAAAAATAAGTTTCACGAATTCCTTGAAATTATAATAAATCGGTAGTGATAGCTCTAAATGCTGTTTTATTTATATTTTCGCTTCGATTTCGAATATGAAAGTATTCTTCCATTTCGTTTACGTCATTGAATAACAGCCAAGGCAAGGGTAACTGTAAGTTTAACCCTATCAACCACCATAAACACCATTCTTGCAACCTCAGTCTTTTTTGTGTAACCTAATAACGACCGAAAATAATTCTTAAATGCACCTATTATCGAACGTGTCTCAAACTCTATAGCTCATAAACTTGTAGAGATAACCTGAAATAGTGTCCACTTTCTAAAATCTAACAAAACTAGGAATTAGTGACCTTGAAATCTACCAGAATGCGTTAACGATCCTGTAAATGATATATTTACAATACAGAAATGATGGCAGTGACTTTCTAGAAGTCTAACAGAGAGATGATGCCAGTCTATTAGAAAAAATCATTTGAAATATAGCAGAAGTTGAGGAATATTTACGACAGTCTCCGCCAGAATTGAGAACAATAACGTTACACCTACAGGTGGTGATGAATTTGTCTTACGGGTGCAGGGGTTGTTAAGTAATAAAAACCCGCTGATCACTTGACTTGTGCCTCAAAGAATGATTAATCGATCTCTAGAGATTCGTATGAAATAATGCAAATATATTGGTAAATGAAAAATGCTACTTAGTTTTATAAAAATAATTAAACAGCAAGGATATTCAAGGCTATTAAATATAAGCTGTCTTCCGAATTTTTACCTAACTAATGAAATCCTTCTTTTTAGCTAATTTTCAATCATGAGTTATCCACTATAAAACTTCCGGAATATTTTTAGTGAATTTTCTTAAAAGTACACTTGGAGAGCCCAAATCACCACAACACATTTTAAAAAGACCTGACGATCGTTTCACTAACCAAGTTAGCGTCATCAGAGGATGAAACATTCTAAATACTTAAAAAACTAACATCAACTTATATACCGGATCTCAGGTAAAGAGATCGAACCGAGATGAGACACTAGTCGTAGGCAAATTCCATGTCTCATCTCGGTTCGATCTCTTTACCTGAGATCCGGTATATAAGTTGATGTTAGTTTTTTAAGTATTTAGAATGTTTCATCCTCTGATGACGCTAACTTGGTTAGTGAAACGATCGTCAGGTCTTTTTAAAATGTGTTGTGGTGATTTGGGCTCTCCAAGTGTACTTATCAGTGCTCATCACAGGTTCCAATCTTCACTTAGTGAATTTTCTTAAAACAAATTCACTAATGGGGAGATCCCGACTTTCGAATTTTGAAAAAATTTCTTCAAATGAGCGCTAATTAGGACCCCTGGAACCCAAATCCGAGGTCGGTTTCAGACTTTATATGTTTATATATATATATATATATATATATATATATATATATATATATATATATATATATATATATATATATTTATATATTTATGTGTCACACCTATAACTAAAAAAATAATGGACCGATTTTAATAAAACTTGGTGAGTACCTTCCTTTCACAAGTGGCTTGGATAAGTTCGTTAGCTGGAAAATCGGCCAAGGTTTTCCCGGAAAGTTTTGTGTTTTCTTTCGAAAAAAATCGAAAAAAATTTATTTCTCCGGAATTAACAAAGCAAGGACAACCAAATTTTACACGCGGGCTTATATCATTATGGGTAAAATACCTACGAAAATTTATCTCTGTAGCTTAAAGGACAAAAAAGTTACAGGCATTTAAAAAACAATAAATTTGGGTTTTTCTCAAAACGTCAAAACCGCGATTTTAAACGTCAAAATTGATGAGTACCTTCCTTTCGCAAGTGGCTTAAACAAGTTCGTTAGCCAGGAAAATCCGCCGAGGTTTTCCCGGAAAATTTTATGTTTTCTTTCGAAAAAAAATTATATCTCCAAAATTAACAAAGTAAGGGAAACCAAATTTCATACGCGGGTTTATGTCATTATAGGCAAGTTATCTACCAAAATTTAGCTCCGTGGATTAAAGGACAAAAAAGTTACAGGCATTCAAAGAAAAATACATTTGGCTTTTCCTCAAAACGTCAAAATCGCGATTTTAAACGTCAAAATTGGTAATATTTAGGCAATGAACCTGACACTAATATGAGCTATGGAATGAAAATGTCTCAAGAATAATGTTTTACAAAGCCTAAAGTCTTAGTTTCAATCGTCATTGTCCTTCATTTTACTAAAATATGCCCAGAAAATTCATTTCAAATAGACCCTTTCTCTGATGTTTTGGCTGTCGGTTTAGTTAAGTTGATGCTTTCGCTGTAGGTTTAGTGAAGTTTATGGTTTAACGGTCTATAATTTTTAGCTAATTTTCGTAGAACAAATTCGTTACTGCATTTTAGCATATTTTATCGAAATATGATGCATGTTTGTAAGAAAAAATCTGGACACAGTAAGTGCGTTTTGGTAGCAAATTTTCATTAAATCCTCCAAATTTCAATAACTCATTTGTTATTAACGTAAGTTTTGTTGGTTAGGAAACCAACATTTAACTGTATTTTCGGAAAATTTTTATATGAACGCAGCAAGAGCGTTTTGGTTGCGACTTTTCATTAAATGTTTCAAATTTCAATAACTCAATTTGCTATTAACCCAAGGTTCATTGGCTAGGAGATCAGTTTTCTCAGAAACATTTAAAGTTTATTTTCCGAAAAGTTTTGTACATTTTCAAATAATTATTTTGATAAAATATGATACAATGTTCCTACTATATGTATAGGTTATACCGGTAACCAAATTGATGCCTGCTCGCATTAGAGCGATATATTTTTAATTAAAAACATTTTAATGAAAATTCACTTCCATAACGCACTTGCTGCGTCCAGAGTTTTTTTCATGAGCGCGAACTAGCGACCCTAGCAGCCATGCTTATTCTGGGTGCGCTAAAATGTCTACATGTTTATATTATATGCCTGTACATATTATAAGTATAAGTGTCTATAAGTAACGCATAAATTCAATAAAATTGGCCATTATTAAGGAAAATAAAAAAAATAGGTCGATTTTTATTGTCAAAACCTAACTTTATGATATAAACATCTCTTCCCTATCGTAATACCTTTTCAAAGAGTAGCTACCCTTTGAAATTAATCCACAGATTTCATACGTTTTAAACAAGATCTCATTTTTGTTTAAAACGCCTGTGATGTGCCACAATAGGGGCATAGGGGTCAAAGGTTTAGAAATTATTCAATTATTTGTCTGAAACTTTATTCCGATTCAACACGACAGTGCTGTCATGTCGTCGCAAAACCTGTCAAGATCTGGTATTACCATGACTCTTGACTCAATGTAGCATAATAAAATATGGTTATATAGCTTGCGGAAATATTCACTTTTACAGGGTGTTACATTTTACAAAGCTCAATTTTTCTCGAAAATTTCAAATGGAACAGCCTGTATATGACTACGGCATCGGATAGCGGGTTTAGTACGCTTTCTCCCAATACCATACTTGCTAGGGTTCAATTGGCTGGATTAACACAAACTGATTGATCATTTGTAAACGTCTGGGCTTTCTTCTTGCTAAAGGTGAATTATAATGTATACAGGCTTTTAATGAAAATCATAGACATGGCATTTTTTGTAAATTGTTACATAGTTTTTAGATAATTGTATGGTGAAATTTTTAACTTAATTTTTAAACAACAAAAAATAAATAAAAATAATAGTACCACATTAATTTAATACATAAACGAAATAATCAAGAATGTATTAATAACAGTTTTAATAACAAATTTCCAGTGGCGATTTCTCCTAGTGAGCTAGGTGTGCGCCGCACACCCTAAAATATAATTAAAATGTGCACAGTTAAATATGTTTTATTTCTTTTTCCCTTAGTCTTAATACACTACATATTTTATGACAATCGATTTAATTTACTTATTTATTTCATAAATAGTCGGTTAATAGTGACTTGGAATGAAGTAGGTACCGCGTCTTCATTCAAAGAATATGAGTATGTCAATAGCAACTGGGAATGAAATCGGGTTAGGTGTGCGTTGTTATTTCCGAACAACTTCAGTCGATAGAGCTGTATGGGTATACAATACAGTCCCCCACCCATGTGTTTACAATAGTGAGGAAAATACCATTTATTTTAACACTGCAGTGAGCGGTAAAAATACCGCTCAAGACAAATGAATGGAACGCCGGTCTAACAAACGTTGTGATATCATTATTTACAAACATTACGACTGCGCTTGCAGAGACCACAGTATTCTAGAATCAAAGACTATAATACATTTTAGTAAATTTTCGTAGAAAATATTCACTAATGGGGAGATCTCGACTTTTGAATTTTGAAAAATTGTTTGCAAATGAGCGCGAACTAGGACCCCTAGAACCCCTAGAACCCATATCCGGGGTCAGTTTCAATTTTTATATGTATATATATATATATATATATATATATATATATATATATATATATATATATATATATAATGTTTCTATTGAAAAAGATGTAGAATTTAATTTGAGTCAAGTTTTAAAATATAGAAATTTGTGATTAAAATGAGGAAACTGATTTCAAGTACATCCATATTTCTAGAAATTGTAATGGTACATAATGTGGTGAGGTAATTTTGGAGATTAGAAATCAGATGACAGAACTTTAGAACAATTGACATTTAGATTAAAATTTAGTCAAAATTGCATCATTTGCAGCCACAAGTTTAGACTTATTTGTAAGATGCTTTGTACTATTTATATAACTATAAACTATATATATATATATATATATATATATATATATATATATATATATATATATATATATATATATATATATATATATATATATATATATATATATATATAATATATAATATATATATATATATATATATATATATATATATATAATATACATAGGTATCACACCGATAACTCAAAATATAATCGGCCGATTTTGATAAAATTTGGCACGTACCTTCCTTCTGTAAATGGCTTGGATAAGTTCGTTAGTCAGGAAAATCGGACGAGGTTTTCCGGGAAAATGTTGAGTTTTCATTCGAAAAAAATTTGTATCTCAAAAAATAAAACTCGGGACGCAGCAAGTGCGTTATGGTAGTGAATTTTCATAAAAATGTTTTTATTGTAAATATGTGTTTTTCTTTTAATTTAAGAAAAGAGGCATCAATTTCGGTTACCAGTATAACCTATATAGTAAAAACAATGTGCCATGTTTCATAAAAATAACTTTATTGTGTGAAAATGTACACACATTTCGTAAAGTAAACTTAAAGTGTTCCCGGAAAAACTCGTTTCTTGGTCAACCTTATAGGTTAATAGCAAATTGGGCTATACAAATATGAAGCATTTGATCAAAATTCGCTACCATAACGCACTTGCTGCATTCGGAATTTCTTTTTTACAAACATGCATTATATTTCGATGGAAAATGCAAAAATGCAATAACATAAGGCGTGTTTGATTAAAAAAAAAGAAAATTTGTATCACCGACGACTTTTGGGCCACCCTGTGATTGTAGAAATATTTTTTGAAGATGTAGCTCAAGACACCCTATAATTAATGTATAAAGATATTTTTCATATCTTGTATAATAACGGATATATTGAGCTTTATTGATTTTTTACGAAAATTCGACAAAAATTATATACCATTAAACGATAAACTCTATAGCTAAAACTACTGCCCAGCATCAGAGAAAGGGTCTATTTGAAATGAATTTTCTGGAAACATTTTAGTAAATTGTAGGACAATGACGGTTGAAACTAAGACTTCAGGGTTTGTAAAACATCCTTCTTGAGACATCTGATTTTCATAGCCCGTATTAGATTCAAGTTATTTGCCTAAATGTTGCCGATTTTGACGTTTTAAACCGCAAGTTTGACGTTTTGAGGAAAACCCCAATTTATTTTTCTTTAAGTGCCTATAACGTTTTTGTCTTTTGACCTACATAGCTAAATTTTGGTAGGTAACTTACCTATAAGGATGTAAACCCGCGTACCAAATTTGGTTGCCCTTACTTTGTTAATTTCGGAGATATAATTTTTTTTCGAAAGAAAACACAAAATTTTCCGGGAAAACCTGGGCAGATTTTCCTGGCTAACGAACTTATTCAAGCCATTTGCAAAAGGAATTTATTCACCAAATTTAATCAAAATCGGACCATTATTTTTTGAGTTATCGGTGTGATATATATATATATATATATATATATATATATATATATATATATATATATATATATATATATATATATATATATATATATATATATAAACATATAAAAATTGAAACTGACCCCGGATATGTGTTCTGGGGGGCCTAATTAGCGCTCATTTGAAGAAATTTTTTTAAAATTCAAAAGTGGGGATCTCCTCATTAGTGAATTTTTTTAAGAAAATTCACTAAAAGATAACATAATCAAATTTGGTAGGTAGGTATAAAAATTAAACTATATACCAAAATTTAGATTTCTACGTTGCAAGAAAACAAAGTTATAATAAAATATTTTGTGCCAGATCATTTCTATGAAAATTCACTACCATAACGCACTTGCTGCATCCAGGCTTTTTACACATTTTATTATTGAGTACCATATTAACATTGAACGATTTTTAATGTTTTCAGTTTTCACCCCGTTCCAGACAGTGCTAACGCTAACACAAATTTGTGTGAAGAAAAGAGCTTGATAATAATTCCATGTTCTTTTCGTGTTTTAAAGTTTTAAGTGACTTTTTAATTTGTTAGTGTTGCAGTGGGAAATTAATTTATTTATCTACGTATTATTCCCATATAGGTACAATATATATATATATATATATATATATATATATATATATATATATATATATATATATATATATATATATATATATATATATGTGTGTGTGTACGTACATTTAGTGTTAATAATTTTTAAAACCACCACTAACAGCAACTCCTTACCGCACACCCGAACATTTTGGTCAGGAGACGCCACTGCAAATTTCAAATCAGATGCTCGAACACGTTCCCCCCTTGCTGAACGCAAAGTTCTAATCTTTCCATAATTTGTCTATGCGTATAGCAGCATGAATCATCTCCAGATCAACATTCCGACATGCATCTAATATCCGTTGTTGTAGATTGTGAACGATAACTACATGATCTATGCCAAAATCTGAATAGACTTAGTCCTTGATGTAGCCCCAAAAACATAGTCTATGAGAGTCAAATCCGGGGACCTTGCAGGTCATCGTATTTGGGTATTTGTACCTATATAATTAGGGCCAAAAACTTGGTCCAAATAGTCCACAACTATTCTGCTGTTGTGAGCTGGACATCCATCGTGCTGAAAAATAATCCTAGATCGGACATTCAGTGGAACATCATCCAACCAATCGTCCAGGTGGGTGTTTAGGTGATTCAGGTAAGTCGTCCCGTCTAAATTTTCTTCAAAAAATACGGGCCCCATCAATCTCTTATCTAATATCCCACACCATACATTGGTTTTATATTCAGTTTGGTGGTTCCTCGAAAAAACCCAGTGTAGATTTTCCGTTGCCCATCTTACACTGTTATGCTTATTCAACACACCATCATTTGTGAACTTTGACTCATCCGTCCAAAGGATATGGCTTAAAGTTTTAGAATCTGTATTTAAAGCTTCATTCGCCCAATACGAAAACTCTAAGCGGCTCACATAGTCGCCATCTCTGAGGCCTTGGACAAAATGACACCGGTAAGGCTTATAATTATACATTTTCATTATTCTGCGAACACTTCTATTTGAAATATCGGTTACTGAAGCTAGTTGTGTAGCTGATAAACCTGGGTTTTCTTGCAAATGAAGTAAAGTATTTTTCGAAAATTCTTCATTGGTACCAATCCCTAAATAATTATTGTAACAATTAGATGGAAACTCAGTGTAAATGAACAAAGAAATGTACCTGCATCTTTGCGATGCACGAGCCGCCACTTTTTGGCATTCGATATGTCTAACATATCCTTTCTCTCCTGAACTGAATAATCCATACTGAATGCAGACATCGATTAATTACTGTATTGACAAAAATAATCTAATACAGGTAGTTTCACTATTTTGTTGTTAAACTAGTGAAATAGCTTTATTATTTTTAATAAAAGTTCAGTAGTTTGTTGCTAGGCAACAACTTGAGCATTTCAGTGATAATTATTTTAAATCGGAATTATTCCGAGTATGTAAATCTATGCTGCTACCCTTAGGCAAGTCATACGAAGATTAGACTTGTTATTAAAACTGTTATTTTGCTAACTAGTTGATTATTTCAATTATTTGAAATCTTTCGTTTATGTATTTAATTAATGTGGTACAATTATTTTTATTTAATTTTTGTGTTAAAAATAAATTTCACCATACAATTAATTAAAAACTATGTAACAATTTACAAAAAAATGCCATGTCTATGATTTTCATTAAAAGCCTGTGCAAATTATAATTCACCTTTAGAAAGAAGAAAGCCCAGACGTTTACTAATGATCCATCAGTTTCTGTTGATCCAGCCAATTGAACCCCAGCAAATATGGTATTGGAAGATAGCTTACTAAACCCGCTATCTGATGCCATAGTCATATACAGGATGTTGTATTTGAAATTTTCGAGAAAAATTGAGCTTTGTAAAATGTAACACCCTGTATAAGTGGATATTTCCGCAAGCTATATAACTATATTTTATTATGCTACATTGAGTTAAAAGTCATGGTAATACCAGATCTTGACAGTTTTTGCGACGACATGGTAGCACTGTCGTGTTGAATCGGAATAAAATTTCGGACAAACAATTAAATAACTGCTAAACCGTTAATCCCAGGCCCCTATTGTTGGGCATCATTTTACTCGCCGTGAAATGCTCTATCAAAAAATAAAATAAAATATAGGATGTCCTGTTTAAAAAAATACAAGTTTGGTGAAACTGATCACCCTGTATACATGAAACTAATATATCCACGTATACCAAATTTGACATTTCTAGGTAGAGCGGTTGTGAAGATAATTATGTAATCCTCTCAACTTGCCGGACCCTATATTATATATATATATATATATATATATATATATATATATATATATATATATATATATATATATATATATATATATATGTATGTATATGTATATATCAAAATTGAAACTGACCGTGGATATGGGTTTTAGGGGTCCTAGTTCGCGCCCGTTTGAAAAAAAAAATTCAAAATTTAAAAGTGGTGTCTCTCAATTAGTACATTTTTTCTAACAAAATTCACTAAAACGAAGTTCTGTGCTTGATAACAAGGTTAATCAGTGTTCATCAAGTCTAGACTTTTCTAAAAAAAAGGTCAAGAAACAATGATCTGTAAAAGTTGCATATGCAACGATGACAATCCAACAAATTGATAAAAACACCATTAATCATACCCTTTTCAAACTTAATCACGCATAATTCACACATAATTGAAGATTATAATTACTTGTTTTAGACAACCGAGTATCATAGACTTGGCACGTCCGTTTCAAATTTATCATTTTCAAACAGTAGCGTAGAAAATACAGATACCTAATTAGGGTAGGCATACGTACCAACCTTATAATTTAAATAAGATATGCCTTAGAGCAGTTTTTGCTGATTTTACACGTCCAACATGTCCTAGCTACACTACCCGCCACCCAAATCGCCGCTCTCGAGAAAGTGTTGCCCTTTTAGTGAATTTTTATTTTACAAAATTCACTAATAAAGAGGTATCGATGGTGAGACTTTGCAAAATTTTTTTCTAATGAGCGCGAACCAGGACCCCTAGAACCCATATCCGGGGTCAGTTTCAATTTTTATATGTTTATATATATATATATATATATATATATATATATATATATATATATATATATATATATATATATATATATATATATATATATATATATAGGGTGGCGCATTGAAAACGAAATAGACCGATTTGAGTCCAGGGAATTTTTTTTAATAAACGCTGAAACACGTCAATTTTAATATTGAGGGGGACATGTTTTGACATAAAACTCAACTTTGTCACATCAACCCCTTAAGGGTGGTGATAACAACCCTTATATTTTAAATAGGGAACATGGGTCGAGTGTTACATAATTTGAAAGCTCTTTCTTTTCTGAATTCAGCACACTAATTTTTTTGGAAGTTTTATCAACTCATTTAAAAATTATTCACAGTTGGTGTTGCAAGAACGTATTTCATTCATTGTGATAAGAAATGCACTCATTAGTCAATTTTTCGTTAAAAAAAAAACTAAAAAACAAAACCAAACGTTCAAAAATGTTTATTCAGTTGAGTAAGTGTTCAAATTGTTGACCACCAGCTTCCATACAAAAGTACAAATTTTGTTGAAAACGAGCTCTGACATTCTGGAGCATTTGTGGAGTTATTAGACGGCATTCTTCAACAATGCATCGTCGTATTTCTTCGAGAGACTCCGGTTCTGTTGCGTAAATTATACTCTTTAAATGGCCCCATAGAAAGAAGTCTAAATGAGTTAAATCCGGTGATCTAGGGGGCCACTCAATAGCACCTCTACGCCCAATCCATTGCTCTGGAAACTCTCTGTTCAAAAACTCCCTAACACGTTGTGAAAAATGCGGAGGAGCTCCATCTTGAACGCTTTCAGTAACGTGGAACCGATTTCTCTTTTTTACTTAGCAACATTGCTACAGCACTAAATCCACGTTCAGATAAATAGGACGATGTTTATACTATCAGAAATCATTGAACAATCGACCACAGCCATTCTTGAAATTAGTTTTTAATTCCTCATTTGTTGTCAGTTCTATAAGTTCTTCTAACTGGGATGATCCGGCTGTGTTGACATTTGAAAACGGATACAACACCCAGTCTGGTATGTATTTAAAATGTCCTGGAAACGTTCCTTTAAATTACCGTGGAGGTTTTCTAAGTGTTGACAGTAAACAATAAGTAAGTCGTCGTTGTTGAATGATACTTCTGATAAATTAGCGAAGTTGTTGAGTTCCCGTCTACCGACATTTCTTTTGTATAATGGTAGTGTGGCTACGAAAGCAGGAACGGTATTTTTGTCATAATCGAGTTTAAATCGTCGCCTTAAAGCTAAAGATTCACATGATTAAACATTTTATACAGGTCTGCTAAGTACGCAATATCATTCTTTGATGAGATGAGATTGTCGCGAAATTCTGTGTCTTAGTTCTCCAGGAACTCCATGACAAACCCAAACAGATTGCAAAATCGATTTAAACAAGTACCTTTTGACCTCTTTGTCAAGTAGCAATCGGTTGAAATCTTCATCGTTGGGGGACTTCACCAGGCGCCAATAGCTGCCAGCAGCTGAGTTGCTATGTCAAAAAATGTTAACAGCTGTCAACGTTTAGTCAACAATTTTTGACATAACAATGCAGCGCAGGCAGCTACTGGCGCCTGGTGAACTCGCCCATTGGCAATGCAAAGCTGACTAAATAATATGTCATTCAGTGAGTTACTTCTGAGTTTACTAACTGCTCTGGTAACATATTTCAGTGATGTACGGAGGCGTTCACACAGATTTTTCGCAACCAAATGCTGGCGATGAATGACTCAATGTACAGCAAGCCCGCCAGGAACTTTATTTTTTAAGCACGCTATGAAGCCTTTTTTTACCTGCCTCCTAGTAACGCCTTATTAATTTCCTCTGAGCCTTCTACTGCCCCTCTGAAAGCCCCCAGTGCCTAGAAGGGGCGTCATCGCCCACACTAAGAAAGGGTGGCTTAAACTTTCCTAAAGGCCGAGCAATATCTTCAATTGATGACGCTTGTTCTCTCCTGGGTGTGATAAGCACAAACTGATCATGAGATAGATGCGGCATATCACGATGTTGGGCAATACCGCAAATATTAATTGATAAATTTTAATTAAATTGACAGACAAGCCAATGACTGTTGTCATGCTTTTCGTTAGCTTTTAGTTAGGAGCATTTTCAAATGTAACTGTGAAAATCTACGCCACTGCCAGCATTATATTCAATAATTCTAGAGAGCACACACAAACCCACGCCATTCATGTGTTTGTTTTACATTTGATCATGTAGACGAGATAAAAACACTCATGAGGGCATCATTGGGGGAATCATTCAGCCAATGGTCTTCAAGGAATATAAAGGGGGCGTGTACAGCACTTTATATTATTCTTTTTATTGTCCCTCTTATGAGGCTTGATGCAGTGAGGTGAGACACACATGAAAGAATTTCGTAATGTACCGGCATATAGTTTCTTCCAAGCCGTGTATAATATTATGTTACCTGTAAATCTACCTACCTGCCTTTGCGTGGGCTGATTAAAAGGGAGTAGCCTGGCAATGATTATGTATATATTGTATACTACCATTGTTTTTTAAATAGCAAATAATTGTCTTGTAGGTTACATTATTTCTTATGTTCAGTTTCATCCTCGCTAATAGTATTTTATTACCATTAGTATTAGCTTAAAAGTCCCCTCTATACAGGCCCTCGTGTGACTTGCCTTTCGCCCGTATTTACCAATTACTGGCTTTCAGAAAAATTACTAGAGGCTCATACATATACAGAGTTAGCAAAATGTATGGAAATCTTTAAATATAGGGTGGCGCATTGAAAACGAAACAGACCGATTTGCGTCCAGAGAATATTTTTTAAGAAACGCTGAAACACGTCTACCTATTTTAATATTGAGGGGGACATGTTTTGACACAAAACTCAAATTTGTGTCACATTAACCCCTTAAAAGTGGTGATAACAACTCTTATATTTTAAATAGGGAACATGGGTCGAGTGTTACATCATTTGAAAGCTCTATCTTTTCTAAATTCAGCACACTAATTTTTTTGGAAGTTTTATCAACTCGTTTAGAAATTATTCACAGTTGAAGATGCAAAAACGCATTTCACTCATTCCGATAAGAAATGTGCTGATAGTCAATGTTTTGTTGGTTTGTATACATAAAATTGACTATCAGAACATCTCTTATCGGAATGAGAGAAATGCGATTTATTATTTCAGTTTATCGGTCGGTTTGATACTTGATAGTACTACAGAAAATTAATTTCACAATGGTGTATTCTGTAGAAGAAGGAGTTGAAATAATTACTCTTTTTTTCAAAAACGATGACTGTGCCAACCGTACCGCAAATTTGTTTAATGAACGACATCCGAACAGACATGTTAACAGAAAATACATTTTGGAGTTAGTTGCAAAGTTTCGACAAAGTGGTTCAGTAGCTAACAAAAAACGGGATCCTGAACGTGAATTTCCGGTTAGAAATGAGACTACTGAGATTGAAGTTTTAGGACAAATTGCTGCAGACCCAACTTTGAGCACGAGAAAATTGGCCACTGTTTCAAACATCAAAAGAAGAACTATTGAAGCATCATAAATTTCACCCGTATAAAATTCATCTTGTACAACAACTGAATGAAAATGACTTTGATCGGCGACTGGAGTTTTATGAAGTTATGACTGCACGAATAGCTGATAACCGGAACTTTCTGTTCAATATCTGTTTTTCAGACGAGTGTACGTTTTTATTAAACTCTACAGTCAATCGTCATAATTGTCGTTATTGGGCAGATAATAATCCAAGAAATGTTCATGAAGTCCATACTCAAACTCCACAGAAATTGAATGCCTGGACTGATATTATTGGGGACCGTTTAATCGGACCAATTTTTCATGATGGCAATTTGAGTGGCGAAACGTATTTGGAGTTACTAGAAGATATCGTTTACCCTATACTAATTGACATTGTTAAAAATGATGATCGCTATCAAGAAAATCAATTAGTGTTTCAATAAGATGGAGCTCCTCCGCATTTTTCACAACGTGGTAGGGAGTTTTGGAACAGAGAGTTTCCAGAGCAATGGACTGGGCGTAGAGGTGCTATTGAGTGGATCCCTAGATCACCGGATTTAACTCCTTTACACTTCTTCCTATGGGGCCATTTAAAGAGTCGAATTTTCGCAACAGAACCGGAGTCTCTGGAAGAAATACGACGATGCATTGTTGAAGAATGCCGTTTAATAACTCCACAAATGCTCGAGAATGTCAGAGCTCGTTTTGAACAAAATTTGTACTTTTGTATGGAAGCTGGTGGTCAACAATTTGAACACTTACTTAACTAAATAAACATTTTTGAACGTTTGGTTTTGTTTTTTAGTTTTTTTTTAACGAAAAATTGACTAATAAGTGCATTTCTTATCACAATGATTACGTTCTTGCAACTCCAACTGTGAATAATTTTTAAACGAGTTGATAACTTCTAAAAAAATTAGTGTGCTGAATTCAGAAAAGAAAGAGCTTTGAAATGATGTAACACTCGACCCATGTTCCCTATTTAAAATATAAGGGTTGTTATCATCACCCTTAAGGGGTTGATGTGACAAAGTTGAGTTTTATGTCAAAACATGTCCCCGTCAATATTAAAATCGACGTGTTTGGTAGGTAACTTACCTATACTGATATAAACCTACGAACCAAATTTGGATGCCCTTACTTTGTTACTTCCGGAGATATATTTTTTTTCGAAAGGAAACACAAAATTTTCGGGGAAAACTTGGGCCGATTTTCCTGGCTAACGAACTTATCTATGCCACTTGCAAAAAGAAGGTATTCACCAAATTTAATCAAAATCGGCCCATTATCTTTTGAGTTATCGGTGTGATACATACATACATACATACATATATATATATATATATATATATATATATATATATATATATATATATATATATAAACATTAAAATTGTGGTAGAAAATTTTCGTAAAAATATTTCATATCCGGTAACTCAATAAATTTCCCCTTAAGCCAGAATCTTCAATCTTGAACCATTGTAACACCTATGTTAACGCACGTGGGTACTAAATTATTACTAACAACAAATTTGTTCTAAAAACCTTTTTGTTGTTTGCAAAAACCAAAGGGGTGACTAAAACAAAACCATCCAAGCAATTAATATGGAAAAATACCTGTCATATTTATAATTTGACAGGTACATTTCCTTTGTAAATAATTTTTTTTTCTGAAAAATTTTTGTACCAATAAACAATTATTATTATTATTATTATTATTATTATTATTATTATTATTATTATTATTAATAAACTGAAGTTACGAAACTCGGAGCCTGAAGTACCTACATATTTATAAAGGCGACAGTAATGACTGAATGCCAACAAAACTTATCTACCCTGTCCCTTTATCCTTTAGGTAAGGTTACTTTTACAGGTAGCAAATTCCAGATACCTAGGATCCCAATCTGCTTAAATCATTTCAAAATTTTATCCTTTGGATTTTAATGATAAGTAGAAAATATCTTGTAAGTAAATAAAGGTTTTTGTATTACACACATTAAAATCTGGGAAGGTCTTTGTGGCTTAAGTATTACAAGGAAATTTCTGAAAAAGGTATTGTCAGTGGGATTTTTATTTAGATTTCGCCGAATGGGAGGCACACAAAGATCTAAATCAACCATATTTATTTTTCTAGAATTAATGAAGGATTTTATACTTGCATATGTTTGGAAACAAGGTTCAATTCGCACCAAATAAAACTATTTCTTGGGTAAGTTTTTTGGATTAACAAACGCCGCTCACCTTTAATTACCTAGCTCATACCGACTAGTTTTAGCAGAGAAGTGAGTTTGAAAAATATCAAATTTATAGTCCTCAATCTTGTATACTAAAAGCTCTTAGTCTACAATAGAAAAAGTATGGACGCAGCAAATGCGTTATAGTAGTGAATTTTCATTAAAATGATTTTAATAGCAAATATGTGTGATGTGTGTGTTTTTTTAAGAAAACAGGCATCAAATTTGGTTATCAATATAACCTATATAGTTAAAACAATGTGCCATGTTTAATCAAAATCACTTTATTGTTTGAAAATATACAAAAATTTCCGATAGTAAACTTAAACTGTTCCCGAAACAAACCGTTTCTTGGTCAACCTTATAGGTTAATAGCAAATTGAGCTTTTTAAATATGAAGTATTTAATCAAAATTCGCTACCATAACGCACTTGCTGCGTCCAGAATTTAGACGTAGCTACACACATTCACAACACAAAACACCAAAAACCAGACATCACTCAATTACAACTAATGAAACATGTTAAAGACCACAAAAAATGGAAATCTGGGAACAATACTACATTCAACAAACAAACAATAAGAAACAATTAATGCCAGAACAAATACAAGTACAAACATTTAAACAAAACTTAATAAAGGCCATACAAATAGACAAATTATCAAACCACAGTGATCAAGACAGGAGACCGATACACACGACACAGTCCGAAGGCACAACCAATCAGAGAACAGTAAACCGACCATTAGAAGCTCACGGCGCAAGCGCCACGTACAATCTCAGACGTAGACCACACAGGAGCGATAACAGTCAGTAGTGTGCCGATGATGAATCGGGACGGTTCGAAACTGCAGTCCACGCAAACCAATAAGAAATCGCAAACGTACAGCAAACAAATACAGTATATATATATATATATATATATATATATATATATATATATATATATATATATATATATATATATATATATATGTATGTATGTATGTATGTATATATAAACATATAAAAATCGAAACTGATCCCGGATATGTGTTTTAGGGGGCCAAATTAACGCTCATTTGAAGAAATTTTTTCAAAAGTCGGGATCTCGTCATTAGTGACTTTTTTTTAAAAGAAATTCACTAAAACGCAATAACTTTTCAAAACAAAATTATATATGTTCTACTTACCTACATTTTGAAATACAAGCAATGTTAATGTATGTGCCCACAGTATTAATGTAAATTAGAAAATATAGTGAAATATAGTACAATCTCTCTTTCAATATTTACAACCAACATACAACAATAATTATTTATTATACACTGTGTTTATAAAGTGACGCATAAATTAATTAAAATTGAAAGTGACCATTTTAAAGGAGAATTCGAAAACAGGTCGAGTTTATTTTCAAAAGCTAACTTTTTGATATAAAAATCCCATCGCTATCGTTATGCCTATTCAAGGCGTAGCTACCCTTTCGAAATTTTGAAAGTGAATGATGGCTAGTGTGATACATATTTTTAAATGCATCCAATTTCCTATTCAGGAACATCATATATTTTTTTGGGAATAAAATAAAGTAAGTAATAACATTTTTATTTTCAGTTACACCCGACACAAGTGAAGCCTAAAAAGCACTAAATAGTTCAGTCTTATCTAATCAAATGTTCGAAACGCCCGCCTTCTAGTGCCTGACAATATCCCAAACGGTCAGCAAATTCTTGTTTGACTCTATTTATAATATCTGGAGAAATGTTGGTACATTCAGTTCTAAGTCTTGTTTTTAATTCGTCGATAGTATCTGGTTTACTTTTTAATATCGCTTTCTTAAAATGACCCCAGAGAAAAAATCTAACCGAGTTAGGTCAGGTGATCTTGCTGGCCACTCGATTGCACCCTGCCTGCATATCCATCTGTTGGGCAGTTGTTGACCCAGATACTGTCGAACATTAACGTCATAATGCGCTAAGTATCTTGTTGATACCACAAGTTATGATTCAAGATACCAGCATTGTGTCCCTCAGGAAATAATTTCAATAACGTCGGAATCAGATATTGCTGTAAAAATTGTAGATATCGTGGTCCATTTATAGTTCCATCAAAAAAGTAGGGACCAATAATCATACTCCTAATAATTCCTGCCCGTTTACCTTTTTGGATATTGTGTGTGTGATTCTGTCGCATCCATCTTAGATTTTTCCTTGCTTGACGGTCAATTTCTCCATGTATAGTACAGGCAATAGAGGAGCCCGTTACTCTTGTCCATAATGCACTAAACTACAGGAGTAATTTTTTTTTGATAGATAGGTTCAGAATTACGTACTGAATGTAAAAACACAAAATCCTTACAAATTAGGAGAGCGGAAGTGGCGCCATTTTAGGAAAAACCGTTTCGACCTATATCTCCATAACCGTGCACTTTAGGCCAAAAATTGTAATGACCTTTATTGTTTGTTCAATAAATTTTTTTGTATCACTCACCGTTTACAACTTATACGACTATTAGCATTCATTTATTGACTTTTTTACCTATATCTTTGTTAATAATTGTTTAAAAAATAAAATTATTATAACTTAACTTTTAAATCGACAAATTTCCTACAATTTTTGCTAAAAACTTTTTTCTGAAATCAATATTGTCAAAGTTATAACGCGTTAAATGTTGCACTTTTCAATCGACAAATTTTTCTGGGAATTTTTTAGTAAAATGAAGGACAATGACGGTTGAAACTAAGACTTCAGGCTTTGTAAAACATTCTTCTTGAGACATTTTCTTTCCATAGCTTATATTAGTTTCAGGTTCTTTGCGCAAATGTTGCCAATTTTGACATTTTAATTCGCTTCTTTGACGTTTTAAAAAAAAAAACCAATTTATTTTTCTTTAAATGCCTATAACTTTTTTTGTCTTTGAAGCTACAGATCTAAATTTTGGTAGGTAATTTACCTATAATGACATAAAACCGTGTACCAAATTTAGTTGCCCTTACTTTGTTATTTCCTAAGATATGATTTTTTTTAAAAAGAAAACACAAAATTTTAGGGGAAAACCTGGGCCGATTTTCTTGGCTAACGAACTTATCCAAGCCACTTACAAGAGGAAGGTATTAACCAAATTTAATTAAAATCGGCCCATTAGTTTTTGAGTTATCGGTGTTATATATATATATATATATATATATATATATATATATATATATATATATATATATATATATATATATATATATATATATATATAACATATAAAAATTGAAACTGACCCCGGATATGGGTTTTAGGGGTCCTAGTTCGCGCTCATTTGCAAAAATTTTTTCAAAATTCAAAAGTTTGGATCTCCCCATTAGTGAATTTTTTCTAAGAAAATTCACTAAAAGCCACCAAACTTAACTAAACTGACAGCCAAAGCATCAGAGAAAGGGTATATTTGAAATGGATATTCTGTAAATATTTTAGTTAAATGAAGGGCAATGACGGTTGAATCTGAAACTTAAGGGTTTGTAGAACAGTCTACTTGCAACATTTTCTTTTCACAAACGGTATTTGTTTTACATTCTTTGCCTAAACATTGCCAATTTTCACGTTTAATATTGCGAGTTTAACGTTTTGAGGAAAACTCCAAAATTTGTTGCTTTAACTGCCCATAACTTCTTTGTCTTTTAAGCTAGGGACCTAAATTTTGGTAGAGAGTTAACTCTTTATAATACAAACACTCTTACCAAATTTAGTTGCCCTTACCTTGTTAGAAATTTATAATTTGCAGTGGAACGGCATAGGGTCCTTACGGTAGCAGGTCACCTCTAGTTTTTATTGACAGATATTTGAATGCAAACGTTATGCAGCCTGTTACACTGAAACACCTACGAGGGTTAATTCAACTTTTTTACAACAGGACAACGCAAGTTCTGATACAGCAAGGGTTGCTACATGCTTGTTACAAAAAATAACGTGACCCTGATTCCTTGGCTTTTTCGCTCTACAGACTTCTCACCAATCGAACATGTGTGGGATATGATTGTCAATTGACTGGGTAATGTACGCCCAACCACCAAATAACCAGAGTGACCTTCGTCACCGAATACAAGAAGGCTTGGATAACATTCCTCAGGATATCATAAATTATTTAAATTCAAAAAGGCCTTAAGAAGTTATCGAATGCATAAGAAACCGCTGCGGACCCACTAATTTTTAAATAAATAGCGAGTAATGTATTTAAATCCTCGTCGTGGTATTAGCCAGGGGAGTAGTTGTGTTTGCCTGCTGGTTTTCTTCTCACAGCTTCTTTCCTGCTGTGCTGTGTGTACGTAGAAGCTGATATGGAAGCCTAGAACCGTAACAAAAGCAGAGTTTGCTCTTCGCGCTATTCTGCACTGCATTAGATGGCAATGCCGGCCTCGAGGCCGACTTGTTGGAGTGCAGGTGTGGCATAGTGAAGAGTCAAAAGAAGGACGAAACCGGTTTGTGTCTCCTGCTCTTCTACTTTACATCTTGCCGCAAGTCACGACAGGACTGAAGTGATGGTGGCTGCCCGTTGTGGTATTAGCCAGGGAGTAGTTGTTTTTGCTCGTTAGTTTTTTCCGACACACACACACAAATATATATATATATATATATATATATATATATATATATATATATATATATATATATATATATATATAGAGTGATTTACGTAGGCCGTGCACTAAAATTTTTCAGCTTTCAGTTGGATTAGAAACTTGAAATTTGGCGTGCTGCCACAATCAGTCATATCCGTTCTACTTTAAATACTTTCAGTCCTCCAGCTATACAGAGTTTGTCAAAAGTCGATACCAACTTAACTACTTATTTTAAATATAAACCTCCATTTTTTTTCACAAGGTTCTATTGACCTTCTAATTATAAGTTTAGACTACTTAAGTTATATGAACGTATCTATTACAGTTTTTGATATATGTTAATTTTTCTTAAAAAAATTACCGGCGTAGTAGTTTACGAACAAAATTGTATCTCACGGTTTACGATCGGGAAACCAAATTTTTGGAGCAGTTAGCTGGATATGCAGGCTAACTTCTGATGCCCCATTGATGGCCCCATTTTGTGCCATACGGGCGCAGGCGATTTTCAAATGTCGTATTAAAAATTGTTAAATGCCCAATTTTTTTAAATGGCACTTACTATTCTTCTCGACACAGTTCGAAATAAAATTCAATTTTATTGTGAGTCACTTAATTATTTTCTATTCCTAACTTTCACTCATACTGAGTTATTTAAGAAAAACTCTGGACGCAGCAAGTGCGTTATGGTAGTGAATTTTCATAAACATTATTTGCCTAAATGTTGCCAATTTTGACGTTTTAAGTCGCAACTTTGACGTTTTGAGGAAAACCTCAATTTATTTTTCTTTAAATGCCTATAACTTTTTGTCTTTTGACTTACATAGCTAAATTTTGGTAGGTAACTTACCTATAAGGATATAAACCCGTGTACCAAATTCGGTTACCCTTACTTTGTTAATTCCGGAGATATAATTTTTTTTCGAAAGAAAAGAAAATTTTCCGGGAAAACCTGGGCAGATTTTCCTGGCTAACGAACGAATATATATATATATATATATATATATATATATATATATATATATATATATATATATATATATATATATATATATATATATATATATATATATATATATATATAAACATATAAAAATTGAAACTGACCCCGGATATGTGTTCTGGGGGGCCTAATTAGCGCTCATTTGAAGACATTTTTTCAACATTAAAAAGTCGGGATCTCCTCATTAGTGAATTTTTTTAAGGAAATTCACTAACAAGAATTATAGCAAAGAAACTACTTTATTCAAGAAATACTAACGTATTCACATTTATGCAAAATTAAAATAAGAATAACTTTTATTTGTTGAGAAACCAGTTAAAATAAGTATAATTTATTCAATATTCGTAACTAACTCTTCTAAATCTTCAAATATATACCCTCTTTTTGTGTCAATAAGCTTATTCAGTTTTTGAAAAATTAGATGGTTGAGTACAATTGACTTATCATAAGTCGTTGGTGATACAAATTATCTTTTTTTTTTTATCAAACACGCCTTATGTTATTGCATTTTTGCATTTTCCATCGAAATATAATGCATGTTTGTAAGAAAAGAAATTCTGGATGCAGCAAGTGCGTTATGGTAGCGAATTTTGATCAAATGCTTCATATTTGAATTTGCCAATTTGCTATTAACCTATAAGGTTGACCAAGAAACGAGTTTTTTTGTACATTTTCACACAATAAAGTTATTTTTATCAAACATGGCACATTGTTTTTACTATATAGGTTATATTGGTAACCAAAATTTATGCCTGCTTACTTAAAAAGAAAACACACATATTTCAATAACAACATTTTTATGAAAATTCACTACCATAACGCACTTGCTGCGTCCAGAGTTTTTATATCTCAAACACCAATATAAAGTTATCGACCAATAATTATGTCTGGTTTTAAGTATCAAGTGGTCAAAGGTTTTAGCGCCAATTGAAACAAGGGAATAACGAACATATTGTATGAGATACATCTATAGTACACTAGTCAAACTACCAGCGTAATCCATGTCCTACTTAATCGAATATTATTGCTTGAGGGTTGTAGAATTTCTTTTTTCTAATTTATAGTCAAAGATAGGTACCCGGTCAAAATTATGTCACTTTACGGTACTTATGTCAAAAACTGTAACAGATAAGTTCACATAATTTAGGAAGTATAAACCCAGAATTAGAAGACCAACCGATCTTGGTAAATAAATGTAGGTTTCTATTTAAAAATAGGAAAGTTGGTACCGACTTTTGGTGCACCTGTATAGCGGGAGGACTAAAAATATTTTAGGTATATTATAGGTAATAAATATATATATATATATATATATATATATATATATATATATATATATATATATATATATATATATATATATATATATATATATATATATATATATATATATTAAAAAAACTCTGGACGCAACAAGTGCGTTATGGAAGTGAATTTTCATTAAAATGTTTTTAATTACAAATATATCGCTCTAATGCGAACAGGTATCAATTTGGTTACCGGTATAACCTATATAGTAGGAACAATGTAATATTTTATCAAAATAATTATTTGAAAATGTACAAAAATTTTCGGAAAATAAACTTTAAATGTTTCTGAGAAAACTGGTCTCCTACCCAATGAACCTTAGGTTTATAGCAAATTGAGTTATTGAAATTTGAAACATTTAATGAAAATTCGCAAGCAAAACGCCCTTGCTGCGTTCATACAAAAATTTTCCGAAAATACAGTTAAATGTTGGTTTCCTAACCAACAAAACTTACGTTAATAGCAAATGAGTTATTGAAATTTGGAGGATTTAATGAAAATTTTCTACCAAAACGCACTTACTGCGTCCACATTTTTTCTTACAAACATGCATCATATTTCGATAAAAAATGCTAAAATGCACTAACGAATTTGTTCTACGAAAATTAGCTAAAAATTATAGACCGTTAAATCATAAACTTCACTAAACCTACAGCGAAAGCATAAACTTAACTAAACCGACAGCCAAAGCATCAGAGAAAGGGTCTATTTGAAATGAATTTTCTGGGAATATTTTAGTAAAATGAAGGACAATGACGATTGAAACTAAGACTTCAGGCTTTGTAAAACATTCTTCTTGAGACATTTTCCTTCCATAGCTCCTATTAGTTTCAGGTTCATTGCCTAAATATTACCAATTTTGATGTTTAAAATAGCGACTTTTGACTTTTTGAGGAAAACTCAAATTTATTTTTCTTTAAATGCCTGTAACTTTTTTGTTCTTTAACCTACAGAGTTAAAGTTTGGTAGGTAACCTACCTATAATGATATAAACCCGCGTATGAAATTTGGTTGCCGATTTTGACGTTCTAAATCGCAACTTTGACGTTTTGAGGAAAACCCCAATTTATTTTTCTTTAAATGCCTATAACTTTTTTGTCTGTTGACCTACATAGCTAAATTGGTAGGTAACTTACCTATAAGGATATTAACCCGCATACCAAATTTGGTTGCCCTTACTTAGTTAATTCCGGAGATATAATTTTTTTCGATTTATTTTTTAAAGAAAACACAAAATTTTCCCGGAAAACCTCGGCGGATTTTCCTCGCTAACGAACTTATCCAAGCCACTTGCGAAAGGAAGGTACTCACCAAGTTTTATTAAAATCGGTCCATTATGTTTTAAGTTATAGGTGTGACACACACACACACACACACACACACACATATATATATATATATATATATATATATATATATATATATATATATATATATATATATATATATATATATATATATATATATATATATATATATATATATATATATATATATATATATATATATATAAACATATAAAGTCTGAAACCGACCTCGGATTTCGGTTCCAGGGGTCCTAAATAGCGCTCATTTGAAGAAATTTTTTCAAAATTCGAAAGTCGGGATCTCCCCATTAGCGATTTTTTTTAAAGAAAATTCACTATAACTAACGTCAATTTACGTTTGCACATCTGTGAAGCCAGAGGGAAACTTCCATGTCTGTATTTAGTGCAAAAATGCTGAACGTGGTAAAACCGAAATAATTTCAGATTATCACCGTGTAAAATGTTTGAATAGGAATTATCGCTCCCTATCCCAAACTTAAAAAATGTATTATAAATTTCCTCATTAACCCTAATCAATTACGCAATGTCACAGTTATAATTTCCATTATTCTTTTTCACAATCCAGTTCAATTCCTTAGATAAATAGTATATACATAGTGTATTTTTATTACTACAATAAATAACATCCATCAGTTCTCGAGAAATTCTCTTAGAAAGGACAAGTAAAATTACTAAATAATAAAGACATCTATCTATTGTGCATGCTGGGAAGAAAAGGCAAGATACAGTAGGACAGAAATGTTGACAAGCCCTGTTGATATATTGCCCCACAATAAAACTATAGACTATCCTGTCCGCTTTTGGCCACTAGTGAGACCCATTTGAAAAGATAAAAGTCTTTATTTGGGCTAAATGCTACGAAATATATTATAATACAATACCACTTACTGCTTACTTAGAATTTTATCTCAGAATGCAAAACATAGGGTGTTATTATTAGGCAGCAACTGGGGACCATTTATACTGTTGCTGATGACGTTGGAATGAAAACACCTTGAAGTCAGATATACACATAATAAATTTACACGGAACGTCCACAGAAACCACTTGCATAAATTATATTATAATATTTTTTTAGCGAGAAGAATGGAAAGGCACTTGCATTTTCTGAGATAATCATTATTGAAAAAAACTATGTGAAAACTGGAACCTGTGATGAGCACTGATAAGTACACTTGGATAACTCAAATCACAACACATATTTTAACAAAGACCTTACGATCGTTTCACTGACCACGTCAGCATCATCAGAGGATGAAAAATTCTCAGAATTCTGAGAAGTTTTCATCCTCTGATGATAAGGTTTTACTGACCACATCAGCATCATCGGGGGATAAAAATTCTCAGAATTCTGAGAATTTTTCTTCCTCTGATGATGCTAACGTGGTCTGTGAAACGATCGTAAGGTCTGTTTTAAAATATGTGTTGTGGTGATTTTGGTTCTTCTACTTATGAAAAAAAAAACTGTTCTCACAAAAGTTTTCAATACATTTTAGTGAATGTTTATTAAAAAAATCACTAATAGAGAGGTATCGATGGTGAGACAAACTGGCGATATTCACTTTTTCCTAATGTAAACAACTTTGTTGCTATGGCAACTACATTTTTGTTTAATCGCAAGGTCTGATTTTTTTGCATTCTCGGCGAGAAATGTCTCTTTCTTGTTAGGATACTATAAAGCTTTAATCTGTTTCCATAAGACAAAAATTGAGAAGAAAATAGCTTTCTTAAAAAGCACCTTTTTCGATTGAACTCCATTATTTCATTTGTTATCAAGTTACCCACTGAATAAATGTGATACCTAGTATTTGTAGTTGTCAATTACAAACATTGTTTGTTCTTAGTTATCTACAGTTTGTAATACTTTAGAGAGCTTTACATCAGAAAATTGAGAAGTTTTACAATTTAATGATGATAAAGCTCGCTGGTTCAGTGATAAGGACTGGTACCTCTGAACCGAGTTAGATTCCCAAGGTTTCCTCTTCACCTTTTCAGTAGATATTGTACAATTAACATCAACCGAGGGTGTGGCATTGTACTTATTTGAGTAAGTTGAATGTGTACACGTTCTACCCGTCAGAGGGGGCGTAAAGCCGCTGCTCCCGTCATGTTGGGCACGTTAATGGTCTCTACCCCCCTATACAGAAAGGCAAGGGTTCGGAAAATATTCCAGGATTGTGAGGTGAAACTGCTCCCTGATGTCGGTGATTGGCCATAGTCGCGGAAATAGACCGGAATTATCTTTAATTACGATAAATCTCTACTATACCATAATGCCTTTTTAACTGCTATTCTTTCCTATCAACCCATATATATATATATATATATATATATATATATATATATATATATATATATATATATATATATATATATATAGTAGCATATTTAATGGTCCATAGGTATATACCTATAAAAAAGTCTGGACGCAGCAAGTGCGTTATGGTAGCGAATCTTCATAAAAATGTTTTCAATAGCAAATACGGTTTTTTTTTTCGAAAAGAAAGCCGGCATCAAATCTGGTTATATATAGTATAACCTATCGAAACAATGGTACCATATTTCATTAAAATAACTTTATTGTTGCCGAAAAAACTGGTTTCCTGACCAACGAACCTTAGGTTAAATAGCAAATTAAGCTAATTAAAATTGAGGCATTTAATAAAAATTCACTACCATAACGCACTTGCAACGTCCCGATTTTATTTTCTAACAAACGTGTGCTATATTTCGATGCAAAATGCAATAATGTAAGGCGTGTTCGATTAGGAAAAAGAAAAATTTGTATCACCAACGACTTATGGGCCGCATCTTTGTAAAAATAATTTTATAAGATGCAGCTCAAGACACCCTCTAATTAACGAACACAACTTTTTCGCCTATCTTCTACAATAACGGATATATTGAGCTTTACCGTACGAAAATTCGTTAAAAATTATAGACCATTGAACAATAAACTTAATAAATTAAACTACTGCCACAGCGTCAGAGAAATGGTCTGTTTGAAATGAAATTTCTGGAAATATTTTAGTGAAATGAAGGACAATTGCGGTTGAAGCTCAAACCTATAAAGGTTTGTAGAACACTCTTCTTGCTATATTTCCTCTGCATAACCCGTATTCGTTTCAGGTTCGGTGCCTAAATCTTGCCAATTTTAACGCTTCATCTAGCGACTTTGACGTTTTAAGAGGAAAATCACATTTTTTAAATTTAAATGCCTATAACTTCTGTGTCTTAACTTACAGATCTAGATTTGGTACATAGTTTTCTTTTTATGATATATATATATATATATATATATATATATATATATATGTATATGTATATATATATATATATATATATATATATATATATATATATATATATATATATATATATATATATATATATATATATATCAAATTTGGCATACCTAATTTTGTTAATTCCCGACATCTGAACAATTTTCAAAAGAAAACACTAAGTGTTCCGGGAAAAACCTGGCCGATTTTCTTGGATAACGAACTTATTCAAGCCACTTGCAAAAGGAAGGTACCTACTCACTAAATTTGAGTTATCGGTGTAGGTGTGATGTAGAATCCAGTTAACGATACACGAAATTACAGTAATTATATAGTACCTGTATTATTTCTCCCAGAAGAAATCTAAATACCTATACCCATTTACAAACCATAATACTTTATAGTTTTTATTGCTTACCATTGTAATATTTCAACTATAACACCTCCCAACAAAAAGACAAAGAGAAAGAAACAGCCTGGCTAGGCATCCTTTTTCATTACACTGTAGCATATGGAAGATCCACGTGGGCGTCGCCCACTGATCGCGATAGGCGGTGCCAACCATCGTCTATGCAACGACAGGACGAGTCATAATATTATGGACTTAGTCACGTTCTTCAAGTTGGCTGATGTGGAGTGCATCTTATCCGATTATATGCGCGCGATTGCCTTTTATTTTGTGTGTACAGGACACCTGACTACTTGATATTGTTGTCCGACGGTCTGACTGCAGTTTACTTTCAGAGACTTATACCTGTCTCCTTATTTATCCGTTTCTCCTTTAAGGAGTAGATATTATCAAAGCAGCCGACGGTAGCAGTAAAATGTTTTGAATAACGGTAATCTAATCGCTTCTGAAGTGCTCGGGGGTTGCTCACAAGGACTTAAAAACAGTTTGACTTTTACCTTCAAGGAAGCTATTTCCGGTCTTCTATGTTTATTGACTGTTCATAAATATTAGTGTAATTGTTTTCGGCGGACTTGTTCAATGAATTTTTGATGTTTGTATGTGAACAACCATCAAGATTTTAGTGCTGTGTTAAAATAGACATTTTGGACTTCGATGCCGAAATGACTGTTACTGGGAATTTCGGAATTATGCATAGGCCCTGTTTTTCTGGATATCCGTTTCAAGGTAAGAGATATAAATAAACAAATTGGCAACTTAACCTAACATTTTAAAATCTGTGTGTTGTTAGTTAACCAATTTTTCTAGTAGACCTATCTAACTAATAATAAAATAACACGATTAACTTTCAACTTAGTGAAACTGAAACTCACATCTAGGTTCAGTTTCAATTTGTTTTATACTTAAATATGTAAATAGGTACAGTGTGACCAAGATACGGGTGCATATTGCATATAGGTACCTACCATTGGGATCTTGAGAACTGTAAAAGATATAGGACACTTTTAATTATAAAAAAGGCGTGTGAATCAGCGGCTAGGGCAATAGCGAGAACGGATCTCTAATATCTTTTTTTTGTTTCCGAGTTCTGAAAAACCGAATTTTCCGAAAATCATTTTTATTCCTTAAACTCCTTTGGTTATTTTCACGGATAGGAAAAAACTAAAAACACATTTCCATTGTGACTTTTGCTGTTTTATATCATTGATCATACGTTTAAAATACAAGGTTTTGTTTCCTAGCAATCATCAACCTTAATTTTTTTTAACCGGCTAAGTAGGCTATGACCCTTATACAGTATGCGCATAAAGTATGGAATTGGGTATATAATTTAAAAGCGAAATAATTTTTTGGTGGGAAAAATCTTTGAACACGTCGATTTTATTCGATAAAAATACACATTATTGCATGAAAGTCGATTTTCCACTGCCATTTGTTTACGAGGCCCTTAAGTCAGGCCATAAAATAGGTATGGAATGATTAAGTAAAAGCGAAATAAATTTTCTTTGAGCAATATCTTCGAACACAGATTTTATTTGGTAAAATTACAAATTTTTGTTGTTGCATGAAAGTTCATTTTCTTTTTAGTGGGTTGTCTTCAGAAAATTCACTAATGAGGAGATCTAGACCTTCGAGTTTTGAATTTTCTTTTTAATGAGCGAGAACTAGGCCCTCGAGAACACATATCCGCGGTCAGTTTCAATTTTTATATCTTTATATATATATATATATATATATATATATATATATATATATATATATATATATATATATATATATATATATATATATATATATATATATATATATATATATATATAATTATATTTGTCTGTGTGTATGTCACACCGAAACCTCCAAAAATAATGAACTGAGTTTGGTGAGTGCGTTCCTTTTGAAAGTGGCTTGGATAAATTCGTTAGCCAGGAAAATGGCACCAGTTTTTCCTCGAAAATTTTGGACTTCCTTTAAAAAAAAAAACTCCGAAAATAACAAAGCTATGGCAACCACAGGTTTATATTTAAAAAGGTATATTATATACCAAAATTGAGATCTCTAAGCTAAAAGGAAAAAGTTCGGGACGCAGCAAGTGCGTGATGGTAGTGAATTTTCATTAAATGCTTCAAATTTGAGTACCTCAATTTTCTATAAACTTTGAAAGTTGAATTTTGGTATGTAGTAAGGTCTTTCACAAGCCAACGTATCTACCAAATTTCACTAAAATAGATTTGTAATTTTCGGCCAAAATTTTTTTTGCAAGAAAACTCAAAATTTTCCCGGAAAACCTTGTCCGATTTTCCTGGCGAACGAACTTATCCAAGCTATCGACAAAAGAAAGGTACCTGCCGAGTTTCATGAAAATCGGTCACTTATTTTTTTAATTATCGGTTGGATACATAGATACATATATATATATATATATATATATATATATATATATATATATATATATATATATATATATATATATATATATATATATATATATATATATATATATATATAAACATATAAAAATTGAAACTGACCCCGGATATAGGTTCTAGGGGTCCTAGTTCGCGCTTATTTGAAATTTTTTTGCAAAGTCCCACCCATCGATACCTCTCTATTAGTGAATTTTTTAAATTAAAACTTCACTAAAAAGGTATAGGCATTTAAAGAAAAAAAATTAGGGTGTCACTGATAACCGAAGAAATAAGTACTTTGAAAATTTTAGTTTTTCTTCTTAAAACGTCAAACTCGCGATTGAAAACGTCAATATTGTCAACATTTAGTCAAAGAACCTGAAATAATACGGGTTATGTAGAGAAAATGTCTCAACCAACGTGTTTTACAAAGTTTCAGCTTCAACCGACATTGTCCTTTAATTTATTAAAACATTTGCAGAAAAATCATTTCAAATAGATCCTTTCTCTGATACTTTTGTAGTAGTTTTAGTTATAGAGTGTATGGTTTGATAGTCTGTAATTTTTAACCAATTTTCGTAGAAAAATTTGCTGTTGATGAGACCGCAAGTTTAGAATTGTGAGAAGATTGCTTCAAGTAAGTGAGCGCGAACTTGCATCCCTAGAACATATACAGGGTGACGTATTTCTACGGTAAAGCTCAATATATCTGTTATTATACAAAATACGAGAAAAAAATTATATGGGTGTCTTGAGCTGTATCTTATAAAATTATTTTAATAATCACAAGAGCCCATAAGTCGTCGGTGTACAAATTTTCTCCCTTTTTCTTGCAAGTTCTTCTTTCTAAGTAAATACTTTAAACAACATCTGCTAACCATATTAAAAAAGTTGTAATAAGGCAAAAGATTGTCTAGATAGATAATTTTTGCGGGTGGTTAGTATGTGCTTCTTCCATCCAATGAGGGTTTACTCGGCCCCAATACCTGCAATTTTGACTGTTCACTGTGCCATGGAGAAAAACGTTGCTTCATCCGAAATAACTGTAGTGGCCACAAATGCAAAAATCCAAAGGATTCAAAGTTGAAGACAGGAGAGGTCAGTATTTAGGTCCTCCTCGCCCTATACAGAGATCGGGATACACACGCCCAAATGCTGACGGGCGGCTATATTAAAATGTGTGTAGTTGAATCGGAACATCTTCAAGTAATTCAAGCGATTTTTTTCGTAAATGGCAATTGTCTTAATGGTTAAAAGTGGAGTCCAATTAAAAAATCTCCAACGATTGAAATCCATACATTGATATAGAAATGATATTGGTGTTGTTTTTCAACAACACACCACCAGAGCTCACAGCCTAAATACTATCGCACCGCGGGTGTCGACAAGAAGGAAAGAGACAACTTGTTAATTCTGGACCTGAAGGGTTGGAGGTTCGGAGAAGGAAAAACATGTGCCGGAAAGGAATTCCACAACTTGGAAGTTCTCGGGACAAAAGAGCGGGCATAACAAGATGTTATATGTCTGGTGACCTGGCCAGACAAAAAGGTGCATTGGCTCTGTTTACCTGGTGGATCTGTTAGGGGCAGCATGTGGAGGAACTATGAAAGAAAGCTCCCCCGAGCAGTGCCCGTGCAGATATTTGTAAAGGAGGGAGAGGTCACCAACGGCACGGTGGGCAAGGGATGGCAGCCTTTGGGTGAGGGTAGGGTCACCGATGAGACGTACAGCTCTCTTCTCAATGGAATCCAGTTTAGCGAGCGTAGAAGCGGCAGCGGCACCACAGATGTGGGAACAGTATTCGAGGTTTGGCCTTATTTGTGAAGTATATAAGGTATGGAGATTAGCTGATGAAAAGTATTTGCGAGCCTGGAAGAGGAAACCTAATTTCTTAGCAGCCGCTTCTGTAATTGATGTGACATGTTGGTGCCAATTGATATTTCGATCCACATAAATGCCAACAAGTGAAAAGGACTCATTACTTTGAATAACTTGGTTGTTTATTGTGATGGGTCTAGGGCTGGTTTATCTCTTATAATATAGAAGGGAAGACTGAGATTTGATGGAGTTGAATTGTACAAGATGTCTACTTCCCCAGTCCAATATTTTTTGGAGATCCACAGCGACAAAATCCTCCATGAGTCTGCGATCCTCATCTAATTGGGTTAAAGAGACAGGCTTAGAATATTGTATATGCGAGTGGAGGGTGCTGTCGTCCGCGTAACTGTGAATTGGGTTGGATGTGCTAGAGAGGAGGTCATTGTTGTGAAAGGAAAACAAAGTAGGGGCTAAAGCTAAACCTTGAGGGACTCCTGCATTAATTAGTTACATTCTACAATTTTTTTTTTGTTCCCTCAGGGCTCGTCCGCGGCCTTGCCGCCCCGATAGCACCGCAATACATTCTACAATAGCATGTACGCTGTCTTCGGCCCATAAGTGATCGTTATGGAAGCTTATTACAGCTTCTCTTGAAAACTTCGTTTGATCAGTGAATAGGTTCGCTACAAACCAGGGGTTTCGTGCAAGCTTTCCAGAAAACCATTCACAAAAGAGTATGAAGGGTATGAAATCGCGGGCAAACGTACTTGGACAGGTTGTATATGGGATGGGTACAACTGTTTTGTAGAAGTGAAGAATATTTGTGTAAGAAAGTAGCGTAATAATAAATAATTCCAGATCACCATTTTGGGTTTAAAATTTTATTATTATTGCTCATAATAATAGTGAAAAAATACTTTTACAGTTGGTACAGTGGAAACTTCTTTTAGAGTTTCAAATTTACCGCCTCCATTTATATAATTTTTAAACAACTAGAGCGGTACAGACGTGTCAGATGTTAACTAGTGCCAACCCAAAAGCTGGCCGCTCTTATGTACAGGTAGCTTATGGAAGTCTCCTCACTAATCTTTGTTCGTTATGAAAGAAAATAAATTCAAAATTTGAAAGTTTAGCCTTTCACGGGTGATTTTCAACAATTAAGTATTGTTGTGATTAGATATTTGGTTGATTTATTATTTATATTATGGAACGTTTTACTGTCTATGTCTACATGATATTTTTTTAATACCAGATAAGGTTATACCGTAAGTTACTGGCAGGTTTCTTATTTCAAATAAGGATTATTATTTCTATACCTATCGGCAGTCTATTAGAAGTTATAAGCACTTTTCTTTTGATTTGTACCAATTGCACATTAAAAACATATATAACCCAGTGGCTAGTGTTACCGTAGAAACCATAAAAATAATATTCCTACTGCTGTCAAAACGGTTTTGTGATAGTTATTGCCGCAAGAACGTCTAACTTAGGATTTGCGAACGGCGACACGAAGTGCTAATAGAAGTTTCTAACTAATAATGAATTTTGACGAAAGTTAAACAATGAAGACACCGAAATAATGCTCTCCTGGTACTTTGCGACTTATCCCGAAGCGTCGCTACAACAAGCAGCACACATTCTGCAAGTTACCAAGAACATAAGCCTTTTGCGTAGCAACAAGTTCACTGTCTAAAACCAACAGATTTTGTACAACGACGCGAATTTTGCGAGGTCATGGCACTGAAAGTAGAAGAGGGCGATCAGCTCATAGCTTGTACAATGCAACTCTACCAAATCTCAGTCTTGCTTTCTTTCTCATAAGAGATACACCAGCCCTAGACCCATCACAATGAACAACCAAGTTATTCAAAGTAATGAGCCATTTTCACTTGTTGGCATTTCTGTGGATCGAAATGTCAATTGGCACCAACATGTCACATCAATTGCAGAAGCGGCTGTTAAGAAATTAGGTTTCCTCTTCCGGGCTCGCAAATACTTTTCACCAGCTAATCTCTATACCTTATATACTTCACAAATAAGGCAAAACCTGCTGCTCCCATATCTGGGGTGCCGCTGCCGCTCCTACACTCGCTATCCCGGACTCCATTCAGAAGAAAGCTATGCGTCTCATCGGTGGCCCTACCCTCACCCAAAGTCTGCAATCTCTTGCCCACCGACGTGCCGTTGGTGACCTCTCTCCCTCTCTCTTTTTTTTTTACAGATATCTGCACGGGCACTGTTCAGAGGAGCTTTCTTCCATAGTTTCTCTACCTGCTGCCCCCAATAGATCTACCAGGGGAACAGAGCGATTGCCCGCTCTTTTGTCCCGAGGACTTCCAAGTTGTGGAATTCCATGCCGGCACATGTTTTTCCTTCTCCGAACCTCCAAACCTTCATGCCCTGAATTAACAAGTTGCCTCTTTCCTCTTTGTCGACTCCCACGGTGCGATAGTATATAGGCTGTAAGCCCTCGTGGTGTGTTGTTGAAATATATATTTTTTTAAATAGCGAATATTATGCGAGTGATGAAGCAAAATCTTCAAAGGATGGAGTTTTTAACAGACAAAACAGACACTATTAGACTGCTGAAAACCACCATAAAACAAGACAATGTCAATCTTATAGGGTCGTTGGCAATTTAACGTCTTTTGTATCTTTAAGATAGACAACATTCTGTATGTTCATACATTTGATGAAAGTTTGAACACCGATATGTAAGTACGTTGGAATTTTAAACAACATTCTGTCGACAATTTGCTAATTAATGAATCGATCGCTGGCTGGTATCATCGCCTTATCATAATGGACGTTTTAGAAGAAATGTTTGATGGTAAATCGATGGCGGACAATGCCGTCGGCCTCCGAGCTCCCTGGATTTGATCCCAATGGATTTCTTAATAGAATTAAATTCTGTATCAACACAAAAGAAAATCAAAATACGGTTCTGTTTAAGGGAAGAAAGATATTTGAGATAAAATTGACTGTAGATACCCACATAACAAAATATAAAGGATCTGTTAAATTGTATAGTAATAGTTCTTTAGAAAGGCCAAATATACTTTTCCTAGTTTTTAACGGATTTGAAGTTACTGAGTTTTGAAGAAACCATGCAGGTGTAATTTTGTTCACAAAAATCAAGATATCCGTGAAACGGTTAGTTCTAAATGTTGATGTTTGATGAAATTACAGGATGCTCCATTTGAAATAAGGAAGCTACCAGCAGCTTGAGACTATTTTAACAACAATTTACAAAATTTTTGGTTGGTTGTACACAGACTTTGTTTATTAGTGAATTTTCGTAGAAAAAATTCACTAATCGATAGATTTTTAGTTTCCTTTCGAATTTTTTTTTATCAAAAAATAAAAAAGGTATGGTGACTAAATTTGGTAGGTAGGATTACGATATAATATATATATATATATATATATATATATATATATATATATATATATATATATATATATATATATTAGTATATAAACTATACATCATTTGTATGTTCCAAGAAAAAAAAATTTGGTGCCAGATTATTTCTATGAAAATTCACTACCATAACGCTCTTGCTGCGTCCGGACTTTGACATTTTGTATTTATTAGAGTTGTCATGACAACATACTACCTTTTTCCGCACCCAGGTGGCAACCCTGCCATATATTTCACAATATTTTAGTGAGAATGGGACTCTTTGAATTAGTTATTGCCCAACTTTTAAAATCTTGCAATTTTCATTTCCCCAGATACTTCTAACTAGAGGTTTTCGAATGATAGATGAGTTAATTTTAAACAATCTTTGTTGTTTGATTCTTTTTTATTTAGAAGCTACATGCATTTGAAGTTTTATGTCAGTAAAAGGTGGCCTATAAATATTTCAATTTGACATTGATATGGCAATACAATTGTTTTGTTTGTGACAATGGTTATTTATTTGCTACATGCATGTTTGAAATGTCAATGTTCTGAATAAAAAATATGTATTTACAACTAAAGAACATGCACATACTGTTTTTGTGTTTGGATTTTCAAATGGGAGCGCTAGACAAGCAGCTGGAGAAAAACGTTGCCAGTTTCCTACTAGACATCAACCAGTCCATACTTTGTTTACTGCATCATTTCTTGGGCTTCGAGAAACAGGTAATCCCGGTCTAGGAAAAGCCATTCAGTCTCATGCAGTGTAAATATGAAATAAAAGAAGCGTCAAAATAAAAATCTAACACAACAATTTCATTCTCCAGAAGAAGTTGCTACGAGAAAATGTTGGAAATCTTTGAAAATAAAGAAGTTGTAAATACAGTTTTAGAATTCTTCATGAATTTACAAGTGATTATTTCCTTCTCTGTAAACAGCACTTGGGAAGCCAGAGAAGTCTTCCCATGTGTATTTATTATGGAAGGATTCCACCAAGAAAGGCAACAAACTATTTTAAAAACCATTTTAAAAACCGAGACGAATGGCATCGACAGTGAAGTAAACGGCATTCAACTGACATCAAAATTGTCTAAAACCTTTCACATTTAACCGTTCTTCCATCACTTCTAGCTTCCGATATCCTAATACATGCATGACGAAAATGGCACACACCGTATATGAAAATAAAATTTAGCCTTGGATTCTGATTGCATTAAAGCTAATATACGTTTTTCCACGTACTGTGAGTGAATTCAGGTCAAATGTATAAAAGCTAATAATGTAAAGTTGCAGTAAAGGGTAGCGGCTTATTGATTTTGCTTTTATTGGCTTTTACTAATAATAGAAGTATCCGAACGCGTTCTCGAACAACAAAAACATGTGGAGTTTAGAAATCCTTTTACCAATTAAATATATACGCGTGTAAAACTTACCATAACCAAAATACCTAGCTATTTTATGTTTTATCTTTTTTTGTTTGTTGGCACTTGTCATTACAGCAGGGTGGCTTCCAAAACTATACAAGCGGATTTTTGAGGATTTAAAATTATCACTTTAAAAAAGGCTGGTACAGGTCAGGTCTTGTTTTTGAGAGGGATCCGTTTTCTGGCGAATGCCACAGCTGATACTTACTTTTTCTTAAGCGGGCTACCCAGCTACCTTCTCCAAACTTTAAGCAGGAAGTGGGGTCGAGTGTCACATCGTTGGAAATGCTCCTCGATTCTTAATTTGACCGTATATTTGAAATGAATTCTGTAATTATTTGTTATGTATATTTTAATATAGTAGAATATATCGCGGGCATGAAGCCGGTGTCCAGTATCATGTGAACAAAACGTTAGTTTGCGTATACTTAGATAGCTCAGTGGTGGTGTGGTTGTCTTCTACAAAAAGCATAACAACAAATAGCACGCATTGTCAACGACTAAATTTTAATACAGATAAATCTACACTCATGACAACACTGGACATTGAAAAAGCGTTTGACACAGTATGGCATGATTACCTGGTTTACAAACTACCCAAAACATTTAATACTCCTGCTATACTCTTATTTAAAGGGTAGAATATTTAGAGTTAGAATCAACACTACTTTTCAAGTGCTAGAATCATAAATGTAGGAGTACCACAAGGTTCCATAATCGGCCCAATTATGCAATAAATACCTAATCGATATTTAACATTCTGAAAAAACACAAATTCTGGCTAAGTACTTTCAATCCTGAAAATTAAAGTAAATTCTAATAAATACGAGGCCATAATATTTAGCAAAAAATATAAAAAGAACAAAATATTTCAGACTATCGAACTAAACTCGGAAACAATTAAAATTAGTAACACACTTAAATATTTGGGTGTTTGTCTTGACGAAAATCCAGCATTTAAAAAGCCTGGACGCAGCAAGTGCGTTATGATAGTGAATATTCATTAAAATGTTTTAAATAGCAAATATGTGTTTTCTTTTTAAGAAAACATACATCAAATTTGGTTACCAGTATAACATATATAGTAAAAATAATGTACCATATTTCATCAAAATAACTTTATTTTTTGAAAATGTTAAAAAAAATTCGAAAATAAACTTTAAATGTTCGTGAAAAACCTAGTTTCTTGGCCAACGAACCTTATATGTTAATAGAAAATTGAGCTATTCAAATTTGAGGCATTCAATAAAAACTCGCTACCATAACGCACTTCCTGAGTCCCAAAATTATTTTTGTACAAACATGCATTATAATTTCGTGGTCTAAATTCCATACATTTACCGCTGGCTCAGAACTCATACTGATAGGGGGAATCCGTCTGTGTAATTAAAAGAAAACATTGTTTAATCTATTTCAACTGAGGAGATTTTCCTGATTAACGAACTTATCCAAGCCACTTGCAAAAGGAAGGTACTCACCAAATGTGATCAAAATCGGCCCATTATTTTTTGAGTTATCGGTGTGATATATATATATATATATATATATATATATATATATATATATATATATATATATATATATATATATATATATATAAACATATAAAAATTGGACCCGACCCCGGGTATGTGTTCTCGGGGGGGCCTAATTAGTGCTAAATTGAAGAAATTTTTTCAAAATTCGAAAGTCGAGATCTCCTCATTAGAGAATTTTTTTTAAGAAAATTCACTAAAATCATATTGACGAAACAATCTTATGGTGTATTACGGTGTCATGAAAACAGTATATCCCCTAATTAACAGAAAAGTAAGGTGTCTGTTAGTAATAAAGTTATTATATACAACTCAATAATGCGACCCACCCTAACTTATGCAGCACCCATCTGGTGCGGCGCGACAAAAATGCACACCAAAAAATTATAAATATATCAGAATAAATGCCTGAGATTGTTCCTAAGTAAAACCAGATATACAATGATTAGCGAATTACATAAAATTACTAAGATGCTATTTATGAGCCATAAAATCAAAGAACAAGCAGAAAAATTTTACTCCACACAATTAGATAATAACGTTGTTCTGCAAGACATTGCAAGCTGCAAGCAACACACCATAGATTTTCCCCTAAAACATAAACTTCCATATCAAGAATTATCCTTCTTTCTGAATTAATTCTAAAAGACGCAAATAATAACAACAGAGAGTTATGCGCTAGAGGCGTATTTTGACAACGAAGCTCTGTTCCTCAGTAGCTGTCGCTAATAAACTAAGCTTAGCGACAGCTACTGATGAAGACAACTTCATTGCTGAAATACGTATCTAGCGCATAACTCTCTGTTAAGGATAATAAACTAAGTTTAGCGACAGCTACTGATGACAACATCGTTGTCGAAGTACGTATCTTTTTTTATTTATATATTTCAACAACCCACCACAAGGGCTTACAGCCTAGATACTATCGTACCGTGGGTGTCGACAAGAAGAAAGTAGGCAACTTGTTAATTTTCGACTTGAAGGTTTGGAGGTTCGGCGGAGAAGGAAAAACATATGCCGGCAAGGAACTCCACAACTTGGAAGTCCTCGGGACAAAAGAGCGGGCATAACAAGATGTTCTATGCCTGGTGACCTGGACAGCAAAAGGGTGCATTCGCTATATTCCCCTGGTAGAGCTGTTGTGGGCAGCAGGTGGAGGAACTATGGAAGAAAGCTCCCCTGAACCGTGCCCGTGCAGATATCTATAAAAGGGGGAGAGGTCACCAACGGCACGTCGATGGACAAGGGATGGCAGCCTTTGGGTGAGGGTAGGGTCATCGATGAGACGTATAGCTCTCTTCTGAATGGAGTCCAGGATAGCGAGTGTAGAAGCGGCAGCGGCACCCCAGATGTGGGAGCAGTATTCGAGGTTTGGCCTTATTTATGAACCATATAAGGTATATAGATTAGCTGGTAAAAGTATTTGCGAGTCCGGAAGAGGAAACCTAATTTCTTAGCAGACCCTTCTGCAATTGATGTGACATGTTGGTGCCAATTGAGATTTCGATCCACAGAAATGCCAACAAGTGAAAAGGACTCATTACTTTGAATCACTTGGTTGTTCATTGTGATGGGTCTAGGGCTGGTGTATCTCTTATGAGATAGAAAGCAACAGATTTGGTGAGGTTGGATTGTACAGGATTTTTAGTTCCCCAGTCTAATATTTTTTGAAGATCCACTGAGACAGAACCCTCCATGAGCCTGCGATCCTCATCTAATTGGGCTAAAGAGACAGGCTCATAATATTGTATATTTGAGTGGAGGGTGATGACACCCGCGTAACTGTGAACGGGGTTGAATGTGCTAGAGAGGAGGTCATTGATGTGGAGAAGAAACAATGTAGGGGCTAAAGCTGAACCTTAATAACTCCTGCATTAATTGGATGCAGTTTAGAGGAATGGCCATACTCGACAACAGAAATGCTCCGGTTGGAGAGGAAATTTGCTCTCCAGGTACAGAGTTTTGATGGTAGGCCATAGGCCGGAAGTGTATTAGGCAACGCTGTGTGCCAGACCTGGTCGAATGCTTTGGATGTGTCTAGAACGACATTCTGGGATTCACCGTGTAGTTCCATAGACTTGTTCCAAGAATGGGTGACAAAGGAAATGAGGTCGGCAGTTGATCTGCGCTGACGGAATCCATCCTGCCTGTCGTGAATTAGACTGTGTTTTTAAAGAAATTTTAGTAATTCGGTGTTTATATACTTCTCCATCACTTTAGAGGCGACTGAAGGAGAGAAATAGGCCTATAGTTGCTAGGAAGCGCTTTGGATCCTTTTACTAGGGAATATGCCTCTATTGTAAGTTGTCTGAAACAGACGAGTCAGGACAGGAGCAAGTTCTGGTGCGCATTTTTTGAGAACAATTGCTGGGATCTCCTCAAGGCCAGAGGCTTTCCTGATATTAAGAGAAGAGAGCATCTTTCGGACCTTTTTGGTTCTGAAAATGATATCAGTCATTTTATGCGCGACATTGGGGACTGTTGGTGGTTGAACATTTGGAGGTGGGTTGAGAGTAAAATTGCCGGCGCACAACAAGGCAAAAAGTTCAGCCTTTCCCAGGGCGGTAGAAACAATTTCATCCCCTGAAACAAGAGCTGGGAACGTGCTCTTGAAGAAATTATTTCCAATAGATTTAGCAAGAGTCCAGAAGGGTTTGCTGCCATTGGAGCTTGAGAGGACTTTGTTTTTGATGTGGTTATTAAACGAGTTTTTTACCTCAGAAAGAATGCGTACATAGCGGTTTCTTGCGTCGTTAAATGCTTGACGGTTTTCTTGACTCGGATTGTGTAGAAGCGTTTTGTGAGCTTTGACCTTTTCAAGTCTGGCCTTGTCACAGGATTTAGAGAACCAGGGCTTTTGAGAGGCTGAAGAGGTTTTCTGTGGACGTGGAATAAATAATTCCATGCCATCTTGGATAATTTTGGTGCCGTTTTGTGAGATATCAGAAGGGTCAGGATGAGAGAAGCAGACAGACGTCCGTGGAAATCAGGAAAAGTAATCCCGCATTTCGTTCCAGGTCGCGGAGTTGTAGTACCAAACGATACGTGGGTGTGATGACTGTGTGACCTCGGGTTGCATTGCGCAGGAAGCAGTGACCATGCCGTGGTCTGAGCGACCAAGGGGGGCGGTGACTGATATCTTATAGCACTCAGGTTTTGTAGTAAGAAGGAGATCCAAGGGATTTGAGCTGTGTGTTGGGATGCGAGGAAAATAAGTAGGTTGCTGAACCATATTGGCTAAAAAATTACTGACTGCAAGGGCCTCCGCTGCTCTCCCTTGTGGATCGGTTTTTGAATATCCTAGCCATTCCTTGTTATGGACATTGAAGTCACCAGGAATAGTGACCTCGGAGGAAGGATATTCAGAAATCAGATGGTCGGTTTTTTCAGAAAGGTAGTCGAAGAGCTGGACAAAGTTATTGTCAGAAGGTGACCGGTAAATGCAACAGATGAATTTAGTTGCAGCTCTGAGAGTTTCGTCCAAAGTATGTCTTTTCTTCCAGCTTCTTAATTGGGGAGTTTGGTGCAAGGTAAATTGCTACGGAGATATGCGCACACGCCTCCATGCAATCTAAAGGAAGTAAGGAGCTCATACCCCGGGAAATTAAGGTGATTAGTGGCTGTTTTGGCACTGATTTGGGTTTCGGTGAGGAAGAGGAGTTGGAGCCTATTAGCCTGGAGGAAATGGTGGACGGATCAGGTTAGAATTTATGCCACATATATTCGAGAAGGATATGTCAAATCTTGATTCCGGCGCCCCTTGTACACCCCTCTTCCGGTGATCCGAATGGAGGGGTATTTTATCTCCGGAATCTTTTGTACATGGAGGAGCCATCATCATTTTTGTTTATAAGGGGAACCGACTCATACACCAGAACCGGAAACGTCCGTTGGGACTTCACCGGCCCCTTGATATAAGGCGTGGTACCTCCTCGGGCGTGAAAAAATCCCTTACTCTCACCTTAAGGAAAAGTCCACTACCACCTGCTTGACTCCGATTAGTCGTCTCTTACGACAGGCAGGAGTTACATTGGGCCTATTCTTTTAGTTAGTCCCCGAACCCACAGGGGACAAAATCTAGCGCACAACTCTCCGTTTTTATTTTCGTGGTTTTTGGGGTGGTTCTGCTTTTTGTTTCAAGTTAGACGACATCGTATAAGCTTTATAGCTGGAGTCTTGTAACACATTTTGCTTAAACTTGTACACATTTTTTGTATTAAAATTATATTAGATAATAAAGCTGGTTGAATTTTAAATTTGCCTGTGGTCTACGCAGAAGATTGCGTGATCGATTCCCGCTCGCTGAATGTATGTTTTCTTTTGGACATTTGGAGAAACAATAGTGTACAGATTTCATACATTTTGAACAATATCTCATTTTTGTTTAAAACGCTTGAACAACTTTCTCACCGCTCACCTTTGAGTCTGAAATTATAATTTTCAGCTGACATTTTGTTATTGTTGATATTGAAAAAAACCGGTTTGACTAGGGTGACTAAAACGAAATCATACTGGTGATTAATAAGGAAAAATAACTGCTACGTTTATAATTTGGCAGACACTTTACTCTTCTAAATATGAATTAAGGCTTTGTAACTTTAATTCAATTTGTAATACAAGATTCTTTTAAAGAGACTTTCACTATCTACAGATATAGCAAAATTTAGATCTTTAGCTTCATAGAAAATTGAGTTTTGGGCATTTTTCCCAAAAGGAGTTAGAACACAAGACTTTTTTGATAATAGAGAGATATCGATGAAAACACTTTCGAAAGAATTCTTCAAGGACCTGTAAAATCGATCTTCAAGCTCCGTTTAAGTTTAAAGTATTAATTTTAGTAATATGCCGTATAACAATAGTGTACAATTCTTACGAAAATTCACTACTAAGCACTTGCTGCGTCCCGAAATTTTTTCAATTTGTTTTAAAACAGGTTTTAGTGAATTTTCTTTAAAAAAATTCACTAATGAGGAGATCCCGACTTTTGAATTTTGAAAAAATTTCTTCAAATGAGCGCTATTTAGGACCTCCAGAAAACATATCCGGGGTCAGTTTCAATTTTTATATGTTATATATATATATATATATATATATATATATATATATATATATATATATATATATATATATATATATATATATATATGTATCACACCGATAACTCAAAAAATAATAGACCGATTTTGATCAAATTTGGTGAAAAAATTCCTTTTGCAAATGGCTTGGATGAGTTCGTTAGTCAGGAAAATCTGCCCAGGTTTTCCCGGAAAATTTTGTGTTTTCTTTCGAAAAAAATTTATATCTCCGGAATTAACAAAGTAAGGGCAACCAAATTTGGTACGCAGGTTTACATACTTATAGGTAAGTTACCTACCAAAATTTAGCTATGTAGGTCGAAAGACAAAAAAGTTACAGGCATTTAAAATAAATAACTTGGGGTTTTCCTCAAAACGTCAAAGTGGCGATTTAAAATGTCAAAATTAGCAACATTTAGGCAAATAACTTAAATCTAATACGGGCTATAGAAATAAAATGTCTCAAGAAGGATGTTTTACAAACCCTAAAGTCTTAGTTTCAACTGTCATTGTCCTTCATTTTACTAAAATATTTGCAGAAAATTCATTTCAAATAGACCCTTTCTTTGATGCTTGGCAGTAGCCTTAGCTATAGAGTGTATCGTTTAATGGTATATAATTTTTGTCGAATTTTCGTAAAAAATTTATAAAGCTCAATATATCCGTTATTATATAAGATATGAAGAAAATTTGTATATATTAATTATAGGGTGTCTTGAGCTACATCTTAAAATAATATTTCTGCAATCACAGGTGGCCCATAAGTCGTTGGTCATACAAATCTCCTTTTTTTAATCAAACACGCCTTATGTTATTGCATTTTTGCATTTTCCATCGAAATATAATGCATATTTGTAAGAAAATAAATTCTGGACGCAGCAAGTGCGTTATGGTAGCGAATTTTGATCAAATGTTTCATATTTGAACATCTCAATTTACTATTAACCTATAAGGTTGACCAAGAAACGTGTTTTTTCGGGAACATTTTAAGTTTACTTTTGGAAATTTTTGTACATTTTCACACAATAAAGTTATTTTAATGGAACATGGCACATTGTTTTTACTATATAGGTTATACTAGTAACCAAATTTGATGCCTGCTTTCTTAAAAAAACACACATATTTGTTATTAAAAAGATTTTTATGAAAATTCACTACCATAACGCACTTGCTGCGTCCAGAATTTTATTAGTTGAACCCAGAGCATATTTGCTTTGGTTGATAATCAAACCCTGTTTCACATACGGCAACCACTTATCCATTGCTTATCCGTTAAAACCACTATTAATTATCTAGACTAGAAGAATAGGAGAAAATTTACTTCACAATCATCAGATTTTATTACGTACGAGTCAAGTTGGCATAACTGCAGCAAGACTGCAAGTAATCAACCACTAACTATTGTTCGTGAGCGATATGTCTTGATTGTTTTTCGATAACGTGGGCATCATGATTTCTCCACAATTCACGCTTTAATCTCTTAATTACTTCGCTAATAATTACCAACATCGCCATTGTCAGTGAGGCTGTTGTCACTACTGTAAGCATGGACGTAACAAATTCTCTGTTTGATCTCAAGTTGGGTGCTGAAAAGCGTAACGGAAACAATTATAACCCAATAGATAAGCTAATTCCATTGCAGGTATTAAATATTCCTTTAATTGTTTTTATGACACAATAATAAAAGGAAAAGGTCTGGACGCAGCAAGTACGTTATGGTAGTGAATTTTCCAAGAAACATTTTTTTATGAAATGCTTTTTTTCTTATAACATAGAGATGTAAATTTTGGCATGTGGTTTATTTTTTATAACATAAACTTGCATACCAAATTTCACTACCATAGGCTTGTTCTTTTCGGAGACGAAAGAAAACCCAAAACTTTCGCGGGAAACGTGGTCCGATTTTCCTTGCCAACGAACCTTTCCAAACCACTCGTAAAAGGAAGGTACCTGCCAAATTTCAGCAAAATCGACCCATTGTTTTTTGAGTTATCGGTGTGGTACATATATAAAAAGTCTGGATGCAGCAAGTGCGTTATAGTAGTGAATTTCCATAGAAATGATCTGGCACCAAATATTTTATTATACCTTTTTTGGTAAGATAGAAATCTAAATTTTGGTGTATAGCTATCATAGCTCTTTTATTTTTTGAGAAAAGCATTTTTTTCGAAAGAAAACTCAAAATTTTTTCGGAAAACCTCGTCCAATTTTCCTGGCTAACGAAATTATCCAAGCCACTTACAAAATCAAAATCGGCCCGTAATTTTTTGAGTTATGGATGTGATACATATATATATATTTATATATATATATATATATATATATATATATATATATATATATATATATATATATATATATATATATATATATATATATATATATATATATATATATATATATATATATATATATATATATATAGATTGAAACTGACCCTGGATATGGGTTCTAGCGGTCCTAGTTCGCACTCATTTGCAAAAATTTTTTCAAAATTCAATAGTCGGGATGTACCCATTAATGAATGTTTTCCACGAAAATTCACTAATATAATTATATATACATTTATATATATATATATATATATATATATATATATATATATATATATATATATATATATATATATATATATATATATATATAAAAAAATTGAAACTGACCCAGGATATGGGTTCTAGGGGGGCTAGTTCGCGTTCCTTTCAAGAAATTTTTTCAAAATTCAAAAGTGGAGATCTTCCCATTAGTGGTTTTTTTCTAGGAAAATGCACTAAAAATGCCGGACGCAGCATGTTAGTTATGGTAGCGAATTTTCAATAGGATGGGTTTCCATCAAAATATTGTTTTAATAATAATAATAAGAATAGTAACTTCGGTATCAAGAGCAGAGAGCAGGGTAAATCATCTGCTAATCTTATGCTGATAGCCTCCACAAAGAACCACATCGAACAAATCCTTAAAATCGTGGAAGGCGTTTTCCAGATATATTGACATGCAGTTTGGGCTTGACAAATGTCGCATCTTATGTGTAGTCGTACGGAACATACAACCAACTGCCTATGCAATGCAGAATAGCCAGACAATTGCCCCGGTGGATGTAGAAGAGTGATATAAATACATGGGAATACAGCAAACAAACAAAAAATAAACCACTCAGTAATGAAGAATCATCTGAGAAATGAATTTACCAAACGAGTAAAGCAAGTGGCGTGAGCACAACTTGGGCCGTTTGGACTTGACAAATGTCGCATCTTATGTGTAGTCTTAGGGAAGATACATCCAACTGCATATGCAATGCAGAATAGCCAGAAAATTGCCCAGATGGATGTGGAAGAGTGTTTTAAATAAATGGGAATACAGCGAGCGAGAAAAATAAACCACTCAGTAATGAAGAACGATCTGACAAATGAATTTACGAAACGAGTAAAGCAAGTGGCGTGAGCACATCTTGGGCCGTTTGGACTTGACAAATGTCGCATCTTATGTGTAGTCGTAGGGAAGATCCAACCAACTGCATATGCAATGCAGAATAGCCAGAAAATTGTCCAGATGGATGTAGAAGAGTGTTATAAATACATGGGAATACAGCGATCGAGAAAAATAAACCACTCAGTAGTGAAGAACGATCTGACAAAGAATTTAAGAAACGAGTAAAGCAAGTGGCGTGAACACATCTCAGCAGTAGGTACCTGACTAAGGCTCTTAATACATATGCATTTTCTGCACTTAGCTATACAGTTGTGATTATAAACTGGAGCAAAACGGACATCGAAAATCTACAACGGAAGGTGCCAACACTCCTAACAAAATCCAAAAGTCATCACCCCCGTAGTGCTGTCAAGCGAGTAACCCTACATATACATCAAGGTGGAGGAGGAGTGTTTATATGGGCATACAGTTAAACCAGCAGATATTGAACATACGTACATATTTCAATCAGCTGGCGGTTATTTCTGAACTACCCCGTGCCATATGCGAAGCAGATGATTCAACCTCGCTACAATTAAAAGAAAGTGAAATACAAAGTCACCATCGTACTGATCAGGACAGGCTGCAATCTTGGATGCAGAAGCCTCTCCATGGGCGACAACTAAATGGCACATGGCAACAAACTGGCGTCGAACTATTGGTTGGTGTACGGACATATGTTTCCAGAGACAGAGTGGTTTTTCCTGGCCATACAAGATCAGCTCATCCCAACAAAAAACTACCTGAAGTATATAGTTGAAGATAATTCTATGCAAAATGAAAAATGTAGAATCGAGTGTCAGTCATCATAGACTATCCAGCACTTCACCGGAGGATGTCAAGCGTTTGTTGCAACAAAGTATAAAGATAGGCACGATGCAGTTGCGAAAATACTTCATGAAGAACTGGCTCTGAAACTGGAACTTTTAGTAAGGATCTTAGTAAGTTGCCCAACTACAGATACACTCCTGAGTCTGTTATAGAGAACTCAGGATACATGTTGTACTGGGATCGGACCGACCTCACAGACCAACGCGTTTCCCACAACAGGACAGATATAATAATGGTGGATAAGTCCTAAAAACAAGTGACGCTGATCAATGTGGCCATTCTGAATACCAATAATATAGAGATAAAGTTGCGAGAAGACCATTTAGTTAGTGTAGAGACCTCGAGATGCAAGTAAGGATAGAGTGAAGGGCAGATAGTGTCTGAGTGATTCCGATAGTCAGGTCGTCAACTGGTGTGGTTGGTAAGAATCTTCGAGAGAACATTAAGATATTGTCCCTTGGAGAGGACTTCTAAAAGTTTATGAAGAAAGCGGTAATACTTGCAACTGCCCACGCCGTTCGGAGATTCCTGGAAAATGAGGATGTGTCGCGTTGTCGTTCAGGGCCCGATAAGTTGGAAAGGGCTCCATCTGAGCTCAATCCCTTTGGTATCTGAAATACCTGGGATGAGTGAATTTTCCCTTTTGAGGGAGTGTGAAAGCTCTTCAGGCTAAAATCATAATAATAATAATAATAATCGATTTTTAATAAGGGAAGCAATAATAACAATATCAAATACTTCACATACATACCACCCAGTGGCAAAGTCTAGCATCGCAACACGGGTTTCAAAGAAACTAATCAACAACACTAGCAGTTAGCAGTCTACTTAAGGCAGTTAATGAAAGTTTGGGGAAGCGTAGTTATGCTTGGGCCAGTTTTAGCGAATTTAAAATAAAAAATTCGCTAATGAGGAAATCTGTGTTTATATATATATATATATATATATATATATATATATATATATATATATATATATATATATATATATATATATATATATATATATATGTATATATATCCGACCGATAACTCAAAAAATAATGGACCAATCTTGATGAAATTTGGTGAGTACCTTCCTTTTGCAAGTGGCTTGAATAGGTTCATTAGCCAGGAAAATCGGAACAGGTTTTCCCGGAAAATGTTGTATTTTCCTTCTAAAAAATTCATATCTCCGGAAATAACAAAGTAAGGGCAACCAAATTGATACGCGTGTTTGTATTATAAAGAGTGAACTGTGTACCAAAATTTAGGTATCTAGCTTTAAAGTCAAAGAAGTTATGGGCAATTAAAGAAACATATTTTGGAGTTTTCCTCAAAACGTCAAACTCGCAATTTTAAACGTCAAAATTGGCAATGTTTAGGCATAGACCATGAAACAAATACGGATTTTGAAAAGAAAATGTTGCAAGAAGAGTGATCTGCAAACCCTTAAATTTCATATTCAACCGTCATTGTCCTTCATTTTACTAAAATATTTACAGAAAATTCATTTCAAATAGATCCTTTCTCTGATGCTTTGGCTGTCGGTTTAGTTAAGTCGATGCTTTCGCTGTAGGTTTAGTGAAGTTTATGGTTTAACGGTCTATAATTTTTTAAGCTAATTTTCGGCGAACAAATTCGTTAATGCATTTTTGCATTTTTTATCGAAATATGATGCGTTTGTGAAAAAAAATCCTGACGCAGTAAGTGAGTTTTGGTAGCGAATTTTCGGTAAATTTGCATTTTAGCTCCCAAACGCTTTTCAAAAAACTGTTTTCGGAAACCTGCCTAGACCCCCCCTGGATCCACAAACCCCAAGAAAAATTTCTTGTTCACACCCCCCAAGGAAGTTACGGGACCAGGAGTGAGTAGGGGTGTATAGTTTTTTAGCTAATTTGAGCTTCAAAGCTGTCTTTTTCACATCTTGAAGCCATATCCCCTTAAACCCTGCCTACTCCGCACAGCACCCCTATGCCCCCAGGTGCCGTAACTTCCTTGGCGGGTAAGAACAAGACATTTTTCTTGTGGTTTATGCAGTGAGGGTGGTTATATACACGCGAGGGGGAAGGAAAATCCCCATGACGAAGCAGCCACCCTCCAACCCCTGCCACAAGTCGAACCCGGGGAGTCTGATTCGTCGTAGGCATTTCCTTCCCCCCCTCGTGTGCATACAACCACCCTCGTTGTATAAACCACAAGAAAAACTTCTTGTTCATACCCCCAAGGAAGTTACGTGATCTGGGGCAAATAGGGGTGCTGTGCGGGGTAGGCAGGGTTTAATGGGGATATGGCTTCAAATAGACATCTTTGAAGCAGTTTTTGTCGCATTTTCGGTTCATATTTCCTTTTTACTACCTACCCCGCCCAGCACCCCTATTCACTCCCAGTCCCGTAACTTTTATTGGGGGGGTGTGAACAACAAATTTTTCTTATGGTTTGTGCATCCAGGTGGGATCCTAGCAATGTTTCTGAAAACAATTTTTTGGCAAGCTTTCGGGAGCTAATCTGCAAATTTACCGAATATTTATTAAATCCTTCAAATTTCAATAACTCAATTTGCTATTCACGTAAGCTTTGTTGGTTAGAAAACCAACATTGAAGTTTATTTTCGGAAAATTCTTGTATATTTTCAAACCATAAGTAATTCGATAAAATATAGTACATTGTTTCTACTACATAGGATATACCGGTAATCAGATTGATGCCTGCTCGCATTTGCTATTAAAAACATTTTTATGGAAATTCACTTCAATAACACACTTGCTGCATCCAGACTTTTGAGAAATGTGTATCTATTTTCAAACAATAAAGTTATTTCGATGAAATATGGTACATTGTTTCTACTATATAGGTAACCAAGTTTGATGCCTGCTTTCATTAAAGACATTTGGTATTAAAAATACTTTACAAAAATTCGCTATCATAACGCACTTGCTGCGTCCAGACTTTATTATATTTTACAAAGGTTTTCGACTATGTTTAGCGTAATATATACTTATTAGCAAGTTGGAGTTTTATGGGTTTGGTGTTTGATGTTGGCAGTTGCAGACCTTTGACAGCGTACCTATTCCATCGCACTCAGTATGTTAGTCTTGATAACATCTGTTGACAAACCTCTGATTTGAGGTTTGGTGTGACTCAAGGTTCGGCCTTAACCCCCTACTCTTTTTAATTTGCAGGAATGATCTTCGCAGTGCCACGAAAGCGTCAAAATGTATCCTTTTTATGATACAAGATTCGATGTCGTGGGACCTGTGACTACTAATAAACAGCGTTGGGCAGGACATGTCGCCAGAGATAACGTCAAGTGAATAAAGGCGATAATGCAGTAAAGTCACAAGGCCTATTTAGGCGACGTGTCGGGGGCCACTAGGCAAGATGGACAGATAACATTCAGAGTCAAGTTGGTAGAAATTTGAAAAGGCATATCTAGCAGTAGACACGCATGGACTAAAGAAGAAGAGATTACGCTGTCTTTCTTTATTCATTGTACTTATTTTCTTACCACCCCTTAAAACAGCAGTCAAAGATTAATAAATCGCTTTTCTACCTTCTATGGTCTACAGCACTTAATTATTGTCACTTTAAGTAACCGTAGCAATGACACGAAAATGTGTTCTGTAATTCCAATTAGCTTTAACTTTAATTGTTTATTTATATAATGTAATCGATGGTTTCTTAGCTATTGGATCGTTAAATGGCAGAAAACAAGAAACAATTGAGGACGTTGTGTAACTCAGAAATATTTTAACCACTAATCAGTTTATTATTTATTTTGCGTGGACTGTTGCAGTATCTTACAAAAGGCTCGCAATTGTTTGATATATTTTTTTAAATATATGTGGCTTGCGTTTATGAAATTGAAAAATAAGCTTGTTTATCAACGCCATAGAGTTATGGGTGCGTCATCAGCACATGCACCTCGATATCGTCGCTGTAATTGGAGAAAACTTGCAGTAAGAAAGTCAGTTTTACGTCACATTTAATTCATTAACTTCTCTGTGATTGTTTCCTTGGGTATATGGTTTTTCTTCTAAAAAGTAAAAGTAACTATTTAAAATAAAATGGCCCACGAACAAAAAAGGTATTTTAAATTGAGAATATGCTAAAAATAAACAATTTACCTCATCCACAAGATACACAGCTGATTTGAACGAAACTTGGCACATATCGTGGGACCGCGGACAAGTTCGAAAATCAGCCATAACGGACATTTTTTTTTTTCGAAAAAAAAATACAAAATATTGTTGAAAACGCTATATTTTTGAAAGGTAAAAAAAGGTAAAGGTAAGATGCTTACTGGCAATTAGGCCATTGCTGACCCTTTTTGCTCATCTAAACTAACCTACCCTCTACCTTGAGCTCGATCTCAACGACGACAGTGATTTGAAAAATCATCCGCCGCCGGTGAGTCTCGAACCGTCGACCCCCTAGTCCGTATTGGAAAGTCATCGACTTTCCCGCACAGCCACGGAGACGCTTATTTTTGAAAGTATTATAGTGGAATGAGACTTTACATATGGCTAGAAATGGTGTAAATAAACCTATGTTGTGAATTTTAGGTAATTTGGTTAACAAAATTTGAGTTTTTACAAATTAAAAGTCAAATCTCAAAGACATGCGTAGAAACGAGTTAGTGGTTAAAGTCCAATGCCTGGCAGACGGAGTAATCAACTGCCACGTGTGGATTGATTCATACAACAGGCATAAACGTTTACTTTTAAAATAATATACACTCTCCCGGGGCATGCAGTCGGCGTCAAGTATCAGCTAAACAAAGCTTTTGTTAACGTATCTCAGCTGGTTCAGTGGTAGTGTGCTTGTCTCCTACCTATATATATATATATATATATATATATATATATATATATATATATATATATATATATATATATATATATATATATATATATATATATATCACACCGATAACTCAAAAAATAATGGGCCGCTTTTGATAAAATTTGGCACGTACCTTTCCTTTATAAATGGCTTGGATAAGTTCGTTAGTCAGGAAAATCGGACGAGGTTTTCCGGGAAAATTTTGAGTTTTCATTCGAAAAAAATTTATATCTCCGTAATTAAGGGCAAGGAAATTTGGTACACGGAATTATATCATTATAGGTAAGCTACCTACCAAAATTTAGCGCTGTAGGTTAAAGGACAAACGGCATTAAAAAAAAGTTGGGTTTTCCTCAAAACGTCAAAGTCGCGATTTAAAACGTCAAAATTGTTAATATTTAGACAATGAACCTGAAACTAATACGATCTATCGAAGGAAAATGTCTCAAGAATAATGTTTTACAAAGCCTGAACTCTTAGTTTCAATCGTCATTGTCCTTAATTTTACTAAAATATTCCCAGAAAATTCATTTCAAATAGACCCTTTCTCTGATGCTTTAGCAGTAGTGTTGGCTATAGAGTTTATCGTTTAATGTTATATCATTTTTGGCGAATTTGCGTAAAAAATCATTAAAGCGCAATATATCCGTTATTATGCAAGTTACGAAAAAAAGTTGTATACATTAATTGTAGGGTGTCTTAAGCTACATCTTAAAAAATATTTCCACAATTACAGGATGGCCCATAAGTCGTTGGTGATTCAAATTTTCTTTTTTTTAGTGAATTTTTTTAATCAAACACGCCCTATGTTATTGCATTTTTGCATTTTCCATCGAAATATAATACATCTTTGTAAGAAAAGAATTTCGGGACGCAGCAAGTGCGTTATGGTAGCGAATTTTTAAATGCTTCAAATTTTGAATCAATTTGCTATTAACCTATAAGGTTGACCAGAAAACCAGTTTTTTCGGGAACAATTTAAGTTTACTTTCGGAAATTTTTGTACATTTTCAAACAATAAAGTTATTTTGATGAAACATGGCACATTGTTTCTAATATATAGGTTATACTAGTAACCAAATTTGATGCCTGCTTTCTTAAAAAAACATATTTGCTATTAAAAACATTTTAATGAAAATTCACTACCATAACGCACCTGCTGCGTCCAGAGTTTTTCTAAATATGAATTAAGCTTTTGTAACTTGAATGAAATTTGTAATACAAGTTTATTTTAAAGAGACTTGCACTATCTATAGATATAGCAAAATTTAATCTAGCTTCATAGAAAATTGAGTTTTGGGCATTTTTCTCAAAAGGAGTTAGAACACAAGATTTTTTTGATAATAGAGATATATCGATGGTAACACTTTCGAAAGAATTCTATAAATGTGCGCGTACTAGGACCTCTAAAATGTATCTTAAAGGTCCGTGCAAATTTAAAGTATAAATTTTAGTAGTATGCCGTATAATAATAGTGTACAATTCTAATGAAAATTCACTACTGGGCACCTGCTGTATCCCGAAATTTTTTCAATTTGTCTAAAAACATTTTTTATTAGTTGAACCCAGAGAATTTTTTTCTCCCACAGGGCTCGTCCGCGTCTTTGTAACTCTAATGAAATTTGTAATACACGTTTCTTTTAAAGAGACTTACTATCTTATAGACATAGCAAAATTTAATTTTCTAGCTTTATAGAAAATTGAGTTTTGGGCATTTTTCTCAAAAGGAGTTAGAACACAAGGTTTTCTTTATACTAGAGAGATATATTTAGCATAAAAGAGACACTTTCGGCAGCATTCTTCAAATGTGCGCGACAAGGACCTGACCTGACCTGACCTGCAAAATTGATCTTCAAGGTCTGTGTCAGTTTAAAGTATTAATTTTAGTAATATGCCGTATAATAATAGTGTAGAATTCTTATGGAAATTCACTACTATAGCGGGCTTGCTGCATCGCGAAATTATTTCTATTTAAAAAAGCCAACTACATGCATGATTTATGTGTATTTGTTAAAATCAGGTGGGGTATTGTCCTGTTCACGTGATAAGAGCCCAGAAATCTCTCGATTGGGTGAATAGAGTATAATAAAAGTATCACCCTTGTTTGTATATATTTTTTTCTCCCTCGGGGCTCGTCCGCGGCTCTGCCGTCCCGATAGCTCTGCAAGCTTTGGCTTATTGTGCATTTGTTTGTATAGTATAATGGAGCTAAATCTAACTACTTTTTCCAGCTGTTGGTGTACCGCAGGGCTCAAATCTAGGACCACATTTATTTTTATTGTACATTAATGACCTATGTGGGAAAGTGAGTTGCAATATTTTAATGTATGCAAACTACGCTAAATAGTTTCTTAAAGTAGACTCTAATAAATATTGAAGCTTCTTCAGATTTAACTGCGCCCGCTAAATAGTACATGGTGTAGCGACAATGGCAATCATCTGCTGCTTAATGTTGGTGTCGAGTTGTCTTGTCTACACTCTTAAGCAAACTACAATAGTGTTTGATTATGCAATTGACTATTTTGCAATTTTGATCTTCGAATAACGAGATGATTTAAACATTTAATTTTATCAGCAAATTTGTTGCAGGTCAAGGTCGCGTTAATCAATTGGGTGGTGTATTTATAAACGGTCGTCCATTACCAAATCACATCCGTCTCAAAATAGTAGAAATGGCAGCCGCTGGAGTCCGACCCTGTGTCATATCTAGACAATTGAGGGTATCACATGGATGTGTTAGCAAAATCCTCAATAGATACCAGGTAAGTGCCCCAAAATCTATCTTGTGTACTATAATAGATAATATGAGGTTTCCCACTAAATACAGCATAGCAGTTTCCCTGACATGCCAAAACGTATTTCCCCGACTTTGATATTCTACAATCTACCCCCAAAATGTGTAACACACTACTACAGAATACAGTAGGTGTTCCCCTCATGGCGGAAGACACACTTCTCCAAAACTACATTTATAAAGCATACACAATTCTCCTTACAAACGAAAACGGTACCTTATACAGATACGCACCTATCATTGTGTTTTAATTATTTATCATAAAACGGAAACACATAATTTTTCTCTGACACGGACAAAAATTCCCCGACTCTTACAATTTTCACAATTTTTTCCTGACTTCTGTCAATTTTAATATTGAGGGGGACATGTTTTGACATAAAACTCAACTTTGTCACATCAACCCCTTAAGGGTGGTGATAACAACCCTTATATTTTAAATAGGGAACATGGGTAGAGTGTTACATCGTTTGAAAGCTTTTTCTTTTCTGATTTCAGCACACTAATTTTTTTGGAAGTTTTATCAACTCGTTTAAAAATTATTCACAGTTGGAGTTTCAAGAACGTATTTCATTCATTGTGATAAGAAATGCACTAATTAGTCAATTTTTCGTTAAAAAAACTAAAAAACAAAACCAAACGTTCAAAAATGTATATTCACTTAAGTAAGTGTTCAAATTGTTGACCACCAGCTTCCATACAAAAGTACAAATTTTGTTCAAAACGAGCTCCGACATTCTGGAGCATTTGTGGAGTTATTAGACGGCATTCTTCAACAATGCATCGTCGTATTTCTTCCAGAGACTCCGGTTCTGTTGCGAAAATTCTACTCTTTAAATGGCCCCACAGAAAGAAGTCTAAATGAGTTAAATCCGGTGATGTAGGGGGCCACTCAATAGCACCTCTACGCCCAATCCATTGCTCTGGAAACTCTCCGTTCAAAAACTCCCTAACACGTTGTGAAAAATGCGGAGGTGCTCCATCTTGCTGAAACACTAATTGATTTTTTTTTATATCGATCATCATTTTCAACAATGTCAATTAGTAGAGGGTAAACGATATCTTCTAGTAACACCAAATACGTTTCGCCAGTCAAATTTCCATCAAGAAAAATTGGTCCGATTAAACGGTCTCCAAAAATGCCAGTCCAGACATTCAATTTCTGTGGAGTTTGAGTGTGGACTTCGTAAAAATTTCTTGGATTATTATCTGCCCAATAACGACAATTATAACGATTGACTGTAGAGTTTAATAAAACAGCCGCCGATCAAAATCATCTTCATTGAGTTGTTGTACAAGATGAATTTTATACGGGTGAAATTTATGATGCTTCAATATTCGCTGAATAGTTCTTCTTTTGATGTTTGAAACAGTGGCCAATTTTCTCATGCTCAAAGTTGGGTCTGCAGCAATTTGTCCTAAAACTTCAATCTCAGTAGTCTCATTTCTAACCGGAAATTCACGTTCAGGGTCCCGCTTTTTGTTGGCTACTGAACCACTTTGTCGAAACTTTGCAACTAACTCCAAAATGTATTTTCTGTTAACATGTCTGTTCGGGTGTCTTTCATTAAACAAATTTGCGGTGCGGTTGGCACAGTCATCGTTTTTGAAAAAAAGAGTAAGTATTTCAACTCTTTCTTCTACAGAATACACCATTGTGAAATTAATTTTCGGTAGTACTATCAAGTATCAAACCGACCGATAAACTGAAATAATAAACCGCATTTCTCTCATTCCGATAAGAAATGTTCTGATAGTCAATTTTTTGTTTACAAACCAACAAAACATTGACTATCAGCACCATTCTTATCGAAATGAGTGAAATGCGTTTTTGCATCTTCAACTGTGAATAATTTTTAAACGAGTTGATAAAACTTCCACAAAAATTAGTGTGAAAGAGCTTTCAAATGATGTAACACTCTACCCATGTTCCCTATTTAAAATATAAGGGTTGTTATCACCACCCTTAAGGGGTTGATGTGACAAAGTTGAGTTTTATGTTAAAACATGTCCCCCTCTATATTAAAATTGACGTGTTTCCGAGTTTCTTAAAAAAAAATCTCTGGACGCAAATCGGTCAGTTTCGTTTTCAATGCGCCACCCTATATATATATATATATATATATATATATATATATATATATATATATATATATATATATATATATATAATAATAAGGAGTTATCAATAAATTAAAATGTTATTTTGTAATTAATAATAACGATAATGTTTTTTCTTTAAAAACAACTATACCTTGGTTCGTCTCAAAATGCAGATCTATAGGTTAAAAGAACAAAGTTATAAGCATAAAAAAGGTGCTGGTCACCCTGGAGGCCAAGAAGATGCAAGACCAAAATATTATGTGTGGTTAACAAAATCTATTAATATTACAGACTCGGGTTAAGTTTTTTTGGTGCAAAAAGGTTATAAAATAACAAGAAAATACTTTGGAAATTTTATGACTTTTATTGTAAAAACAGTAGTGACGATTTGTGACGTCAAAATTGGTGACTTTAAAAAAAGAATCTGAAATGAATACGGGTTGTCGATAACAAATATTGCAAAATTGCGTTCAACAAGGTCTTAAATTTCTGCTTCAACAACTATTCTTCATTTTACTAAAATACTTGCACAAATTTATTTTTCTGCAATGTTTTGGCAACAGCTAAATCATAGAGTTTGTGATTTGGATATAGAATATTTTTTTATTTAGCAAAGTAAATGAAAAAAGTTATCTTCAGTCAATAAAGCGATATACGGACAAACTATTTAAACGTAAGAATTTTTGAGTACTTATGAAATGTGAATATGAGTGGGTACCTCCGCTGCGTAGTACAGATACGTGTCTACGTTCGTTAATTGGAGTTATGCAACGTCGGAAATGGTCAGTTGTTAGATGTTTGTAGAAAACGTTTTTTTGTGAGTTTTCGCAGAAAACATTTTTAGACTAATTTTCGTGAACAAATGGTATTAATTGTTTGTAAATTGCTTTTAGCGAACTTTCGTCAAATTTTTTTTAACACTTATCAACAAAAAATCTTTTTTATGACTTCGTGGAAAGATTGTCCTAGAGAATTTTCGAGTCAACAATTTTTCTGGCAGGTTTGAGTAAACTCTTATAGTATCTAAGTAAATGGTTTTGGCATATTGTGGTAGAATTTTTTTTTTGCGGATTTTCGTGAAGAAAGGTTTTGTGGATTATCGAAAAAAAAGATTTTCCAGGAAATTTTTGTAACTTGTAGCGATTTTTCGCAAAAAAATATTTTGCCGGTGAAGCTGAATAACTTGCTTTAATCATACAAGCATTTTACTCTTGTTCCCTCTTTATTTGGTCGACTGAAGAAGCTACAAACAAATAAAACCCAATTTTCTATAAGGCTACAAATCTAAAATTTGGTATGTACTATAGTCTCTGTAAGGGCAACTTGTGTTCAGCATTTTACTAAAATAACTTTGTGAAGAAAAAACTTTTCGGACGAAAATCTAAAATTATCATAAAACAAAAATTGGTCGGCTAAGGAACTTTACTTATCTAAGCTATTTACAAAAGCTAGTTACTTGCCAAATTTATTATCTTTTCTTCGTTAATAGCTTGAATGAGTTCCCACCAAGCCGTTTTTTCCGAAAAAAAAGATTTGATGCAATTTTTTGCAAAACATTTTTTTTTCAAAACAAATTTGTATTTCCAAATCTAATTAGTTTGTTCTTTTTCGTGATTTCAGATTCTTTTAGCGAATTTTCATTATGAAAATTCGCTAATGGGAAGGTCACGATGAAAAGCTTTTGAAAAAGTTTCTTCATATGAGCGCAAATTTGGGTCCCTAGAATCCCAAAACCAAGGTCCATTATTTTTTTTTACTTTTATATATATATATATATATATATATATATATATATATATATATATATATATATATATATATATATATATATATATATATATATATATATATATATATATATATATATATGTATGTATGTATGTATGTATGTATGTATGTATCCGAGCGATAACTCAAAAAATACTCGAAACTGATTTGAACGAAACTTGGCACATATCTTCATTGTATTAAGACAGCGGACGAGTTCGTATATCAGCTATAACGGACATTTTTCCCCCAAAATTATACAAACATCTTTTTGAAAATGTTATATTTTTGTAAATATCAGAGTAACTGGAATAAGACTTTCCATGTGGCTAGAAATGGTGTAAATTAATCTATGTTGTGAATTCTAAGTAATTTGTACACAATATTTAGGGTTTTTCCAAATTAAAAATAAGATCTGAAAGACATGCGTTGAAACGACTTAGTGGTTAAAGTCCAATACCTGACAGACAGAGTAGTTAACCGCTGCACTTAGATTGATTCATACAACAGGTATAAACCATAAAACATACTACCCGAACCAGCATTAGTAAAATCTCGCCCACAAATAAGGCAAATGACAGACGACATGAAACTAAAAATTTGCCAAGTGATTGGTACCTAACTGAGTGATTTAATCAAATTTTAAAATACACTATATTTGTAGCTTAATGAACGGCCCCAAATACAGTTTTAGCACAGCATAGATATATTATGCTGTGGTTTTAGACTGAAAGTGTAGCACAATATACATAGTAGAAATGTAAACAAAATCATTCTAGAATCGTTTCTTTTATCTTTAAACTTAAACATCGGACGTCATATAAGATCGAAACAGTCGTTGAAAATGTGTTTCAATGGCAATTCTACTAATTCTGTAATTAATTGTTACGTATACGTTTAATATACTATCCCGGGCATGAAGCCTGTGTGAAGTATCATGTAAATCAACAAAACGTTAATTGACGTATTAATTAGATCGCTCAGTGGTAGCGTGCTGTTCTACTTCGCGGAAGGTCGCATGATCGAATCCAGCCGATGAATGTATGGTTTTTCTTTGTTTTATTTTGACATTTGGAGAGACAATAGTGCACAGATTTCATACGTTTTGAACAAGATCTCATATTTGTTTAAATCAACTGAATAACTTTGTCACCTTTGAGTCTGAAATTATAATTCCTAGCAGACATTTTGTCCTTGTTGATATTGAAAAAACCGGTTTGATTGGGTTGACTAAAACGAAATTATTTTGGCGATTACTAACGAAAAATAACTGTTACGTGTATACTTTAAATATTAATTAAGTTTCCTTCTGGAATTCTTTTGTAACTTGAATGCACCCTTTTACTGTCCAGCTCACCAGACATAGAACATCTTGTTATGCCCGCTCTTTTGTCCTGAGGACTTCCAAGTTGTGGAATTCCTTGCCGGCACATGTATTTCCTTCTCCTCTGAACCTCCAAACCTTCAAGTCCAGAATTAACAAGATGTCTCTTTCCTCCTTGTCGACACCCCCGGCACGATAGTATTTAGGCTGTAAGCCCTCGTGGTGTGTTGTTGAAATATATAAAAAATACAAAATTTGTGATACAACTTTCTTTCAAAGAGACTTACACTATCTACAGATATAGCAAATTTTAATTGTTTAGCTTAATAAAAAATTGAGTTTTGGGCATTTTTTTCAAAAGGAGTTAGAACACATTTTTTTTATAATAGAGGGATATCGATGGTAACACTTTCGAAAGAATTCTTCAAATGTACACGTATTAGGACCTCTAAAATCGATCTTCAATGTCCGTGTAAGTTTAAAGTATTAACCTGAGTAATATGCAATTCTTATAAAAAATTCATTACAATAACGCACTTGCTGAGCCCCAAATTTTAATGAAAGTTCGTTACCATACGCATTTGCTGCGTGCAGACGTTTTCTTCATTCCATGGTGCCTATGGAAGGCGTTTTATTTTTGTCAAGTGCTAAATAGTTAGAAGTAGTGCTTCATTACTGTACCATTATTATTATTTGTAACTCTATACATACTAAGTAAGAAAAAACTAATAAAGCTATATTTAATATTAATACGGTTAACTTTTTAGCATGCATATATGACCAAGAAAAGGTCGTATAGATTTTATGCGGCACACATTACGTTCTGCAAAGGAGAACCAGAACAAATATTTACCCTGAAGTAAATTAACCACGATACTATAAAACACGAATAAGGTATCAAATCAACCAACTGACTCATGAACAGTGTCTCAACACACAATATGTGAATATACCAAATGACATATGCAAAAGATCAGTGGTGTACCTATTCAGTTATCGAAGAGTAAGGTATCATAATACTATTTATTTGGTCCATTAGTTACAATAATTATAAATTAGACAAGTCATAAATCTCACAAGATAAAAACCTATCATAAGGGTACTTAACATCAGTCAAAAAATCCAAAATATAAGGAATTTAACACCACAACAAAAAACATTAGTTTACAGTGCAGCTGCATAAAATTCACTCAACCTATAAAAACAATTACTAATCAAAGGAACTTCTAGTTGTGTTCTAAATTTATCGGACAATTTGAGAACAAGGCAGCTGGTTGTACAAAAAACAACCTGCATATCATTGTGATTTCTTAAAAAAAAGTTCGGGACGCAGCAAGTGCATTATAGTTGTGAATTTGTATTAGAAGAAATTTTCCAGAAAAAATTAATTATATACAAAGGAAATGTGCCTGCCAAATTATAAATATGGCAGGTATTTTTCCTTATTAATTGCTCGGATGGTTTTATTTTAGTCAACCCAATCGAACTAGTTTTGCAACAAGAAAAAAAGTTTTCTTTAAACCAATTTGTAGTTAACCGCGAAGCTCAGTATGCTATTAGCGAATTTTCATTAAGAAAAATTCGCTATTAGAGACGTCATGATGAAAAGCTTCTGAAAAAATTTCTTCAGATGAACGCGAATTTGGGTCTCTAAAACCCAAAACCAAGGTCCGTTAAAATTTTTATATGTTTATATATATATATATATATATATATATATATATATATATATATATATATATATATATGCATCCGAGCGATAACTCAAAAAATACTAAACTGATTTCAATAAAACTTGGCAAAAATCTTGGTTGGACGCAAACCGAGGTCGAGTTCGTTAATCAGCCTCTATGCTCAAGTTTTTCTGGTGGAAAATCGGGGAAAACTTTTCGACAACGCTATATTTTTGTAAGTATCAGAGTAACTAGAATGAGACTTTACATGTGGCTAGAAATAGTGCAAGTAAACCTATGTTGTGAATTTTAAGTAATTTGGTACACAATATTTAGAGTTTTTTTTTCAAATTAAAAATAAAATCTCAAAGATATGCGTTGAAACGACTTAGCGGTTAAAGTCCAATGCCTGACAGATAGAGTAGTTAACTGCCACGCGTAGATTGATTCATACAACAGGTATAAACCATACATCAACGGTAACCAAACTAAATATATACCGGGCATAAACCATACTACCCGAACCAACAATCGTGAAATCTCGGCCGCAATTATGGTAAATGACAGATGCCATGAAATTAAAAATTTGGCAAGTGATTGTGATTTAACTGGAGGATTCAATCAATTATTAAAATAACCTATATTTGTAGCTTTCTTAACGTCCCCAAATACAGCATAGCATAGATATATTATGCTGTCGCATTATATAGCAGAAATATAACCAAAATTAAGCCAAGTGTCTATAGAAATTATTCTAAAATAGTTTCTTTTATCCTTAAACTTAAATCTTCGACGTCATATAAGACCGAAACAGTCGTGAGATGTGTTTCAATGGTAATTCTACTAATTCTGTAATTAATTGTTACGTATACTTTGAATATAATATCCCGGACATGAAGCCGATCTAAAGTATCACGCAAATAAAACGTTAGTTGACGCGTGCCTAGATGGCGCAGGGGGCATCTCTCTTGCCTCTTAAGCAGAAGGTTACGCGATCGAATCCAGCTAGATGAATCTATTTTTTAATGTTTTATTTTGACATTTGGAGAAACAATAGTGCACAGATTTCATACGTTTTGAACAAGATCTTATTTTTGTTTAAAACGCCTAAATAAGCTTGTCACCTTTGAGTCTGATATTATAATTTTATTATTGTTGATATTGAAAAAACCGGTTTGATTAGGTTGACTAAAACGAAATCATACTGGCGACTAATAAGGAAAAATAACTGCTACGTTTATAATTTGGCAGATATTTTACTTTTCTAAATATGAATTACGTTTCCTTCTGTAAATCTTCTGTATAACTTGAATAAAATTTGTACTACAGGTTTCTTTTAAAAAGACTTACATTTATCTACAGATATAACAAAATGTAGTTCTTTAGCTTCATAGAAAATTGAGTTTTGGGCATTTTTCTCAAAAGGAGGTAGGACGCAAGATTTTTTGATAATAGAGAGATATCGATGGTAACCCTTTCGAAACAATTATTCAAATGTGCGCATACTAGGACCCCTAAAATCGATCTTCAAGATCTGTGTAAGTTTAAAGTATTAACTTATGCCGTATAATAATAGTGTACAATTCGTATGAAAATTCGCTACTATAACGCACTTGCTGCATCCCGATTTGTTTTCTTTAATTTAGTACCCACGCTGCGTTTACAAACGTTTTACTATGGTTCAAGATTGAAGATTCTAGCTTAATGGGAAATTGAGTTTTTGGAGTTGAAATATTTTCACGAAAATGCTCTACCATAACGTACTTGCCATACTCAAACCCCTTTCAACACTTATTTACTTGTTGCTGTACCCATACTTTTTGAAAAGGAAAAAATATTGTAGCTCTATGTGAGACTGACAAACAAGGCAACCTCAAATTCATTTTTGGAAAAATATTTGAAACAAATGAAATAAGGTAACAATTTAAACATTAATTGAAAATATTGGTTCGCTGCTGCGTCGCATTGGTTCTTCTTTCCCATCTGCATGCCTACAACCACCGTTAATGCATAAACAAGAACAATGTAAACAAGAAAAATTTCTTGGGGACGACCCCAAGAAACTTACGGGACCTGCGGTAAATAGGAGTCCTGGGCGGGGTAAACAGGATTTGTAGGGGGTATAGCTGCAAAATGGGATAAAGGCAGCTTATAGATGACCAACTAAGCTGTTTTTCACACTTTCCGCTCACATTTCCTTTTTATGTTCTTCGCTCAGCACCCCTATTCACTTCTGGTCCCGTAACTTTCTGGGGGCTGCTTGCAAAACATTTTTATTGTGGTGTGTGCATCTAGAAGGGGTTCTAAGTATGTTTTTGAATTTTTTCTAAAAAGCCCTCGTGTGCTAACCTGCAAATGTACCGAAAATTTAATTCGAAGGAGATATTGGGTTTGCCGCGCTTTTGAGTTTGTGCGATTTTTCCAAAAACATTCAAAATGTTATTACTATGTTTGACGAGACATATCTCCGCTATTAACCAAGCTTGGGGGTTTCGACTTAATAAAGAAAATGTGGAAGCTTGGTTCTAAGTAAAGCGCAGTTAATGTTTTTATTGGGTTATACAGAACGTAGTATACCAAGCGACCAATTTGAGCAATTTTTTTATTCATAACTTGGTAATTTTTAATACCCTATATTTTTGCTCCATCTTCTTGTCCATTAAAGTAGCTTTAAAATTTGTTCAGTTACCGAAATTGTTAACTGCGCTTTACTTATAACCAAGCTTCCTAAGTCTCTCCACCAAGGCATAATTTTAGAGCCTGGTTAATAGAGGAGATCTGTCTTACTAAATGTAGTAGTGCCATTTCGGAATCGTAAATTTCTGAAATTTTCCATTGATAACTTGGTAATTTTTAATAGAATACCCTATATTTTTCGCTTCATACTCTTGCGTACTAACGTCTCTTTAAAATTTGTTACTGAAAGTTATTGAAACCATTAGCTGCGCTTTACTTATCACCAAGCTTCCTTAGTCTCTTTACCAAGGCAGAACCTCAGACCTTGCTTAATAAAGGAGATCTGTCTTACTAAATATAGTATAGGCATTTCTAAAATTTCCGATCAAATGCCAGTTAAACTGGACTTATAGTTCCATGTGACGTGGTCATAAATGAGCGCCAAGCATGAGACGGAGACAGTAAGAGGCTGATAAACAACTCGTCTGTATGGTATATAGACGGGTTTAAACAAATGGAGTGAGCAAGGCTGGGAATAAGATGAGCAAACTTTAGACTAGCTAAGTTCCTAGGAAAAACTTCCGCCATCCTCCAACCAGCAACGCTTGCTATAAATCTGTGAGCACAGAAGTACATGCAAAGAAGGCTCAGAAACAAAGCGATCTACATCCTCACAGACAGTCAGGAAGCACTAAAGACTCCGAGCTCTTTCAAAACCGAGTCCAAACCGACCTGGGGCAAGGCGTACAGTGAAAACTGCAGATACTGCACTGAAGCAGCAGAAACAGCAGAACACGTGCAGTGCGACTGCATAGGCCAGTTCTGAAAAAGGCTCAAATGCCTTGGAGGGTTGACCCTAACACCCCAGGAAGTAGGTAAAATAGCCCCCATGAAGCTAGTGGATTACATAAAAAGTCTTAACTTTTTGGGCATCTACTAGGAAGAAGAGCATGCACAAAAAACCCATTTGAGTCAGAGCGCTGAGAGGCTAAAGGCCTATATGACTCATTAAACAATCTACAAATATACAACCTTGATCGCCTGATGGATTTCTTGAACAAATGATGTCTGTCTGAGAGGGATCTACTTTTCGCAACGCACGTAATATTCTCGGATCAAGCTACCCTTGCATTAAATGATGAAGTGAATCGCCAAAACTGTAGACATTGATCATGTGAAAACCTTCAACGGACGCAAGAATATATTACCCATCCTTGACAGAAAATTGATTTCTAGTGTGGTATTATAAATAGTTGTATAACAGGCACATTATTTTTTTCAGAAAAGTATTACTGACAATATTTAGCTACATTTTCTGCAGAATAATGTAGTTTCTCTTAAGCTACATTTAGATACATACATACTTTGGATTAAACTCTCTCTCAGGGCTGCAACTAAATTCATCTGTTGCATTTACCGGTCACCTTCTGACAACAACTTTGTCCAGCTCTTCGACTACCTTTCTGGAAAAACCGACCATCTGATTTCTGAATATCCTTCCTCCGTGGTCACTATTCTTGGTAACTTCAATGTTCATAATAAGGAATGGCTAGGATCTTGAAAAAACAAGGGAGAGCAGCGGAGGCCTTTGCAGTCAGCAATTCTTTAGCCAATATGGTTCAGCAACCTACTTACTTTCCTCGCATCCCAACACACAGAACAAATCCCTTGGATCTTCTTCTTACTACACAACCTGAATGCTATAAGACATCACCGTCCACCTTGGTCGCTCAGACCACGGCATGGTCACTGCTTCCTGCGCAATGCAACCCGAGGTCACACAGTCATCACACCCACGTATCGTTTGGCACTATAACTCCGTGAACTGAGACGAAATGCGGGATTACTTTTCCTCATTTCCATGGGCGTTTGTTTGCTTCCCTCATCCTGACCCATCTGATATCTCACAAAACGTCACCGAAATTATCCAAGCTGGCATAGAATTATTTATTCCACGTCCACAGAAAACATCTTCAGCCACTCAAAAGCCCTGGTTCTCTAAATCCTGTGACAAGGCCAGACTTGAAAAGGTCAAAGCTCACAAAACGCTTCTACACAATCCCAGTCAAGAAAACCGTCAAGCATTTAACGACGCCAGAAACCGCTATGTCCGCATTCTATCTGTGGTAAAAAACTCGTTTAATAATCACATCAAAAACAAAGTCCTCTCAAGCTCCAACGGCGGCAAACCGTTCTGGACTCTTGCTAAATCTATTGGGAATAATTTCTGCAAGAGCATGTTCCCACCTCTTTGAAAATGTTTCTACCGCCCTGGGCAAGGCTGAACTTTTTGCCTCGTTGTTCGCCCGCAATTCTACTCTCAACCCACCTCCAAATATTTAACCATCAACAGTCCCCAATGTCGCGCATTAAATGACGGATATCATTTTCAAAACTAAAAAGGTACGAAAGATGCTCTCTTCTCTTAATAACAGGAAACCCTCTGGCCTTGACGAGATCCCAGCAATTGTTCTCAAAAAATGCGCACCAGAACTTGCTCCTGTCCGGACTCGTCTGTTTCAGACATCTTAAAATAGAGGCATATGCCCTAGTAACTGGAAAACTGCTCGAGTACAACCCGTCCCCGAGAAAGGATCCAAAGCGCTTCCTAGCAACTACATGCCTATTTCTCTCCTTTTAGTCGTCTCTAAAATGACGGAAAATTATGTAAACACCGAATTACTAAAATTTCTCGAAAAACACAGTCTAATCCACGACAGGCAGTATGGATTCCGTCAGCGCAGATTAACCGCCGACCTCATTTCCTTTGTCACCCATTCTTGGAACAAGTATATGGAACTACACGGTGAATCCCAGATTGTCGCTTTAAACATTTCCAAAGCATTCGACCAGGTCTGGCACGCAAAGCTGCTTAATAAACTTCCGGCCTATGGCCACCACCAAAACTTTGTACCTGGACAGCAAATTTCCTCTCCAACTGGAGCATTTCTGTTGTCGTAGATGGCCATTCCTCTACACTGTATCCAATTAATGCAGGGGTCCCTCAAGGTTCAACTTTAGCCTCTACTTTATTTCTTCCCCGCATCAATGACCTCCTCTCAAGCACATCCAACCCAGTTCACAGTTACATGGACGACAGCACCCTCCACTCAAATATACAATATTCTAAGCTTGTCTCTTTAGCCTAATTAGATGAGGATCGCAGGCTCATGGAGGGTTCTGTATCTGCGGATCTCAAAAAAATATTGGACTGGGGAAGTAGAAATCTTGTACAATTCAACTACACCAAATCTCAGTCTTGCTTGCTATCTCATAAGAGATACACCAGCCCTACCGCCATCACAATTAACAACCAAGTTATTCAAAGTAATGAGTCATTTTCACTTGTTGGCATTTCTGTGGATCGAAATCTCAACTGGCACCAACACGTCACATCAATTGCAGAAGCGGCTGCTTAGAAATTAGGTTTCCTCTTCCGGGCTCGGAAATACTTTTCACCAGCTAATCTTTTTACCTTATATACTTTACAAATAAGGCCAAACCTCGAATACTGCTTCCACATCTGGGGTGCCGCTGCCGCTTCTACACTCGCTATCCTGGACTCCATTCAGAAGAGAGCTACACGTCCCGTCGGTGACACTACCCTCACCCAAAGGCTGGCATCCCTTGTCCACCGACGTGCCGTTGGTGACCTCTCTCTCTCTTTTATAGATATCTGCACGGGCACTGCTCAGAGGAGTTTTCGTCCATAGTTCCTCCTGCTGCCCCCAAGAGATCTACCAGGGAAACAGCGCGAATGCACTCTTTTACTGTCCAGGTCACCAGACATAGAACATCTTGTTATGCCCGCTCTTTTGTCCCGAGGACTTCCAAGTTGTGGAACTCCTTGTCGGCACATGTTTTTCCTCCTCCGAACTTCCAAACATTCAAATCCACAATTAACACGTTGCCTCTTTGCTCCTTGTCGACATCCACGGTACGATAGTATTTAGACTGTGAGCCCTCGTGGTGTGTTGTTGAAATAATAAAAATAAAAAAGATAATGAAAATCGAAATTTGGTAACAGTGATCAAAAAGAAGGTAGGTCGCTTTGGGAGGTTTTGTGGACTTGTGTAAAGACTTTGACAGTGTAAATCATGAGATCCTAATAAGTTTACTGTCAATGTATGGAACCACAAGCACTGTACTGGACTGGCTCATAAACTATCGTGCATACAGAACACATATATGCAGTTTCACAAATCTCGATGAAATATTTAACGAACCGTTAGTTAATCAACGTTTCAGACGGCCAATCTCAGACTATTGCCCAGTTTCACAAAGCTCGATAAAATGTTTAACAGCCGGTTAGATAATCAAGGCTTCATGTGACCAATCACAGCTTCAAAATATTTGGTTGTCATGACAAAAACCTGTGTTATAGTCTGTGATTGGTCGTCCGAAGCCTTGATTAACTAACCGGCCGTTAAATATTTAATCAAGCTTTGTGAAACTGGGCATATGATTCGGGTATTGCCATAACAACCAAATATTTTGAACCTGTGACTGGTTGTATTAAGCCTTAATTAACTAACCGGCCGTTAAATGTTTAAGCCAGCTTTGTGAAACTGGGCAAAATAGTTATAATATCTAACCATGTACTTTGTACTAGCACTACTACCTTGTACCAGTACCTAATCGTCTAGGACTTTTGAAGTAACGGTTGGGATACCACGGGGGGCAGTTCTTGGACCTACGCTGTACATTGTCTATGCCAACAGCCTACTTCAGTATCTCATCAGCTCATCAATCTGAAAACAACATTAATTCAGACGACCAAAGAACGGTCGCCTCCTGTACTGATGATACCAACTCTCTGATGGATGGACATGGTGTCGAAAGTACTGTGATTGATACTGATGAAACTTTCAGAGGGCTTAACAACTGAATAGATAAAAATAAACTTACATCACTAAGGATAAAACAGCATGCGTGCGTTTTAAGTTCCCAAGATCAAGAGAAAGATACTGGACAAGATGTAGAACTCGTTGGCCAAACATAACGCTACACACCTCTAAAAAATTAATAGGACTTCATAAAATGTACAGAGGGTCTGTTAAAATAAAGAAAGTTGATATCAACTGAGAAAATGGAAAGCAGATAATACTCTTGACGTCGCTACTTTATGGACACACTCTAGATAAATCCCAACCCCACCTACCATATCGTAACCGTTAAAATTCGTTCATAGAGTTTAGAGTTATATTCATTTTCCTCAGCCCCGAACCTGCTACTTAACGAATTCAAAGTTCCATTAATAAATAGTGCCAGATGTTAAGTCGGTTGACACTCGATGATATTTAACACAAATTTCTCCAGATTTCAGATCTCTTGCTTCCCCCTGGTTATTTATACCGTCTACTTCATAGCTTTTTTAATCGCTTTGAATAATATGTAATAAGGATAACCATAGAGCTGTAAAAATAACAATATAGGTATTCTATTGAAACTTTTTGATCATTAATCTAGTTAACCCTAATGTAAATACGTCACTGTAAGAATATGCTGGTATTACGGGAAGCTATTAAAAGCAATTGCTGTTATTGCATATCCCATTGCCTAGCAACCATTAATATGGAATTTTACGACTGTGTCCAGCGATAAAATCAAAAGCACAGGTATAAAGCTCACCGCCTTTTGTATTACTGGCAGTGCCTACTGTTCGTTAATTAATTTCCAGGGCTTATACACTCTGTAGCTAGCTGGAGAACTTTAACAGCAACAGAAGGCATCTGATAACATTTGAAAAATGGAAAATTTATGTCGCGTTGTTTACGTTTTGAGTTAATTGGACGTGAGTTTTGAATTGTGTTCTCTAAGAATTCACTCGATGTTTTTATAGGTGATAATCCAACACTATACAGGCTGTTCAAATTAAGTCGACACTGTTGCTAACTTTGGTATTATTGGAACCCCGCGATCAGTTAAATTAGCAAGCTTGTGTATTTCTTACTTTGATTACGATGGTTTAAACTAAAAAACAATAGAGAATCACGTTTTTGATATATTGTCAGAAACCTGATTTTTTTTCTAATAGAACACCCTGTATATCTTATCAGAATTCGGTAGACAGTATAATTCTGAACAAATAACTTGATACTTCCGAGGGGCCTTATTTCAGAAATGAAGAAGATCTCGTCAATTTTAAGTATTTGACAGTTGGCCGTTTGACAGAGCAAATATAAAGCCTCAAAGGTAATAATACTTGGATTTGTTGAGTATTATAATAGTTTTAAAATGCTTCTTACGCATATAGAAAAATGCGATAATGCTTAAATGCAGAAAAATAGTCTGAGAGCTTTAGAAAGTTATAAGAATTTATTTCCTGGACGAGATCTGTCGGATAGAAGGTTCTTTCTGCAACTGTATAGAAAATGTTGATCCAACGAAATTTGCTAAGAGATTTATTATGAGCGAGCAGACTTAAATTAATGTACTAGCATATTTTGAAGCCCATGGAGAAAATTTGGTGAGAGATTTATCCAATGAAAGTGGTTTGCCTTTAGATATTATACATCACATTTTAAAGAAACTTAAATTTGTGCCGTACAAATACCAATTGACCCGACAATTCATACCGGCGATAATTTGTAAATAAAGGAAGCCCCAAATTTTATGGGATTGATTGTATGGAGTGATGACGCAAACTTCTCAAATACGGGCATCTTTAATAGAAAAAATACCACTACTGGATTCGAAAAAGTCTCATGCTGAGCAACGCTCAGCACCCACAAAGGAGGTTTAGCCTCAATGTTTGGTGCTGTCTTATATGCTTCAGAATAATGTGACCAATTTTCTATCAGGGCAACCTGACAACCGAGCGATATATCGAATTAATTATACCCGTACTGGAAGATCTTCTACATGACATGGACTTGGCTAACACTGGGATGTAATGCAGCAAGATGGGACACCCGCTCATAATTCCCGGAATGTAACTAATATGTGAGAAAATGTGTTTCCTAATAGCTCGGATTGATCCCGTCCGACGGCCACCGCGCTTTCCTGACCTTACACCTCTAGACTGTTTATTCTGTGGCTATATAAAGAAAGAATATTGTGTACACTTTACTTCAGGCGGCTGTTTTGCCAACATCTACACTACGGACTGTTTGCGGCCAAAGCTTCTCCATAAGCACTGGTGTACCATTTTACCTTCCCTATTAGGTTGAGCGTGGTCTGCAGCTTTGTAGGCCTGGCAGGCTTATCTATCCTAGCCTATACCATTTTTTTTTCTCCTTTAGGGCTCGTCCGCGGCTTTGCCGCCCCGATAGCACTGCAACCTTTGGCTTATTGTGCATGCCCTTAGTCTTTTTACTCCACCCATTCCAAAAATCACTGTGCCTTGAACTAGTCTGCACAGCGATTGGTAGGGTGAAGTTTTATAATGCTCTGTCTCCGGTCTAGATTGACCGTAGATCAGTTGTCTTTTGCGGTCCAGAGCTCTACACTCGCACAAAACCTATACAATTACTCAAGCAGCAAGAGAAAAGACCTTACTTTAGGTGGTATCAGGTTGCGCTCGAGATAATCGAACAATTTTTTTCACGGCGAAAACGCAGCGGTTCAGGCGTCCGGACCTCCGAACGGGGCTATTTTAATTACTTTTTTCTAGGTTGCTTCACGAGAGGGCTATCAGGACGCCAGCGATCAAGAAAGGACGGCCGCGTTTGATTCTCTGGCAAATTTTACATTCGGTAGGCTTCATCTTATTTCCGTATTTCCAGCAGAAACTTTTAAATTGTGCATCAAAGATGAAGCTCCTCTTCGTTCTCTGTCCATAGATGTACGTGGAGTACCCAGTCCACAAGACGTTTAGAATTAGTAGACGTCGCCCCGAGGAAACAAGGTAGCCTGATAAGCATACGGACCGGGTTCTAATAATTGAGATAAGGAAGCATAATTACGAGGCAAGCGCTAAAATTTCCCGGCCCGACTGAAAGAAACGGCGTAGTCGCACAATTAAATTAAAATTTTCAATATCACATCGTTTCAGCAACAATTCGATATCCATAAAAAATGTTCTTTCGGTTTGTCCTCAAAATGTGCCCAAACTGCAGCTTTCACCTCTTCGTCGTCACTGAAATGGCGCCCGCGAAGGTGTTTTTCAAATTTCCAAATAGATAGTAGTCACTGGGGGTCATATCTGGACTATACGGAGCGGGATCAATTTGTTCGAAACCGCAGTCACGAATTGCAGCTTGTGTAATTCCAGCAGTGTGCACTGGTGCATTGTCATGGAGCAAACGCACGCCTCTGGTCAAATTCCCACGTCTTTTCTCCCGAATGTTTTGTCGTAATTTATGCAGGAATGTTGCATAATATACCCCTTTGACTGTAGTATTGCGTTCTTTAAAGTCTATGAGAAGAGCAGCCTCAAAATCCCAAAAAATTTTGGCCATCACTTTTTTGGTCGACTGACAGACCTTGAACTTTCTTGGCAGTGCTCTTTTTGTACACCACCATTCCATAAACTTTCTTTTACACAAAGGATCATAGTAGGGAACCATAGTTTTATCCTCTGTAACAATTGTCTTCAACACGTCCACTGGGTTTTCTCCACAGAAGTCCAAAAAGGATAGGACACATTCAACGCAGCGCTGGTGCTGAACTGCTGAAAGATGTTTGGGGACCCACATTGCACTAATTTTAATCATGCCAAAATGTTCGTGCAGAATTCGGCGAACGTTTGTATTTGAAAGCCCCGACATTTCAGTGAATTTTCGTAGAAAAACTCACTAATGAGGAGATCCCGACATTTGAATGTTGAAATTTTTTTTGCAAATGATCGCGAACTAGGACCCCTAGAACCCATATCTGGGGTCAGTTTCAATTTATATAGATATATATATATATATATATATATATATATACTCACCGGAAAAGTCTAGGGATATTTTTAAATAATACAAAAAAGGGAACAAATTGATTTTGGAGTCTATCAAATTGCACTCACGGTGTACGTATTTAATTAGTCACTCAATATAAACCCATCTGTTGTTAAAAGATGGTTAAAATGATATCAAAATTGATAAACCCGATATATCATAAAAGTCGAATTTTCATATGTACCGTTGAGTTTAGTTTCGAATTCAGTCATTCTTCAGTTGTTGCCTAGTAGATGCATTTAAAATATTGTGTTTTACCATAGAACGGTGACATTTGGCTTTAGACGAAATTAATAGAGCAGTAGGCTTTCTTCAAGCGAGCATGCGGCTGAATGAAGTAGCTGAGCGGATAGGTGTTTCCCAAAGTGTGATAAGTGGTTTATGGAGGCGTTTTAGAGAAACTGGCAGTCCGGCCGAGCAACATCCAGGACGAGGACGCTCTACAACGGCAGGTCAGAATATATTTTTATGTTTAACTGTCAGAAGGCAGCCTACGATTACGGCACCTGAATTGGTTACAACTCTGCAAAGGGCGAATAATCCAACCATTAGCCGAGATACTGTAAGAAATCGTGTTTACGAAGCAAACCTCTCTAGTAGACGTCCACTCTGATGTTCACCTATTTCCACAGGCAATCGCGCTGCAAGATTGAATGGGTGTAAAAATTATATGAATTGGACTGCAGATAACTGGGCTACAGTTTTATTCACAGACGAATCTAGATTTGATTTCCACCAGGATTCTCGTCGAATAAGGGTGTGGAGAGGATCTGCAAATGTGGAACGCTTAAGACATATTCAGGAAGTGTACACACACAGAGGTAGTACAATAATGGCATGGGGAGGAATAATTATTGGCGGCAGAACCGAACTCGTTTTCCAAATCGCTTCCTAACAGCTCAGCTATCTGGATAGCATTCTTCAACCCATCGTGCATCCATTTACAGACGCTGTTGGTCAAAACTTCCACCTAATGCATCATAATCCGCGTCCACATGCCGCATGCAGCGTAACCAACTGGTTGGATAACGCGGGAATTAAAGTTTTACCATGGCCAGCACAATCCCGGACCTGGATCCGATAGAGCATGTCTGGGATATGCTTCAACGAAGAATTACTCCACATACGGGCAACACTCACAATGTGTTTACATTCCCAGGAGCTTCTGACAGCAGAGTGGACATGTTTACCACAAGGAGACCTTGACAATCTCATTTTGTCTATGAACAATAGACGTAGAGCTGTAATTACTCAACATGACGGTCATACTTTGTATTATACTTTTTCTCACGTGCTCGGAAGTTTTGAAAAATTCCTAAAATAGTGTCTTTCAATATATATATATATATATATATATATATATATATATATATATATATATATATATATATATATATATTAATAATCTTCTAGGTTTTTTGAATAAAACATTTCATTGTATGTAATATTAAACAACTACTTAATACTTAATACCATACATTTTTTTTATCAAGAAAAAAATACGTGCGTTTTTAAAAATATCCCTAGATTTTTCCGATGTATATATATATATATATGTTTCACACCGACAACTCAAAAAATAGTCGGTCGATTTTAATGAAAATTTGGCATGTACCTTCCTTTTGTAAATGGCTTGGATAAGTTTGCGAGTCAGGAAAATCGGACGAGGTCTTCCGGGAAAATTTTGAGTTTTCATTCGAAAAAAATTTTTAGCTCAAAAGATAAAAAAGATATGATAACCAAGTTTGGTAGGTAGGTTTACGATATAAAAGGTAAACTATACACCAAAATTTAGTTTTCTATGTTACAAGAAAAAAAGTTATAATAAAATATTTTGTGCCAGATCATTTCTATGAAAATTCACTACCATAACGCACTTGCTGCGTCCAGGCTTTTTGATCATTCTTTCACTTTCAAGCATCGATCGTTTGATACGAGATCCTCAACAAGGGCAATCTTGTTTTCCGTCACCTGATTCCACCGTCCCTCTCGTTCTTGCGTCATCTTCCAAGGATTCCTGTCCCATTCGAAACCGTTTTGATCATTTTTCTGCTATACAGTAAGACAGAGAATTTTCACCGTACATCCCATCCTGCTGATCTTTCCTGCTTTGAGGTGGAAGACCTTCTTGAGTAAGGAATTTAATAACAGCTCTATACTCAATTTTCGTGACTTCTGACATTGTGATGAACAAGTGTCACATATAGGAAAACTAATTGATATAGAATCGATTTTCGTTTTTTACAAGGCTAATAGAACTTGAACCAATGTCTTACCAAATTTTGACACGCTGTAATACCCTGGATCTATGCCAGGCCGGGAAATTTTGGCGCTTACTTCGTATGATGCTAGATTTTTAGATTTAGGAGTCCTATGCGAAAGTTTTTGCGAGATAAGATGTTAGGATCAAAATGTGATCATTCAGTCTTGCTTTCTTTCTCATAAAAGATACATCAGCCCTAGACCCATCACAATAAACAACCAAGTTATTCAAAGTAATTAGTCCTTTTCACTTGTTGGCATTTCTGTGGATTGAAATCTCAATTGGCACCAACATGTCACATCAATTGCAGAAGCGGCTGCTAAGAAATTAGGTTTCCTCTTCCGGGCTCGCAAATACTTTTCACCAGCTAATCTCTATACCTTATATACTTCGCAAATAAGGCAAAACCTCGAATACTGCTCCCAAATCTGGGGTGCTGCTGCCGCCTCTACCCTCACTCAAAGGCTGCCATCCCTTGCCCACCGACGTGCCGTTGGTGGCCTCTCTCTCTCTTTTATAGATATCTGCACGGGCACTGCTCACAGGAGCTTTCTTCCATAGTTCCTCCACCTGCTGCCCCCAACAGATCTACCAGGGGAACAGAGCGAATGCACCCTTTTACTGTCCAGGTCACCAGACATAGAATATCTTGTTATGCCCGCTCTTTTGTCCCGAGGACTTCAAGTTGTGGAATTCCTTGCCGGCACATGTTTTTCCTTCTCCTCCGAACATCCAAACCTTCAAGTCCAGAATTAACAAGTTGCCTCTTTCCTCCTTGTCGACACCCACGGTATGATAGTATTTAGGCTGTAAGCCCTCGTGGTGTGTTGTTGAAAAAAAAAAAATCAACGTTATGAAGTGATCGAGCGGTCAATGCACTACAATCAGATTTATCTTGTTTTAAGAAACGAAATAATCCTGAATTTAGCGCTCGCCTTTTAAGCTAGTTCTTTGTTTGCGGTATTTATAGGACCGTTATTTTAAAGAAAAAAATAAAATTTACAACTGCACAATACACAATGTTGCATTATACTATATAATTGTATATTTTATTGATTATTACCCCTGGTCTCCATATCTTTAACGATATGTCATAAATCCAATTCAATTTCAATTAATGTACTAGTTAATTGTAAAATACTTTTATGATGATTACATGCTTCAGAACAGTCGATGGTTTATCGCATACCTGACTTATCGGATCTCTTGCGCATTCGGCATTCTTAGATATGACTAATGTTATTTTCTATCTGATACGTTTATCCATTTTAAATAGGGCACATCTAATTGCTTCTTGTAATAATGTTATGATTATTTTCGCACTGTTATTAATTGGTGTTATTTCGTTTAAGCATTAAAACAAAAGACAGATAAAGGTTGCTGGGATATGACCAAGGTGTGTGTGTATGACATTTGGTTTCCACGGTAGAACGTGTAGCTTACGTGTGCATTCAGAATAAAATTGCATAGATTAAAAAGTCTGGACGCCGCAAGTGCGTTATGTGTGTTACACATGTTGGGGGTAAATTATAGATAGATAGATAGATAGATAGATATATAGATGGATAGATAGATAACTTTATTAGCCTTTGATCAAGTACATACATACTACAGGCACGTCAAAGAATTAGAAAAACATAAAATGTCAGTCTTAAATAATTACAAAACAGAAGTCAAAAAATAACAACACCACTTTACATACAGAACCAACTACAAAAATATACAATCAGTTTACATTAAACCTAGGTTTACAATTACAACGGTGCTATTTTTACAGTTATTACTATGATTCTCTCCGTTGCTCAGGGCTTGTACACCTTTCAGTAAATTCACCGATATGATAAAAAGAATTGTCAACCAAAAATGATTTCAACCTATGTTTAAAGCAGCTCAGTGTATCCGCAGCCTTAATCTCCTGAGGAAGCATATTAAAATAAAAACAGCCAGCATATACAGGTGATTTCTTGTATGCCATATACTGGTAATTTGGCAAGTGGATGTCATTTCTTGCCCGGGTAGTGTGGCTGCGAACTGCACTGTTTTTAATAAACCCGTTCCTACGTGCATATGTGAAACTCAGAAGTTTATACAAATACACCCCCGTGGCAGTTAACAGTTTTTTTTTAAGTAGTCCTGCATGATTATCTTTGTTGTAGTCCAAAAATCAGGCGGATTGCTCGTTTTTGTCATACGAAAACCCAGTGTATATCATTTGCATGACCCTACACTATTATGTTGTATGCCAGCACACTATACACTAAAGCAAAATACACATTAATTAGAGAAATTTCATTTAAGGTGTTCTTCAGCTTCATGATGCAAAAATAGGCCTTACCCAATTTGTTTGATATACCTTCTATCTGGGTCTCCCACGAGAGCCTATTATCTAAAATGCAACCTAAAAAGTTGGTGGAGGTACTTACGGCAATATAGTTATCATTAAAATAAAAATTAATATCAATAGAAAGCTCTCGACATCTTCCCATAAACTCTACACAAACTGTCTTAGAACTATTTACAATCAGGTGCTGCAGCACCACTGACCGAAGTGCGACAAAATACTATTCACCTTACGCATAGCATCGGACAATACCGGATCCGCAACTACGATTGCTATGTCATCCGCGTACATAAACAACCTTCCGCCTGTCAGATAGTTGGGAAGATCATTTACGTACAACATAAACATAAGCGGTCCCAGGACGCTTCCCTGCGGTGCGCCCAGCTATAGAAGATCGAAGTCAGGGAACTAGATTTTGACATGTCAGGGAAATCAGGGAAATTGATATGCTGTTTTTAGTGGGAATCCTGAAAAAAAAATGCTTTTAATGGCAAATATGTCTTGTTTTTGAAATAATGACATTTGGTTGGCAGTATAACCTATATATTAGTAACAATCTACCATATTTCATTAAAATAGCTTTGTTGTTTCAAAAAGTACAAACATTTTCCGAAAATAAACTTTAAAAGTTTCAGAAAAATACTGGTCCGATTTTCCTGGCTAACGAACCTCTTTAAGCCGTTTACACAGCTGCCAGGATATAATTATTCACAAACAGCTTTAGGACCAAAATTGAAAAAAATATATGAAAAGTTGCAAAAATTTCTATACAGAAAATCACCAATTTATTTTACAGAAATTGCCTTCAGTAATATTACACTAAATTATATTTTTCACAAAAATTCGACAACTTTTTTTTTACAATAACTTACTAAACATTTATTATTAATTACCAACATATCACAAAAATCTTACAAAAATAAGTTCCACAGAAACACTAAAAATATTTCTGCGAAAACTTTCAAAATTCAGCGTGCCCGTATACGGCAGCTCGATTTTTTCGACGAGTAATACAAACAAAAAGCTCTCGGAATGCGTCATTTCGATGGGGCTCCGCTATCTATTGATAAAAACGCCGTTTCACAATTTGGGATATGTGTTTAAAATATGTGGCAAAAACGTGAAAAGTTGCATAACAATTGAAATAACTCAAAAACGATGAACGATATCAATTTTTTTTCTTACAAACATGCACTATAATTCGCTGGAAAACACAAAAATGCAATAAAATAATGGGGTGTTTTATTAAAAAAAGAAATTGTGTATCACCAACGGCTTATACGGACCATCCTGTGATTGTCAAAATAAGTTTATAAGATGCAGCTCGAGATACCCTATAATTAACATATATATTTTTTTGTCATATCTTGTATAATAACGGATATATTGAGCTTTGCCGTAGAAGAGCGTTACCCTGTATATGTGTAAACAGACAAAAATTTAAACTGACCCCGTATATGGGTTTTTCGGGTTCTGGTTCACGCTCATTTGAAAAAATCTTTTTAAAATTCATAAGTCGCGGTCTTCTCAATAACGAATTTTTCTACGAAAATTTGCTAAAATATAGACTATTAAACCATAAACTATATAGCTGAAACTACTGCGGAAGCATCAGAAAAAGGGTCTATTTGAAATGGATTTTCTGAAAATATTTTAGTAAAATGAAGGACAAATATGGATGAAGCTGAATCTTAAGGCTTTGTAAAACACACTTCTTACGACATATCGTCTACATAAACCGTATTTGTTGCAAATTCGTTGTCGAAAAATTGCAAATTTTGACGTTTCAAATAGCGACTTTGACGTTTGAAGAAAAAATTTATCAAATTATCAAAATATTTTTTCTGCTACTTCTAGACGTTTTTGCGTCAAGAAAACTTAACCGTTGGATGTAATATTCAATTGGTTTTATTAATCACACAAAATATTAGTGAATTTTTATTTTTTTTAAATCACTAATAGAGAGGTATCGATGGTGAGACTTTGCAAAAAAATTTTCAAATGAGCGCGCACTAGGACCCCTATAACCCATATACGGGGTCAGTTTCAGTTTTTATATGTTTATACATACATACATATATACACACACACACATATATATATATATATATATATATATATATATATATATATATATATATATATATATATGGATCCACCGATAACTCAAAAAGTGATTGACCGATTTCGATGAAAGTCGGCAAGTGCCTTTTAGTCAATTTTCTTAAAAAAAATTCACTAATGAGATCACGACTTTTGAATTTTGAAAAAATTTCTTCAAATGAGCGCTAATTAGGCCCCCCAGAAAACATATCCGGGGTCAGTTTCAATTTTAGTGAATTTTCTTTAAAAAAAATTCACTAATGAGGAGATCCCGACTTTTGAATTTTGAAAAAATTCCTTCAAATGAGCGCTAATTAGGCCCCCCAGAACACATATCCGGGGTCGGTTTAAATTTTTATATGTTTATATATATATATATATATATATATATATATATATATATATATATATATATATATATATATATATATATATATATATATATGTATCACACCGATAACTCAAAAAATAATGGGCCGATTTTGATTACATTTGGTCAATAAATTCCTTTTGCAAATGGCTTGGATAAGTTCGTTAGCCAGGAAAATCGGTCCAGGTTTTCCCGGAAAATTTTGTGTTTTCTTTCGAAAAAAATTTATATCTCCGGAATTGACAAAGTAAGAGCAACCAAATTTCATATGCGGATTTATTTCATTATAGGCAAGTTACCTACCAAAATTTAGCTCCGTAGGTTAAAGGATAAAAAAGTTACAGGCATTCAAAGAAAAATAAATTTGGATTTTCCTCAAAACGTCAAGATTGCGATTTTAAACGTCAAAATTGGTGAGTACATTCCTTTCGCAAGTCGCTTGGATAATTTTGTTAGCCAGGAAAATCCGCCGAGGTTTTCCCGGAAAAATTTGTGTTTTCTTTCGCAAAATATGTATATCTCCAAAATTAACAAAGTAAGGGCAACCAAATTTAGTAAGCTGGTTTATATCGTTATAGGTGTGCCACCTACCAAAATTTAGCTCTGTAGGTCAAAAGACAAAAAAGTTATGGGCATTTAAAGAAAAATAAATTGGGGGTTTCCTCAAAACGTCAAAGTGACAATTGTCAAAATTCGCAACATTTAGGCAAATAACTTTAATCTAATACGATCTATGGAAAGAAAATGTCTCAAGAAGAATGTTTTACATACACCGAACTCTTAGTTTCAACCGTCATTGTCCTTCATTTTACTAAAATATTTCCAGAAAATTCATTTCTAATAGACCCTTTCTCTGATGCTTGGCAGTAGCCTTAGCTATAGAGTTTATTGTTTAATGGTATATAATTTTTGTCGAATTTTCGTAAAAAATCAATAAAGCTCAATATATTCGTTATTATACAAGATATGAAAAAATATTGTATACATTAATTATACGGTGTTTTGAGCTACATCTTAAAAAATTATTGCGACAATCACAGGCTGGCCCATAAGTCGTTGGTGATACAAATAATATTTTTTTTGTCGAAAACGCCTTATTTTTTTGCATTTTCCATCGAAATATAATGCATGTTTGTAAGTTAAGAAATTCTGGAGGCAGCAAGTGCGTTGTGGTTGCGAATTTTGATTAAATGCTTCATATTTGAAAAGCTCAATTTGCTATTAACGTATAAGGTTGACCAGGAAACGGATTTTTTCAGTAACACTTTTGGTTTACTTTTGGAAATTTCTGTACGTTTTCAAACAATCAAGTTATTTTGATGAAACATGGCACATTGTTTTTACTATATATGTTATACTGGTAATCAAATTGGATGCCTGCTTTTTCTATATAGGTTATACTGGTAACCAAAATTGATGTCTGCTTTCTTAAAAAGAAAACACACATATTTGCAATAAAAACATTTTTATGAAAATTCACTACCATAACGCACTTGCTGCGTCCCGAGATTTTATATATATATATATATATATATATATATATATATATATATATATATATATATATATATATATATATATATATATGTGTGTGTGTGTGTGTGTGTGTGTGTGTGTGTGTGTGTGTGTGTGTGTGTGTGTGTGTGTGTGTATGTATCACACCGATAACTCAAAAAATAATAGGCCGATTTTGATTAAATTTGGTGAAAAAATTCCTTTTGCAAATGGCTTAAATGAGTTCGTTAGCCAGGAAAATCTGCCCAGGTTATCTCGGAATATTTTGTGTTTTCTTTAGAAAAAAAATTATATCTCCGGAATTAACAAAGTAAGTGCAACCAAATTTGGTACGCAGGTTTATGTCCTTATAGGTAAGTCATCTACCAAAATTTAGCTACGTAGGTCAAAAGACAAAAAGTTATAGGCATTTAAAGAAAAATAAATTGGGGTTTTCCTCAAAACGTTAAAGTGGCGATTTAAAATGTCAAAATTGGCAACATTTAGGCAAATAACTTGAATCTAATACGGGCTCTAGAAATAAAATGTCTCAAGAAGGATGTTTTACAAAGCCTAAAGTCTTAGTTTCAACCGTCATTGTCCTTCATTTCACTAAAATATTTGCAGAAAATTCATTTCAAATAGACCCTTTCTCTGATGCTTGGCAGTAACCTTAGCTATATAGTTTATCGTTTAATGGTATATATTTTTTGTCGAATTTTCGTAAAAAATCAATAAAGCTCAATATATCCGTTATTATATAAGATATGAAAAAAAAATGTATATATTAATTATAGGATGTCTTGAGCTACATCTTAAAATAATATTTCTACAATCACAGGCTGGCCCATAAGTCGTTGGTGATACAAATTTCCTTTTTTTTAATCAAACACGCCTTATGTTATTGCATTTTCCATCGACATATAATGCATGTTTGTAAGAAAATAAATTCTGGACGCAGCAAGTGCGTTATAGTAGCGAATTTTGATCAAATGTTTCATATTTGAACAGCTCAATTTGCTATTAACCTATACGGTTGACCAAGAAACGTGTTTTTCGGGAACACTTTAAGTTTACTTTTGGAAATTTTTGTAGATTTTCACACAATAAAGTTATTTTGATGAAACATGGCACTCTATGGGTTATTCTGGTAACCAAATTTGATGCCTGCTTTCTTAAAAAAACACACATATTTGTTATTAAAAACATTTTTATGAAAATTCACTACCATAACGCACTTGTTGCGTCCATAGTTTCTTTTATTATCGGCTTGGATGAGTTCGTTATCCAGGAAAATCCGTCAATGTTTTCCGAGAACATTTTGAGTTTTCTTTGTAAAAAAAAATTTCTCCGAATTTTTTTAAAATCATTTTCAAGATAAACCAATTAATTGAATCCATTAATTTTAAATCGATTACGATCCGAAAACTTTAATACTTTCTGTTACTATGTGAGAAAAATCTTATATTTAACTTATTATTAAATGTTCAATCTTGTTATAAGTTTAAAAAGAAGATAACTTTGAAAAGACGAACTTAAAAATGCCGGCTGTTTTCAATATTCAATGACCTATTATTTCCCCATATTTAAATTGGGAACACATGTGACGTATTCCCGCTCTATTCTCTGATTGGTCGACAGTTACCATGCAACCTCTATAATCTACAAATATTCGATATGTCTCACCATCGTGACCCCTTTATAAGTCAAATTTCTAAATGAAAATTCACTAAGTAGTTGCCGGAGAGATAGTTGTAGTTGCGACGACAGGGCGACGTCGCCCCTAGATGTAATGATGTTGAGAATGATGATGAGTGACCAATAGGTGCTTTTTTCGATAATCATGACAAGCAATATATTCTTCAAATTAAACGTCAAACTTTTAGAAATATTTGAAGCAAAAGATGTTCTGTCGTTCTGCTCGTTGCGTTTGATAAATTTTTATATATCACAAATTGTTTTATTCCTTGCCAAACTGTTCGAATGATAAACAAAAAACACAAGTATCAATGAACAAACACTTGTTAGTTTTAGTAACTAGCCACAGACAAAAAAAACTCGAATATCTCCGATGCAATCACTGTAAAAATAAATTATAAAATCGAGCCTTGAGAAATTACATAATTAACAATGAATAGCAACTTTAGATTGACGTTTCTCAGAGTGGAAAAAAGTTTTTGCACACGAAAAGTTGGCTAACTGCTCCACATTCGCGTACATTTGTTGCTCGAAACAAACGATTAACTACTTCATTTGGGTTTATGAAACGTGTGAGCAAATGCATTCTTTTGCTTTTAGAAATAAATGAGCGACTACTAAATCATGCGGTGTCGACTTGCGACGGATTTAATTGCAAAACATCTTTGTAAGCCCTCTAGATTGCGGTTCCAATGGTACTAGTGTCCCAAAAGTAAGTGTTGTTCTCCAGTTCACAAAATGAAATCGTATAAATTATTAGTATATGCGTTAGTTTTAATAGATGTCGATATTGTCAGGCAAAGGTTTTCTTTGAGTGTGTTGACGCACTTGTCCCAGCTCAATAGCTGTAATGTTTAATTGTGATAAAACTGAAACTCCTCTCCATCACAAACAAAGTATAAATTAGTAACGTGTTATTTATTCTCTATGATGAAAAAATGAAAATAAATATATGGCAGAAATAAACATTGCAGGTTTCGGGGTTAGACGTCAGAAAAGGATCAAGAGTATAGGCTGTGCGATTGAAAATTTAAACCAGGAGACTTGGCCGTCCACCACACTCGCCAAACCAACAAATCAAATGTCAGCTAAACTGGCTTTAATAGTTCCATTGGACGTGGTCATAAGTGACCGCCAAGCATGTGACACAGAGAGAGAGAGAGAGAGAGAGAGAGAGAGAGAGAGAGAAAGCGAAGGGCTGACAAAGAACAGACGGATCTAAACAAATGGAAGAAACAGGAATAATAGGACCTAACTTTATACCTAGTCCTAGGAAAAACTTCCACGATCTTCCAAACAGAAATGCTTGCTATAAATATCTGTGTACAAGAGTGCATACAACGAAGACTCGGAAATATAGTGATCTACATTCTGCCAGTGAGGTGGTACTAAAGATTCTTAAATCTTTCAAAACCGAGACTAAACTAAGGACTGCAAACCTTTCTTGAAGCAACTGGCTAGGAACAACAAAGTAGCTTTGATGTTGGTACCAGGGCATCAAGGCATTGAAGGAAGTGAGGGAGCAGATAGCCTTACAAAAAGGGCAGCAACGACATAATTCTATGGTCCAGAGCCCTCTATAAACCAAATGCTGTCATGTTGCATTTGGTTTATATTTTGCGTGCGTGCCTGTGCGTGAGTGCGCGCGTGCGTGTGGTGTGTGTGTGTCACCGATAACTTAAAAAATAATAGAGCGATTTTTTTAAAATTTGGTGTATACCTTCCTTTTGCCAATGGCTTGGATATGTTTGTTAGCCAGGAAAATCGGACCAGGTTTTCCTGGAAAATTTTTCGTTTTCTATATCTCCGGAAATAACAAAACTATAGCAACGAAATTTGGTACGCAGTTTATATCACAAAAACTAAACTATGTACCAACATCTAGATTTCTAAGTTAAAAGGCATAAAAGTTATAGCCATTTAATGCAAAAAATTTCGGTTGCTCTGGAGGCTAAATGAGGACACAAAGCGAAACATTTTTGTATGATTAACACAATTAATGTAATTTTATATATTAAAAAAACCTAAGGGCTAAGGGATCAAAATATATTAAAACAGTAAAACAAGCCTTTCTGCTCCACAAAAACGAGATTCTAAGGCATAATATCACAGTGCATAATAGTCCATGGCAACAATACATGTCATATTCAACTGACAAAGTATTTTGACAAATGTCATCTACTTTCAAAGTGACATGTAAACAAATATTTTCTTTTCTGACATGTGTAATACAAATATCTTTATTTTTGGCAATCACAATTTTAACCATAGAGTTAGATATAATTTGGTATTAGTAAATGAGGGGATAACGACTTTTAAATTGTGAAAAAAAATTATCAAACGGGCGCGAACTACGGCCCCTGGAACCCATATCCGAGGTCAGTTTCAGACTTTATATGTATATATATATATAAATATATATATATATATATATATATATATATATATATATTATATATATATATATATATATATATATATATATATATATATATATATATATATATATATATATTTGTGTCACACGGATAACTCAAAAAATAATGGGCCCATCTTGATCAAATTTGGTGAGTACTTAACTTCTGCAAGTGGCTTAGATAAGTTCGTTATCCAGGAAAATTCGCCCAGTTTTCCCGAAAATTTTTGCGGTTTCTGTCGACAAATTTTTATATCTCCGGAAATAACATGGTTCGGTCAACCAAATTTGGTACGAGGGTCTATATCATGCAAAAGTGAATTAAAAGACAAAAAAGTTATAGGCATTTAAAGAAAAAATGGGGTTTTCCTCTTAAAACGTCACAGTCGCGATTTGAAACGTCAAAATTGGCACCATTCAGGCAAAGACCCTGAAACCAATACGAGTTATGTAGAGAAAATATCACAAGAAGAGTGTTTCACAAACCCTTAAGTGTCAGAAAAAAAATTGGATACGTGTGTTGAACTGCATTTTATAAAATTGTTATGACGGTCACAGGATAGCTCATAAGTCGTTGGTGATACATTATTTTTTCGAATACTCCTTATTTTATTTTATGTTTGCTTTTTTTATTTATAATGCATGCTTCTGGCGAAAAAAAATTATAGCGTTCAACGTTTTTTGAGTTATTTTAACTTTTCACATTTTCGACACATGTCAAAAATTATGATCCGGCGTTTTTACCAATAGATAGGAGAGTCTCATGAAAGTAACACATTCAGAGAGATTTTAGTTTATATTTATTCGTCGAAAAAATCCAGATGCCGTATACAGAGCGCCCTCAATTAGTGACTGAATTTGAAAAAATTCAAATTATCTTGACTCAATTTTTTCAAATTGAACAACTCACTATACCTACAGACTCTACTTTTAAAAATATTTTTTACATTTTCTTTTTTCCATCTTTTCAGGTTAGGTATATAATTTGAATTTTATGTATTCTTTAGGCAAATTTTTCGGAAAAAATAGATAGTCAATTTTTGCAGAAAATGTGTATGTTTCCGTAGAAATCATTGTTTGCAAGATTTTTGTAAGATTTTGGGAATAAATGGTTAATAAGTTATTGTAAAAAACATGTTTTTGGATTTTCGTGAAAAATTTGTTTGCAAATATTTTTGGGGGTTTCGTCGGAAAGCTTTTTGTGAATAATTATATCTTGCTAGGTGGGTAAATAGCTTGAAGAGGTTCGTTGTCCAGGAAAATAGGACCAGTTTTTTCGGGAAGATTTTAAGTTGATTTTCAGAAAAATTTTGTACTTTTTCAACAAAAATAAAGTTTATTTGATGAAATATGGTACATTGTTTCTACCATATAGGTTATACCGGTAACAAAATTTGATGCCTGCTTTCATTAAAAAAAGACATATTTGCTTTAAAAACGCTTTTATGAAAATTCACTACTATAACGCACTTGCTGCGCCTAGGCTATATATCATTCTCATGATTCTTCTACACCAGTGATTTGCGTCATTAAAGTGAGTCAATTTACAAAAATGTGTACACATAAAACTCTTCGACATGGGTAATTGACAAAACAATATATAGTTTAATTAAAACCTGCACGCCTAGATGGTTTTAAAGGGTATTTTAATCAGAAATAATCTCGCGATATGCTGATATATTTTAATGCCCGCTTTCGATTACTTCCAGTGACCAATAAGACTCGACTTGTACGACAAAGACTTTTTTAATGACTGACATTACTCACAGTTTACTAGATTAAGGTATTATTTATTTCAAATAAAAATGTTTTATTGTTGGAACGGTTGAGATTCGAATTACTTATGAGTGCAACTTAGATTTGGTGTATTGAATGTCGTGAATGTGTATCCAGATTTTATTACATATGCTGGAAAGCAATTAAAAATATGAATCAGAGAAGGATATTGTTATTGTTTTATTGTTTACCCGGTGTGTTTATGTGTCTTTCCCAACAACGGATTCTGCAATATTTAAGAACACAATGGACAGAAAACCAGAAAGCAAGAAAAAACGGTAGATAGTTTACCACGTATGAGATGCCGGATATGATTTTTCACAGGTATCGATTTTGAAAGAATGAAATTCTTGTGGTAGAATAGCGTAATTCCTGTTAATTGCGATATAGATAGGTGGCTTTGGTTTTAATAGAGGAAGGTGAAAAAGTAAACCTTTACAGGTAATCGAAAATCAGTGCCAATCACGATAAACTAATCGGGATTGCTTTTATGATTCTTAAAAAATGTGCTGACGCATAAAGTGCGTGGGGTAGCGAAATTTCAATAGACTTTTTTACTTTTCAAAATGGTTAATTGAGCGCAGCGAATTGCAGTAGTGAATTTTCATAATATTTTTCAAACCAAGAAAGATAAGAAAATAGTTTCGGAAATACAGATTTGTTTTGAGAAAAAAAACTTTTTTTCCTAAAAACTTGCTTGATTGTGTGGGCAAGCGAACTCATCCAAGCGATTAACGAAAATAAAATTATAAATTTCGCAGGTACCTTTCTTTTGTCAATAGCTTACGTAAGTTCGTTAGTCAGCCCGATCGAATCAGTTGTTCTGGAAAAATTTGACATTTTCACCCAGAAAATTTTCGAAAAATAGATGTTATTTTTAATAAAATTCACAACACAAGTTGCCTCTATATTAGCGGCTACGGCCAATCAAATGACATTAACAAATTTTTTCTGGGCCTTCTAGTTTTTTTGCAACCATAGCCAACTTTGTTATTTCTTATGGCCGCCATATTACGCCGACATTAACAAGTGCCGTAACTGTGTTTGTTGTTATAGCTATGTAACTATCTGTCAAAGCTTCGTCATTTATTAGCTTTTATCTGTCAAGTGCTTAAAAGTTTGTCAAATATCTGTAATCTTTTTTGACTTTTACTGCCAATTAAATTTTGTAATACGAAAAGGTTTTCAAATTGAGAAAAAGTGGACATGTATGATTGTTTCAATTTGTGCCATAGGAACGCTGAACGAGCTGAAGATATGTGTGTGTTTTTTTTTAACGTCGGCCTATTTCCGCTACTATGGCTAATCCCCGACGCCAGCGAGCAGTTTCACCTCACTATCCTGGAAATTTTTCCGAACCCCTGCCTTTCTGTAAGGAGGGTAGGGATCTTTATCGTGCCCAACATGCATGGACACGGGACCGACGGCTTTACGGCCCCTCCCAAGGGTGGACGTGCAGACATTCAGCGTGCTCAAATACAATGCCACAACTTCGGTTGATGTTAATTGTACAGTATGTACCGAAAAAGTGAAAGGAGTACCCTGCGATCGAACCCAGTGCCCCTCGGTGCATAGGCACACGTGCTCAAGATATGTACTTTTAACGATATCCAAAAAGACGGCAACCAGGTTTATCGACCTTCAGAATACTTAAAAATAATTTAATACATGGTTCCTTTAAAAAACACAATCGAAATAGAGTGCCTAATGAAAATATTGAAAATCTTGTTTTGCAGTGTCATCGACAATCCTCGTACCTCCCTTCGGCAACTGTAAAATAATGTTGAAGTGCCTAAATCAACTGCTCGGATAATTCTTAAACGATTTGAGTATCGTCCATAGAAAACACATATTAGTCAAGGACTCAGAGATGGTGACTTAGAAAGGAGGATATTGTTTTGCAATTGATTCGTAGAGAAATGCCAAGAAAATCCTCAATTTCCGCTCAAGCAGATTTACAAACTGCGGGATATTTAACAGACACAAAGCGTGTTATTGGGCCGACCAAAATTTGTTCTTAAATCGTGAGGTGCACCATCAAGTTAGGTGAGCTTTAAATGTATGGCTACGAGTCATAAACGGACACGTACTATTTAACAGTTTTCATAATAATCTGCCTGCAGCTCGATATATTGAAATATTACAAAATTACGTCGACCAAACTTTAGAAAATTTGTCTCTTCAAGATGTAACGAACATGTGGTTCCAGCAAGATGGAGCACTTCCACATAATGGAAGAATTATAACTGTTTATAACTATTTGAATCAGCAACGTGGAAATAACTGGATCGGAAATCGAGGTCCGGTTGCTTGGCCTGCACGCTCCCCGGACCTTACGCCTCTTGATTTTTGCATTTGTGGATACTTAAGGATAAAGTTTATTGTACTCCTCATAATCCGGTAGAAGAACTTGAGGCAGCCGTTGTTCAATCCATAGAAGAAATGCCTGGACCAATGGTTAAAGATGCATGTATGTGTCTAAGTTATCGATGCAGGACGTGCAGTAATAACAACGGTGGAACTTTTGAACATTTACTTTAATTCACTTTAGATCAATGCTTTGTCATCGGTTTGTTGTTTTTTAGTGAATTTTGTTAAAAAAAAATCACTAATGAGGAGATCCCCACTTTTGCATTTTGAAAAAATTTCTTCAAATGAGCGCGAATTAGGCCCCCTAGTTTATATATATATATATATATATATATATATATATATATATATATATATATATATATATATATATATATATATATGTATGTATCACACCGATAACTCAAAAAATAATGGCCCGATTTTGATTAAATTTGGTGAATACCTTCCTTTTGTAAGTGGCCTGAATAGGTTCGTTAGCCAGGAAAATCGGCCCAGGTCATCCTGGAAAATTTTGTGTTCCCTTTCGAAAAAAATGTATATCTTCGGAAATAACAAAGTAACGGCAACAAAACGGTACGCGGGTTTATATCATTAAAGGTAAATTACGTAGCAAAATTTAGCTTTGTAGGATAAAAAACAAAAAAGTTATAGGTATTTAAAGAAAAATAAATTGTGGTTTTCCTAAAAACGTCAAAGTCGCGATTTAAAACGTCAAAATTGGCAAAGAACCTGAACCTAATACGAGCTATGGAAAGAAAATGTCTCAAGAAGAATGTTTTACAAAGCCTGAAGTCTTACCTTCATCCGTCATTGTCCTTCATTTCACTAAAATATTTCCAGAAAATTCATTTCAAATAGACCCTTTCTCTGATGCTTTGGTAGTAGTCTTAGCTATAGAGTTTATCGTTTAATGGTATATAATTTTTGTCGAATTTTCGTAAAACATCAGTAAAGCTCAATATATCCGTTATTATACAAGATACGAAAAAAAATGTATACATTAATTATAAGGTGTCTTGAGCTACATCTTAAAAAATATATCTACAATCACAGGTCCAGAAGTCGTTGGTGATACAAATTTTCTTTTTTTTTAAATCGATCACGCCTTATGTTATTACATTTTTGTATTTTCCATCAAAATATAATGCCTGTGTAAGAAAAGAAATTCGGGACGCAGCAAGTGCGTTATGGTAGCGAATTTTCATTAAATGCTTCAAATTTGAATAGCTCAATTTGCTATTAACCTATAAGGTTGACCAAGAAATTTTTCGGGAACACTTTAAGTTTACTTTCGGAAATTTTTCTATATTTTCAACCAATAAAGTTATTTTGATGAAAGATGGCACATTGTTTCTACTATATAGGTTATACTGGTAACCCAATTTTCTGACTGCTTTCTTTAAAAAAAAACACATATTTGCTATTAAAAACATGATTATGAAAATTCACTACCATAACGCACTTGCTGCGTCTAGACATTTTTTGTTTTGTTTTGAGTTTAATCACAAATAATGTTTCAGTTGTTAACTTAAGTATCATAAATAAAAAATAAATTTTAAGAAATTACATTATTTTTTGGCCAAAGGTTTGGTTTGGTTTCAGAGCTAATCGATTTCATCTTGTTTGAAGCGAATCAAAAACATTCAGCTTGTGTTGCGCGAAATAGTAGCTGTTAGACATCTGCTAGACATCTGTTAGACAGGTTGTTAGACAGCTACTCTTTGGCGGAACACAAGCTGAATGTTTTTGTTCGCTTCAAACAAGATGAACTCAATTTAAAACACATCTACGACGACCATGTGGCACCTGACATGGACTTGAAATAATTTGAAAATATATGCTTCCAGGTTAGTTGATCAACCATCCAGGTCAAGTTTTGTATAAAATCTTTCCTTAGAATTTTTGGGCAAGAACCCCACCTCCAAATGTGTTTGGGCAAAATCAGCCCTTAGCTTTTTTGGTCCAGAACCCCCCATGGGTTGGATCAATGTAGGAGTGAAGCGCTCTGATTGGCTAAATGTGTACAAAATCGGCGTATTTGCGGTGAAAAGCGGCCCCTGTTTGGTCAATTTCAGGTAAAATAAGCGTGGCTAAAGAGGCGTGGTTTCAAAAAATGTGCATTTTTGAAATGTGCGGTTTTTTTGTGGTCCAGAACTCCCATAGCTTATCTGTTAAGCAGTGATTTTTTGTTTGTGTTGCTTTAACCCCAAAACATTCTTCCAATAAATATTCAAAGCAATTTTTACAACAATTTGGTCTAAATAAGTTTTATCTACAACTAGGATTCCTTATTAGCCTTAGTAGTTATATCAAGTTTTATGAAAGCTCGTTTATCGATAGTTGTTATTTTTTTCTTATTTATGACTTTTTACAGGAAACAGGTTCCATAAGACCCGGTGTCATCGGTGGTTCTAAACCAAAGGTAGCCACCCCAGAAGTGGAAAGCAGGATAGAGCAATATAAGAGGGAGAATCCTTCAATATTCAGCTGGGAAATAAGAGATAAACTGGTAAAAGAAGGTATCTGTGACAGAACTACTGCACCTAGTGTGTCTGCGATATCCAGGCTACTGAGAGGGAAAGGTGCTGATTGTGATGGTAAGTACAAATGTTTCTTTATTTATTTAGTTTTTACTCTATTCATTTACACCTAGGAAAGAGAAAATTAACTGGTTTACCGATGATCTCTGACAAAGTCGAGAACTCCTGCATTTTTTTGCAGGAAGTTTACAAGTTTAATCCTACTTTTTCTTATAAATGCCTGATTGCTAATCACACCAAAAACTATCGCAACCAACTTGTATTGTTTAGAGTAGCCCCGCCGTGACCATGTTGGAAAGTCGACTGCAACTTCCCAAAGTGACTCAGGGGACGCCGGTTCGAGACTCCCCGGCAGCGGATAATTTTTCAAATCACTTGTGTCGTTGAGATCGAGCTTAAGGTGGAGGGTAGTTTAGAGCAAAAAGGGCCAGCATTGGCCTTATAGCCAGTAAGCATCTAACCTTTACCTTTAAATTTTGACATTTCTACTTATTGGGTTCCAGGGGTCCTAAATGGCATTCATTTGAAGATATTTTTTTTAAATTCAAAAGTCGCAATCTCCTCATTAGTGAATTTTCTTTAAGAATGCCATTTAGGACCCCTGGAACCCAATAAGTAGAAATGTCAAAATTTTTGTGCTGGAGAATTTTGTAGTTTTTGAAAAGATTTAGTTAAAATTAATGTTAATGTTTAAATAAAAGTGAATATCAATCTTCATGGCTATTGTGGAAGCGTTGGTGGGAGTGTCAATAGCAGAAGAAGCAAAATTAAAAAGTGACATTCATTAAAATCATTTGGACAGAAGAAATTTGGAAAGAGGATGGTTAACAAAATTGTAACACCACTAGCACAAGCAGAGCTTATTTGTGAGATGCATTGTATAACTTTAATATAATATATATATATATATATATATATATATATATATATATATATATATATATATATATATATATATATATATATATATATTTGTGTGTGTGTGTGTGTCACACCAATAACTCAAAAAATAATAGACCGATTGGGATAAAATTTGGTGAATACCTTCCTTTCGCGAGTCGCTTGGATAAGTTCGTTAGCCAGGGAAATCGGACTAGTTTTTCACGGAAAATTATGTGTTTTCTTTCGGAAAATTGTTATATATCCGGAAATAACAAAACTATGGTAACTAAATTTGACACGCTGGTTTGTGCCATAAAAATAACCAAAATTTGGTTCCCTACGTTAAAAGCAAGGTCAAAATTGACATGTTCTAAATAAAGAGTGTGTTCTATAAAGCCTTAAGTTTCAGCTTCAGCCACCATTATCCTTCATTTTACTTAAGTATTTGCAGAAAATGAATTTCAAATAGACGTTTTTTCTGATGCTCTAGCTGTGGTTTCAACTATAGGGTTATAATAAACTTTGTACATACCCTTTGTTAAGCACATTGCGCGCACGAAGCAGTGTGATATTTGGCATAGTTAAAGTGCATATAAATGGAGAGCAGAAAGACAAAATGTATGTATAATATGTGATTAATAGATTAAACATTGCTTTCTTCTAATTAAACCAGCGTCTCGCGACTGTAAAAAATTTGATGAGTTTTTGTCCTTTTAACGAAATAAAAGACCTCCCTGACTGTGCTGTGTACACACAATCCTCCCAACTGACCTGCCCTGACATCCGTTGGCGTAATCAAAAGCTAAAAGAAGTTAAAAGGGAAATTAAAAGTTCATTTTCCTCACATAACCTTGATATATGACAGGGTTGATTTTCCTTCTCCTTTTGGCTTTTAATTCGGCAAACTGATGTCAAGGATGGTCAGAAAAGTCAGTTGGTAGGATTTTTTGTATCATCACGTTAGGGAGGTCTTTTATTTAGTTAAAACAACAAGAAACTCATCCAAGTTTTTACTGTCGCGAGACGCGCGTCTAATTTGACAGTAGGATTGATTCCCAGTGTGACGGGTAATATATTCATGTCAATGTAAAACACATATTACCCTATGGTCGAACAGATGTATGTATACGGATGGGTTCATACGCTCATACTGAATATTAAACTTCAGTTTTAGTGAATTTTCTTAAAAAAAAAGGAGATCCAGTTTTGAATTTCAATAAAATTTCTTCAAACGAGCGCTAATTAGGCCCCCTAGAACATATATATATATATATATATATATATATATATATATATATATATATATATATATATATATATATATATATATATATATATATATATATATATATATATATATATCACACCGATAACTCAAAAAAGAATGGGCCGATCTTGATCAAATTTAGTGACTACCTTCCTTTTGTAAGTGGCTTGGATAAGTTCGTTAGCCAGGAAAATCGGCCCAGGTTTTCCCGGAAAATTTTGTCTTTTCTTTCTAAAAAAAAATTTATCCCCGGAAATAACAAAATTTGGTACACGTATTTGCATTATAAAGAGTGAACCGTGTACCAAAATTTAGGCCTCTAAGTTTAAAGACAAAAAAGTCATGGGCAGTTGAAGAATTGAAGAAGAAGAAAATTGGAGTTTTCCTCAAAACGTCAAAGTCGCAATTTGAAACGTCAGAATTGGCAATGTTTAGGCAAAGAACGTGAAACAAATACGGATTGTGATAAGAAAATGTTGCAAGAAGAGTGTTCTGCGAACCCTTAAGTTTCAGCTTCAACCGTCATTGCCCTTCATTTTACTAAAATATTTACAGAGAATTCATTTCAAATAGACCCTTTCTCTGATGATTTGGCTGTCGGTTTAGTTAGGTTGATGCTTTCGCTATGGGTTTAGTTAAGTTTATGGTTTAACGGTCTATAATTTTTAGCTAATTTTCGTAGAATAAATTCGTTAATGCATTTTTGCATTTTTTATCGAAATATGATGCATGTTTGTAAGAAACAATCTGGACGCAGTAAGTGCGTTTTGGTAGCGAATTTTCATTAAATCCTTCAAATTTCATAACTCAATTTGCTATTAACGTAAGGTTTGTGGGCTAGGAAACCAACATTTAAGTTTATTTTCGGAAAATTTCTGTACATTTTCAAACAATAAGTAATTTTGATAAAATATAGTACATTGTTTCTACTACATAGGCCATACCGGTAATCAGATTGATGCCTGCTCGCATTTGCTATTAAAAACATTTTTATGAAAATTGACTTCCATGACGCACTTGCTGCGTCCAAACTTTTCTGTATTGTTTAGAAAAAATCAAATGATCCCTTTATGTTAAATGCAAAAAATCTCACAACGGCTATGTGGAAAATAATAAACAGCTGTAAAAACAAAAATGCAAATATTCTACCACCCTTATCAGCAAATAAATTTAATGATTATATATAGACGTTATCGGTAAGATACAAAATAGAAAAAAATATACAGTGTGTCCCAAACGTGATGGGAATGTATTGCTATCTCCGTTATTATTAGAGATTAAGAGGCGGTTAAATTAGCAATGTTTTGTAGAACATCATGCTCGTTCCAAATATGACTTGTATTTTATTTTCTAGCTTTTAGTAAAATATGTTTTGATACATTGGTTTGATAAGAAATATGGAAAACTTCACACTTTTCGTAACCCATACTTTTAAATAATGACCAAATTTTGAGTTCCGCATCAAAAGTTCCACACTACCATGACAGCAATCGCGTAAACTATTGTACCATGAAATATGATGCCAAGTGGATAGAACCACAGGAAAAAAACTATTCCTACGTTTAAAATGTTCGACATCATTAGAATACTGTAAGTTGAATAGACGCAGGACGACACGGCGTGCGATGAAACCGCTTGTTCATCGCCAGCGCCATCTTGTGACTGACGGCCATTTCAGATGTGTCGCAGTCGATGCCCAGGACCGTAACATGTAATTATTTCCACTTGGTCAAGTCCAACCTACATAATAAACTACACGTGAAGACTTATGCTTGCAAAGCAAGCCAGCCATGTCATAGACGGCTGCGACTTGTAGGTGGTCTCGATAGTCAGTTTTTTCACCGCACCATTCGTTAATCGAGTTACCTGCGTGATAATTGTTTATTATGAATGAAATGACAGTGTCTCAAGTGTCGCGGTTGTCATTGGCAAAGCCATCTATATCCATAGGTACAGGTCTGACCTTATTATTGTCTAAGCGGATGCAATCACTTTGTTTTGCAATGGTGACTAGATTCAACCGCGGTATTAACAAATATTTTCAAGTGGTGACAACACAAGAGTTTTTACCTGTTTTTATCTGTTTTTCTTGCGGTTTTCAGAGTGTCGAGAATGCTTCCTTTTAGCCGCAGAATATAGGTAACTATTATTTATTTTTGGTGTTTGAAAAACGTCGGAAAATCTCGAGCTGAACGGAAAGATACAGATCGAGAAGTGGATTAGGCAATTTTAACAATGTTTTATGTTCGTTTTGCTTTTTTTCTTGTTGATCAATATTAATTCGCTCGTGTCAGAAAGTAATTCTCTATTTTTATGTTTGCTGAATGACTTGCATAGTTCGAGTTAATGATGTTTTAGATTACCTCTTAACACAATAATAAGTTTTTTCGGGTGGATTTTTAAGTTAAGTGTAGAAACCGGCACATATCTAGGTCGTTACGAAACGTTGCTAATATCAGAAGCGTAATTTAATTTTTGCTGGCGAAATAAAGCTATCGGAAAAAGTCCTAAATTGGGTTTTTAAACATTAAAGTGAACGTTCTATGATTTTACAAAACTTTAAATATAAATTAGTACCTGTGTAATAACTCTTACATATTAGGTGTTTGTTTTTTAGGAGCGTTATATCTATGTACGTATTACTTTTCATTTTAGTACAATTTGCACAAAAATATTAGGCATAATAAAATTATGCAGCATGTCGGTACAGAGTGAGCGAAACTTGATGTCTCAGCTCTATTATTAGAAAAGGAAAACAGCATGGACACAGCAAGTGCGTTATGGTGGTGAATTTTCATAGAAATCATTTGGCACTAAATATTTTTTTAATTAAATGCTTATACTACATACAGACTTGGAGACTACTTCTCTGGCCTCACTGTTAGGTTTAGTTTCTGTAGGTGAAACGCGTAGCCAGCGCGTAAGCTAACTGGAGCAAGCTAGCAAGTTCTAGGATGTTCTTCAACGTTGAAGAACATCTAGAATTCATAAGGGCCGCTTGCTCCAGTTAGCTTATACGCTGGCTACGCCCTTCTTAATTTTGGTATATAGTAATAGTAATATTTATTGTTACTAAGTTGACAGCACATCATTTGACAAATAAGTTTTATACTTGTTCTTGCCCAAGATGTAATTTTGACGGAACAGCTTCAAAAATTGATACCAAAACCTCAATAGTGACATTAATGTGAATTTTCACGTACCAAATTACTAAGTTTTATTTTTTTATTCACCGACTCCATCCGAAATTTCAACCATTGCCTCCAGTTGTACCGAAAAACAAACCATTTATGAATATCATTTGCATTAACCATTATATTTCTTGCACTATTTAACCAAATAAACACAAATACACAGTAGGAATTTACAACCCGCTAAACGTCATGTATTTCTTTACTTTTATAACATAAATCGGCGTAGCAAGTTTGGTTGCTATAGCTTTGTAATTTTATAAGATAAAAAAAAATCCGAAAGAAAACTCAATTTTTATTATTATTTTTTTGATAACCTGGTCCAATTTTCCTGGCTAACAAACTTATCCAAAGGATAAAGGACTGAGGTTGGACACTGTGGCTGGAAACTGAAACAAAAAGCAGAATCACTCCAAAAACAACAAAACTAATAACAGAGAGTTATGCGCTAGATACGTATTTTGACAAAGAAGTTGTCTTCATCAGTAGCTGTCGCTAAACCAACAGCTAACAGTTCAGTCCGCCATACTTGCGCTCTAACAAGTCGGTAGATACTGCCATATAGTGCACTGGAGAATACCGCACAGCTCCATCTCTATTTTTGTGTTGGTTTTAGGATTCCTTTTTGTGTACATGGAAGCTGCTGTGATTTTCTCTACAAATTTGGTAAAAAAAATATTTGAATTACATAATCTGATCGGATCACGTTAGAATTGAACAAAAGATGAAAGGAAGTTAAGTAGATCCAGACACCACTAATATTTGAACTCGCGTTAGAAGACGATTATTTGGCGATACACTAGTTCCTTTTACCACCCAGCAAAAGAGAACACGCGAAGTGAAGCATCTATAATGCCAACTTTGTTAAAAGAAAGATCGTTTAATTCTCTTTAAATAAAAGTCTATTTCGATTTTTGTGAAAAAATATTTAGCCTAGTTTTGTACAACATCTTTTTGAATGAAATTCGTGAAAAATGTTTAAATTAAATTTTCTTGCAAAAAATTGTCTTAGGAAATGTTCATCAAAAGCATAGCCGAGGTTAGTTAAAAAGTCTAGATGCAGCAAGCGCGTTTATATATATATATATATATATATATATATATATATATATATATATATATATATATATATATATATATTGTGACGAGGTCTTTGCTTGCAGACTGTTTTTCGGTGACACGGATTGACTGTTATTATCGTAGGATCTCGGGCGCCAGATTTTAAAGGGTTTACTCCCTGTTGAAGATGTCTGCGACCTCACCTCTTTACGAAACTCTGACCGATGTAACGGTCAAAGTACTTGGATAACTTTGCGGAGAAGCGTTCGGTAGCCTTTAAGTGATGCCGGCTAAATTTCTGACCCCCGAGCAAGCGGTATCTAATTGCTTCTGTCTTACTTAAAGATGTATCAGATTTTGCAGTTAAAGGTTAGGGGTTAGAGACGAATTAAATAATGCCTTTATTTACCCAACCCTATATTTTGGATACGAAACTATTTACAAAATATATACAAAATAATATTTACAAATTATATACAAGTGATGTGGGTGGCTAATCACATTAGCTAGAACTCGGCTATCTATATAACGGTTAGATCTAGCGTTTGATGAAGCGTACGGAATTGGCAAAGTATATACTGGATAAGCGGCGGTTTACATAAACAAGGAGACAGCAAGTAACAAATACACAACGAAAGCCAATGCAAAAGTGTTATTAGCAAGCTCTCAGTCAAAACAATGGACACACGGGACGGAAAGTTTAAGAAGGAAGAGGCGTGATATAAGTTTCTGGACGATATATGCGGACTTTAAATCCTCAGCATCCCCACTAGGGCCAAACCGGGACACAAACATCTTGATTACTTTAGTGAGCTGTGAATCCTCAGCATACTCACCAAAATAACACAAGAGTTCCTAATGTGTGGGGCGGGAAGCTCAGATCTAAACGAGGTTCAAGGAGTTAACTTGGAATGGACGTGTTCCTTAGAGTGACCTACATAGGCTGTGAATCCTCACCGTCCCTATCAGGATCAATCCAAGATGGGAATATCTCGATTATTTAAGAGAGCTGTGAATGCTCAGCATCACAACAAAAATAATACAAGATACCGTAACATATAGGACAATATAGAGGTACAGCGATAGGTAGCGCTATACTGAAATAGCCCGATTGCTAAAATTTAACTGAGCTAGGGAAAATTAAAAGTATGAAAATTCGCTATAAAATATTAATTAACTAAAAGGGATAATTTATCACCTATGAAAATATTTATGTGCAGCGAAATAAGCTAAACCTGGTGCGATCTGACGGAAAGCGGAATCGCTACAGATTGCTGGTACGGACTTGCCGGCAGAACTACTACTACTGTCACTACCTCGTGCGGTATCGCCTTTTATATGTTTTTGGGAGCAGGCTCGAATTTAAAGTAGCCTGTATATATATATATATATATATATATATATATATATATATATATATATATATATATATATATATATATATATATATATATATATATATATATATATATATATATATATATATATATATATAGGCTACTTTAAATTCGCCTCACCATTAGGATCTTGTAAACCGTAAGAGATACGAGTATGATTAAATCGGAGTAAAGTTGCGCGTTTTGATGCTGATCAATCATCTGAAAGAAAATTTGAGGTGACCTCGTGCGGTATCGCCTTTTATATGTTTTTGGGAGCAGGCAAAAATCTCCGCGTCGATTGGAATTTTATCGGTGATATCGAGCGGTAAGATAATAAATACGAAATAGACTTTTAGTTAAATATAAATTGCTTTCAAATTATTTCACGGTGAAGATATTTTACCATATATTAATATTATTTGTACTTTATTGTTTGATATTCAATTAATTATTTAATTAGAAGTTACGAGTTGTCTAATAATTCGACAGAAAACAACGCTTATATATATATATATATATATATATATATATATATATATATATATATATATATATATATATATATATATATATATATATATATATATATATATATATATATATATATATATAGGCTACTTTAAATTCGAGCCTCACCATTAGGATCTTGTAAACCGTAAGAGATACGAGTATGATTAAATCGGAGTAAAGTTGCGCGTTTTGATGCTGATTTATCATCTGAAAGAAAATTGAAAATTTGAGGTGACCTTTTTAGTTTTTGAGTTATTCGGAAAAAAAAACGAAAATTTTTAATTTTAGTTTTTTTGTTTTCAAGCGAATACCGAAAGAACTAGGCTTTTTTTATTATGACCTTGTTAAGACACTCTTTTATGGCAATCTAAATATGTCATCATATTTTCCAAGGCCTTCTTGATGCAAGAGTTCTAAAACTTTGATTTTTGTTATAGGCGCCACATTGAATTTTTGCATTTTTAAAAAGTATTTTGCTTATGATATGCGCCAATTTAACCATCCTCATATCTCTGACGGCTTAGAAGATCCCAATGGTGAGGCTCGAATTTGAACTACACTGTCCAGTCCAGTAATTTTCGTAAAAAAATTTAGATCATTTCTATGAAGATTCACTACCGTAACGCACTTGCTGCACTTAGACTTTTTTATTGTATTTTTTTATCAAAATATCACAATAATAGTTCAACTTAAGTATAAGGAAACTTGATAAAAGTTCCCTAAAATAACGCGTAGAACCTCAAAAACAAAAATATACAAGGTGTCATATTGAAAATAACGAAGATGTCAACTTCTGGTCTAACCGGAATTTCCAGCTCAATGAAAATACTTTTACTTAAAAGATCAGGAGGACCTATGCAACCAAATTTTCGAGACGAAATTAAAAAAAAATTCACAAGCCGCGGTCCCATTAAAGAAGTTTTTCTACGGCTACATTTCACAAGTTGTCAGATGCATTTAGGTTATTAACCCCGCCAATTTAAAGTTAGACCTGAAATTTGTCACGAAAAAAATTGTCAGTTATATATGACAAGCATGAATTCGCTTAACATATCAGCTTTTCGTTTTTAGTGAATTTTCGTAGAAAAAATTCACTAATGAGGAGATCCCGACTTTTGAATTTTGAAATTTTTCACACCGATAACTCAAACAATAATGGGCCGATTTTGGTAAAATTTGGCGAGTACCTTCCTTTTGTAAATGGATTAGATAAGTTCGTTAGTCAGGAAAATCGGACGAGGTTTTCCGGGAAAATTTTGAGTTTTCATTCCAAAAAAATTTTATCTCAAAAAATAAAAAAAGGTATGATAACCAAATTTGGTAGGTAGGTTTACGATATAAAAATTAAACTATACACCAAAATTTAGATTTCTATGTTACAAGAAAAAAAAGTTATAATAAAATATTTTGTGCCAGATCATTTCTATGAAAATTCACTACCTTAACGCACTTGCTGCGTCCAGGCTTTTTTTGTGAAACTAACCCAAAATAAATTTTCTTTTGTCTATGAAATTTAATATATTGTGTTTATATAGACACTTTTAGTCCTTGTGTGCTCTTTGGTTCCTTGAAGATACAATTTTTTTTAGATGCTCATACCTCAATTTTCTATAACACTAGAAACTTGAAATTTGGTAGGTTCTCTTTCAGTATCTTCCGATTTTCTCCAGAAGTTTCTAAGTGTTGCAGAAACGTGAGATACATATTTTGATCTTACTATATCTACTAACATATATAAAGGCTTTTGGTTTAAAATCAAATTTATTGAGACCCTTTCTAATTGTATGTTATAAAGTCTAGTAAATAACAGTTAAGAATATGTTCATAAAACTTAACTCCTAAATAAAAACTAATCACCTTCTATCCAATTTGCAAATATGTTTCAATCACGGACGTCATCAATTTTTTCTCTGTCTTATGTAGCCGAATCACCATTCTCTCCCAACACTGTTTTAATAAAGTTAATGTGAAAGCGGCATTATAAGGCCCATAAAGAGATACGAGTGTCTTCCCATTACCGCAAGCCAGTAGTCCCTCTATTGTCTAGTAAATTAAATAAAAATAATCAGAGGCAGGTCCTGATTGTGTTCAAAAGTGAATTATTACAGGCCACCTGTGGTTTTGGGGGCGAGAGCGGCTACACAAAAGCAAACACCTTCATAAATCACTCATGTGTTATTCTTCTCGCACCTCTGTGTGCCACAACTTTAAACATATGTGTTTATACGAGGGAGCACAGAGCAATTTGGAATAAAACCATACTGATAAGGTTGTTCCATTTACCAACAAGTCTAAAATTACTCGAGTATGTAAAATGTACCCAAATCAGCTGGACATATACAAAGAGAGTAAAAATGATGTGGGTAATGAAACTGAAGGCAGTCTCGTTAAAGAAAGAGCAATCACACCTTCTTACGGCCTAAATTTTCTACGAAGGCTCTCAAAGTTATATAAAAACATGAATTTCTACATGGGAAAAAAGCAGCTAGGATTTGCTGTGAAAAAATTCCAGCACACAGGCAACTAAATATTAAATATCACAGTAAATTGTTCGCCAAAAGAATGACGAATTATTGTTTGTTCCAAGCAAGGCATGGTTTTCTTACTGATGCTGTGCTCTCAGACAACATTACGAAAATATGAACATGGCGAGGCTGACAATGGATTTTACAAGACCGGCAAGCATATACAGAAGTGCTATTCTACGCTTATTTGAAACAGACGCAGATAGAGTGCCTGTTGTAATTTTGTTTGTTGAGATCGATTATAAAAGATGTGTCCAAATATAAATAAATTGTCGAAAGAATTAGGTCATCTAAATTTAAACTGTTGTGATCTTCAATGAGCAATGTACAATTGATATGTCTAGAATTGGTTAGGATGTTCTCTTCTTGTGCTGCTTAGAAGGTTTGTAGATTATGCTGCAAAATAAATTAATTTCCTCACTGTCTTTTTCCTTTCATTTCGGTCTTAAGAGATCGAAGTTGGTAGCAATATACCTTAGCAGCGATGGTTGCATTCCTTCGAAAGCAATTTATGCTGGATGATTTCTTCTTTGTCCCACTAGATGCACAATATCATTTTCGCGGATGGTTAGCAACCTCAGCTTGAAAATTTTTACTCCTGTATCATGCGGCACCCATACATCCAATTTTTTTATGTTTGCCATGGAACGCAAATGTAGTATATTGGATTAGACACAACCAATCATAGTGGATAATTCCCGTATTGATTAGCGTGGATCATCATAAATTGAAGTGTTCAGGCTATCTTCATTTAACTAGCATGGGCTTCTTGGCCGTGACGAAATATTCATGGCTAAATGGTCGTCTTTAAAACGTTGTTGGAAATGCTGGTTTATGCGATTTGCACCCAATTCGCTTTTATCGATATTTTACTCAATATTCGCATAAATTTACAAATTCAAAGGCTATTCAATTAAACAATAGTAAGGTCACTTTGAATAGAGAAAATGATTTGGTCCTGTAATTATCCCAAGGAGTTTGTTTCCATAAACAGTACAAGTGGCTTTAACACTTGATGAACTCAATTTTTTTGTGTGAAAATCTTCGCTTCTCTCTGCATACCATTTCCTCCAGGCTAATAGGCCCCAACTCCTCTTCATCACCGAAACTCAAATCAGTGTCAAAACAGCCACTAATCACCTTAATTTCCCGGGGTATGAGCTCCTTACTTCCTTTAGATTGCATGGAGGCGTGTGCGTGTACGTCCGTATCAATCTACCCTGCACCAGACTCTCCAATTTAGGAGCTGGAAGAAAAGACATACTATGGATAAAACCCTCTCTCTCTCAGGGCCGCAACTAAATTCATCTGTTGCATTTACCGGTCACCTTCTGACAACAACTTTGTCCAGCTCTTTGACTACCTTTCTGAAAAACAGACCATGTGATTACTGAATATCCTTGCTTCGAGGTCACTATTCTTAGTGACTTCAATGTCCATAATAAAGAATGGCTAGGATCATCAAAAACCGATCCACAAGGAAGAGCAGCGGAGGCCTTGGCAGTCAGCAATTCTTTAGCCAATATGGTTCAGCAACCTACTTACTTTTCTCGCATCCCAACACACAGCTCAAATCCCTTGGATCTCCTTCTTACTACAAATCCTGACTGCTATAAGATATCAGTCACCGCCCCCCTGGGTCGCTAAGACCACGGCATGGTCACTGCTTCCTGCGCAATGCAACCCAAGGTCACACAGTCATCACACCCACGTATCGTTTGGCACTACAACTCCGCTAACTAAGGTGAAATGCGAGATTACTTTTCCTCATTTCCATGGGCGCCTGTCTGCTTCTCTCATCCTGACCCCTCTGATATCTCACAAAACGTCACCGAAATTATTCAAGCTGGCATGAAATTATGTATTCCACGTACAGAGAAAACCTCTGCAGCCACTCAAAAGCCCTGGTTCTCTAAATCATGTGACAAGGCCAGACTTGAAAAGGCCAAAGCTCACAAAAAGCTTCTACACAATCCCAGTCAAGAAAACCGTCAAGCATTTAACGACGCAAGAAACTGCTATGTTCTCTCTCCTTCTGAGGCAAAAAACTCGTTTAATAACCACATCAAAAACAAAGTCCTCTTAAGCTCCAGCGGCAGCAAACCCTTCTGGACTCTTGCTAAATCTATTGGGAATAATTTCTGCAAGAGCACATTCCCAGTGTCTCAGGGGCTGAAATTGTTTCTACCGCCCTGGGCAAGGCTGAACTTTTTTCCTCGTTGTTCGCCGGCAATTCTACTCTTAACCCACATCCAAATGTTCAACCACAAACAGTCGCGCATAAAATGACGGATATCATTTTCAAAACTAAAAAGATACGAAAGATGCTTTTTTCTCTTAATACCAGGAAATCCTCTGGCCTTGACGAGATCCCAGCAATTGTTCCCAAAAAATGCGCATCAGAACTTGCTCCTCTTCCTGACTCGTCTGTTTCAGATATCTTACAATAGAGACATAATCCATAGTAACTGGAAAACTGCTCGAGTACAACCCGTCCCCAATAAAGGATCCAAAGCGCTTCCTAGCAATTACAGGCCTATTTCTCTCCTTTCAGTCGTCTCTAAAGTGAAGGAAAAGTATATAAACACCGAATTACTAAAATTTCTTGAAAAACACAGTCTAATCCACGACAGGCAGTATGGATTTCGTCAGCGCAGATCAAATGCGCTGTTAATCAAATGCCCAATTAGATGAGGATCGCAGACTCATGGAGGGTTCTATCTCCGTGTATCTCCAAAAACTATTAGACTGGGGAAGTAGAAATCTTGTACAATTCAACCCCACCAAATCACAGTCTTGCTTTCTTTCTCATAAGAGATACACCAGCCCTAAACCCATCACAATAAACAACCAAGTTATTCAAAGTAATGAGTCCTTTTCACTCGTTGGCATTTCTGTTGATCGAAATCTCAATTGGCACCAACATGTCACATCAATTGCAGAAGCGGCTGCTAAGAAATTAGGTTTCCTTTTCCGGGCTCGCAAATACTTTTCACCAGCTAATCTCTCTATCTTATATACTTCACAAATAAGACCAAACCTCGAATACTGCTCCCACATCTGGGCTGCTGCCTCTTCTACACTCGCTATCCTGGACTTCATTCAGAAGACAGCTCTCTCTCTCTCTCTCTCTCTCTCTTTTATAGATATCTGCACGGGTACTGCTCAGAGGAGCTTTCTTTTATATTTCGTCCACCTGCTGCCCCCAACAGATCTAACAGGGGAACAGAGCGAATTCACCCTTTTACTGTCCATGTCACCAGACATAGAATATCTTGTTATGCCCGCTCTTTTGTCCCGAGGACTTCCAAGTTGTGGAATTCCTTGCCGGCACATGTATTTCCTTGTCCCCCGAACCTCCAAACCTTCAAGTCCAGAATGAACAAGTTGCCTCTTTCCTCCTTGTTGACACCCATGGTACGATAGTATTTAGGCTGTAAGCCCTCGTGGTGTGTTGTTGAAATAAAATAAAAAACACTTTATCTACTTATACTCCATTTTATTTTGTTAATAATTTACTCAATATTTACATAGATTCACAAATTCTGAGGCTATTTAATTAGATAATAGTATGTCATTAAAACAACTGGTGCTGAAATTATTACAGGGATGTTCTTTCTGTAAACAGTACAAATGTTTCTAGCGGCATCTGATGAATTCAAAAGGATACGCTGAATATTATTCTACTTGCACTCCTTTAATTTTTTTGCGAATTTGCTAAATACTTGCATAAATTTACAAATTCTAAGACTATCGAGTTATTTAATTTTAGACAACAGTATTCCAATAAAACGTATGTGACAAATTTCTAACAAATTGATTTACGATTCCCTCTTTGAAACGAGAGACCATTTTAGTACTGTAATTACCACAAGGACTTTTTTCCGCAAACAGTACCCTTGGTCCTAGCAGCATCTGGCGAACTCAAAAAAGATATGTTATAAGTCATCGTTTCTTTCTCCGTCTACTACAAACCAGTGGCGGTCATTGACCAGAAACTATGCCAGATAGACTACAGAAGGCTGGAAAAGGTGCTATTTACAAATGGGACTCATTCGTAGTTCAAGATCAACGATCTAAATTTGTTAAAATGTTTCCAAACGAACAATTGACTCCCGCTCATATTGACCAAACCGTCAAGCGTCCTGCGAAAAAAAATGTTCTGATGGTGTTTCTCTCACAGGAGGTATCTGATGCCAATGAAAGGCATGGTGAACAGCGAGAAATACAAATCGTTAGATCATTTGAACGAAGAATTCACAAAGTGCCAATCCCAAGGAGGAGCAATTACCCAGAAGGACTCTGCTATCTGTCACAAATCACAGGATATATTCCTAAGATAAGTTAGCAGTTATAGACTAACCCGGGATTTTACCTGATCTAAACCCTGTACAGAACCTATGGACCAGAAGCTGTCATTTAGGTGTAGAATCGAGATGAGAGGAGTTCTGAAACATGCCAGAAACTTGAGTCAGTACCAAAACGAGTAAAAGCCAAAGGGTGACATATTTCCTGTTAATTAATATAATGGTGATTTTGTAAGCAATAATTTAAGTCCTGGGTCAGAAACCAACACAAGGTGTACTGGGCGGACTGTCCAGGGCTCAGACATGGGAAGTCAATAATTGACGGACCCAGTTCAAAGAGAGCTGTGGAGCTGCTAAACCTTAGCAGAGGACAGCTCAGAAACACAACAGGTCTCTTGACGGGACACATGGCCGTCAAGAAACACCTGCATAAAATGGGGCGGTTCGAAGGGGACCTCGCATGCAGACTCTGCGGCGAGGGGGAGGAATCAGCCCAGCACATCTTGTGTGAGTGTATAGCTCTGGACCGGAAAAGACAACTGATCTACGGTCACTCTAGACCGGAGACAGAGCAATATAAAACTTCACCCTACCAATCGCTGTGCAGACTAGTTCAAGGCACAGTGATCTTGGAATGGGTGGAGTAAGACTAAGGGTATGCACAATCAACCAAGGGTTGCGGTGCTATCGGGGCGGCAAGGCCGCGGACGAGCCCTGAGGGAACAAAAAAAAAAGCAATAATTTTGCTATATAATTTGCCTATGATTCCATTAATTTTTACAATACTGTACTTGCTGATTTTACATCTAATCCAGTGTCATTATTACGAGTATAGGGCGAGGTACTTTCACTTTGGATTTTCTTTCATGTTGCTTTGGTTTAAAGTTGTTAGCCTCCGTGTCAGTAGCGTAGCTAGAACGGTTTTTCTGTAAATATAGAGTTTCCCTCGTATATATGTGTACGTATATGTGTGATTTAGGAGACCAAAAGAGAATGAGCCAAAGAAAGAGACACACGCGGAGATAGAGAGGAAAAGAGAAAGAGAAGCAATTGACGAAACTGCTTGGGCTAATCATCATTATCTTTATGACTGTGTGAAAATTTAGTCATTAAAGTCTCTAACCATACGCTGAAACAATCTTTCTAAATTAATTTGTCAGCAAAATTCATTTTTACAGATTCATTAGGCATCACGTGAGTTTTAGGCACTTTGATTATAAACCAAACTTTTGTGTAGCTAGAAGCGAACAACTTGTTTCTTTCTAATTAAAAATAATCTGCATCCAGACTATTTTTAATTAGTGCGTTATGGTAGTGAATTCTCATAAAAATGTTTTTAATAACTACATAATATGTCCTTTTCCTTAATGAAAGCAGGCATTAAATTTGGTTACCAGTATAACCTCAATAGGATGGCGCATTGAAAACGAAACAGACCGATTTGCGTCCAGAGATTTTTTTTTAAGAAACGCTGAGACACGTCAATTTAAATATTCAGGGGGACATGTTTTGACATAAAACTCAACTTTGTCACATCAACCCCTTAAGGGTGGTGATAACCACCCTTATATTTTAAATAGGGAACATGGGTCGAGTGTTACATCATTTGAAAGCTCTTTCTTTTCTGAATTCAGCACACAGATTTTTTTGGAAGTTTTATCAACTCGTTTAAAAAATATTCACAGTTGGAGATGCAAAAACGCATTTCACTCATTCCGATAAGAAATGTGCTGATAGTTAATGTTTTGTTGGTTAAACAAAAAATCAGAACATTTCTTATCGGAATGCGAGAAATGCGGTTTATTATTTCAGTTTATCGGTCAGTTTGATACTTGATAGTACTACCGAAAAATTAATTTCACAGTGGTGTATTCTGTAGAAGAAAGAGTTGAAATAATTACTCTTTTTTTCAAAAAGGATGACTGTGCCAACGGTACCGCAAATTTGTTTAATGAACGACATCCGAACAGACATGTTAACAGAAAATACATTTTGGAGTTAGTTGCAAAGTTTCGACAAAGTGGTTCAGTAGCCAACAAAAAACGGGATCCTGAACGTGAATTTCCGGTTAGAAATGAGACTACTGAGAGTGGAGTTGTAGGACAAATTGCTGCAGACCCAACTTTGAGCACGAGAAAATTTGCCACTGTTTCAAACATCAAAAGAAGAACTATTCAGCGAATATTGAAGCATCATAAATTTCACCCGTATAAAATTCATCTTGTACAACAACTGAATGAAGATGATTTTGATCGGCGGCTGGAGTTTTGTGAAGTTATGACTGCACGAATAGCTGATAAGGGGAACTTTCTGTTCAATATCTGTTTTTCAGACGAGTGTACGTTTTTTTTAAACTCTACAGTCAATCGTCATAATTGTCGTTACACTCAAACTCCACAGAAATTGATTGTCTGGACTGGCATTTTTGGAGACCGTTTAATCGGACCAATTTTTCTTGATTGCAATTTGAGTGGCGAAACGTATTTGGAGTTACTAGAAGATATCGTTTACCCTCTACTAATTGACATTGTTGAAAATGATAATCGCTATAAAAAAATCAATTAGTGTTTCAACAAGATGGAGCTCCTCCGCATTTTTCACAACGTATTAGCGAGTTTTTGAACACAGAGTTTCCAGGACAATATATTGGGCGTAGAGGTGCTATTGAGTGGCCCCCTAGCTCACCGGATTTAACTCATTTAGACTTCTTTCTATGGGGCCATTTAAAGAGTAGAATTTACGCAACAGAACCGGAGTTTTTGGAAGAATTACGACGACGCATTGTTTAAGAATGCCGTCTAATAACTCCTCAAATGCTCCAGCATGTCAGAGCTCGTTTTGTACAAAATTTGTACTTTTGTATGGAATCTGGTGGTCAACAATTTGAACACTTACTTAACTGGATAAACATTTTGAAACGTTTGGTTTTGTTTTTTAGGTTTTTTTTTAACAAAAATTGACTAATTAGTGCATTTCTAATCACAATGAATGAAATACGTTCTTGCAACTCCAACTGTGAATAATTTTTAAACGAGTTAATAAAACTTTCAAAAAAATTTGTGTGCTGAATTCAGAAAAGAAAGAGCTTTCAAATTATGTAACACTCGACCCATGTTTCCTATTTAAAATATAAGGGTTGTTATCACCACCATTTGGGCAAAGAACTTGCAACTAATACGGTCTATGAGAAGAAAATGTCTCAAGAAGAAGGTTTTGCAAACCCTGAAGTCTTAGGTTCAACCGTCATTGTCGTTCATGTTACTAAAATATTTCCAGAAATTTCATTACGAATAGACCCTTTCTCTGATGCTTTGGCAGTAGTCTTAGCTATAGAGTTTATTGTTTAATAGTATATAATTTTTGTCGAATTTTCGTAAAAAAAATCAATAAAGATCAATATATCCGTTATTATACAAGATATGAAAAAAAATGTGTATAGATTAATTATAGGGTGCCTTGAGCTACATCTTAAAAAATATTTCTACAATCATATGGTGGCCCATAAGTCGTTGGTGATACAAATTTTCTTTTTTTTTTTAGTCGAACACGCCTTGTTATTGCATTTTTTGCATTTACCATCGAAATATAATGCTTGCTTGTAAGAAAAGAAATTTGGGACGCAGCAAGTGCGTTATGGTAGCGAATTTTTATTAAATGCTTCAATTTGAATAGCTCAATTTGCTATTAAATTATAAGGTTGACGAAGAAACGAGTTTTTTCGGGAACACTTTAAATTTACTTTCGGAAAATTTTGTACATTATTAAACAATAAAGTTATTTGATGAAACATGGCACATTGTTTTTACTATATAGGTTATAGTGGTAACCAATTTAATGCCTGCTTTCTTAAAAGAGAACACACGTATTTGCTATTAAAACCATTTTTTTATGAAAATTCACTAACTTAACGCACTTGCCGCGTCCAGACTTTTTTATAATTTAAATAATGCCACAAGCCGCATATCTTGATAACAACCCAAATCGTATAGGGACAAGCAAATGAATGTATTTTATCTTTTAAATCGAAAACCGTCCGTCGGACGCAAAAATGTCGGGATACCATTTTTATAGAGGGCAACTATAAAAATAATATTTATTTTGAAAAACAAATAGTGGCGTATCATTTTTTGCTTAAAAATATTGCAGGGCATGTTAACAAAATTAAAACGTCCTTTATTCTCGAAAAAAATAATTTTATGTGTACTTTGCACCTACCAAAATTGAAAGGATATACAGAGCGACTTTAGAGATATTGTATCTCAGAAATATAGGGGTTGCAGACATATGCTCATATGGAGAATTTTTCTTTAGAGTATCACCTTTAAGAATCAGCATTCAATTATGAAACAGCCTGTATATTGTGAGTAGTAGACCCTTAAGTAGTATAGTACCGTTGTACTTAGAAAAAGCTGATTTAATTAATATTCATAATATTTAGATGATTGAAAGGCATAGCAGTCTGTAATCATTTTATGACACGCCCTATTTAATATCATTTTTAACATATATCGAACGTCATAACAAACGTACCTACAATTTCAGTTGGATTGTCAATACTGGCAAATCGTTTAGATTTGCTTCCATTTCTTGTTAGGTCTGACTTAACGTCATTTAACTTTACATATATTTGCATGTACGCCGCCGTACATGCAAAATATTGCAATGCAAAGTCTCCCATTGTAATTTAAGATCTATTCAAAGCGAAAGCTTTTAAAAAAGCCGGCGACCCGACAGACATAATTAAAGTATATCTTTTGAGGTAAAATCGTTCGATCTTATAACAATTTAATTTTCTTGCAACCTTACCAAACAGGAGTGAAGTGTGAACTGACCTGGATCTCATAAATAATGCCCTTGTTCTCTATAATATAATAACTCGAAGAGGTGATTTTCAGTTTATTGTTCTTTTAATTAATGTGGTATCTCACTCGTGTTAACTAAAAGCGGACTGGTTTCCAGATAGGTATATAAGGCCCATGTGTATGAGCCAGCACTACCGGCAAAGATCAAAACAAGAGATCAGGTTACCAATGGCGGCATGTTTGAAAAGTGTTCTTAATAGATATCGGATGATGTAACAAATTGTTGTTTTTTTTTGCCACCATTTCTCATTCTTTTTCTTTCTTACATAGTCTAACCTGCCACACGTTTTCACAACCACTACAACCGCTAATTTGACTTCTCAGCTTGTGTAAAGGGATGTTTTGAGCGTGGTTCTGAGGGTAGTTTGTTTTCGTTTCATTTATCTTTCACCGCAAATGTCAATCAGTGTTGACTCTGACATGGCTTTGTGTCAATTTGAATTAGTTAGGTCACAGGGGTGTATTAGCTGCGACATATATGTAATATCAAATTTAATCAACATTGCTTCATTTTTCGAAGATTTTTTCTTCAAATGGACACAAACTGTTCTGATGGGCTAGTCAACGAACTCGTCCAAGAGATTTACAAAAAAACAGACCTTGACGATGTCATCAAAGGCGAAACCGGTTGCGCAGGAGGAAAACAAGCACTTATGAAGCCAGAGAAGAATCTTCACATCCGTATTTAATTATAAGTGTATATGGATTTTATGTCAATTAGTTTTTAGCGAATTTTTTTTTTAATTCGCTAATGAGGAGATCTTTGTTTATATATATATATATATATATATATATATATATATATATATATATATATATATATATATATATATATATATATATATATATCCGAGCCTTAACTCAAAAAATAATGGACCAATCTTGATAAAATTTGCTGAGTACCTTCCTTTTGCAAGTGGCTTGGATAAGTTCGTTATCCAGGAAAATCGGACCGGGTTTTCCCGGAAAATTTTGTGTTTTCTTTCTAAACAAAATCATATCTCCGAAAATAACAAAATAAGGGCAACCAAATTTGTTACTCGTGTTTGTATTATAAAGAGTGAATTCTGTACCGAAATTTAGGTCTCTAGCTTTAAAGACTAAGAAGTTATGGGCAGTTAAGGAAAAAAAAAGTTTTCCTCAAAACGTCAAAGTCGCAATTTTAAACGTCAAAATTGGCATTGTTTAGGCAAAGAACGTGAAACAAATACGGATTGTGAAAAGAAAATGTTGCAAGAAGAGTGTTCTGCAAACCCTTAAGTTTCAGATTCAACCGTCATTGCCCTTCCTTTTACTAAAATATTTACAGAAAATTCATTTCAAATAGACCCTTTACCTGATGCTTTGGCTGTCGGTTTAGTTAAGTTGATGCTTTCGCTGTAGGTTTAGTTAAGTATGGTTTAAAAGTCTATAATTTTTTAGCTAATTTTCGTGGAACCAATTCGTTAATGCATTTTTACATTTTTTATCGAAATATGATGCGTTTGTAAGAAAAAAATCTGGACATAGTAAGGTCGCTTGGGTATCGAATTTTCGGTAAATTTGCAGTTTAGCTCCCGAACGCTTTTCAAAAAACTGTTTTCAGAAACCTGTCTAGTACCCCCCCTGGATCCACAAACCCCAAGAAAAAATTCTTGTTCACACCCCCCAAGGAAGTTACGAGACCAGGAGTGAGTAGGGGGGGGGGTGCTGGGCGGGGTAGGTAGTAAAAAGGAAATATGAGCCAAAAATTCGAAAAAAACGGGCTTGAAAGCTGTCTTTTGTGTGAACAAGAAATTTTTCTTGTGGTTTGTGCATCCAGGTGGGATCTGGGATCTCAGTAATGTTTCTGAAAACAATTTTTTTAAAAGCGTTCAGGAGCTAATGTGCAAATTTACCGAATTTCCATAAATCCTTCAAATTTCAATAACTCAATTTGCTATTAACGTAAGCTTTGTTGGTTGTGAAACCAACATTTAAGTTTATTTTCGGAAAATGTAGGTATATTTTCAAACCATAAGTAATTTTGATAAAATATAGTACATTGTTTCTACTACATAGGTTATACCGGTAATCAGATTGATGCCTGCCTGCATTTGCTATTAAAAACATTTTTATGGAAATTAACTTCCATAACACATTTGCTGCATGTAGACTTTTGAAAAATGTTTATATATTTTCAAACAATAAATTTATTTCAATGAAATATGGTACATTGTTTCTACTATATAGGTAACCAAGTTTGATGCCTGCTTTCATCACATAAAGCCATTTGCTATTAAAAATAGTTTTAAAAAAATTACTGGTTGGGGTGTACGGGGAAAATACTCCATCTTATTCTGTAGTTAAAGATGTGTCAAAACCGTTTCAAATGGGGCAGGAATCCTTGGAAGATGAAGCAAGCACAGCCAGGATTGTGGAAGTGGTGAAGGTTGAGTATCTTGTATTAAGCGATCGACGCTTTAAAAAGTGAAAAAGTGAAAAAAAATATGTCCAGTCTTTCCGAAACAAACGTTCGCCGAATCATCCACTTACATTTAGGCATAGATAAAGTTAGGCAAGGTGGGTCACCAAATATCTTTCAGAGGTTCAGTGCCAACGTCGCACCGTGGGTCAGAATCGGCATTTTTCGGAAAAAATCCTACATCGAATATTTCATTTATATGTTGTTGGTTTGTGCAAATGTGAATGGTAGTACGTATATTTTTGCATAATATATATTTTAAATCTACCATCCAAAATTGTTAAGAAAAGACATTTTCTTTAATATATATATATATATATATATATATATATATATATATATATATATATATATATATATATATATATATATATATATATATATATATATATAAACATACATAAGGAAGAAAAGAGGCAACTTGTTAATTCTGGACTTGAAGGTTTGGAGGTTTGGAAGAGAAGGAAAAACATGTGCCGGCAAGGAATTCCACAACTTGGAAGTCTTTGAGCATAACAAGATCTTCAAAAGAGGGGGCATAACAAGATGTTCTATGTCTGGTGACCTGGACAGTAAAAGGGTACATTCGCTTTGCTCCGCTGGACGATCTGTTGGGGCAGAAGGTGGAGGAACTATGGAAGAAAGCTTCTCTGAGCAGTGCCCGTGCAGATATTTATAAAAGAGAGAGAGGTCACCAACGGCACGTCGGTGGGCAAGGGATGACAGCCTTTGGGTGAGGGTAGGGTACCCGATGAGACGTATAGCTCTCTTCTGAATGGAGTCCAGGATATCGAGTGTAGAAGCGGCAGCGACACCCCAGATGTGGGAGCAGTATTCGAGGTTTGGCCTTATTTGTGAAGTATATAATGTATTTAGAGATTAGCTGGTGAAAAGTATTTGCGAGCCCGGAAGAGGAAACCTGATTTCTTAGCAGCTGCTTCTGCAATTTATATGACATGTTGGTGCCAATTGAGATTTCGATCCACAAGATTTCTACTTCCCCAGTTTAATATTTTTTGGACATCCACGGAGACAGAACCCTCCATGAGTCTGCGATCCTCATCTAATTGGGCTAAAGAGACAGGCTTAGAATATTGTCTATTTGAGTGCAGGGTACTGTCGTCCGCGTAACTGTGATTTGTGTTGGATGTGCTAGAGAGAAGGTCATTGATGTGGAGAAGAAACAGAGTACCTAGGGGCTAAAGCTGAACCTTGAGGAACTCCTGTATTAATTGGATACAGTTTAGAGGAATGGCTATCCACGACAACAGAAATGCTCCGATTGGAGAGGAAATTTGCTGTCCAGGTACAGAGTCTTGGTGGTAGGCCATAGACCGGAAGTTTATTAAGCAGCGCTACGTGCCAGACCTCGTCGAATGCTTTGGATATGTCTAGAGCGACAATCTGGGATTCACCGTGTAGTTCCATAGACTTGTTCCAAGAATGGATGACAAAGGAAAGGAGGTCGACAGTTGATCTGCGCTGACAGAATCCACACTGCCTGACGTGGATTAGACTGTATTTTCAAGAAATTTTAGTAATTCGGTGTTTATATACTTTTTCACCACTTTAGAGACGACTGAAAAGAGAGAAATACGCCTGTAGTTGCAAGAAAGCGTTTTGGATCCTTTCTTGGGTACGGGTTGTACTCGACCAGTTTTCCAGTTACTAGGGAATATGCCTCTATTGTAAGATGTCTGAAACAGACAAGTCAGGACAGGAGCAAGTTCTGGTGCACATTTTTTGAGAACAATTGCTGGGATCTCGCCAAGGCCAGAGGCTTTCCTGGTATTAAGAGAAAAGAGCATATTTCGTACCTTTTTAGTTTTAAAAATTATATCCGTCATTTTATGTGTGACATTGGGGACTGTTGTGGTTGAACATTTGGAGGTGGGTTGAGAGTAGAATTGCCGGCGAACAACGAGGAAAAAAGTTCAGCCTTGGCCAGGGCGGTAAAAACAATTTCATTCCCTGAAACAAGAGGTGGGAACGTGCTTTTGCAGAAATTATTCCCAATAGATTTAGCAAGAGTCCAAAAGGGTTTGCTGTTGTTAGAGCTTGAGAGGACTTTGTTTTTGATGTGGTTCTTAAACGAGTTTTTTGCCTCAGAAATAATGCGGACATAGCGGTTTCTCGTTAAATGCTTGACGGTTTTCTTGACTGGGATCGTGTAGAAGCGTTTTATGAGCTTTGACCTTTTCAAATCTGGCCTTGTCACAGGATTTAGAGAACCAGTGCTTTTGAGTGGCTGAATACCGAGTACTAGACCATGCTCAATTCAGATCTTTTTAATTCTCTTCTAAATTGACATCTAAAAACTTTATCAATTGTTTTTTTTTTCTCTCAGAACAATTACTTGATCCTTGTAAGATTATATATACAGGATAAGTCAAATTTCCATGCTTATTGTTACACAGGGTGAAATACCAAGTCAATTATGGTTTTGTTATAACGCCCGCTTCGACAGCAACAAGAAACACCACCAACTATGTATTTATCCACACATATCCGCAGTTGACATCTGCCTTATCATTTAGGTCAGATCAAATAATAAAATAATTAAACTGGTCACGACATGTAGGTACATGTAGCTAGTAGTTCAAATTCTAAGACTTTATGAGATCTAGAAAAAAAGTTTCATAGTAGAACCTCGCAAAATTTGGCATGACTCTTTTCTATAACTTTTTATAATTTATTATATATATATATATATATATATATATATATATATATATATATATATATATATATATATATATAAATTGAACTTGAAAGTACTTTTCCACATTTTTTTAAGTACAATTTTTAGGTAGCTTTGAAAACATAAAGTTATGTCAACTGAAAATGAATTCAAATATGATAGCTAAAATAAATCACATTCACTCTCTAAGAACACAAAAAGAAAATAATATGGCTTATATGACATATAGAATAAATATATTTTTTGCGCCTCGTGCGTCGTGTTGAATGTGGCCGATCCCATTTGGACCTCTCTGGAGAAAATCATGTGGACGCGCTGAAGACAGCTGTCACAGGGGATGAAACTATGGTTCTCTAGTCTGATCCTTTGTGCAAAACGGAGTCGATGGAATGTAGGCGTAAAGGATAAGCACCACCAAGAAAGTACAAGGTCTGTCAGTCGACAAAAAAATGATGGTCACTATATTTTGGGATTGTGAGGGTATTCGTCTCGTAGACTTTTAAAAACGCAACACCACAGTCAGCGGGGCATATTACGCAACACTCCTGCATAAAGTACGGCAAAATATTCGTGAGGAAAGAGTGGAAAACCACGAGAGGTGCGCGTTTGCCCCATGTACTCGTGCATACTCCTGGAATTGCGCAAGCTGCAAATCGAGACTGCGGTTTAGAACAAATTGACCACGCTTCATATAGTCCAGAGATAGCCCCCAGTGATTACTACATATTTTTAAATTTGAAAATGGACCTGCGCGGGCGCCATTTTAGTGACGCCGAAGAAATGAAAGCTGCAGTTTGGTGACATTTTGAAGACAAACCGAAAGAATGTTTTTAGTGGTATCGAATTGTTGTTGTAACAATATAATAAGTGCATTAATGTAGGGGGACTATATTGAAAAATAAAATTTAATTGTGACTACTCCGCTTTTACCTCTTAAAAGTAAACGATCAACATACGTTGGGAGTATTATTATGGATGATTATAAGTATAGCAAAGAATTGCGATAATAATCGCGATGGCAAATTAAACATTCAGAAGAGATAAGTATTTTGCCCACCAATACACATTTTAACTCGGACATGAAGAAGAACTTCCATCAAAATATACGTATGCAGTGTTATAATGTATGGGACGGAAAGCTGGCCTCTGATTAAACACGACAGGAAAAGAAGGGGATAAAAGCTTCTGAAATATGGACAAGCAACAGTGTACTAGTAGGGGTGAGAGAAGGGTGCTTTTTTGTAAAATTTTTAAAAAATATTGAACTTATTCTGTGTCATAATGTCCTAACAGCATTAACACAGACTTACAAAAAAAGAAGAGAAGGCTTCGATCAAAAGGACACTTCTAAACAATCTGGCCCAATTGGTGACGTGTGGAAGCTACAATGAAATGAAAAGAACTGCCACAGACAGAGGGCCATACTTGTGACAAGGCGACATCGTTTTTAGACTGTGATGATGACGATTATCTAATACTTTTTTCAGATCCGCGAAGGTATAAAAGTATATCTATTTTTCTAGAGCGTGGTCTTTCCTTTTGTCCTGAGTGACGATACCGCTTCTATAGTTTTTCGGTCGGGTCTAAACTATATCTGATCTTCATCTAGGTAATTTTCAGTTTCGCTGCTTATTCTACATTTTACAATGATAAGCAGGATGTTCTCCAGGTGAAAAATTTAATTTCCTCCACAACTTTTCTCGTTGATATTTGAACTATCATCTGCAAATAAAATAACTACCACACTACCCGAAATTTGTCTTTTGAAATTATAAAACGTGAATACGCATATCTTTGTTATTTTTAGAGACTCAAACAATCTGATCCTGCCCTGTAAAGGAAAAGGAATTCGACGAGAAATCTTGCGAAGCAATCTTTGCACGGAGGAACGAATTGTGGGTGAGGATTTGAAATGTAATAATGTTGAAGTTAGTTTTTTCTGTCAAGGCGGAACAGGGCGTAGTAATTAACACCCGAGTCGTGTTAATCGGCTATTAATTTGTTTCGCAGATGCGGTAATAAAAAATATATGATGGGTGTCTTTCATTACTTTTAACAGATTTCTTTCAGTCCTTTGATAAACCGCCGCAAATATCCATATTTGCAAGAAAAATAAGAGAAACAAATGTTCAGAAGCAGCAAGTGCATTATCATGGTGAATCTTCATAAAAAGTGATTGAAGGGATAATCACTAATCACTTTATTTTTAGCGAAGAAAATTTCCTATTTGTTAGGTTCATTCAAAATATTATATGTTTATATATATATATATATATATATATATATATATATATATATATATATATATATATATATATATATATATATCATCAGTAGCCGCCTTTTCCACATTTGAGTGAAAAAAAAACGACTGTCTGAATACGGGGCTCGAATCCGTGACCTCTTAGTCCAAACCTAGAGGTTACTCACCTCTCGAACTGAGCTATTCGACCTTTATATATATATATATATATATATATATATATATATATATATATATATATATATATATATATATATATATATATATATATATATATATATATATATATATATATATATATATATATATATATATATATATATATATATATATATATATATATATATATATATATATATATATATATATATATATGCGCGCACGTGTGTGTGTATCACATGGTTTGCGAAGCTTCTACGCCACCTAAAGGCTTCCGCTTTGTTTTATTGTACCGGGAAATTCTTCCCGGGAGCTAAGTTCGCTGGCCAGTTCCAAGAAACAAGTTTTTCCAAGTTAAATTTGCAAGTTTTCTATATAGTTTTTTCTCAAAATGTATTATTTCTGAAAATGTCAAAGTGACGATTTTAAACGTCAAAATTGATGATTTCAAAAAAGATTCTAGAACTGGTACGGCGTAGGTGAGGCAAATATTATATGATATATCTTTAACAAGGTCCTAGATTTATGTTTCAACTATTGCTGTCGTTCACTTGATTAAAATGTATTCAAAAAATGCAGTTGAAATAGAGTTTACTTGTTGCAAAACCCAAGACCGTAGAAAATTTACGTACGACCTTATGTGATTATGGTCGAAATATATATCTAGCATTATACTTTACTTCGCATGTTCTCTATGTTCGAGTGATAAAGCCCACTATATGAGCAAATAATCGTGTTCTAACGCGGGTTCAAATCTTAGTGGTGACTGAATTTAGTACACACACACACAAATATATATATATATATATATATATATATATATATATATATATATATATATATATATATATATATATATATATATATATATATAGATAGATAGATAGATAGATAGATAGATAGATCCCAAAAAAATAACAAAACTATTTTGTCTTGAACGACCCCAAGACATGAAGCGAGTGTCCCGGTTTTAGTCCTTAGGTTACGGTGATAATTAACATAAATAGTGAAAATCTAAATGGTAGCAGGATAGAAGTGCATATGTGTAATCTAGGTACCTAATATATTAAGGGTATATAAATAGTTTGCAAGCCAATGAAAATGACCGTGGCTGAATGAGTTCACCTCGAGGCCTTAACATACAAAAAAACTCTTCAAATGAGCGCGAACTAGGCCCCGTAGAACCCATATCCAGGGTCAGTTTCAATATATATATATATATATATATATATATATATATATATATATATATATATATATATATATATATATATATGTATGTATGTATGTATGTATGTATGTATGTATGTGTGTGTGTATATCACACCGATAACTCAAAAAATAATGGGCTGATTTTGATCAACTTCGATACGTAACTTCCTTTTGCAAGTGGCTTGGATAAGTTCGTTAGCCAGGAAAATCGGCCCAGGTTTTCCCGAAAAATTTGGTGTTTTCTTTCGGAAAAAAATTATATCTCCAGAAACAACAAAGTAGGGGCATCCAAATTCGGTAAGCGTTTTTGTACTATAAGAAGTGAGCTATGTACCAAAATTTAGGGCTGTAAGTTTAAAGATAAAAAAGTTATAGGCATTTAAAGGAAAACGTCAAAGTCGCAATTTGAAACATCAAAATTGGCAACATTTACGCAGAGAACCTGATAGGGATTATGTAAAGAAAATGTCGCAAGAAGAGTGTTCTGCAAACCCTTAAGTTTTAGCTTCAACTGTCATTGTCCTTCATTTTACTAAAATATTTCCAGAAAATTCATTTCAAATAGAAAAAAAGTTAGAGTTTTCCTCAAACCGTCAAAGTCGCGATTTGAAACATCAAAATTGGCAATATTTAGGCAAAGAAACTGAAACAAATACGGATTATGTAAAGAAAATGTGTCAAGAGGAATATCCTGCAAATCCTTAAGTTTCAGCTTCAACCGTCATTGTCCTTCATTTTGCTAAAATATTTCCAGAAATTTAATATCAAATAGACCCTTTCTCTGATGCTTTGGCGGTAGTTTTAGTTAAGTTTATGGTTTAACGTTATATCGTTTTTACCTAATTTTCGTACAAAAAATTCGTTAATAGGGAGACCGCGACTTTTGAATTTTAAAAAGATTTCTTGAAGATAACATGTTCAAATTTGGTATACAGTGAGCACCCGACCAACGAACGGTTCAGATTGTTTTTGGTTAAAATGACTCCAGGAGGTAGGGGATGAATGGGGGGTGATTTCATATAAATTGATTTTTGTTGTTGTTAAAACTCGAGTAATATAACGTTTTGAAAGTTTATGGGTACAGGAATCAAATATTTTCTTTGTGGTCAAGTCAAGGGCCCTAAATTCATTGCAAGAGAATACTTTTCTGAAGAGAATAAATTCTCACAGCTACATTGAAGTTATTGTTTAATTACGTTTTGTACTGATGTGCCACATTTTATTTGTTTTTGTTTCTTGATTAGCTCGAAGGACCTGATTATGTTTTGTTAAATTAAACGCTGATTTTACAACACTTAACGTTTAATAACAAACTGTAAACTTATACAAAATTACTTATATTATGGTATGCTTTAGAGTCCATGAGAACTCTACGAAATGAGTAGTGATAATGCTATCACAAGCGTGTTGCTTGTGTCTAGTCTATAGAAAAACTGACTTGAATAAATATCGAATTTTCCTACGCTATCTACCTGAGATAGGTCAGCAGACTTATGGTCAATTGTAAACAAGAAATGACCTTTGTTGGGTTATTCCTAGCCATGTTTAAAATTGCATTGTACAGATGGTAAATAACACAACAAAGAAGGCTACTAAGAAATATGTAAATTTGAGTGGTCTAATCCTCCAGTCGAGACGCCTTAACAGTTATGATTCAATTTGCAGCACTATTTTTATCTGTTTACATATATACAGGGTGACGCATTTCTACGCTAAAGCTAAATATAATTGTTATTATCCAAGATACGAGAAAAATTTGTATACGTTACTTATAGCGTGTCTTGAGCTGCATGTTATAAAATTATTTTGACAATCATAGGATGGCCCATAAGTCGTTGGTGATACCTACAATTTTTTTGAACATCCCTTATATTATTGCATTTTTTATCGAAATGCTTACCTATAAATAAAAAAAATCTAGTCGCAGTAAATGCGTTTTGGTATCGAATTTTCATTAAATGTTTCAAATTTCAGTAACTCAATTTGCTATTAACCTGAGGTTCGTTGGTTACGACGCCAGTTTTCACGGAAACATTTTAGTTTACTTTCAGAAATTTTTTGTACAATTTCAAACAATAAGTTTTTTTAATAATATATGGTACATTATTTCTACTGTATAGGTTATACTGGTAACCAAATTGATCTCTGCTTACATTAAGGAGACATATTTGCTATTAAAAACATTTTTATGAAAATTCACTACCAGAACGCACTTGCTGTGTCCAGACTTTTTAAAATTAAGGTGATCTGATCAAATTATGTAACTGCAATAAATTTTTTGCGAATTATAGACACCTTAATTCAATTTTAGTGAATTTTCTTAAAAAAAAATCACTAATGAGGAGATCCCGACTTATATTTATACTTATATTTATGCGTCACACCTATAACAAAAAATAATGGACCGATTTTGATAAAATTTGGTAAGTACCTTTTTTTCGCAAGTAGCTTGGATAACTTCGTTATCCAGGAAAATCCGCCGAGCTTTTCCCGGAAAATTTTGTGTTTTCTTTCGAAAAAAAATTATATCTCCGGAATTAACAAAGTAAGGGCAACCAAACTTGGTATGCGAGTTTATATTATTAGATATAGGTAAGTTACATACCAGTTAGCTGTGTAGGTTAAAGGACAAAAAAGTTACAGGCATTTAAAGAACAATAAATTTGGGTTTTCCTCAAAACGTCAAAGTCGCGTTTTGAAATTCATAATATTTAGGCAATGAACCTGAAACTAATATGAGCTATTGAAGGAAAATGTCTCAAGAATAATGTTTTACAAAGCCTGAAGTCTTAGTTTCAATCGTCATTGTCCTTCATTTTATTAAAATATTCCCAGAAAATTCATTTCAAATAGACCCTTTCTCTGATGCTTTCGTAGTAGTGTTGCCTATAGAGTTTATCGGTTAATGGTATATCATTTTTGTCGAATTTTCGTAAAAAATCTTTAAAGCCCAATACATCCGTTATTATGCAAGATACTAAAAAAAATTGTATACATAAATTATAGGGTGTCTTGAGCTACATCTTAAAAAATATTTCTACAATGACAGGGTGGCCCATAAGTCGTTGGTATATATATATATATATATATATATATATATATATATATATATATATATATATATATATATATATATATATATATATATATATATATATATATCGTACCGATAACTCAAAAAATAGTAGACCGATCTTGATTAAATTTGGTGAGTGCCTTCCTTTTGCAAGTGGCTTGGTAAGTTCGTTAGCCAGGCAAATCGGACCAGGTTTTCCCGAAAAATTTTGTGTTTTCTTTCTAAAAAAATTATATCCTCGGAAGCAACAAAGCGAGGGCAACCAAATTTGGTACGCGTATTTGTATTATAAAGAGTGAACCATGTACAAAAAGTTACGGGCAGCCAAGGAAACAAATTTTGGAGTTTTCCTCTAAACGTTAAACTCGCAATTTACAACGTCAAAATTGGCAATGTTTAGGCAAAGAACGTGAAACAAATACGGATTGTAAAAAGAAAATGTTGCAAAAAGAGTGTTCTGCGAACCCTTAAGTTTCAGATTCAACCGCCATTGCCCTTCATTTTACTAAAATATTTACAGAAAATTCATTTCAAATAGACCCTTTCTCTGATGCTTTGGCTGTCGGTTTAGTTAAGTTGATGCTTTCGCTGTAGGTTTAGTGAAGTTTATGATTTAACGGTCTATATTTTTAAGCTAATTTTCGTAGAACAAATGCGTTACTGCATTTTAGCATTTTTTTATCAAAATATGATGCATGTTTGTAAGAAAAAAATCTGGACACAGTAAGTGCGTTTTGGTAGCAAATTTTCATTAAATCCTTCAAATTTCAATTACTCAATTTGCTATTAACGTAAGTTTTGTTGGTTAGGAAACCAACATTTAACTTTATTTTCGGAAAATTTTTGCTTGAACGCAGCAAGGGCGTTTTGGTTGCGAATTTTCATTAAATGTTTCAAATTTCATTAGCTCAATTTGCTATTAACCTAAGGTTCATTGGCTAGGAGACCTGTTTTCTCGGAAACATTTACCTAATGTTTATTTTCGGAAAATTTTTGTACATTTTCAAATAATTATTTTGATAAAATATGTTACATTGTTCCTACTATATAGGTTATACCGGTAACCAAACTGATGCCTGCTCGCATTAGAGCTATATGTAATTAAAAACATTTTGATGAAAATTCACTTCCATAATGCACTTGCTGCGTCCAGAGTTTTATTAGTAGATGAAATTGTCCTAACTAGGTGAAACCGTCACATACTTAACACAGGCGTAGCGACTATTTCTGTGGCCTTGCAACTGTTGGTTTTCTTCTCTGCAACTAAACAATTATCATTAGGTAAAAGAATTGATCTTGATTTATTGGATTCTTCAAAGTTAACTTAATAGCTGGTGTAGATACACATAGGAAGAACTGTGTCTTCAATTCAATTGATCTTATTGATTCAGAAAGTGTATAAGTATTTATTTTCGTATAATGAAAACCCGTAGACAGAACCATGATTCATTATAAAATGATGATCAGAGCGACTGGGTGTTTTTATATAATTATTAATGACTACAATAACAATAGCTTCTATTGCCATGGTGTGGTAAATGATAGGTAGAAATTACATTGTGTGACGTTAATAATCTACTGTGACTAATCAAATTCTGTATAAGACCGATCTTCAGCTACTGTGTTTTGGTGTCAGATACACTAAGAAGCTTCATTTTTATTGTTGAAAAAATTATCACCCAAATTATTTGACTTCCGATATTCCGTTTCCTGTTATTATCTTTAATATTATAGTGTTATTATGACACATGATATAAGTCATTCTTATTATGTTAAATAAATAGGTTTTTTTTTCGTGGGATGGCAGCTGTCTATGGATGTGTTCGCGGGGTAACTATATTATAGATGCAGACCTAATAAATTACCCAAATGAAATTTCTAATTGAAAAGTGAGGCATTCTATTTTTGTGTTTTGGAATGACAAATGTTCATAAATCATAGGTGTGGAAAAGACATTGATTGATTTAGCTATTACCTGATATTCTTGTGTAATGCCGTGCTTACTATACAGAGGTCCGGTAAGTATAGGGCAATATTTCGTCAGCGTATAATAATAATAATAATAAAATAGTCTTTATTTACACAGGAAAAGAAAATATACAAAATAAATCAATTACAAGCAAAAATATGAATTAATGCTATTAACCTGTGCATCTAAGGGGGGCGAAGTTCAGATGAATGGTATACCATTCCCTGCTCTTCCACTTGGCCCAAAATACATAAAAGCACCGATTTGATAAAAATGATGTGTGAGCAAGGCAAGCGTAGCAAACAAAACAAAACAAACAAAAAATCCACAAGAATTCTCACAAGCAAAGCACATCAATTCTATTGGACGCATTATTAACGCACAGACTATTTAGTAGGACCCAAGATGATAGATCTCTACGGTTGGCATTGAAAGAGTACGAGAAATAATTTTCGTTTGAAAGTGGACACGGAACTCGTTTTGAGGGCATCATCGACAGCGTTGTAAACAGTGTACGTAAATGACCTTCTGAACAAGGTTAGTCTGTGTTTTGGCGGTGAGATCAGTCCTTTCCTTCTAACATCCACACTATGTACATCAGTCCTATAAGTGATCCTTCTGGATAAGTAAGGAGGGCAGTTTGTCTTGATGACAGTATGATAGTGTGCCGCCGCCCAGAGTGTAAATCTACTCTGCATATTTAGCCACCCCTACTCCCTAAGCTTACACGAAATACGCTGATACTTCCGAACACCATAGGCAAATCTCAAACACGTATTCTGTAACCGCTGAATTCTTTCAGCATCATAAGCATCTACATACGCATAGTAAAGCTCTGAGCAGTATGTAAACTGCGAGAGAACCATAGCATTTCCCAGCATCAGTTTGGTCTCCACAGGAAGATAGGTTCGAAATGGAAAGAGCAACCCCAGACTGTTATATGCCTTCTGCAAACACGAGCTAATGTGCTGCCTGTACCTAAATGTATTATCCATTATTATTCCCAAATTCTTAACTTCATCCACAAGCTTAAGGCAAACTCCACCAATTTCGACTCTCACGTCACTCTTAACCCTCTCGCAATGCACTTGGCTACCAAAGATAATTACCGACGACTTACTGGGATTGAGCCGCAGTGAATGCCGCACAGCCAGCGGACGGATATCGTCCAAATCGCTATTAATCCTTGCCACGGCATCTGCAACGTCACAAATATCAAAAGACATGTAAACCTGTGTGTCATCCGCGTACATCTGTATGCTTGAATATCTCAACGCATCGCTGAAGCGGTGTGTGTATATCGTAAAGAGGAGCGGCCCAAGAATAGATTCCTGTGCCACTCCACTCTGTACCAAGCGAGCCTCAGATTCCCTGCCCCCCACCCTGACCACCAGGTAGCGCTGACTGAAATAACTTTTTAATAACTCCAGAGCACTGCAGCCTAATCCTATAAATTGTAATATTTCAATCAATATGCTGTGATTCACAGTATAGAACGCTCTACAAAAATCCAGAACGACCAACAATGTCAACATGCGTTGATCAGTGGCTCTCAGAATGTCATCGCTCACCCTTAACAGTGCTGTAGTGCAGCTATGCCTTGCTCGATATCCCGACTGGTACTCTGGCAAAATGTTTTTACTCGCTAGAAAATCCCGCAGCTCAAAATCAAGAACTCTCTGGAGTACTTTTGACAACACTAGTAATATGTTAATAAGCCGCAACTGATCCAGCGTCACCGGATCGCATACCTTAGGAAAAGGAAGTCCAACAGCACACTTCCAACACTTCGGAAAATAGTTGTTTAAAATAATATTAGTAATACACTCCAAAATGTACTCCCCACAAAGCCTTATCATGCCAATGCTAAGTCCATCAAAACCCACCGCATTGCTTTTAATTGCATTAAGTTGTTGGACCACAGTCTCCCTATCCACCAAGGTAAAATGAAATCCCTCAACACCAAGGCCATTACCACTCCCATTTCCACAGTCGTCAGAAACACCAGCGTACCGATCAGTAGACCCCACATCCAAGCCGCCAATAAAGTGGTCAGCAATTTCATCAGGGTTGTGAAATATTTCAGGCAAAGCTCGCTTCTTTTTAGACCGAACATTTAGTAATTCCAGTCCTTTATAAATCGTTTTTGTACTTTTAGACTTCATTCTCTCCACTATGTAGGCTTTTTTCCGTTCTTACAGTAAGAGTAACCGAATTGCGTAGCTCTTTATAGTACTTCCAGGTGGTTTCGTTAGGATTTTTTCCAAACTTAATCCTTGCCTGATCCCTAAGCCTCATCAACAGTCTTGTATTTTCCGAAATCCAAGGAGTATAGGGTTTGATTGTCCTATATGTCCTAACAGGTGCGTGCCTATAGAACAGGTTAATTAGAGTTGTGTTAAATATTTTTACCTTCTTATCGACATCCGAACAATAGAAGATACGTTCCATATCGGAATCCAGCAAATTCCTTTTAGAAGTCATCCATATCCAGCGCTCTAAAGTCTCTACAAGTAATATATGCCGGCTCTGGTCTCGGTCTTCTGACATTTAGAACACCAAAGACTATATCATGATATAGAGTTGGTCAAAATCATACTAGTAGTTCAGATAATCATTTCCCCTAATGTTCCTCCCATCAAAGATATCGGGCCCCAAAGCCGCGGATGAGGATTTACATTTTCGATTATAACTTTTAAGCAAGCCTGTATATTTAAATGAAATTTTCTAACGTTGTATACTCAGAAACTAATACTAGAATAATTCTTGTACATTGCCAGGGAAGCCAGGGCACTCGTAGGGTCAACATTTTAGAAAACTAAAAACTGTTTTGTTTTGATATTTTGGCCTTTTTGTTAAAAAATGTACTCTTCATTTGCTTCAAAGAAATCAACCACTTGCAGGAAAAATCGATATGTTGCCATTAATTGTTCAAATAAGTTTGAGTACTACAATAAAAGCCACACAATGGTTTGTTGTCCAAGATACCAATAAGTTAACTAAGTATGAAAAAAAATGTTAAAGTCGTCATCTAAATATAACTTATGAAGCCTTATTCTTATGCTGAATGTGCTGTGGACGTAAGCCATGGTAAAGCTGTACTGGAGGCATACAAAAGGAAAACAGCTGGATCACAAATTATTCAAAAATCTTTGACAGATGAGATGGAACTAGTTTCTTTCATCCAAAACGAGATATTTATGGAAGATTCAGTGCAGTTGCACTACATGTTTATGGTAGCTGGTTTATGTATTAATTTTATGTTATCTCTTTCAGATAAATCTTCAGACAATGAAGGAGGTGCTGGTTCAGATTGTGACAGCGAGCCAGGAATTCCATTAAAGAGGAAGCAGAGAAGGTCACGTACCACGTTTACAGCCCATCAGCTAGATGAGCTGGAAAAAGCGTTCGAAAGGACACAATACCCTGATATATACACTAGAGAGGAACTTGCCCAAAGAACCAAGCTTACGGAAGCCAGGATACAGGTATGATTTAATAAAATAGAAGATATAGTAGGAATAAATAAAACTCTATTTTGGAGACTACTGAATTGATTTAACAAGTAGTGTTTTTTGGTTAAATGATTACTTATGTATAGCCAGTCCATTCACTCTCACTTTCTGGACCAGTTGTGTTGTCTAAAAGTAATCAATAGGTTTTCAACGAATCATAACCATCAGTCAATAACTATTGCCAAACATGTTCGGTTCAAAAGCGTCGGTTAATCTTTTGGCTGCCAATTAAATCTCTTTTAGCATTTGATGACATTTTGTGAAAACGCACGCAAGTACGCGTACTCACAAACGCAGGCACACACACACACACACACACGCACGCGCGCTTGCGGAGGTGGTGTATACGCCATAGGTTAGTAACATCGTTGTAAATCACATAAGCATTGCTGATACATGTTATGAACCTCTGTAGTTTGACTGAAACTGAACAGAAATTTGTCTGGTGACTCCTTTTATAATCCGTTGATGGCGCATGCGCCATAACCAGTGGCCTCTTTGTAGATCACGTAAGCATTGCCGATACATGTCACCAACCTCGGTAGTTCGACTGAAACAACAGAAATTGATCCGGTGACTCCTTTTATAACCCGTAGACGACGCATGCGCCATAGGCAGTGACGTCGTTATAAATCACGTAACCATTGCTGATAACATGTCACCAACCTCTGTAGTTCGACTGGAACTCAACATAAATTAATCTGGTGACTCCTTTTATAACACATAGACGGCGCATGCGCCATAGGCAGTTGCGTCGTTGTAGATCACGTAAGCATTGCCGATAAATGTCATCAACCTCGGTAGTTCGATTGAAACTGAACAGACATTGATAATGGTACAGACATTGATAATGGTAACTCCATTTATAGCTTGGAGATGGCGCATGCGCCATAGGCAGTAACGTCGTTGTAGATCACGTAACCATTGCTGATACATGTCACCAACCTCGGTAGTTCGACTGAAACTGAACAAAAATTGATCTGGTGACTCCTTTTATAACCCGTAGATGGCACATGCGCCTTAGGCAGTGACGTCGTTGTAGATCAAGTAAGCATTGCCGATACATGTCACCAATCTCGGTAGTTCGACTGAAACTGAAGACTGAAGCGAAATTGATCTGGTGACTCCTTTTATAACCAGTAGATGGCGCATGCGCCATATGCAGTGACGTCGTTGTAGATCACGTAAGCATTGCCGAAACATGTCACGAACCTCGGTAGTTTGACTGAAACTGAACAGAACTTCATCTGGTGACTCCTTTTATAACACGTAGATGGCGCATGCGCCATATGCAATCAGGTCGTTGTAGATAACGTAAGAATGGCTGATAGGTCCCACTAACCTCAGTAGTTCGAGTGAAACTAAACAGAAATTATTATTTTTTTGATGCAGGAGGGGGAAATGCTCATGCAGACTCCATTCACGGCCCCGTAGGTTCCGTGGGATATCGAGGTACTGTGAGACTGTACTCACTAAAACCCCCTCGCTGGGAGTACCGGACCTTAGTCCATACCTCCGTCGGAAAGAATTACACACAATGACTTTTTGGGGTATGAATGTTTCCATTCTGTTTTTGCCTCGGGAGCGTTTAGCGGGTAAGTATAAGCTTTGGACGCTTATGCTTGTGTGGAAGTTGCTCGTCGTAGTCGGTGGCACTACGGAGAAAAGCATTTGGGTGAGAAGCGGCTTTTGCGAACTGAGTTGTGGATAGTTGAGTTATAAACTCAAGTATCGAAGGCATTTCCAGATCAGAGTGAACCTGACTGTTTCGGACAAACCATCGCGCTCCGGTAACCATTATCAGAATTTTATTCTGGATGATTTGAAGGGTCTTGATGTGTGTTGCGGCCGCGGTGGCCCATGCAGGTGATCCATAGGTCAAGGCTGGCCGGATAATGACTTTGTACATGAGCTAAACAGAAATTGATCTGGTAACTCCTGTTATAGTCCGCATGCGCAGGCAGTGACGTCGTTGTAGATCGCGTAAGCATCGCTGGTACATGTCTCTTTATGCGTGGTCTCCTGTGGCTTAGTTTCCTTAGGTAGCGGACTGCTTTTGCGACTTCCTCCCCGAAGAACTCAACAGAACTTTATTATATAACAGCAAAAATGTTACGTGTGCAGTATTTTTTTAAATTAAGAATGTTCTAGATTTAGATACATGCCATTAAATGTTGAACAACTGATTGATTTACATAGTTGGTAGCTTACTTTACAAATGGTACTAGCGTATTTATCTCCGCAGAGATTGGTCACTGATGATTTTAGATTTCCACTGCCAGCTCTGATTGGAATCCTGTTGAATGGCTTCAGGACTGTTATGCCGTGTTCGAACTGAGTTAGTAAGTTGCTAAACGTGTCACCGATCATAACTGTTGGTTTCTACAGTACCTGGACTGAGGGTGGAATCGATTAGGGACAACTCGATCACACATCTAAGTGTGTAGGTGATTGAGATGTGAAACTCTCACCCACTAAAAATCCACGTACCGAATCTTAGTCCTTACTTCCGTTAAAGTATACATGACGTTGGAATTTTGAATGTTTACATTCTGTTTAGCGTTTTAGGATGAGTAAAGAGCATTGCTCTGACGAATCACTTTATACCTGTCAATTTAAACGAAAAACTGATAGCGTAAGAGAATTGGTTAGACATGTTAGTAGAATCAAAGTATTCGATTATGAGTGGTTTATCTGGAAATTTCAAAATTAGTACGTAAAACTGTCATATACCTTTGACTAGCTTATTAGGAGTTTATTTGTATAAACATGTGCGAACTTATGGACACAAAATTTTAATTCACCTGTACTTATAATTCACCGTGAATGAAAAACAATTAAAAAATACAAACAAATCTAAAAGCAATTAAGAAATCTCTATTGACTATCTTAAAAACCAGTGTCTAATGTTCACCTTTCTTATTTCAGGTATGGTTTAGCAACAGACGAGCGCGTCTTAGAAAACAGATCGCCTCATCATCGTCTGGTTATAGTCCTCTTGGTGTGGTAACAGGGGGTCCTTACTCAACACCTTCTACACCTTACGGGGCAATAGGTGGTCCTCAAAGCATCGCCGAGAGTGGCTTTCCTTCTGCAGCCAGTGCTACTGCGACTTCAAATCAGAGTAAGTAAATTGTGTTGAGACAACCAATTTTATTCTTCAAGACATTGACGTAATTTGGTTCGTTTTTGATAGTGATGTTTTACGAAAACTTATCTTGTTTTTTGCAAACCTCCTTGTTTCCGTTTTGGTTATTGTAAAAAAAAAACACTAACTTTTTACTATTGTTTCAGTGGCAGATCTGTATTCGAGCCACAGCAGCACCACGCACGGTCACTCTACATCTCCTGGCCTACCACTCACTTCCCACAATATCCACCACAACCCTTACACCACGCCACACCATATATATCCTCCAAGCTCTAACCTCACATCTAACTTGATGCCCCTGCCTCAGTCGATGGCACCAACCACCAGTATTTCCTCCAACATACAGTCCAGCTCGTCTCCTGTGATGTCCACCAACAATGCTGGAGGAATGATGTTCAAGGATGATAATGATAATCATGTGGGGAATTCTGGTAGTCCTGGAGCACAACACCAACAACATTATAGCAACATGCCACCAACCCCGACTGGTATGGTTACAATGCTGGGACCTAACAGTGGTGAGTATTTATTTTCATCTAAGCATTTATTGCTGTTCTTTGATTTGGGTTGAGTGGTCTATGATGGCGCCATGTTGGACAGTCAAACACAAACTGGGAAATTGATTTGTCTTTCTAGCAATCAACATGCCTATAGTTTCTACTTAGTGGATTTCTGATCCAAAACACGCTGAGATGTATTTATATCAAACCTAGGTAACGAACTAAACCGAAGTCAAATTGTAGTCGTCGACCCATCGCTTGTCCATTGTGTCAATATTGAACGGAAGAGGTCGAAGAACTACTTTAGTCTTCTGGTTGACAAATATATGAGCTTTTATCTAATCTAAGGATAATGGGCTTAAAATGAAAGGTACCGAGATATTTAAGGAAGCTACACATTCTGTTTGATCTAGAAATTTCACTGTGTGCATATTGGAGCAACTAAAGAAAGGTTACAAGCAACATCTGGCGAACAAAACAATAACGGACCGCTTATCTTTAAAAAACAAACCGAGTGTTTGGCTCACAATGTTAACTTTAACAAATGATAGATCATTCAACTAAAATTCTACGTAAAAACAAGTATCAAGCATAGTTTGATGTCTAACATTTTTGACAAGTGTCAAATTTTCTTTATCAACGTGGTGATTATTATCCCATATATGTTGTGCCACACATGATTTGTCCACCGTACCATATCGTAAATGTGCGAGATTCTTTCTACGTATTGGTTTAAGAATAGACTGATATCCAAGGGCTACTGGAAATAACATCAATAACTTTTTAATAAGAGCAGCTATCGCTATCTTTAAGCAGTATGCGATAGAAATTCTTACAGCGCTCCTTCACATCAAGATAGTTCAAAATGTTATACCAGCCCATAGAAGAAAAAACTTGTTTCAGTGGGTCATAGTCGGTGATTTTAAAAGTTTTACAGCTATTTCGAGCTAATGATTCTTGAATTGCAGTTTGAAGGTTGAAGTGCAATACACAGTGGTCAGATTCGGACAGTGGAGGTAGGTACTCGATTTTTGTGATCCGTTCGGCAGTATTAGTGAAGACTAGATCTAAGAGAGATGGCTCCTGACCAGGTCCGAATCGTGTGTTGTCAATAACATGCTGTACCAGACTTCCTTTCTCCACCCAAGTGCCTGAGATGATGAATTTATTTGTGTGTTGAGCCAAGACATGTATGGCATGTTGAAATCCTCTACTAACAGGAGGTTGTTCTGTGAGTCTAGGCGAGCTGGCTTATTACCACAAAAAAAAGGTGCCTATGTCAACATCAGGCATCGGCCGTGGAGAAAGTCTATAGACGTATGAAACTTTGAATGTCATTGCTCTGGAAGTAAGTTTCAGTGAAATACATTCACACTGCGGGCTCTGAAGGGCAACAGGTTTAACATGAAATCCTTTGAAGGTTGCATTTATTGTTATAATGTAATGAAAGTCTTACCTGAGAATAACATAGAAATATAACATAACTGGCATAATAAAAGGACTCTTGATTTTGATGAGCTTTCACAAGTGTCTGGTTGGATTGCTAGCGCTGATGGATTTTTGCATTATCTCTATATTTCAGAAGAAATTCTTATTATAATCAAAATCGTTTAAAGCATACATAAAGTAATGAATATATGGTTTCAAGAGCCAGAATTAGGTGCAGTGTCCGATTTTTGTGCATTTACTGTACTCCTTAAAAATTTACAGCAACTTGAGCATAAACAGTTGTCATGACAGTGCGTTTATTTCAGAGCTAGTGCTTCTTGCTATAGTCCGTCTAATTCCTTAGATTTAAAAGATTTTCATGATTTGACATTGACATATTTGTTTGTGTTCAGGGAACAAAACCGGACTGTAGCATGCCAGAAGGGCCATCCAATTAATAGGATTTTCCTACCAGTTTCTTAATCAGATTAGACATAACTGTATCATTTATGACCTAGAAACGATGACACATGAAACACTATCATGTTTAGCTTGCCCAAGCAAGGTTGAGTGACAATGAGTGGCAATGTATGTTAGGTCTATTCCTTTAAGATGGTCCTTCGAGCCGGATCATATTAAAATAACAGACTGAAGGAACAGAATGTTACTTGTACATATACAAGAACGAAGGTCAGTCATACACATTAAATAATTATTATTATTATTATATTTATTAATATGTTTATTATGTTTTATTGGGTATAACTAACCTTGGTTAAATTTTATATGTACTTTAGGATTACGTAAAATAGAACATTCTTTAAAATCAGTTTATTCAGTAACGTTCTTTATCCTTAAATCTGTGCCTTTAAGATGGTCCTTCGAGAAGGACACTCTTTAAAATTAGTTTGCCCAGTAACATTATTTACCCTTAAGACTGTTCCTTTAACATGATCCGGCTCGAAGGACCGTCTTAAAGGAACATACTTAACATATATTGCCACTCAACCTTGCTTGGGCAAGCTAAACAGTGTAGTTGCTTATATCACTGTATCACTATATTTAGTTCTTTAGGAATACATTTAAATATAATCTAATTTCTAATCCTGCTAACTGGATGGCCCTTCTGGCATCCTACAGGCTTGACTTCTGCCCTGAAAATTTTGGAGTTTTGAAAATGTATAAGTAGGTATATTACATTTTTATTTTTCGTCTATATATATTTTATCAAAATTTCATTTACAGCCAACAGCAACAGTAACGATGCCCCATGCGTTTCGGAAGCGACCAGCATCCATCACTTGTCTCCAGGGCAATGGGGAATGGCCCCATCTCAAATCAACAGACCTGGGAGTCCTACCAGCCTTAACCATAACATCCCCGTGTCTATTGGACAACCATTATCACAAGGTCTGACATCATTCGGACAAAACGGCATACATAACTCTGGTCTGCACGGATATCCTCCGCACAACACACCGAAAACTTTCGGTCATCAACCCTTCTATGGTTGGTATTAATAATAGTGTGAGAGGTGGACGCTTTATGAAGTGTTATGTACAGAGACGGTTAAATTTTGCTCCTTACACCGAATTTATTATATTTTAGTTGATTATGTGAATTCTGATTATCTATATATAAGTGCACCGAAAAAGTTTTATATCTACGAAGTTATTCAGTTGCAGTAATTTTAACAGCATTTGTGCGAATCCTGATGATTTATACTGATATTTCCTAAGTTGTACTGTGAAAGTTATATATTTCATCTTGTGCATGTTCCATATACGGGGAGATATTGAAAAGTAAAGCCTATAGATTAGAAAACCGAATATTTTATTGAAACAAATTTTTGTTTGTTAAAATAATATACTCTGTGCTCTACCCATTTAGCGGAACATTCATAAAGTAATTATAATAAAAAAATTCTTCATCTTTGTCTTCAAACCAATGGCTTCGTCGTTTGTCGAAAATCGTTTATACTTCAAATATTTGTTAAGCTTTGGAAATAAATATTGTGGTCTGATGGGGCTAAATCCCAAGAGTAGGGTGGGTGGTCAATCAATTCTATCAATTGTTTGCAGTGCAATTTACGACTTCTGCACAGGGGTAATGTCTTGCAGAAACAGCACACCTTTGGCCAGTTTCCGCAGGGCTTTTCCACAATTTTCTTGCTTAATTTAGTTAGCCACTTGCTTTAGTAACAACCTTGTTCTAGCAAATATATCAGAATTAATTCCTCTTTTAAACACAGAATTTTTTGAGACGTCATGAACCGGAAAGCTTCTACTTTTTCGATTGCTCTGTAGTCTTGAATTTTAATGATGTACCCATGTTTTTTTTCCAAAGTGACCAGGTGACCCAACAAGTTTCGAAGAATTTTCAAGAATTTTAATGATATTGTTACATATCATTAAAATGTATTTTTTTTTCTGTATTATACATACTTTCATCTACGTTCTACATTATTTCCACTTCCGTTCAAACATTTGTCATACCATTCAACAAGTTTTTGAGTTTCGACGTCAAAGAAACCTGCCGCCTGTGAAGAAGCCCAATCCATGATTACATTTTTCATATCTTCGTCGTCGTTGAACTGTTAAGGAACGAAACGTGTGTGTCACCATTCCAGTGACTGTTACTTCGACTCAGGTGTCATGTGAGACACCCAAGTCTCATCTCCTGTAACGATGTGGTCCAAAAATTCATCGCCTTCCTGATTGTATCGTGTCACAGCCCAATCTTTTTGTTTTGTGATCGTCAGAAAACAGGCTTGGAACCCACTGACAACACAATTTTTGTTAATTCAGTTTCTCCGAAACAATGGTGTACAAAACTGACCTTGAACCCGTGGAAAATCAATTGAGAACTTTGAAATCATGTATCGTCGGTCCTCTAGAATTTTGTTATGCACATCACGAACCAAATCTTCAGAAATCAGAAAAGTTCGCCCAGGGCGTGGCCCATCATGCACATTAATTCGCCCGTCCTTTTACACTCTCACCCACTTTGGACCTTTACTGTCACGCATAGCATTATCACCGTAAGCTTCACAAATCCCACTGTGAATTTCTGGTGCTGCCAAGTTTCTTGCACTCAAGAATCGTATTATAGGTCGTATGTCACAGTCAGCGGGCGACTCAATTTTCTTAAACCATATAAATTTCTACAGCTCAGCACACTGACGGACGATACGGCAGCAAATGACGTCTAAGCGCGCGTAAAACGTGCTGGGAGCAGACGCGCAAGCGCACTTCGACGATCGCGCGTCATTCTCACTCTCATTTATAAACGGACCTTATTTAACAAATAAGCCTCGTAGTTTCTTTCCAACATTTTTTAGCCGCCTGCTGAAGTGAAAATATTTGGTCAATGCAGCCTTTTTCTACCATGGACCCCCACTACAAACCTGCCAAATCTTTCCCCCAGTCATATGTTTCACCCGTTCTATCAATATGCTCCCAAATAGTTTACCTACAACACTTAACAAACTTATCGCTCAGTAATTTTGTATTCACTCTTGCTTTCTTAGCTTCATATGACGCCACCATGATAGTATCCTTCCATTCCGTTGGTACCCAATCTACTTTTCCTCGGATCCTTCATTGGATCTACACTGTGATCGTCAGGCCGAAAATCCTCTATGGGGCGTTGGTCTGGTGGTGTGGTGTGAACCAAACTACCAGCAGGAAACTGGCCAAACTCCAAAGGCTGGCAATCCTGGGTATCACAGGCGCTATGAGGACGACACCCTCAGCCGCGCTAGAGGTACTGTTGATGTTGCCACTGCTTCCCATCTGTATCAGAAGGGAGGATATGGCGTCGCATCTTAGAATGCGAGACTCAGGCAACTGGTGCGGAGAGGGAGCAGTAATAGGGCATGCAAGAGTCGCCAAGGAGGTGGAAAAGGAAATTCCGATTTCCGCCATAAAGGTGCGGGATGCCGAGGACGATATTAGGTTGACTAGGCTATACACCCTCAGAATCCCCAATAGGGATCAGTGGAGGGAAAATGAGGTTGCATTCCAGCCCGCAAGCCTAGTCTGTTTCACCGACGGATCGCGGCTGGAGGACCAACAATCCCCCGGGGCAGGAATATACATCGAGGGCCTGGGGGTGCGCTAGAGCTATTCTCTTTGCGCATATACCACAGCATTTGAAACAGAGGTGTATGCTATCTTGTCTGTGGCCAATAGGCAGGATGTGAGGAGGAGTCCGGAGAAATGTGTGTACATCTGCTCTGATAGCCAGGTGGTCCTCCAGGTAGTCTGCACCGCCAGAATCAGGTCAACACTGGTTCAGGAGTGCGCTGACGCCCTCAGAGGACTAGCCAGGACAAAGGAGGTGCAACTGGTGTGGACTCAATTTTCTTAAACCTTATAAATTTCTACATCTCAGCACACTGACGGACGATACGGCTGCAAATGACGTCTAAGCGCGCGTAAAACGTGCTGGGCGCAGACGCGCATGCACACTTTGACGATCGCGTGTCATTCTCACTCTCATTCATCAACGGAGACCTTATTGAAAAAATAAGCCTCGTAGTTTCTTTCCAACATTTTTTAGCCGCCTGCTGAAATGAAAATATTTGGTCAATGCAGGCTTTTTCTACCATGGACCCCCACTACAAACCTGCCAAATCTTTCCCCCAGTCACATGTCTCACCCGTTCTATCAATATGCTCCCAAATAGCTTACCTACAACACTTAACAAATTTATCGCTCAGTAATTTTGCATTCACTCTTACTTTCTTAGCTTTATATGACGCCACCATGATAGTATCCTTCCACTTCGTTGGTACCCAATCTACTTTTCAGCGTATGACAAGCTCCAATTCCCTCTTGGTGGAAAAAACTCATGTAGCCTACAAATTTAGATAATTTAGAAAACATTTTCAACTTAGGTAAAAAATCTGCTGCTTTACAAAATCAGTGAATGTGACTTTACATAGGCGTTTTTGTATATATACAAAATATGTCGAGGAACTTTTAATCGATAAATATTTTGCATTAATCCATACTAGCTTCTTTGCTAAACTTATTGAATGCAAAACAATTTATGTGTGTTCTTTTCATGTTATCTTTTAAAGTTCCAGTGTTAAATTTGACACCATCAAATGTGTTTAAAAGCGTCTAGTCAGTATCAAAACCCAGTAAAAAATTCACAGAATCATTAAAGTATTGATATTCAAATTTATTTTCAAAGATTTATATGTGTATATATTTACATTCTTGTATTAGACTGTATTTAACACTGAATACATTGTATTATTATAAATATGTATAAAAGTTAAGTATTTTTGTATGCTGTTTTTTATAATTAATGTAGATAGAAATGTTTGTGCATGTTTTCTGATTACAGATAGCATCCACTTAGATTTGTGTTGAAAACTGATAATTAAGTCTCGAAAAATATATCTCAACTAACTTTGTAGCCAACTGCTTATGTCAACTAAAACAAGATACACAGTCAATTCACAATGAGTAGCCTATTTGAATATTTCATAAACTTATACAGGGTGACCGACAGAATCTGATGTTTTTGAAATGAACAGTACACAGTTACTTTTTACGGAAAATTTGATTTTAATAACATAAAATTGTTTGTCATTACATGCCATTTGAAGTTGAATATCACTTGTGAAAAATTACGTCCGATAAGTGGTGTCCATCCTCATGAATGCAGTTTTCCAACGTTCATAGAAAATATGCCATCACACGAATCATCAGTTCACCGTCGATTGTAGCCACTTCTTCCCTGATTACCTCCTTCCGTTCTGTCCCACAAAACAAGTCACAAGTGCTGAAGTCAGGTGATCTCGGGGGCCATGGGATGTCGCCAAAATGATTAAATTAATTTTTCGGGGAACATGCCTCTAAGCACTTGTATGGACATTCGAGCAGTGTTCTTGCTGTCCTAGTCGGACCTGGCGGCTTCTTTTTCACAATAGATCCTGTTGTCCGTAGATTATTAATTCAACTGAGAATCGTGTTGCGGCTGGGAATGTCACCACGACGCCCTTGGTTGAAACACACACGAAAAGTCGTTGCAAGGTAATAACAGACCCCCCCATTCTGCAGAAATGTGTCATACACAATCAAGCGATGTTCAACCGTCCACTGCTCCATAGCTACTGAAATGGCATTGAATGGCGAGATTATTGCTTGGTAATTTGGCTCCCTACGCCTCTCACCGGCAGAATAATGGCCGTCCCAAAAACATCAGATTTTCGTCGGTCACCTGTATATACATCGGAGCACTGAAAATTTGCATATTCTGGTTTTAGAATATGGTAATCATTTTCGACTTCTGGTTATACCGGGGGATATATAGGGTGATTCATCTAACTGATTCATTAGAGGTTTATAGGGAAATAGATGATACATCTGCCTGAAATTTTGGTTGCAGCTATAATATGATGTGATCTATTTTTTATAATATTTTCAATGCGTTGTAACTTCCTGTTGAACCGGAAGTGACATTAACTTTTTATTCACAAGGAAACCTATAAATATTATTGCATTTTTAAATTATACGTATAATTCTGAAGCTGCTGTATTTTGAACTGATTTTGAGATATTTAATTTTTTCAAAAAATTTCGACAACTGGAGTTACTAACTAAAATGTCATTATTACCAATAGTTGTAATGTTGAAAAGTTTATTCTTGGTAAATACAGTAGCAAAGGAGTGGCCTACCAGGAGCAATTAATAGTGTTCTAGAACGTTATACAGGGTGTCTGGTATTTCCGTTCATGTACCGTTTTGGAGCAAAAAAATAAAATATGTGTCATGGAATGAACAAAGTAATAAGAAATGTCAGTGTAAAATTAATTTTCACTGTCTTCTTTGCAACATTAATTTTTTTAAAGATAATACCTTATCAAGAATTTTAGCTGATAATCCTTGCATGTATATACACTGTGTATCTGTAAAGCCAATTGACACGGGTATTGTCATGTACAACTTAGATTAGATTTAGATTTTTTATTGTGAGTGCGCTAATCCAGTCCCTCCACTGCGACCTTAGGTCTATTGTGGCTCACGTCTGATTATTTAGATTTCACCCATCAATTCCAGCTCCCGGTGGGAGTATATCTTTTCTTGAGGGTGAAAGTTTGTTTGGCAGTGTACTGCCATCTGAGTGAAGTCGCTTGCCCGTTTCGAAGCTCAAAGAGAGATAACCTCTCTCCGAGTTCGTCTGGACCCGACATCCGACAGTGTTTGCCTCAAAGCGGTATCATGAAGTCCCGCTCTCGAGCAGCATCTAATCTCCAGTTGTAATCCACCCCTAGAGATCTCAGCTCCCCTCAGGCTCTACCAAACCTGACACCTAACAGTGTTAAGACTCAAGGCAACATCCCATTGAGTCCCGCTCCCGAGCATCACCCCAGCGAGGCCGTCCGTCCGTTTCGTAGCACACAGTATGAGCTCCAAACTCCGGGTGTTTACCACTCATCAGAGATCAGAGCCCCCCGGGACGTCTGGACACACGACACACGCCAGGGCTCAATCCAGGGCGGTATCATCTGGAACCCCGCTCCCGAGTAACAACCAAGCGAGGCCAATTGTCAGTCTCTGAGGCCACAGTGGAGGCTTAAAACTCCGGGTGCATATAACTCCCCAGAGATGTCCGCCTCCCCCCAGCCTCACCTGCACCAAACCGCGCCAGTGTTTAATTGACTCGAGGCGGTATCATGAAGTCCCGCCCTCGAGCAGCATACAGGCGGGGTCGTTAGCCTGTATCGATGCTCACAGAGTAGGGTAAAGTCTCCAGGTGTAATCCACCCCTAGAGTCCCCAGCCACCTCCGGGTTCGTCCAGGTCCAACACCTGCCATAGCTTAAATTTCACCCAACAAATCGAGCTTCCGACAGGAGACGACACCTGCGAGGTGAAACTTTGTTTGACAGATGTACTGCCATCTGAGCGACGTCGCTTGCCCGTCTCAAAGAGAGATAACCTCTCTCCGAGTTTGTCTGGACCAGACATCCGTCAGTGTTTGACTCGGTGCAGTTTCATAAAGTCCTGCATCCGAGCAGCATCCAAGTGACGTTTGTCCGTTTCGAAGCTCACAGATAGTTTTATTCCACGCCTAAAGATATTAGCTCTCCTCCGGGTTCGTCTAGACCCGACACCCACCAGTGCTAGACTCAAGGCGACATCCCATCGAGCCCCGCTCCCGAGCATCGCACAAGCGAGGCCGTCCGTCCGTTCAGAAGCACACAGTGGGGGCCCCAAACCCCGGGTGTTTACCACTCTTCAGAGTTGTCAACCCCCTCCGGGTCGTCTAGACACACGACACCCGCCAGCCCTCGACCCAAGGCGGCACCCATCTGGAACCCCGCTCCCGAGTAACAACCAAGCGCGGGCAACCATCCATTTCTAAGCCCAGAGTGGAGGCCTTAAAAACCGGGTGTACATCACTCCCCACAGATATCCGCCTCCCTCCAGGCCCACATGGACAAGACCCCCGCCAGTGTTTGATTCCAATTAGTCGCCGTTTACGACAGGCAGGAGTTACCTTGGGTCTATTCTTTTAGTTAGTGGAACCATGTACAACTTATACGGTCTGTAAAATGTGTAACTGCACAAATAGCACTGACATTTCTTATTACTTTGTTCATTCCATCACACGTATTTTATTTATTTTTGCTCCAAAACGGTACATTTCACGAAAAAAATGCCAGAGACTAAAATGGTTCGGACTGAGTTGGGCTCTAAAAGGGCATTTTTTTAAATTGCCATTTTAAAACTCTCAAAAATGTACAATGAAAAACTCATTAAGGGTTGCAGTTTTCACCTCCTTCTGATAGTGAGAGACGAATAAGAATTTTGGAGTAGGAAAATTGTGGTGAGAATGCATCTAGCCTTACATACTTTGTCCCTATATTAGGGTAGAAATGGGCCAGGGCTGACAATTTACTAAATTGTTAGTTGGTTGTATACAGTCTCTATTTCTTTAACACTTTGTGTTATTTGGAGCTGGCGTGACAACATACTACTTGGTTCCGCAACTAGGTGGCGACACATTGCTTCGTGTCTTACCACTCAGTGTTGGAGGGCTGGCTACCATAGCCGTATTACTTTATAGGTGTATTTTCGCTACAATTAGTATGCCGTACTGAAGGGTAGAAATGGGCCAGGGCTGACAATTTACTAAATTGTTAGTTGGTTGTATACAGTCTCTATTTTTTAACACTTTGTGTTATTTGGACCTGGCGTGACAACATACTACTTGATTCCGCAACGAGGTGGCAGCACATGCTTTGTGTCTCACCACTCACTTAGTGCTGGGAGGCTGGCTACCATAGCCATATTACTTTATAGGTGTATTTTCGCTTTAATTAGTATGCCGTACTGACAAGCTCTTATTAGAGTGAAACCGGTCTACGGTTCTAATTGTTGCGAAAATGCATTGAGTCTTACATACTTTGTACCTATATTAGGGTAGAAATAAGCCAGGGCTGACAATTTACTAAATTGTTAGTTCGTTGTATACAGTTTATATTTTTTAACACTTTGTGTTATTTGGAGCTGGCTTGACAACATACTACTTGGTTCCACAACTAGGTGGCGGCACATGCTTCGTGTCCTACATTAGTGTTTGATAAGGTTGTTAGATGGAAAATTGTATTCTTGTGTTTCTCAAATCTGAGAAATTAAATAAAAACGTCATTTTACCGAACACTTTTAAAGAGGTATAACTCCGAACGGAGACGTTTTTGGAAATAATTTTAAACCCCCTTTAGTTTTTGATGCGGAATCTTTAGTTATTTATACTTGTCTAGTTATTTTATTGTTGTTATTGTTATTATAGTTATTACTGTTAAGTACACTTGGAGAAACCAAATCACCACAACATCTTTTTATAAACATGAAGATCGTTTCACTAACAAAGTTGTGATGATGCTGTGTTAGTAAAACGATCGTCAGGTCTTTAAAAAGATGTGTTGTGGTGATTTCGGTTCTCACAGTGTACTTATGTAGTTTATTTTTGTATGGTCACATGGATGGGACATTCATCTCAAGGGTATTGAGCATATCTTCGTACATATGTTTATCTCTTGACGTTTTCAAAACTTGTACCCGATGATGGTTCAATACATCAGTTATTCGAGTTTCAAATTTTTAATATGAATGTTTGTTAAGAGCTACCTACTTTTTTTGTCACTTTATTCACTCTATTTTTTGTTACTATTTATATTTTCTTTCTCGAGTTTCATCATTTCTGTTAACTAATAAGTTATTGTTCCCTGCTACATTATCCTCATATTTTGCATCGCCTGGAAACTGTCAAGACTACCTAAAGATCTATATACCCTCGTAAGGCAATAACCGTTCTGTGTCTCTTATGATAATGAAAACACATTTACATATCAGATTTTCATTTTTCACCTCTAATTTGTTGAATGTTTCCAACTTAAAGCTTATACTATTAAGTGAAAAATGCATACATAATAATTTTGCATCCTTTGTCGTTTTCTTCTGCTTAGTCTGTGAATGTGTCTTGATTGTTTCTCTCAAAAGATGATATAAAGTTTTGAGTACAAATCTAAGTGCCTGCTTTGGTGTTTCCTTATTAATCATAGTTCAGATGTTGATTTTATTAAATATTTATTTGTTATTGTTAGTTATAGTTAGTTACAGACACCTTAATTTTACACATTTTCTTTATTTGTTTTTAATGCTCATGGCACACAGTATCTCTCTTTAGTTCCTTTTAACTAAATCACACTATGTCAACATTTATTCTACAGCTTGCTAAAAATGATCTCTTGCATAATTATTTGTATTTTTCATAAAGACCAAATATTTTAGTTTATTGTTAATGCTAAGAGTCATAAGCACAGGTCTTATTTTTTTCTGCAACAAGTCACTACCTATATTATATTTTTACTTGTATGTATCTATATTAATAAGGTTACTGTAAAGTTTATTTTTGCAATAAATTGTATACAATGTATAGAAAATGAATAAATAATTATTAATAAAACTTTGTTTCTTTTATAATTAATTATCAAAACATCTTCCAAAAAGTGTTAAGGCCAGCTTTCGTCCAAACTCAGTTTAAGTCGCCTACTAATGACATCTATGGTAGGTTAATTCCAAACCAGTGAGTTACTGCCCAACTCTCTCACTAGATGGCGAGGCACAAATACAACTATAGACTAAATTCAAGGTAATCATGTTAGTTTCGTAGTGTACAGGCCACCAACAATACATTGTTGCGCAAAAAGGTGTATTATTAGTTGCCTAACTTATTAATAATAATTTTACACTAAATATGACAGTAAAGGCAAGAAGGTTTTATATTTTATTTTAAAAGTTTGTAAAACAATATGGTAAGTCAGCGAGTTCTAAATTGCTACTTATTTTTACATAGTAATTAAAACGTATTATCTTATATTTACTTAAGATATTTACAATAGCATATATATAGTACAACCCAATTTTGGTGTTTTAAGGAAATACCAATTAGGCGTAGACAGTAAACTAATTATATAAATGTCGAAAAGCTTTGAAATTGCGAATCCAATTAACGTAAGTATGGAAAAGAAAAAGATTAAGAAACATATGCAATAGAGGAATAATATAATACTCTATATGATAACAGAATATAAAAGGTAAGATGCTTACTGGCAATTAGGCCATTGCTGACCCTTTTTGCTCATCTAAACTAACCTACCCTCCACCTTGAGCTCGATCTCAACGACGACAGTGATTTTGAAAAATCATCCGCCGCCGGTTAGTCTCGAAGCGTCGACCCCCGAGTCCGTATTGGAAAGCCATCGACTTTCCCGCATGGCCACGGAGGTGCTTTGATAATGGAATATACTATTGTATATGAAAAGATTGGTGGGTTTAGGCTAAGAACCAAATACTGGTTGTATAATTTTTCGAAAAAATAACTAGCGCCATCTGTTATCAAAAACGGGAACTAGCACCAAAATAACTACTAGCGCCATCTGTTGTCAAAAAACGGAACTAATTACAGGAACCTGTAATTTTGGATTTATATATTCAAGACAAAACTAGTTCAAACACAATAACCTATTTTGTTTTCAGGCTACATGGTTCCCCGGGATCCTATTCCCATTTCTAAGGATTATTAATCTTGTCATGAAAGAGAAATGTCGATTTAGATATTTATGTAACATGATGATTGGCGCAAGTATATGCAGCCGCCGCCGCCCCGACCCCCTCCGCCCCGACCCCCTCCAGCAAATTTATCGTGGGGGTTATTATATTTGACTTATTACTGACCAGTGAGATTTAACTTACCACGCCATCTACATTTAATTTTTTAACTATTTTTCTTCATTTCGTTTATAAATCTGGTGCATAAATGTCTTAATATACCACAATTTAGAGTTTCTCATTTACTTCGCTTGCATATAACGGAACTTTATGAATTTTGTTGGAATTACTTACAACGTTAAACTGATACAAGTGTGCCAATACACTATCATATTTCAAAAATGTAAGGTTAGGTGGATGACTCGTAGCATTAAAAAGATGACAATTACTTTTGAATTACTAATGTTGTTGAGTCATCATTCGGTTTTTACTTATCAATTGATGTGTAACAACAGGAAATAAAAAAACACATTACATTAACAGCTATTATATTAACTATCAAATATAAGATAACAAGCTACATATTGTAATACAAAAAGTATATTTATCTGTAAGAACATAAATACAAAAAATATAAATAAACTAATCATACCACTAGAAACCTACTTTTTTGGTTACAGCTATCACATGTAATATATTTATAGTAATAAAAGATAAATAATTAAGCAACTTAATATGAAAGACAAAAATTGAAAATATTATATTGACATCACCTAAATATAATAATAAAAAGAAAATTCACTAATAATGATATGAACAAAAATTGATAATAATAATACCGAAATCATCTAAACATAATAATAATAATAATAATAATAATAATAATAATGATGATGATAACAATAACTAAAATTTTCAAATGATATAAAATAATATTAAAAACATATTCGACTGCAATAAGCAATACTGAAGCTTACACATTTAAACTAATTGTGGTGAGATATTATTAACTGACATTATAATTTTGTTTGGAACCTGTACAAATATAAATAAAACAATTCTTACTGCAAAAGATTTGTTAATATACAATTCTGATATTTCTTTTGTGCACATCACAACACAGGAAAAACAAAACTGTTACCTTATTTATAAAGATAAATATATTTCTATACATTTAAAGACAGACTCCTTTGCCCAGTCCAATGTGCCGCTCATGATCAAGATAACTTGAAGCCGGAAATTATTCTCATTAGATAATTAAAAATTCTAAGTGCCCTTAGAAGCTTGAAACAATGGCCTACCACATGTTATTGACGCAAAAATGACACTAAGAAAACTTATGTAAAAAAATGCATCCCTCCAAATACTGAAATAGACGTTTATACATTACCTGAGAATGGTAAACCCCAAAATTTTCAAATTTCACAGAAATGTTAGTGTTATAATTACAAATAAACCAATTTAATTAAACATCTGGTAATATACAGTGTCTTAATTTTTTGGTGCATGGTGTCATATGTCCCACTAAGCTTTTTATACATATGCCACTTACTTTTTATGGCTTTACTTTAATACAGCATAGAACGAATTTAGGACTGCCAGAAGGGAGTTTAAGAAGGAACTGCGATGGAGTAAACGAGCTACTTGGAGCGCCTACTGCGGGGAAGCCAACTCCCTGGCGGACGCAGTCAGGCTGGCAAACAGGAGATAGGCAGTAATGTGGGATCTTTAAGGAAACCGGACGGGAGCTGGACAAGCACCGGTGAGGAGACCCTGCGTCATCTCGCCGAAGTTCACCTCGCGGGCGGTGGAGCCGTCACGAGGGCTGCCGACCCGGGCCGGTGGACGGTCCCGAATGCATACTGGCATCTGGCAGAGGGGGTGGTCACGGATGGCTCTATAGCCTGGGCGGTAGGCGAGTTCGCTCCTTTCAAGTCCGCAGGCTGTGATGGGATTTTTCCGCCCCGCTCCAGAGGGGCCTGAATATACTGCTTCCCAACATAAGGGAGGTTTGCCGGGACAGCCTGGCGTGGGGCTACGTCCCAAAGGCCTGGAGCCGGGTTAGGGGGGTCTTCATTCCCAAGCCGGGAAGAGAGGACTACACGCTGGCCAAGGCGTACAGGCTAATCAGACTTACATCATTCGTGCTTAAGGCATTCGAAAAGATAGTAGATAGGTTTATATTGGGAGGGATCCTAAACGATCACCCCTTCCATTAAGGTCAACACCCGTACTAGAGGGGGAAGTCGACGGAAACGGCGCTCCATGCTGTGACACAGAAGGTGGAAAGGGCCATACACTACGGGGAGAGCGCATTAGCTGTGTTCTTCGATGTGGAGGGGGCCTTTGATAAGGCAAGGACGGATACGGTCTGTACCGCCCTACACGATAGGGGAATGCCGAGGTCCCTAATAAGCTGGGTGGCGAGCATGCTGGAGGACAGGAGAGTTTCGCTGACCTTGAGGAGCCAGGGGCTGGACGTTGGGGTGACGGGCGGCTGTCCTCAGGGCAGCTGCCTTTCGCCCCATCTATGGTGTCTGGTCATGGACAGGCTCTTGGAGTGAATCTCTGAGAATGGCTTCTACGCCCAGGCGTCGTCTGTGAGTGCATGTAAGCTGCCTGTAGCATAATCGAAAGGTGGTGTGGTGAGCAAGGACTCTCCGTAAACCTGGCGAAGACGGAGATGATCCTATTTAACAAGAAGAGGAAGGTAGAGGGGTTCAGTGCGCCCGTGATGTTTGGAAAACCTTTAGCTTTAGCGCGGGAGGTCAAATATCTGGGGGTGATCCTGGACCCCAAACTAACATGGGGGTCGCAAATAGAACGAGTAGTGAGGAAGGTAGTAGCGACCCTCTGGCAGCTGCATCGTGTGATAGGGAGGACCTGGGGACTTAATCCTCGGATCCTTCATTGGATCTACACTGCGATCGTCAGGTCGAGAATCCTCTATGGGGCGTTGGTCTGGTGGTGTGGTGTGAACCAAACTACCAGCAGGAAGCTGGCCAAACTCCAAAGGCTGGCAATCCTGGGTATCACAGGTGCTATGAGGACGACACCCTCAGCCGCGCTAGAGGTCCTGTTGATGCTGCCACCGCTTTCCGTCTGTATCAGAAGAGAGGCTATGGCGTCGCATCTTAGAATGCGACTCCGGAAACTGATGCAGAAAGGGAGCAGTAATAGGGAATGCAAGAGTCGCCAAGGAGGTGGAAAAAGAAATTCCGATTTCCGCCATAAAGGTGTGGGATGCCGAAGACGATATTAGGTTGACTAGGCCATACACCCTCAGGATCCCCAGTAGGGATCAGTGGAGGGAAAATGAGGTTGCATTCCAGCCCGCAAGCCTCGTCTGTTTCACAGACGGATCGTGGCTGGAGGACCAACAATCCTCCGGGGCAGGAATATACATCGAGGCCCTGGGGGTGTGCGAGAGCTATGCTCTTGACGCATATACCACGGCATTCGAAACAGAGGTGTACGCTATCCTGTCTGTGGCCAATAGACAGGATGTGAAGAGGAATCCCGAGAAATGTGTGTACATCTGCTCAGATACCCAGGCAGTCCTCCGGGCAGTCTGTGTGGCCAGAATCAGGTCAACACTGGTTCAGGAGTGCGTTAACGCCCTCAGTGGACTAGCCAGGACAAAAGAAGTGCAACTGGTGTGGGTTCCGGGACACTGTGGCGTGGCGGGGAATGAGGTGGCGAATAATCTCGCAAGACTCGGTTCCCGGCGGCCGTTCTGTGGACCGGAGCCTGCGATAGGCATAAGTAGAATGACAGTCTCTGTCGCCTTCGACAGCTGGACCGAGGAAGCAATGGAGAGGCACTGGGGGTCGGTTGGTGGCTGCAGGCAGGTGAGGGACTTCGTGGCGGGGCCGGACAGAGATAAAGCTGTCTGGCTACTCGGAAGGAGTCGACCTACGCTTCGCCGCATCCTTGGGGTACTGACAGGCTACTGCGCCCTTAGAAGACACCTAACATTGATAGGCGTAGAGAGGGATCCCATTTGCCAGGAATGCGGCGAGACTGAAGAAACTTCTTACCACTACCTGTGTGAATGTGAGGCTTTTGGGAGTCTTCGAGCAGAATTGTTTGGATCGAGGACTCTGCAGAGGAATCAGGTAAGTACCGTCCGATTGAAGACCGTCACAGCCTTTATCTCGAGGTCGAGGCGGTTTGGCGACAGAACCGAGGAGGAGTAGAGCTTCAAATTTGAATAGCTCAATTTGCTATTAACCTATAAAGTTGACCAAGAAACCAGTTTTTTCGGGAACACTTTAAGTTTACTTTCGGAAATTTTTGTACATTTTCAAACAATAAAGTTATTTTGATGAAACATGGCACATTGTTTCTACTATATGGGTTATACTGGTAACCAGTTTGATGAATGCTTGCATTAAAAAGACATATTTGCTATTCAAATCATTTTAATAAAAATTCACTTCCGTAATGCACTTGCTGCGTGCAGACTTTTTAGTAATTAGATACTGTCAATCTACATTCTCTCAAAGAATAAAATGCCATTTGCTAACATACACTTACATATTGAATTGATAGAAGAAATTCAGATGCTTTGCAGTGAATTGTTTATAAAAATCAGCTACTTAAATTTAGCATAAACAGGTCGAATAATATGTTTAGGAGATAAAGTAAGCTGCTTTACATATCACAAAATTTATAAAAATTGGCTACTATAATGCACTTGCAATGACCTGCCTTTTTCAGTTAACATTAATTCATGAAAATTATCTTCTCAGGCTTGGCAACGAAAAGTTGATTTTTTTCTGGACAATTGTGCAAACAAAATAGAGATCGGACAATTGCGCTATGGGCTCAAATGCCACAGCCATCAAAATAAATTTAAAAAAAAAACATGAAATTAACAATTTTTTTGACTATAATAAAGAGAAAAATATGACATGCAATTCAAGAATAAAAGTCTAGTTGCAAGATAAATTCAACTTATTGGTTTCCAATTCTGGAGTAGCTATTGGGACATTCACCTTAAAATAGTATATTAAAAGTCTTTAAAATCTACCCGAGGACCTACCTTTCACTTCAGACCCACCTAAAAAATATATATACATACAAAAACATATACTTACAAAAGAAAAATAATGTGGAGATGTAAACTTCTTCTATAATATTATTATTACCTAACATAAATGAAGTGAAAATTAATGAATTGATAATTAACTGTATAAAAGGATTACCTAAAGTTAAATATAAAATAGATGTAAAACGATGTGTAAAAGTAATATGTATAAGTTCGCTTTCATAAAGATTCTAAAAGGATTTCTAATGACAATAGGTCTATAAATAATGCATCTTGTGATTTGGAGAAGGTTCTGAATGATGTGACTTTTCAATTTGAAGACACTATTTTAATGGATTAGCTCTTTTAGATTCTGTGGTGTGTTCCTACTTATCATAAAATAAATGTATTATGATAAAATAGAACAAATTGATTGATTGGTTCATATTAAGACTTTATTAAGATGAGAACACAATGTCAAGCAAAAACTTACTGCAGCATGTTACACTCGACTTTCGGTCAGCTTACATTTTTAAATGCACTAGTCACACACATTGCCAAATGTTTGCATTTTAAAAAAATGGTACAATTTTTTTTATTGGAAATAGGCAAACTATATTGAGATATATATATATCATCATACAGAATTATGAAAATTCGCTACGTGGTAAACACCGATCTGACTCCTTGTTAGAGGTTTTTAAGAGATTACTACCTGATAAGAGTATTTAGCTATGACACATTTCAATACAAAGAACTTATTTATTTGTGAAATAAAATATCGAAATAGGAAAAGCACTAGTTTTTGCTTCTCATAATAGAAAAAGAGAACAATTCAATTTCGAAGGTCTGAAAAACAAAAGCAGTTTAACCATCAACAAAGGCAGTATTTTACTTCGATATATTCTCGGCTCAAACAAGGAGTTTTTTATATACACGTTCTCCGAACTAGAAGAAACAGTAGTCTTCTTGCTGTTCTGGGATGTTCCACGGTAAGAAACAGCCGGAAGCTCTTGACACATGGTTGCTTGAGCCAATGAGAACCGAGAGAAGGGTTATTCGCTGCTCACCTGATGGAAAAATGGTGGGTTGTTATAAGACGGCGGTAACATCAATCTACCTAGAGGTCTACGACAGCAACAAGGCTAATAAATATAGATCTGTTGCATTTGAGGTGCTCCATTAACCTTCTGTCAGGCACATCTGATCTGTCAGGCACAGCACAGCCAGTTTGTCTCCTCTCCCCGCCCCCAGGCGCAGTTGCTGACTAAGACTTCTAGTAGCTGTATGTTTTTACGTGCTGTATGTAATCTTCCTACTCAGTTTAGTCTTGGCCTTCACCACGAAGAGTTGTGCAAGTTTTGTTCAGAGAAGCTCATTGCACCCGAACTCATCACATTCATAAATTCTGTCTGTTTATTGTTGTTGTCCGTTAGTCTAAGGGATCGTGTTACTAGTGTTCGAACCACGGAATTTAGTTGCGATGGGTGATGGTGAGATTGGGCGTTAAGATAACGATTAGTGTGGGTTGGTTTTCGGTAGACAGTGTAAGAAAATCCTCTGACTGGGTTTTTAGTGATGTGTACATCTAAGAAAGGCAAAGAAAACTTATTTTCTATTTCCCTGGTGAACTGGATTTGGGGGTTGATGTTATTTAGGTAAGAAAGGAATTCGTCTAGAGATTCTTTGCCGTGTGGCCAGACAGAGAAAATGTCGTCAACGTATCTTAAGTTGGTCAAAACAATAGAACCTGTTTACAACTTCAAAACGAGAATTATCAGCGAAGCAATCGAGATTGAAAACGTCCCGATTGTTTAAATAAGAGAGATGATGGTCTTCGCCTTCCGACTACTTGGAAACCTATAATATCTTCTTTACAAACAAAAAGAAAATAAATTCCACAGTCAATTTTATTTCCCCATTATTTGCCTCAACAAATGCCGGTGACCCTCTTAATCCTTCTCATCCTTTAAGTACCGTGACCAAAGCCCCCCACTTAATTGACGGTGACCCCACTACTTTCGCTAATAACGAAGCAGACGGAACGACATATATAAGACAAGACTTGCAACGAACTGCCAGATCTCTCTGAGGCCTAGGGTTGAACACACTGAGACCTCACAGACGATCTCCGGCGAGATTTGGGGAGTAGGCAGATTAAGGCCCCGTAATCGAGCTACAACAACCCAACCCACCTTTGTCCACCACTCTAAGGAGTACGCAGATTGGGGCCTTAGAGTGTCCTTACTTATTTCCTTTACCCACCTTTGTCCAGCAGTCTCAGGAGTAGGCAGATTGAGGCCTTAGAGTGTCCTTACATATTTCCTTTACCCACCTTTGTCTACGACTCTAAGGAGTAGACAGATTGAGGCCTTAGAGTGGCTTCACATATTTCCTTTACCTCTTGAAAATGGCTCCAAAACAGGAGCCGAAACGTCAAGTTTTCATAAATTCTGGACGCGGTTCAACCCGAGAACCAAGTATATCTCATATATATATATATATATATATATATATATATATATATATATATATATATATAATATATATATATATATATATATATATATATATATATATATATATATATATATATATATATATATATATATATATATATATATATATATATATATATATATAATCTAGGGAAGAATAATGCATTGACAATGTTCTCGGTATTAGGAAACCAAATCAACAGACAAGGAAAGCAAAAAATTATTTCATATCTCCACCTCCGGGCTGCCTGAACATTTCAGAGCCATCTCCAAAAATCACAAAATATGTTACAAAAATGCAGTTTCCTTGTGCAAAATACTTGTAGTATAAATTATTACTAGATTACATTTTGTGGTTCTGATTCACAGATTTAGTGTGCATAGCAGCTGCTGCCCAGTTGTAGTGATCAGCTTGTGGATTTCGTTAGCGTGCATGGTCTCCTTACAAATGGTGACATAAGGTTCATAATTCTGAATCTCATTCAGTATGTCAAAATCATTTTCCGAATAGCCTATATCGTTATTGATATATTCAATCTTGCTATTGATTTCCAATGGAGTAGATACATCATTATCACAGTTGACCTTATTTTGGTTGATGACATAGTCATCACCTGCTGTGCTAAACCTCTGAGGGAACACTTGGATGAGCTGGTCCAAGGTCATCGATGTCGCCACATAGGTTAGCGTATCTGAAAATAAAAGAAAGTCAATAGATGAATATAAAGTGAGTCATTAAATTATTATTATAGTTAGGCTTTATTGAATACAATTATACAGCATGTCTGTACAAAACACCTTACGCCTTGTCTAGTATATCAACATAATTTTATTTTAAGAGTATTTAAACATTACTAAAGTATTATAGTCCAAACTTTAGCACTTCAAATTTCCACACGGCAAACAGAAATTTTCATTTATTGAACAGATTACCATTCTATTAGTCGCTCAACTGAAACGTCTTTTAATTAAGACTGCAGACTGCATGACGCTGTTGTTTTTCGACTAACATTTCTATGTTTTTAGCGAATTTTCATTAAGAAAAAGTCGCTACTAGAGAGGTCACAATGAAAAGCTTTTGAAAACATTTCTTCAGATGAGCGCGAATTTGGGTCCCTATATGTTGATATATATATATATATATATATATATATATATATATATATATATATATATATATATATATATATATATAGTTATGTTTAGATGGTTTTTCCTTTTTGTTATGTTCATAATGACCGTTTTTTTAAATACAGTGTTTTGATGGAAGTAAGAAAACGTAGAACAAAAAATGTATATGTTTTTATATATTGGTCTGAGAATACAGCACTTACAAATATGTCAAACAAATATCTCAAATATAAACAGGAATTATGTAAGAATAAATGACCATTTATATACACATGTCGAATTTTTGATAAAACAAAAAATTTACCAATGAGGAGATCTGTGTTTATATATATATATATATATATATATATATATATATATATATATATATATATATATATATATATATATAACCTTTTGTGATTAGTCTGAGGTCCCCAATCACCTTGAGGCTAAATAATTACAACCATATTTTATTCTTTTAGGCAACTTCAAAAATTTTCCTATGCAAATTTGAAAACAACCAATATACAGTGTGTACACGGATTGAGTGTGGGTAACGTATGTGACAAAAATGTTGTGAATTAGATTATGATATTATGTGAATCGCTCCTGCTTTGGCTTTAGTTGAGGAAATGAATAAAATCAATTAATATACAGGGTAGTTTATAACTGATTTAATTAAATGTGTTAAGAGTAAACTACCTTTGTTTATAAAGATACTGCAAAAAGTTATTAACAAAACTTATTTAGAATTAAAATTTATGAGAGGCTCTCAATTTTCAGCCAGATCAGCCTACTTTGAATTTTCAAGTAAATTATTAACATTTTTTCCCTATCAACATGGAGATTTTACCTGTGGTTTTCTGAACGCAGGTGCGCAAAGTAAGTAACCATGCAATGTTAAATAATAATTTGCCACCAACCGATACACATAACTCAGCCCGTTTAGTAAATACTTTGTAGGCATTTTGAATATGTTGAATTGGAATACTGTCAATTGCCTCTCTCAACCTCAGTTTCAACAAATCAAGATCGTTGTTTAATGGAGCTGCGTAGACTTTCTGTTTGAGATGGCCCCATAAATAAAAGTCAATTAAGGTAAGATCGGGACTTCTGGGCGGCAAAGGTATTTGCCCATATCGACCAATCCACTGCCCAGGAAATTCGCGATCTAACCATTCTTGAACGATTCCTGTTGCATGTGCTGGGTGGCCTTCATGCTGAAAGTATGCTGTTTGTCTATCTTCTAGTAAAATGTTATGCAAATGGTGTTGAAGAATATTTTCCAGCATTTCCAGATAACTGTACTGGTTCATATTCGGCTCAAAAAAATATGGCCCAATTATCGCAGTGTAAGAAACAGCACACCACACATTTACTTTATTATGGCATTGTCACTGTCAGAAGGTGGAAAGGGCCATACACTACGGGGAGAGCGCATTAGCTGTGTTCTTCGATGTGGAGGGGGCCTTTGATAAGGCAAGGACGGATACGGTCTGTACCGCCCTACACGATAGGGGAATGCCGAGGTCCCTAATAAGCTGGGTGGCGAGCATGCTGGAGGACAGGAGAGTTTCGCTGACCTTGAGGAGCCAGGGGCTGGACGTTGGGGTGACGGGCAGCTGTCCTCAGGGCAGCTGCCTTTCGCCCCATCTATGGTGTCTGGTCATGGACAGGCTCTTGGAGTGAATCTCTGAGAATGGCTTCTACGCCCAGGCGTCGTCTGTGAGTGCATGTAAGCTGCCTGTAGCATAATCGAAAGGTGGTGTGGTGAGCAAGGACTCTCCGTAAACCTGGCGAAGACGGAGATGATCCTATTTAACAAGAAGAGGAAGGTAGAGGGGTTCAGTGCGCCCGTGATGTTTGGAAAACCTTTAGCTTTAGCGCGGGAGGTCAAATATCTGGGGGTGATCCTGGACCCCAAACTAACATGGGGGTCGCAAATAGAACGAGTAGTGAGGAAGGTAGTAGCGACCCTCTGGCAGCTGCATCGTGTGATAGGGAGGACCTGGGGACTTAATCCTCGGATCCTTCATTGGATCTACACTGCGATCGTCAGGTCGAGAATCCTCTATGGGGCGTTGGTCTGGTGGTGTGGTGTGAACCAAACTACCAGCAGGAAGCTGGCCAAACTCCAAAGGCTGGCAATCCTGGGTATCACAGGTGCTATGAGGACGACACCCTCAGCCGCGCTAGAGGTCCTGTTGATGCTGCCACCGCTTTCCGTCTGTATCAGAAGAGAGGCTATGGCGTCGCATCTTAGAATGCGACTCCGGAAACTGATGCAGAAAGGGAGCAGTAATAGGGAATGCAAGAGTCGCCAAGGAGGTGGAAAAAGAAATTCCGATTTCCGCCATAAAGGTGTGGGATGCCGAAGACGATATTAGGTTGACTAGGCCATACACCCTCAGGATCCCCAGTAGGGATCAGTGGAGGGAAAATGAGGTTGCATTCCAGCCCGCAAGCCTCGTCTGTTTCACAGACGGATCGTGGCTGGAGGACCAACAATCCTCCGGGGCAGGAATATACATCGAGGCCCTGGGGGTGTGCGAGAGCTATGCTCTTGACGCATATACCACGGCATTCGAAACAGAGGTGTACGCTATCCTGTCTGTGGCCAATAGACAGGATGTGAAGAGGAATCCCGAGAAATGTGTGTACATCTGCTCAGATACCCAGGCAGTCCTCCGGGCAGTCTGTGTGGCCAGAATCAGGTCAACACTGGTTCAGGAGTGCGTTAACGCCCTCAGTGGACTAGCCAGGACAAAAGAAGTGCAACTGGTGTGGGTTCCGGGACACTGTGGCGTGGCGGGGAATGAGGTGGCGAATAATCTCGCAAGACTCGGTTCCCGGCGGCCGTTCTGTGGACCGGAGCCTGCGATAGGCATAAGTAGAATGACAGTCTCTGTCGCCTTCGACAGCTGGACCGAGGAAGCAATGGAGAGGCACTGGGGGTCGGTTGGTGGCTGCAGGCAGGTGAGGGACTTCGTGGCGGGGCCGGACAGAGATAAAGCTGTCTGGCTACTCGGAAGGAGTCGACCTACGCTTCGCCGCATCCTTGGGGTACTGACAGGCTACTGCGCCCTTAGAAGACACCTAACATTGATAGGCGTAGAGAGGGATCCCATTTGCCAGGAATGCGGCGAGGATGAAGAAACTTCTTACCACTACCTGTGTGAATGTGAGGCTTTTGGGAGTCTTCGAGCAGAATTGTTTGGATCGAGGACTCTGCAGAGGAATCAGGTAAGTACCGTCCGATTGAAGACCGTCACAGCCTTTATCTCGAGGTCGAGGCGGTTTGGCGACAGAACCGAGGAGGAGTAGAGCTTCAAATTTGAATAGCTCAATTTGCTATTAACCTATAAAGTTGACCAAGAAACCAGTTTTTTCGGGAACACTTTAAGTTTACTTTCGGAAATTTTTGTACATTTTCAAACAATAAAGTTATTTTGATGAAACATGGCACATTGTTTCTACTATATGGGTTATACTGGTAACCAGTTTGATGAATGCTTGCATTAAAAAGACATATTTGCTATTCAAATCATTTTAATAAAAATTCACTTCCGTAATGCACTTGCTGCGTGCAGACTTTTTAGTAATTAGATACTGTCAATCTACATTCTCTCAAAGAATAAAATGCCATTTGCTAACATACACTTACATATTGAATTGATAGAAGAAATTCAGATGCTTTGCAGTGAATTGTTTATAAAAATCAGCTACTTAAATTTAGCATAAACAGGTCGAATAATATGTTTAGGAGATAAAGTAAGCTGCTTTACATATCACAAAATTTATAAAAATTGGCTACTATAATGCACTTGCAATGACCTGCCTTTTTCAGTTAACATTAATTCATGAAAATTATCTTCTCAGGCTTGGCAACGAAAAGTTGATTTTTTTCTGGACAATTGTGCAAACAAAATAGAGATCGGACAATTGCGCTATGGGCTCAAATGCCACAGCCATCAAAATAAATTTAAAAAAAAAACATGAAATTAACAATTTTTTTGACTATAATAAAGAGAAAAATATGACATGCAATTCAAGAATAAAAGTCTAGTTGCAAGATAAATTCAACTTATTGGTTTCCAATTCTGGAGTAGCTATTGGGACATTCACCTTAAAATAGTATATTAAAAGTCTTTAAAATCTACCCGAGGACCTACCTTTCACTTCAGACCCAGCGCGAATTTGGGTCCCTATATGTTGATATATATATATATATATATATATATATATATATATATATATATATATATATATATATATATATATATATATATATATAGTTATGTTTAGATGGTTTTTCCTTTTTGTTATGTTCATAATGACCGTTTTTTTAAATACAGTGTTTTGATGGAAGTAAGAAAACGTAGAACAAAAAATGTATATGTTTTTATATATTGGTCTGAGAATACAGCACTTACAAATATGTCAAACAAATATCTCAAATATAAACAGGAATTATGTAAGAATAAATGACCATTTATATACACATGTCGAATTTTTGATAAAACAAAAAATTTACCAATGAGGAGATCTGTGTTTATATATATATATATATATATATATATATATATATATATATATATATATATATATATATATATATATATATAACCTTTTGTGATTAGTCTGAGGTCCCCAATCACCTTGAGGCTAAATAATTACAACCATATTTTATTCTTTTAGGCAACTTCAAAAATTTTCCTATGCAAATTTGAAAACAACCAATATACAGTGTGTACACGGATTGAGTGTGGGTAACGTATGTGACAAAAATGTTGTGAATTAGATTATGATATTATGTGAATCGCTCCTGCTTTGGCTTTAGTTGAGGAAATGAATAAAATCAATTAATATACAGGGTAGTTTATAACTGATTTAATTAAATGTGTTAAGAGTAAACTACCTTTGTTTATAAAGATACTGCAAAAAGTTATTAACAAAACTTATTTAGAATTAAAATTTATGAGAGGCTCTCAATTTTCAGCCAGATCAGCCTACTTTGAATTTTCAAGTAAATTATTAACATTTTTTCCCTATCAACATGGAGATTTTACCTGTGGTTTTCTGAACGCAGGTGCGCAAAGTAAGTAACCATGCAATGTTAAATAATAATTTGCCACCAACCGATACACATAACTCAGCCCGTTTAGTAAATACTTTGTAGGCATTTTGAATATGTTGAATTGGAATACTGTCAATTGCCTCTCTCAACCTCAGTTTCAACAAATCAAGATCGTTGTTTAATGGAGCTGCGTAGACTTTCTGTTTGAGATGGCCCCATAAATAAAAGTCAATTAAGGTAAGATCGGGACTTCTGGGCGGCAAAGGTATTTGCCCATATCGACCAATCCACTGCCCAGGAAATTCGCGATCTAACCATTCTTGAACGATTCCTGTTGCATGTGCTGGGTGGCCTTCATGCTGAAAGTATGCTGTTTGTCTATCTTCTAGTAAAATGTTATGCAAATGGTGTTGAAGAATATTTTCCAGCATTTCCAGATAACTGTACTGGTTCATATTCGGCTCAAAAAAATATGGCCCAATTATCGCAGTGTAAGAAACAGCACACCACACATTTACTTTATTATGGCATTGTCTTCTACAATTAACTCTATAATTTGGATTCTCTATAGACCAATGCCTTGCATTTTGGGAATTTACCACCCCATTAGTGGTGAAAGTAAATAGAAAAAATAATACTTCCGCCAAAATTGTGATTTTGTAGATATTGCTCGCCGTACCATAAACAAAAATCTAATCGTTTCGACTCGTCATTTTCTTCCAAAGTGTGTATAAGTTTTGCTTTCAACGGTTTCACCTTGTTGGTACGATAAATTTGTTGCAAATGCGATTTGCTAATATTGTCAATTTCTAATGCCCTTCTTCTTAATGATAATTTCGTAAAACGCCTAACAGAATCCATAGCTACTGCAGCTGCAGCATTGTCTTCTTCATTTAGGTCGAATTTTGTCTTCTTAACATTTAAAACACTCCCAGTATGGATACATTTTGTAACAACTTTTTTTACACCAAAAACCGAATAATTTGGCCAGCGTTCAAGGAATTTTCTTATCACTCCCTGATAAGAATGTTCTTCACCCACACCATAGCACTGCACAATAAACACTTTTTGTTCTGTTGTTAACATTTTTAAATACAGAAGCTTGCTGTTCATGACAAACAAAATGTATGTTTCAATTTTCCAAATAAGAAGTATCCCGGGAAACGAATAACAAGGCAGAGCTCAAGTAGCCATGCAACTCGCGAATTATTGCTTCGAATGTCCAATTGTGTGTTTACTTTACTTTTTTTATTGGTTGAGATGAAAGCAAACCTACCATAAATTTAATTACGGTAAAGACTTTTTTTAATACAGTTTCAAGTATTTTTTAAAGTACACCTAATCACAGAAGCCGTCGAACGTCATTTAAATAAAGTCGCAGCTAAAAAAATTCATAGTAGGCTGATCTGTTTGAAAATTGAGAGCCTGTCATAATGTTTAATTCTAAACAATTTTTGTTAATAACTTTTTGCGGTATCTTCATAAATGAAGGTAGTTTACTCTTAATACATTTCATTACATCAGTTATAAACCACCCTGTATATTAATTGATTTTGTTCATTTTCTCAACATCTCAGTTTAAGACAAAGCAGGAGCGATTTCCAGAATATCAGATTCCAATTCGAAATTTTTTTGTCACTTATACCTTACCCACACTCAATCCGTGGACACACTGTATATGGTTGTTAAGGAATGTATACCTAGATTTTTGGTATGTACTTAAATTACATTGTTAAGGCAATCCTACTTAGCAAATGGTTGGTTGATACATGATATACATACATATCTACGTTTTACTTGACAAATTTATTCAACTTCTCTTTTTACAATTCTATTTCAACATTCTCCATGACGATAACATTAATTGTGATTTGTTTGTGTGTGTGTTTTGTGTCATGTGACTCTACATATATGTATTTACTTTTTCAATTGGTTTTAAGTCATTCTCGTTTCGCTTTGTTTGCTAATATTTTTAAATACTAATACAATGATATATATATATATATATATATATATATATATATATATATATATATATATATATATATATATATATATATATATAAATTCAAATGGACCTTGGTTTTGTGTGCTGGAAACCCAAATTCGCGCTCATTTCCAAAAATTTTTGCAAAGTTTTTTTAAATAAAAATTTGTTAAAAAACATAATTTTGATATGCATCATTTCCCTGGAGCACCTGTATAATTGAAATTATCTTAAATTTTAAATTGTAGTCTTGTCTGGTACACATCTCGCCAAGAAAACAGAATTTTCTAAAATAATTTAGGTATGGCTCTACAGAGGTGTTACCAGTGACCAACCTTATATACCAAATGTAACGGTGCAGTTGTCATTCAGAAAGGGAAATATCTTCTGTGATTTTAATTTCTAAAGTGCCTCTAGCACTACATTTTCACAAAACACAATTCTCTGTAGGCTTAATGAATTGTAAAGCAAAGTCGTACAGGTCTTTTGCAATTCCTTAAAACTAATTTATAAAACAAAATTGAAAATCACGGGCGACAATTTACCTTTTAAGATTTTCTTGTGAAAGAAACACACCCTATTCAGGTTTTCATTTTGGGATAACTTCAGTATTCGCCTCTGGATTGTGGCAATTAGAAATTTCCATTCGTCTGTTTTCAAAAATCGGTCCTGTAAAACAATCATTAAATAAATTAAAACAGCCTTTACTAATAAGTACACTTGCACAACCCAAATCACCACAACATATTTTAAAAACCAGACAATCGTTTCACTAACCAAGTTAGGGTCATCAGAGGAAGAAAGTTTAGTCCGAATTTTTCATCCTCTAATGACACTAACTTGTTACACCCAAACCTTCTTTAAGATTTTTAATGGGCAACAGTTGATATATGCCTCACTTCGAGTATAGTGACCTAAACAGTTTCTCAGCTCAAACCTCACAAAGGTTTATCAAACTCTTAAACTCAACAAGCAATATCACACAGGCACTATAATCAGTAAAGTTTGAGCAGGAATGTTTAACAAGATATTCATAACTTGATTAGTTTTACACAAAGTCCCAGTTATTCGAAAATATGTTACTACTTAATTACTTCTAAACCTATCGCTGTTCTAAACCTATCATTGATCCAACTCCAATCAAGAACCGTTGAACCCTCTCAGTAGCCGTACCTCGTGCTTACTGAAAGAGAAACACACTCGCATATATGCCTATATATATATATATATATATATATATATATATATATATATATATATATATATATATATATATATATATATATATGCACCAACAGTCAAACAGGGTAAGGCACATGTGAGAGCAGCAAAATCTGTTAACGGAGCTTAATTCTACTAAGACGTTACTGAACAGTGGCATATACCAGACGTGCAGGTTTAGTTCCCATATATTAACAAATAACAGAAGTAGAATTAATTAGTTCTCATAGATAATGATAACGCTCTGTATAATATGATAAGAAATCTAAGAGCTTCGTTCTCAACATGAATTAAATACTCGTGTATGCTAAATGACAGAGCAACTATATAAATATGTATGTATAAATCTAACTATCTGATGCTAAACAATTACTCTCTGGTTGTATTATGACTAGTCGTAAAGATATATAGGAAATCAAATGAATTTATTAAAATTTGTGAACTCTGACTATCAATGTTTTTTTATCTGCTCAAAAAAACTTATCAACTATCACTTATCTGAACCAAATTCTTGTGTGTAAATTCCTTGGCCCTCTAGCTGAAAAAAGACTACCAAAACACTGTCCCAAAACTCAAATTCAAGAAGGACACCTATATCTCTTCCAAAATGCTGCAACAACGATGTGAAGATTCGCTACTACATCTGCTTGCCACTATGATTTGGAATGCTACTACGAATGCTTCGAATGTTTCACATATCCACTTCTTCCCATTTAAAATTGATTAAAAACTAAACTTACTGCCAAACTATTTGCTAATACTTCTTGCACTCAACCATTAATAACCATAATAATAGTGTTAAATTTCTACTCGACTTAGGCCTGAACCAAAAGATCGCCAGCTATTACAGGAACTATTCCCCAGTCACTAAAAACATTTACCAAGTACTAAAACAATTTACCAGATACTAAAATATTCACTAGATATTAGAAATATTTCCACCTGCTACAGGAACACTGCAAAAGACATGGAGATATATGGCTGAAAGAAAAACTCATGGCTTGTATTGCCCCTTAGTGGGGTAGAGTAGTCGCGGGCCAAAGGACTCCAAAGGGGCAAGCTGAGGAAGTGGAAACAACAACATAAGCTTTCGATTAAGCTTTCCCCAAAAACATCATGCACAGTGAAGAGCCGCATCCTGCACGAGGTGACGCTGCTGTTAACTAAATATGAAGGATGTTGACAAGGAGGTCGAAATAAACTCCCCAAATCTACGGTGTCACGTGACCCGTGCCTAGGGATGAATGGCACCAGGGTGATGGTGTCGTGAACGGAACTTCTGGAGTACCGGGCAACCGTCCAGAGTAACCCGCCTTGCACCACACAGGGGCTTCTGATGGTGTGGACAGTATTTTCCCATTCTCGTGGGAACAACATGAAGATCATAAATATATATGGAACCAAAGCCAATGAGGCTCGAGGAGTGGCTACGGCTACAGACTCATGACACCCACCAGGGAAGCAACCAGGGGTTGATGGGATTTAGGTTCCTTCAGGTCAACCTTCAACACAGTAGGGCAGCCACAGCCAGTCTACTGATGGCTCTGAGGAACACGGATGTGACCCTCATCCAGGAACCATACTCCTATAAAGGAGAGATCAAGGGACTCAGCGGAGCTGCTGGAAAGCTCATCTACAGCAGATCCAGCGAGAATCCGAGGGCCTGCATTTCTGTCAGGGAAGGGATAGAGTTTCTGCCTTTAATAAATTTCTGTTCCAGGGACCTGGCAACGAGCAAAATCCGATGTGGAGGAGCGGATGGGCCAAGGGACATTACTGTCAGATCAGCCTATCTGCCAGGGGACAGCACGGACCCTCCTCCACCCAAGGAATTGGAGCAGTTGATGGTGGGTAGCAGAGCAGGTGGATGGCAGACCATCATAAGCATGGATGCGAACACGCACCATGAGTTATGGGGAAGCTCGGACACAAACTCTAGGGGTGAGTCACTTTTACAATTCTTTATGAAATTTAATTTAGATATATTGAATAGAGGTAATACACCGAGCTTCGTCACAACACGGCGTGAGGAAGTTTTAGATCTAACAGTTTCCACCCAGTTTCTGGGTGACTTTGTTAAGAACTGGGCTGTGTCTGGGGAAGTGAGTAGCTCAGACCACAGATACATCTGGTTTGAAATCGCCAAAGTCAAAGATAAACGGTACGGTAGCGGGACCCCCGCAAGGCGGACTGAGAAGCCTACTGCGGGGGGGTTGAGTACCCATAGACAATTCAATAGACCTCAAGATTGCGGCAGCCCAAGTGGGAGACGTAATCACCTCAGCCTATAACGCCAACTGCCTCCTGAAAATGAGGGTGTCTACCAAGAACGTCCCATGGTGGAACGAGGATCTCAGGCAAAGGAGGACGCAGGTTCGTAAGCTGTTTAACGCGGCCAAAAGGTAGGGAGCATGGTATGAATATAGACAAGCCCTAAGGACCAGACCTATAACACAAGATTGAGAGACGCCAAGAAGGAGTCGTGGAGAAGCCACTGCGAGGAAGTGGAGAACATGTCTGAGAGTGCTCGACTACACAAGATCCTGTCCAAGGGCACTCAGCCCACAATAGGCCCCCTTAAAACATCTACGGGAGGCTTTACAAGCTCAGTGGAGGAAACTATAGAAATGTTACTTCAGGTGCGCTTCCCCGGCTGTAACATAATAAACCAATCACCTCCGGACTGGAAACACTCAGAAATAGAGGCCCCTTATAGGCGGGCATCTAGAGTAGACTGGACAGTCACTACAGAGGTGGTTACTTGGAGCAAAATCAGATGCGCCATTAATAGCTTTAAGCCATACAAATCCCCGGGATTTGATGGAATAAATTATTTATTAATTAATTTATTTATTTATACATACACCATCCAACAGCTTGAAAGCCAAATTAAGGATAATGCTCATCATGCTCCAACGGGGGACAGATATACTGGCGCCGGCGCTTACCCTCATTATGAGGGCCAGCCTGGCTCTGGGGTACATTCCGAGGGCATGGAGACTGGCCAGGGTTGTAATCATTCCTAAACCTGGGCGTCCAACAGACTAGGCAAAGTCCCAGAGGCCAATAAGATGTCCTTATTGCTAAAAATAATGGAAAAACTGATCGACCGGCACATTAGGGGCGGTGTACAGACCATCGTTAACATACACATCACTGGTCTGATGGCCTAAGGTGACACAATCCAGTGCCAAACAAAAACTAGGCAAGATCCAAAGGTTGACTTGCCTAGGCATCACAGGGGCCATGTCTTCAACCCCAACAGCCGCCATGGAGGTGTTGCTGGATCTGCCCCCCCCCCCCCCCCCTACACTTACTTATTATGGGAGAGGCCAGGCTAGGACTATACAGACTAGCCTGTAATGGTAGACTGAAGATCAACCCAGGCTTCAGGGGCCACTGCAAAATTCAGGAGATTGCGAAGGAACCCATGCTTGAAATGAGGTCATACTTCGCAAGCCCGCGAATCTGCATGGAAAACCACTTTACAGTGAAAATCCCCGACCACGAGGCATGGCGGGAGGAGACGCCGGGCATACCACGGGACGCGCTCGTCTGGTTCACGGACGGATCCGGCGGGGAGCGTGGGACGGGGGCAGGTGTTTATTCGGAAGGACCGAGGGTAAGTCATAGTATTTCCCTCGGAGCCCATGCAATGGACTTTCAGGCCGAAATGTACGCCATCATGCACTGTGTGCGGGAGAACAAGAGGAGGGGCTACACCAACAAGCAGATACTCATAGTCACAGACAGCCAGGCAACCCTTAAGGCCCTAAGTAGCCCACAGGTAAATTCCTGGATGAGTGCAGAGACGAGACGTGGGACCTGGCTGGGCAGAATGAGGTCACCCTCATCTGGGTGCCGGCTCACTCGGGGGTCAAAGGCAATTAAGAAGCTGACAGTCTCGGGAAGAGAGGGTCAGCAGAACCATTTATGGGACCAGAACCGGCCCTGGGCGTGACAAAGAGCACTGCCAGGGGAGCCATTAAGTCCTGGGTTAGAAACCAACACAAGGTGTACTGGGCAGACTGTCCAGGGCTCAGATATGGGAAGTCAATAATTGACGAACCCAGTTCAAAGAGAGTTGTGGAGCTGCTAAATCTTAGCAGAGGACAGCTCAGAAATATAACAGGTCTTTTGACGGGACACATGCCATCAAGAAACACCTGCATCAAATGGGGTGGTTCGAGGGGGACCTGGCATGCACCTGGGAGGAATCAGCCCAGCACATCTTGTGCGGGTGTAAAGCTCTGGACTGCAAAAGACAACTGATCTACGGTCAGCCTAGACCAGAGACAGAGCATTATAAAACTTCACCCTACCAATCGCTGTGCAAACTAGTTCAAGGCACAGTGATTTTGGAATGGGTGGAGTAAAGAGACTAAGGGCATGCACAATAGGCCAAGGGCTGTAGTGCTATCGGGGCAGCAAAGCCGCAGACGAGTACTGAGGGAGAAAAAAATAATTACCCCTTAGTCATATAGGGGGAGACGCGGTGTTATACGACACATGTACGTACGGCTTGCAAAATGGCATCTATTCACGATATAACGGATCCTTGCATTCCTGTCTACTTCTACCTTGTCTGTACACCTCACACTTCACGGTGACAGCTTCCACAAGAATTCACAAAGTTTATTTAGATGCCGAATAATCCCTGAAACACATTGGGGTAGAATTTGCACACAATTATCTATTTCTGGCACTACATTTTCAACCAACTACATGCCAAACCTTACTCTAGAACTCACTGCAGTTGACACGCACCTACAATAATTATCGCTTTTCCCGTTAATATCGAGACTTCGAAATAAGTAAATAAGTTTGTAGAGCTCTAGAGTTGACTTCGACCAAGGTATGTTTAACTCTCGTATATGAAGGTGAAATACCCCTATTTGTTTTGACCATGCCTTCTCTCTCAGAATATAGGACGGCCCACTCTGTTTCCACGTTTACCGGTGTCACTGTCTGCCATGGTCTTCACGTATAGGCAACATATTTTACACGATGCACTTATCTAAGTGTCTCAATATGCAACCAGAGGATCAATACACACGACTAGACCTTCTTCAAACAAGAAATAAACAAACTGACGAAATATGCGAAGTCAAACAAACTACGGCATAAGACACGCTTGGCAACAAAGCTAATAATATTTGTCATGTTCGACAGGTACAGATAGAACCAAGTAACGACAGCAAATCAAGCGAGACTAAGTTTGTGAGCAGTCATATCTACAGGTGATCATAAAACACGTGACATGAAAAAACTCGCTCTAAAAACAAATATAATTATTGGCTGTTCTTGAACAAATAACCTGTGATGTGTAAAATAAAGATGTTAATTATATTAAATTTGCACTATGGTGACTTTTATATGTAACAAAGTTGGTTAGTGAAATGATAGTTAGGTTTTTGAAAATGTGTTGTGGTGATTTGGGTTCTCTATCAGTGCTGATTGCAGGTTCCAATCTTCAATTTATCCTTTACTAATTACACAAAATTATTATAAGACTCACCTTCCCAAGCTGCAGCAGACACTGCGGACACTCGTCCATCAATAACAAAACAGCATCATTGGTGTTGATCACAATTGACTGCAAACTGACACACCCCCTCAGACTTTCGTTAAGCGCCAAGAAGGCAGTAACTTCACTTATAACTTGCTTGGGAACCACCTGGCTGCATAACAGTGCTTGTAGCTTCTTCAACACCATATCAGCTTCCTCATTTGGATAACAGTCACTTTTAGGAAGGTAATTTTCCAGAGAAGCTTGGTACAGTTTAGAGGTGACTTCAACTTGAAACGGCGGCATCCTGTCTAAATATTCATGTCGTAGATTGGAAAATAAGTAGGAATCATTATTTTGCTTCTTTTCTTTACGGTCTTCAAACAATGTTTTGTCGATGTGACGATATGAGAACTTTTCTTGCTGTCTATCTTTTTCCGTGTCATCATTATCATCAAATTTTAATTCTGTATTATCTTGTTCGTTCGATCTGAAAATATACAAACGTTTTTACAAGGCTCTGTAATATAAAACAATAATAATAAATATAAAAATAATATCGCATATAGTGGAAATAAAATGAAAAGCTTAATTATCTCGTAAATCAGTGAAGGTATTGTTTCGTAAATCAGTGAAGGTATATTTTTTTGATATATGTCTTGCAGTTTTATAAATAAAGGATCATATTTTTTCATTGAACAAGAAAAATCTATATTCCGTACTATCGTAGTTAGCTATCAGAGATTTTTTTTATATTTCAACAACACACCACGAGGGCTCACAGCCTAAATACTATCGTATTGTGGGTGTCGACAAGGAGGAAAGAGGCAACTTGTTAATTCTGGACTTGAAGGTTTGGAGGTTCGGAGGAGAAGGAAAAACATGAGCCGGCAAGGAATTCCACAACTTGGAAGTCCTCGGGACAAAAAAGCGGGCATAACAAGATGTCCTATCTGTGGTGACCTGGATAGTAAAAGGGTGCATTCGCTCTGTTCCCCTGGTAGATCTGTTGGGGTCAGCAGGTGGAGGCACTATGCAAGAAAGCTCCTCTGAGCAGTGCCTGTGCAGATATCTATAAAAGAGAGAGAGGTCACTAACGGCACGTCAGTGGGCAAGGGATGGCAGCTTTTGGGTGAGGGTAGGGTCACTGATGAGACGTATAGCTCTCTTCTGAATGAAGTCCAGGATAGCGAGTGTAAAAGCGGCAGTGGCACCCCAGATGTGGGAACAGTATTAGAGGTTTGGCCTTATTTGTGAAGTATATAAGGTATAGAGATTAGCTGGTGAAAAGTATTTGCGAGTCCGGAAGAGGAAACCTATCTTCTTAGCAGCCGCTTCTGCAATTGATGTGACATGTTGGTGCCAACTGTGATTTCGATCCACAGAAATGCCAACAAGTGAAAAGGACTCATTACTTTGAATAACTTGGTTCTTCATTGTGATGGGTCTAGGGCTGGTGTATCTCTTATGAGAAAGAAAGCAAGACTGAGATTAGGTGGGATTGAATTGTACAAGATTTCTACTTCCCCAGTCTAATTTTTTTTTTTTGATCCACGGAGACAGAACCCCCCATGAGTCTGCGATCCTCATCTAATTGGGCTAAAGAGACAGGCTTAGAATATTGTATATTTGAGTGGAGGGTGCTGTCGTCCATGTAACTGTGAACTGGGTTGGATGTGCTAGAGAGGCGGTCATTGATGTGGAGAAGAAACAAAGTAGGGGCTAAAGTTGAACCTTGAGGAACTCCTGCATTAATTGGATACAGTTTAGAGGAATGGCCATTCATGACAACAGAAATGCTCCGGTTGTTTAGTTTTTATTTACTGACATTGTTTTGTATAAAAAATATCAGTAAAAATATTCTCATTTGTTGTTTTTTGTTCCTTTTTTTTTTTTGTTTATATTTTTACTTTGTGATACGAGTATGTACCTATGTATTTTGAGTTTAAACTTTGTTCTCATATTTTTGTTTTTAATAAAAAATGTGCGTAGTGCATTTTTTTCACTGAGACCCCGTACGTGGGCCGCTGGCTCATGGTACTAATATTGCCACCAAACTTTTCGTCAGTGCCGCCGGCCACTTAAGTGGTCGTTTTTTTTCTCACTGTAATTGCTAAACAACACTTATATGCTCAACTAAGCAAGTGAAATATGTTTTAATTTGACATATTTTCTCAAATTAAATAAAAATATTACGATGGCTTCTGGAGCCGAACATGTTTTTTTTAAGCGGCAGCGAATGTGTTAACCCACATCTAGTAAAATGTTGCTTAAGGCTGGAAGACTATGACAATGACATAAAATATAAACAATTTAAATAAAACGTTGTAGCTGTCAAGTGCATTAATAGATATTGTCACATTTGTCTATGATAATTAAGTTTATGGACTTTGTTGCTTCTATGGTCAGATGTCAATTATAAAGTGTGTTGGTAAGAGCGAACACTTTAGAATGTTCTAGAAGGGACCAGAAGTGACAGGTATAGAATAGTGTAGAAGGTCTAGAATCTCTATGGACAGTATAAATAGACGAGCAGTGCGCAGAGTAAGTTAGTTCAGTATTAAGTCGGTGTGGTGTAAATAGTGATCATAGAGTATTAAGCGAGTTAGCAGTAAGTGTTGGTGTTTAATAAGCGATCATAGAAGGCGAATAGTGGAATATAGTTCTATGGACATTTAATAATGGAGAGAAATATTTTAGTTGATACTGGTGTTGGAAAATAGTTGGTAATAATAAAATAGTAGTTTGAAAAGCTGTGTTTTGTTAGTCAATCAATCCAGAAGCCCGTAGAACGTAACAATATTATTATTATATTAATCAAAATGTACCAGTTCATATATAAAATAATTGAAAATAAAAAATCATGCATTTAAGGGTTAAACAGCTAATTAATGTTGCACAAATTCAGCAAGACGAAATAATAAGTCATTGTGTAATTATACTTACTTGTTGGTCCTCCCATTCCTGTTGTTCTCCTTAAGTTGTAGAATTTGCAGTTGTGACAAATATGATCTGACTAATAATTTTATTGCTTCGTTTGCACCCCTTTCATATATTATCTTTGACAAATCGATGTTTTCCGGTTTGGAGAAATATTGCTGAAAATAGTTTTCTAAGGTCTTCTGCAAGACAGAACTACCAGTGTTGCCATCACTTCCAATACTCGATGGTAGATATTCCAAAAACACCTGTAAGGAAAAAATAAGAATTGAATTACCACAAAAATATATTTTTTTACCAGATTATTATACTAGTTAAGTTTACATATAGTTTAGTTTTAGAAGTTTCTCTAGGTTTATACATTGTCAGTGATCAAAACTTTCCAAGTCTAATACAGAAAGCTCCAAAACAAAATATTAGATTTAGAAAAATCTAAAAGATAATACCATAAAGAACAAAGTTGTACATTATAATCTTCAAGGTCCATACAATTTAGTGGTCATTGGGTTAAAAAACATTTATTCGGACTTTGAAAAGATGTGTTTTTTTACATTTTGCAGCAATACTTCCTTTAAACCCTGTCTGCCCCGAACAACACCCATATTCACCCAGGTCCAGTAACATTCTTGGGGGTTGCTCCCAAGAAATGTTTCTTGTGCTTTATGCTTTGAAGGTAGTTTAATGCATGGATAAGGGGAAGGAGAACCCCCTGTGTTTTTCGGTGAGGGGGCAGAAACCCTTTTCATCCTGGGGGTTCTTCTTCCCCCTGTCCATGCATACAATCACCCTCAATGCATGAACCACAGGAATCTTTTTATGTTCCGCTTTCTAGTGTATTTTTTTGTCGAGTATATTTCGTGTTAATCAACTGTTTTGAGTTTTGTATTCAACTTACTGTGTGAATATTTTTCATGGGGGGGTTGTCTCCAAAAAATATTAGACTGGGGAAGTAGAAATCTCAGTCTTGCTTTCTATCTCATAAGAGATACACCAGCCCTAGACCCATCACAATGAACAACCAAGTTACTCAAAGTAATGAGTCCTTTTCACTTAGTGAGTGGTGAACGTGTCGCCACCTAGTTCGGAACCAAGTACTATGTTGTCACGCCCGCTCCAAATAACACAGAGTGTTAAAAATAGAGACAGTATACAACTAACTAACACTCTGTGTTATTTGGAGCGGGCGTGACAACATAGTACTTGGTTCCGAACTAGGTGGCGACACGTTCACCACTCACTTAGTGTTTTAAGACTGGTTATACGATAGCCGTGTTATTTTTGGTGCATTTTTGCTACAATTAGTATGCCGTACTGAAGAGCTCTAATGAGAGCGAAACCGGTCTACGGTTCTAATTGTTGTGAAAATGCATCTAGTCTTATATACTTTGTCCCTATATTGGGGTAGAAATGGGTCAGGGCTAACAATTTTTTAAATTGTTAGTTAGTTGTATACTGTCTCTATTTTTAACACTCTGTGTTATTTGAAGCGGGCGTGACAACATAGTACTTGGTTCCGAACTAGGTGGCGACACGTTCACCACTCACTTAGTGTTTTAAGACTGGCTATACCATAGCCGTGTTATTTTTGGTGCATTTTTGCTACAATTAGTATGCCGTACTAAAGAGCTCTAATGAGAGCGAAACCGGTCTACGGTTCTAATTGTTGCGAGAATGCATCTAGTCTTATATCCTTTTCACTTGTTGGCATTTCTGTGGATAGAAATCACCATTGGCACCAACATGTCACATCAATTGTAGAAGCGGCTGCTAAGAAATTAGGTTTCCTCTTCCGGGCTCGCAAATACTTTTCACCAGCTAATCTCTATACCTTATATACTTCACAAATAAGAGGAAACCTCGAATACTGCTCCCACATCTGGGGTGCTGCTGCCGCTTCTACAGTCGCTATCCTGCACTCCATTCAGAAGCTATACGTCTCAACGGTGACCCTACCCTCACCCAAAGGCTGCCATCCCTTGCCCACCGACGTGCCGTTGGTGACCTCTCTCTCTCTCTCTTTTATAGATATCTGCACGGGCACTGCTCAGAGGAGCTTTCCTCCATAGTTCCCCCACCTGCTGCCCCCAACAGATCAATCCAGGGGAACAGAGCGAATGCACCCTTTTACTGTCCAGGTCACCAGACTTAGAACATCTTGTTATGCCCGCACTTTGGTCCCGAGGACTTCCAAGTTGTGGAACTCCTTGCCGGCACATGTTTTTCCTTCTCCTCCGAACCTCCAAACCTTGAAGTCCAGAGTTAACAAGCTGCCTCTTTCCTCCTTGTTGACACCCACGGTACGGTAGTATTTAGGCTGTGGGCCCTAGTGGTGTGTTGTTGAAATAAGAAAAATAAAAAAATCTTCTGTGATAACCAGGGAAGTACTCGATCTTAATCACAATTTGAAGGTGATGACAAGAGAAAAGTGTCAAACAAGCTACTTACTTTTATAATTTTGCTGAGGCTGACAACCTTCTTAACCATCACCAAATAGACAAACAATTCTGATATTAGATCAGGATTAACCGAGAACAGTATTACAGTCAGTTCAGAAAAAGTGGGGACACCTTTTGGTTTGTTCTGCAGATTCAGAGTATTTTCAAATAACAATTCCCAATTGTTTTCCAGTAGATTATATAAATCGTCCCTTGTTATTTTGGTAACAGCTGCTTCAGCTTTCTTCATGTTACATTTCTGAATGTAAAGTAACGCTAAGGCCAAGTATTTTTCTGATTGGTTCTGACCTTCACTAAAAAACAAACAAAAAACTCATATTATTTACTAAAAGTAAGAAGAAAACAATAATAATACTCATAAAATCAAAGCAGCTTATAATAAATAATGTTATAGTGGTAACATAAACTTCTAGATGTAAAAATAAATAGAAGTAAGTTTGACACTTATGTCTCAGTATCTTTCTTCAACTCAACCAAAAAACAGAAACACAGTGTCTAATTTAAAATATATGTAACTTCCTTTTCTAAAGTTCAACCAGTTTTTGTTCTTTTACTTTTTTGGTTGTCTTTTTTCAACTTATATTTGTCTGTAAAGCACCCATATTGTTCTTTAATTTTTTACTATTATTTTTATTTTACTTCCACATCGTCACGTCACATTGGCGACAAAAACTTTAAAATTTTTTTTCGCTTAAACGTTGTAAAAAGGGTCAAAACATATAGAAAACATGATTTGGGAACGGAATTTTTTTTGCCTGTCAGTCTGTATGTCTGTAACCACGATAACTTTAGAACGAATTGAGATATCGTCTTCAAATTTGGTATACAGTTAGCACCTGACAAACTAAAATCACTCCAGAGGGCAGGGGAGGAATGGGGGGTGATTTGGTGAAAATTTACATTTCTTCGTTAAAACTCAAATAATATAACATTTTAGGGTTTGTTTAATATCCACCAGTATGCCTACCAAACTGGCAAATCTACTGAGTTAGCACACAATAACCTCGTCAAGAAGATCACACTCCCTGGATAACGGGGAGGTGTCGGTGGCTGCATTTCTCGACATTGAAGGAGCATTCAACAATGCATTACCTATCTGACTCTATGAAGCCACTATCGCTAGAGGGGTGGAACCTACCATTTGTGGCTGGATCGGAAGCATGCTCCACAATCGCACCGTTATTACCTCGCTGCATGGGGAGCTGGTCAGCTTCAGGGTTTGTTTAATATCCACCAGTATGCCTACCAAACTGGCAAATCTACTGAGTTAGCACACAATAACCTCGTCGAGAAGATCACACACTCCCTGGATAACGGGGCGGTGGCTGCATTTCTCGACATTGAAGGAGCATTCAACAATGCATTACCTATCTCCCTCTACGAAGCCACTATCGCTAGAGGGGTGGAATCTACCATTTGTGGCTGGATCGGAAGCATGCTCCACAATCGCACCGTTATTACCTCGCTGCATGGGGAGCTGGTCAGCTTCAGGGCTGCGAGGGGGTGCCCTCAGGGGGGAGTTCTATCCCCCCTGCTGTGGTCCCTCTTTGTGGACGATTTGCTGGCTATGCTGGGGCTGTGGGAGGTTGAGGTCCAGGCGTATGCTAATGGTTAGAGGCAAATATGAGGAGGAACTAGCAAGTACTCTTCAGGAGGCACTAAATGTAGTGAATAATTGGTGTCAGAGGGCACAGATGTCTGTGAACCCCCGCAAAACGATCATTGTTCCATTTACCAGAAGAAGAAGGCTGGATAGATTAAAACCACCTATTCTTATGTGGGAAACGATTCCATTTACGGAATAACCAAAATATCTGGGGGTTACCCTAGATAAAAAGCTCAACTGGGACGTACAGTTAGAGAATGTAATCCGCAGGGCTAAACTGTCCCTGTGGACATGCCGTAGAATCTGTGGAAATAACTCCGGAACAAACCCCCAACAGATGTACTGGCTCTATGTAGTGGTTATCAGACCAATGATAACATATGGAGCCATAGTTTGGTGGCCCAAGGTACTTCGGGGTATCGCGAGGGCCAAACTAGTTCATCTACAGAGACAAGCTTGTTTGATGATAACGGGAGCGATAAGTACCGCGCCATCAGCCGCTCTGGAGGTCCTCCTTAATATTCCACCTCTTCACATATAGCTGGAGAGGGTGGCGAGGTGAACAACGTACAGACTAAAACAAACGGCCGACAGTATGCCGAAGGAAATAAGTCTGGAAGGGTCCGGACTCCTAGATGACATTGAGGGCCACGGGATTCTGGGAATGGTCTCAGACTTGATGCCTACAAAGATCAGTAGAGATCTGTCTTTCAAGACCGTCCTCCCAGAAAGGGAGGACTGGGAATGAAATCATAGGCATGCCCACCAGTTAGTGAATCGATCTGCCTAGCTGGTTTGAGGCCTTTCTTAGGTGTAGAAAAAATACTGCTATCTGAAAATCATCTAGTTTTGCTTGCAAATGCTGATAATTCGCCAACGCATTCAGTCAGCTCAAGCGGCAGGTAAGATTTTTAGTGACCATACATCTATCCCTACATTTCTCATTTTATTTTGTTTGCTAATGCCTTTTTTTAATATGAATATGCAATAGTTATCCCAACAGTTGTTAGTATGCAAACATAAATTTATATTTTCTGTAGCATTTTATAGTAGTTTCTGCATGTAAACTGAAAATATTAACTAAGTTATCAGCCAAGACAATGTTGACTTTTCAGATAATTTCATTGCATATTTTTGTGTTAAAAAAAAACAGCAATGTTTGTTTAGCAGCTGTAGTCTACAATAAGCTTGTCTATAAAAATTCTTATGCGTCAGTACATGCTTCTAATAGTTTGTTCAACAAAATTTTATCATTCACATGACAGCGGTGTTGTCTGAGTTAACCACGACGTTGGCTTGGAACTATATTCCATCCAGCTGGACGGTGATTAGGGGGGTTTACATTCCCAAATTGGGACGTAATGACCTCCTATCCACATCACTGAGACCTCTCAGTATTACATCATTCCTCTTGAAGGGATTGGAAAAAATACTGGACGGACACATTAGCGGGAGCATCTTAGTCAACAACCCCCTTAATACCCACCAGTATGCCTACCAAACTGGCAAATCTACTGGGTTAGCACTCAATAACCTCGTCGAGAAGATCACACACTCCCTGGATAATGGGGAGGTGGCGGTGGCTGCATTTCTCGACATTGAAGGAGCATTCAACAATGCATTACCTATCTCCCTCTACGGAGCCACTATCGCTAGAGGGGTAGAACCTACCATTTGTGGCTAGATAGGAAGCATGCTCCACAATTGGACCGTTATTACCTCGCTGCAGGGGAAGGCGGTCAGCTTCAGGACTGCGAGGGGGTGCCCTCAGGGGGAAGTTCTATCTCCCCTGCTGTGGTCCCTCTTTGTGGACGATTTGCTGGCTATTCTGGGACTGTGGGAGGTTGAGGTCCAGGCGTATGCTGATGATCTAGTCATAATAGTTAGGGGCAATATGAGGAGGAACTAGCAAGTACTCTTCAAGAGGCACTAAATGTAGTGAATGATTGGTGTCGGAGGGAACAGATGTCTGTGAACCTCCGCAAAACGATCATTGTTCCATTTACCGGAAGAAGAAGGCTGGATAAATTAAAACCACCTATTTTTATGTGGGAAACGATTCCATTTACGGAACAAGCAAAATATCTGGGGGTTACCCTGGATAAGAAGCTCAACTGGGACATACAGTTAGAGAATGTAATCTGCAGGGCTAAACTGTCCCTGTGGACATGCCGTAAAATCTGTGGAAATAACTGGGGAACAAACACCCAACAGATGTACTGGCTCTATGTAGTGGTTATCAGACCAATGATAACATATGGAGCCATAGTTTGGTGGCCCAAGGCACTTCGTGGTATCGCGAGGACCAAAGTGGCTCATCTACAGAGACAAGCTGGTCTGATGATAACGGGAGCGATAAGCACCGCACCATCAGCCGCTCTGGAGGTCCTCCTTAATATTCCACCTCTTCACATATGGCTGGAGAGGGTGGCGAGGTGGACAACATACAGATTAAAACAAACGGCCGGCAGTATGCCGAAGGAAATCAGTCTGGGAGGGTCCGGACTCCTCGATAACATTGAGGGTCATGGGATTCTGGGAATGGTCTCAGACTTGATGCCTACAAAGATCAGTAGAGATCTGTCTTTCAAGACCGTCCTCCCGGTGAGGGAGGACTGGGAACGAAATCAAACGACCCTATTGAGAGCTGATCCCTGCTGGTATGCTGACGGCTCCAAAACCAAAATGGGAGTAGGAGCCGGCGCATATGGGGGCAACACCGATGCTAGACTATCAACTAGCCTTGGCAAGTAAGCATCCATACACCAGGCAGAAGTGTATGCCATCGAGATGTGTGCAAGGGAAAGCATAGAAAACCAGTGCACACACAAATCGATAAAGATATATACAGATAGCCAAGCTGCAATAAATGCTCTTGGTTCCTACCGTTGCAACTCAAAAACGGTATGGAGTTGTAAATCTGCCCTCAACGAACTGGGCAGCTGTAATGAGGTGTCACTGGTCTGGATACTGGGTCACTCGGACCATGATGGCAATGTTGCGGCCGACACGCTTGCCAGGAGTGGTGCCCAGAGAGACTTTGTCGGACCAGAACCGGTGCTGGGGATAACATCATGCACAACAAAACACACCTTAAAGACCTGGACAGAAAGAATGACAAGCCAGCAATGGCAAAATCTTTCAGGATTAGCTCACTCTAAGGCCTTCATAAATGGCCTGTCTGAGTCAAGGGCTAAAAAACTTCTAGAGTTAAACAGACAACTGAGTACTCTAGTCGGCCTGTATACAGGACACTGCCCTTGCGTCACCACATGCACCGTATTGGAGTCGGTAAGGAGACCGAGTGCCGGCTGTGTATGGAGAGTGATGAGACAGCAGAGCACGTACTGTGTTTCTGTCCGGCAGCGGACAGGACTAGATACCTGCTCTTTGGCAAGACAAAGCTTGCTCTGGAAGATCTGGATCAACTTTCGCACACAAGGATTATCTGCAGGAGGCTGGCTTTGTTGGGCGAAATATAGACTATTAGGTGTGAGCCACAATAGACTTTATGGTCGCGGTGGAGGGACCGGTATGGCCCACTCACATTTAAACCTAACCTAACCTGCTATATTCCCAAGTATTTATAACACTTTTCTACATCCATCGAGGCCATTTGCTAGCCATTCTGCATTTCATATACACTTGGTTGTATCTTCCCTCTGACTACACATGAGGTGTGATATTTGTCAAGATCAAATATTATTATTATTATTATTATTATTATTTATAAATGACTGGACCTTGATAGCAAACAGACATGAGGACTTGTAAAAATAGATGTAAAATTTGAAAGCAAGAACTGGAAATGCTCCATCAAGAAATAAATAACTCAAATTACACACTACTAACTAAATTTACTTACTCTTTTGTTTTTTCACTTAATATTTGTATCAGCTTGTCTGTTGAGTATTCCCTGAGAATCTTGCTTCTTAGTATCAAGTTAGGAAGTCCACTGTAATTATGATTTTCCAATAAATCCAAAATCGCTAGTGCAAAGTTTTGTTTGGAACCAGAGGAAAAAAATCTGTCAGCATCTGGTCCATACTTGACATCTTGAAGCATCGCTTTCAAGTAATATAACAAACCTTTGGTCGACTGAAAAACAAAATTGTAGAAAATGTATGCTTTAGTAAAAGCAAAGTAAAAAAAAATAAAGTAAGGTTTTATTTTAACAAAGACAAGTTAAAGTTATACAATAAGGTATATGAGAGTGCATCATCCTTCGGCTCTGCTCCGGACCTATATTATGAAAAGCTAGGACCAATTGATTAATTAACTAGCCTTAACTCCAACACAATTCCCAACGATGCTCTAATATTTGAAAGCTTCCAAATAGAATGTTTCCCCAACTTCTTAAAACCAACTACTCCTTTACAATCCTCAAGTATTCTTTGAGATGTTGGAAACAGTCTGTAGTCACCTGCTACAAGATTTGGCGAATAGTTGTAGTAAAGTCTTGCTTTCTTTCTCATAAGAGATACACCAGCCCTAGACCCATCACAATAAACAACCAAGTTATTCAAAGTAATGAGTCCTTTTCACACTTGTTGGCATCTCTGTGAATCGAAATCTCAATTGGCACCAACATGTCACATCAATTGCAGAAGCAACTGCTAAGAAATTCGGTCTCGCAAATACTTTTCACCAGCTAATCTCTATACCTTATATACTTCACAAATAAGACCAAACCTCAAATACTGCTCCCACATCTGGGGTGCTGCTGCCGCTTATACACTCGCTATCCTGGACTCCATTCAGAAGAGAGCTATACGTCTCATCAGTAACCCTACCCTCACCCAAAGGCTGCCATCCCTTGCCCACTGATGTGCCGTTGGTGACCTCTCTCTCTTTTATAGATATCTGCACAGGCACTGCTCAGAGGAGCTTTCTTCCATAGTTCCTCCACCTGCTGCCTCCAACAGATCTACCAGAGGAACAGAGCGAATGCACCCTTTTACTGTCCAGGTCCCCAGACATAGAACATCTTGTTATGCCCGCTCTTTTGACCCGAGGACTTCCAAGTTGTGGAATTGCTTGCCAGCACATGTTTTTCCTTCTCCTCCAAACCTTTAAGTCCAGAATTAACAAGTTGTCTCTTTCCTCCTTGTCGACACCCACAGTACGATAGTGTTTAGGCTGTTAGCCCTCGTGGTGTGTTGTTCAAATAAATAAAAAAATAAAAAAAGTGCTTCTGGAACCTCCTCCACCAGGCTGACGTCACATGCTGTGACGTCGGGGGGCGACACAAAACAAATGTGGTAGTTGAATAGAGTATCATTAGGGGTCTGACCTGAGATGACCTAATCCAAGATGATGGATGTTAATTTGAAAATAAGAAGTTACATTTCAAAATGACATCAGACATGACCTGGCAAAATTAGTGCATAACTCTCTGTTATTAATTTTGTGGCTTTTGGGGTGATTTTGCTTTTTGTTTCAAAATCACTGGGTCACAATTTTAATCTCTCAGAAAACAATGTATATGTGGCGGTTGGGGCATACTGCACACCAAAATTTTTAATTTTCAAGCATGACCGTTGGTTGGACTAAATTGCTTCTCTTTTTTTTAATCAAACATCATTACTTTTAAGGCTATAATGGATTACGTCATCTCCAATTATTTTACTCATCAAGACTAGGACGGTGATACCTCACGCATGATATTTATTTTTTATTTATTTTAATTAAACAACCCAAACAGGTAGAAGCCCAGTTACATGGATTTATATAAAACTACTAAACTAAGAGAAATTAAAAACTATACATTAAAACTAAAAATTAACAAAAAATAACTAAGATGTGGTGTCACCATGAAGCAGGGATTCCATAGTGGCTGGAGAAAAGGACCCAACATTAGCATGACTAAATATGTCAGTACGGGAATAATTACATTCTGCACAAATAGAATACAAGGGTGATTTCAAAAGCAGATTAGTTCTGAAAATCGGAAGTAAAAAAGTATGAGTAGAACGAGTCTGACAGCCGTGGAGAGGAGAGCGAAAAGGCAGCTGGGAGAGAAGTTCAGGTGCATCAACAATTCCGTAAATAAGCTTCAATCAAAAACACTGACCTGAAAGAGTTCTTCTGTCAGCAAGCGACATCAAACCAAATCTAGTGAGTAACATATTGTAAGATATGCCTCTTTGAAGATAAACTTTGTCAACAAAATAAGACAAATACTTCAGAAACCTACGCTGGACAGATTCTAGAAGCGTAATGTGGCAGGAGTAGAAGGGCATCCAGCACAAGCTGGCATATTCAACATGAGAACGGACAAAAGCATTATATAGACAGATAAGAGTTTCAGTAGATGAAAAATTCCCAGCGCTTCTAACAACAAATCCTAGGCTTTTCTTGGAAGTTTTAAGATGTAAATTAAACTTCAAGTGTGGATCCATGATCAAACCCAAGTCAGTAATATTAGACACACGTTTAAGATTTTCACCATTCACCTTATAAGTGAAAACCTGCAAGTGATGTTTATTGGAAAAAGACAAAACACTATATTTAGAAATATTTAGAGGTAACTTATTTATGTCACACCATTCCGAAATCCTATCAAGGTTGTGCTGCATGGCATGACAGTTGACAAGAGAATTGATATTTAGAAAAATGTTTAGGTCATCAACATACAATAAATGAGGAATAGAAAACACAGAATCCAAATCATTAATAAAAACGTTGAAGAGAAGGGGACCAAGTACAGATCCTTGTGGGACACCAGAAGAAGCATGAAACAGGTCTGAAGAATCAGCATACCAGGCATAATGATACCTATTGAGGAGGTAGGATCTAAACAAGGATATAAGACCATTGGACAGTCCCAAAGAATGAAGCTTAAGCTAAATCCTGTGACAAGACCAGACTTGAAAAGATCAAAGCTCACAAAACGCTTCTACACAATCCCAGTCAAGAAAACCGTCAAGCATTTAACGACGCAAGAAACCGCTATGTCCGCGTTCTTTCTGAGGCAAAAAACTCGTTTAATAACCACATCAAAAACAAAGTCCTCTTAAGCTCCAACGGCGGCAAACCCTTCTGGACTCTTGCTAAATCTATTGGGAATAATTTCTGCAAAAGCACGTTCCCACCTCTTGTCTCAGGGGATGAAATTGTTTCTACCGCCCTGGGCAAGGCGGAACTTTTTGCTTTGTTGTTCGCCGGCAATTCTACTCTCAACCCACCTCCAAATGTTCAACCACCAACAGTCCCCAATGTCACGCATAAAATGATGGATATCATTTTCAAAACTAAAAAGGTACGAAACATGCTCTCTTCTCTTAATACCAGGAAAGCCTCTGGCCTTGACAAGATCCCAGCAATTGTTCTCAAAAAATGCGCACCAGAACTTGCTCCTGTCCTAACTCGTCTATTTCAGATATCTTACAATAAAGGCATATTCCCTAGTAACTGGAAAACTGCTCGAGTACAACCCATCCCCAAGAAAGGATCCAAAGCACTTCCTAGCAACTACAGGCCTATTTCTCTCCTTTCAGTCGTCTCTAAAGTGATGGAAAAGTATATAAACACCGAATTACTAAAATTTCTTGAAAAACACAGTCTAATCCACGACAGGCAGTATAGATTCCGTCAGCGCAGATCGACTGCTGACCTCCTTTCTTTTGTCACCCATTCTTGGAACAAGTCTATGGAACTACACGGCAAATCCCAGATTGTCGCTCTAGACATATCCAAAGCATTCGACCAGGTCTGGCACGCAGCGCTGCTTAATAAACTTCCGGCCTATGGCCTACCACCAAAACTTTGTACCTGTACAGCAAATTTCCTCTCCAACAGGAGCATTTCTGTTGTTGTGGATGGCCATTCCTCTAAACTGTATCCAATTAATGCAGGAGTTCCTCAAGGTTCAGCTTTAGCCCCTACTTTGTTTCTTCTCCACATCAATGACCTCCTCTCTAGCACATCCAACCCAGTTCACAGTTATGCGGACGACAGCACCCTCCACTCAAATTTACAATATTCTAAGCCTGTCTCTTTAGCCCAATTAGATGAGGATCGCAGACTCATGGAGGATTCTGTCTCCGTGGATCTCCAAAAAATATTAGACTGGGGAAGTGGAAATCTTGTACAATTCAACCCCACCAAATCTCAGTCTTGCTTTCTTTCTCATAAGAGATACACCAGCTCTAGACCCATCACAATGAACAACCAAGTTATTCAAAGTAATGAGTCCTTTTCTCTTGTTGGCATTTGTGTGGATCGAAATCTTAACTGGCACCAACATGTCACATCAATTGCAGAAGCGGCTGCTAAGAAATTAGGTTTCCTCTTCCGGGCTCGCAAATACTTTTCATCAGCTAATCTCTATACCTTATATACTTCACAAATAAGGCCAAACCTCGAATACTGCTCCCACATCTGGGGTGCAGCTGCCGCTTCTACACTCGCTATCCTGGATTCCATTCAAAAGAGAGCTATTCCACTCATCGGTGACCCTACCCTCACCCAAAGGCTGCCATCCCTTGCCCACCGACGTGCCGTTGGTTACCTCTCTCTATTTTAGAGATATCTGCACGGGCACTGCTCAGAGGGGCTTTCCTCCATAGTTCCCCCACCTGCTGCCCCCATCAGATCTACCAGGGGAACAGAGCAAATGCAGCCTATTTCTGTCGAGGTCACCAGACATAGAACATCTTGTTATGCCCGCTCTTTTGTCTTAAGGACTTCCAAGTTGTGGAATTCCTTGCCGGCACATGTTTTTCCTTCTCCTCCGAACCTCCAAACCTTCAAGTCCAGAATTAACAAGTTGCCTCTTTCCTCCTTGTCAACACCCACGGTACGATAGTATTTAGGCTGTAAGCCCTCGTGGTGTGTTGTTGAAATTAAAAAAAATAATAAAAAAATACAGCAGCTCATGATCAACTGAGTCAAATGCCTTCGAGAAGTCTAAGTAAACTGCATCAACCTGTCCATTCCCCATCCAAACAAGACGATACATAGTGCACGAAACAAGAAAGGTTGGTCAAGGTCGAATGGCCTCTGACAAAACCATGCTGATTCGGTGAAAGATACAGACCTACATGAGGAGATAGATACGCAAAAAGTGTATACTCAAAGACCTTAGAAAAACTCGACATGATTACAACCTGCCTGTAATTTTCAATGACCGACCTGTCACCCTTCTTATGGACGGGACATACTTTAGTGGTTTTGGATATGGAAGGGAAGGTTTGTGTTTTCAGAGACAAGTTGAAAATAAAAAGTAAACGTTCGGCAAATCCGGAAGCACAGTCTTTGATTATGAAACTAGGTATATTATCAGGCCCTTGAGACAACTTGGACTTGAGTTTCTTAATAGCAGAAAGTACATCAGATGTATGAAATTCGCTTAAATGAAAAGGAAGACAGTTCGAAGAAATAAACATATCCTCTAAAGAAGCGGTATAAGATTTGTAGGTATTAAAAAACTTAGCAAAACCATCAACTAAACCCTCAAGGGAGGACAAATCCTGGCCATTATATGTCATAAGTCCAGGTATCCGAGTCTGCCTCTTTTTAGAGTTCACAAAGGACCAAAAAGACCTGGGATCTGACTGTATGTTAGACTCAACATTACCTATGTAGGATTTATACGCCTGCAAGGTATCCTTCTTAAGTTGTGAATACACTCCAAGAATGCTTTATAATCAACAGGCGACAGTGAGGACCTGTATTTAGAATAAAGTCTCCCTTTGATCCTCAAATTATAGATTATTTTGCTGTTAAACAAAACAGGATACTTAGGAGTAATTTTTTTCTTAGGTACAAAAGCATCAAACAGGATATAGAGCGTCTGGTCAAACAAACCACAAGCCAGATCCACATCAGTGATCCCATACAGAAAATACCAGTCGATGCTTGTGATTTCATGAAAATCAGCACGCCTGAAGTTATAGGACGGAATTTGAACATCAAATAAAAAAAGTTTGATATGTGCATGTCTAAACCATTCTATTTGCATATGTCATATAATAAGGTACAACAATTTCGCCCAAATCTTTGATTTTATTGAGTTCATTGTGTAGCTGTGTATTTTCATGCCAAAATATGTAAACTGGACGAAGTCCCGTAAATAACTAAATAAGTAAATTCTGCTAGTGCAAGATTACAGTTTCATTGTTGATATAGTTTTGAACACATACTTTTTTTTGGAAAAGCTGCAGTGTAAATTTTGCTTACCTGACTGTTTGATTGCTCCTGAATTTTCTTAACACGCTTGAGTACATCGTATGGCATAATCCTTGCCATTTTGTAATAAGGGATTGCTAAGGCATATTCGTCTTCATTGCTACAACTAAAAGTAAATGATCTCTTTACTGATAAAATGAATTTAAGAAAGTTTATAAATATGATAAATTACGAAACGCAGCAAGTAAGTTATGGTAGTGAATTTTCATAAGATGAAGAATTTTGAGTTAGTAAAAGAAAAGTACTACAAAAAAGACAAATACAATACAAGATCTCTACATAAATCTTTACCAATGATTTACACAGTCAGTTGTATAACCAGAAAGGACAATGAAGTCCAATTAGTCCAATTGGTGGCTAGAATGTGGCAGTGAGTATCGTGATAACTTCTTACTGTTTCTCCCCAATCGACTATTCGTTATCGGATCACTCCATCCACAAAAATAGCGCAATTTAAAACAAACTCTTTGAAGCAGCAACGTGTCTTTGGTGGAAAATACTAAAAAGGCATACCTGTAAGGTTCCTTTCAATAAAATCTACCAAGTGGGAGCAAGTGAGTCAACATTAGTTACTTTTCAGTAACGGCTACACCGTAATCTATCAAATGGGTCATTATAGTTGTCCTTGCGACAATATGGTTTTGAACACAGAAGATACTTTTGATTTTCTGTTTGAGAACCTCTCTTGTAGTAAATGTTTCCTGACATTTGTTGAAGATGGAAAACCACCTCAGCACTTCCATGCTTGTTTTGCACTAACAATAGGCGTGTTCACAAAAGTATAATACCGTTTTAAACTGCTATTTTTTTACCTATTTCACTTCTCACCTTTCCATAAAATTTTATCCAATGTGGGTTTTTTTTTTTTTTTGGTCAAGTGACTTGTTTCTATTGTCCTATGAGATTATTGGATCATTAAATTAGATTAGATTAGATTTATTCCTGTCCCTCCACCGCGACCTTAGGTCTATTGTGGCTCACATATAATTATTTAAATTTCACCCATCAGTTCCAGTTCCCTGCGGGAGTCGCTCTTTTCTTGAGGGTGAAAGTTTGTTTGGCAGGTATACTGCTATCTGAGTGAGGTTGCTTGCCTGTTTCGAAGCTCAAAGAGAGATAACCTCCCTCCGAGTTCGTCTGGACTTGACATCCGTCAGTGTTTGCCTCGAGGCGGTATCATGAAGTCCCGCTCTCGAGCAGCATCCAATCTCCAATTGTAATCCACCCCTAGAGATCTCAGCTCTCTCCCAGGCTCGTCTAAACCTGACACCCAACATTGTTAGACTCAAGGCAACATCCCATCGAGTCCTGCTCCCGAGCATCACCCAAACGAGGCCGTCCGCCCGCTTCTTAGCACACAGTGGGGGCCACAAACTCCGGGTGTATACCATTCATCAGAGATAACAGCCCCCTCCGGGTCGTCTGGACACACAACAACCGCCAGCGCTCAACCAAGGGTGGCATCATTTAGAACCCGCTCACGAGTAACAACCAAGCGTGGCCAATTGTTCATTTCTAAGCGTCAAAATCCAGGTGCATTTCACTCCCCAGAGATAGTGTTTCATTGACTCGAGGCATATCATCTCACAGAGTAGGCCTAAGTCTCTAGGTGTAATGCACCCCTAGAGATCTCAGCCCCCGTTCGGGTTTGTTCAGACCCGATACCCGCCAACGTTTGCTTAAATTTCACCCAACAAATCGAGCTTCCTGCAGGAGACGATATTTGTGAGGTGAAATTTTGTTTGACAGATATACTGCCATCTGAGCAAAGTCGCTTGCCCATTTCAAAGCTCAAAGAGAGATAACCTCTCTTCGAGATCGTCTGGACCAGACATCTGTCAGTGTTTGACTCGAGGCAGTATTATGAAGTCTGCATCCGACTAGCATCCAAGTGAGGTCGTTTGCCTGTTTCGAAGCTCACAGAAGAGGCCTCAATCTCTAGTTGTAATCCACCCCTAAAGATCTTAGCTCTCCTCCGGGTTCGTCTAGACTCGACACCCACCAGTGCTAGACTCAAGCGACATCCCATCGAGTCCCACTCCCGAGCATCACCCAAGCTAGGCCGTCCGTCCGTTTCGAAGCACACAGTGGGGGCCTCAAACTCCAGGTGTATACCACCCATCAGAGATCTCAACCCACTCTGATTCGTCTGGACACACGACACCCGCCAGCACTCAACCCAAGGCGGTATCATCTGGAACCCCGCTCCCGAGGAACAACCATGCGAGGTCAATTGTCTATTTCTAAGCCCAGAGTGGAGGCCTCAAAATCCGGGTGCATATCACTCCCCAGAGATATCCGCCTCCCTCTAGGCTCACATGGACAAGACCCCCGCCAGTGCTTGAATCCAATCAGGCGCCTCTTGCAACAGGCAGGAGTTACCTTGGGCATATTCTTTTAGTTAGTCCCCGGACCCACAGGGTACTTCTTGGATCATAGACATTAGACACTACTAAGCTTGCACAAAATCGCATCGCATGCTGTTATGGTGAAACAATCATCCTTTATGAATCAGTGGGACTGTAGGGTAAAAAATACTTTGATGTAGCATTTCGCTACTGTCGTTCCTGAAGTTCTGGAACTTTTGAGTCCTATTGGTAACGACGACGTTCCCAATACCTTGAAAGGAGCATTATTACTCTTAATTTGTAATATCAAGTTATTTTCTCCACCGAGTCGTAGAACTAGTGGTGCTTAGATAACAACAATTCTAACGAAAAAGGCTCATGCAAAATATATGCAAGATGGAACTGATACTAGCTATTTAGAGTTTGCAGGACTTCGATCTCAGTGCAAGGCTCTATCAAATGTGTGTGTTATCACAGTACATCCGAGATAAAGACTCTGAATTTAGGAATGATCCCAAGTCATTCTGGAGATTTATAAATGAAAAAGGATCATCCTTTGGCATTCCTTCCACAATGCACTGTGGTGATTTGGTTGGTGACACTGCACAGGAGATTGCGAATTGATTTGGTAGTTTCTTCTTCTCTGTGTATACATCGAACGCTGTTTCAGCTGCGACGGCTTCTAGCAGTAATAATCGCTCCAGTATGTGTGTAAGCTGTTCCGAGATATCTATTTCTGACATTTATGCAAGGATTTCTGCTCTTCGTGATGGAGTTGTGGCCGTTCCAGATGGTGTACAAGATATTGTTCTAAAACGTTGTGTCTGTACATTGAGCGGGCCTCTACATATTCTCTTCAATTCATCTTTGCTGTCTTCAATCTTTCCTGATGCCTGGAAGGAGAGCTTCTAAGTGCCTGTGTTATAAGAGTGGTGACAGAGATGACATAAAAAAAGCCTGGACGCAGCAAGTGCGTTATGGTAGTGAATTTTCATAGAAATGATCTGGCACAAAATAATTTATTATAACTTTTTTTTCTTGTAACATAGAAATCTAAATTTTGGTGTATAGTTTGCTTTTTATATCGTAAACCTACCTACCAAATTTGGTTATCATAGATTTTTTATTTTTTAAGATAAAACTTTTTTTCAAATGAAAACTCCAAATTTTCCCGGAAAACCTTGTCTGATTTTTTTGATTAACGAACTTGTCAAAAAGGAAGGTACATGGCAAATTTTATCAAAATCGGCCTATTATTCTTTGAGATAAAAATTTTTTTCGAATGAAAACTCAAAATTTTCCTGGAAAACCTTGTCCGATTTTCCTGACTAACAAACTTGTCAAAGCTATTTACAAGAGAAAGGTACATGCCAAATTTTATTAAAATCGGCTTATTACTTTTTGAGATAAGAATTTTTTTCGAATGAAAACTCAAAATTTTCCTCGAAAACCTCGTCCGATTTTCCTGACTAACAAACTTATCCAAGCCATTTACAAAAGAAAGGTACATGCCAAATTTTATCAAAATCGGCACAATATTTTTTGAGTTATTGGTGTGATACATATATATACATACATACATATATATATATATATATATATATATATATATATATATATATATATATATATATATATATATATATATATATATATATATATATATATATATATATATATATATATATATATATATATATATAAAATTGAAACTGACCCCGGATATGGGTTCTAGGGGTCCTAGATCGCGCTCATTTGAAGAAATTTTTTCAAAATTCAAAAATCGAGATCTCCTCATTAGTGAATTTTTTCTAAGAAAATTCACTAAAATTACAGATGCATCTGTGTCCAATCATCAATTCCAAAAGTGTTCAATGCCCTGGTTTATGACCAGCTGTCGTGGTCATGTAAGAGTCTTTTAGTGCAGCAGCAGCATTGTTTTTGTGCTAACAGGTCCACAGTGACTAACCTGATTATTCTTCAGTCAACGGTACTGGATGCCTTGGAGTCTGGTAAGCAGGTTGACGCCATATATATACTGACTTCAGCAGGGCCTTTGATTCAGTCGATCATTCACTCCTGCTATCTAAATTCCGCGGACTTGGCTTCAATGATTGTTTGGTGGCCTTGTTTGAGAGTTTTCTGACTGGTAGAATTCAGAGTCAAAGTTGCTGGATATTATTCAGATATTGTTCACATGATATCTGGTGTCCCGCAGGGAGGTCACTGTTCACCACTTTTATTCAATCTTTTTATTAACGATGTGGTCCATATATTTGCTGGTAGTGAGTGTCTGCTGTTTGCCGATGATATGAAGCTGTTTAAGGTGATAACTAGCCTTCAGGATCAGCAGGAGTTGCAGGATGATTTAGTTTGTCTCTCTTTATGGTGCATTGATGACAAATTAAATCTTAACATCAGCAAATGCTCTTTCAGAGGAAAGGGGAAGTTCGGGACTTCATATTCGGTAAACGGAGAGCTTTTGTCTTATGTTAACCAGATCAAGGGTCTTTGTGTTACAGTGGATGAACAGATGACTTTTATACAGCACATAAAGAATATGACCATGAAAGCCTCTAAACTTTTGGGCTTTGTTGTGAGAAACTGTAGACTTTTTTCATTGGATACCTTCAGATGTGTTTACTGTTCTATGGTTAGAAGTGTACTCGAGTATGCATCGGTAGTGTGGTCTTCTTATTATGCCAGCCACACAGGGGCTGCTGAAAGTGTGCAGCATGCCTTTCTGCGGCACTGCTCTTATAGACTTGGGTATTCCATACACCTGATCATGACTATGGGGAGATACAAAGTTTGTTAACGCTGAGCTCTCTTGAAGCCCACAGAACAGTGGCCGGACTCTGTTTTATATTCAAAATTGTGAATGGTTTTGTGGACTACAGTGAGATTCTTGGCAGAATCGGCCTGAATGTACCTAACAGAGTGTTAAGGTCATATAACTTGTTTTTTGTCCCATTCCACCGCACTAATTATGGACTTAATTCACCTATTGATAGATACCTACATATTATGAATGAGACGGACAATTTTGACATCTTTTGTGTTTCACTGTCTGCTTTCAGAAGGCATATGGTTGTGTCTGTTGTTGCAGTGAACTGCTGAACTGACTCTGTATCTTTTGTGTGGTAGTTCTGCTGTGATTCTTTGTAGATTTATGTGTGCATATTTTATTTGTTTTGTACTTTTACTTGTATTGTAGCACTAAGTGGGGTTTCCCCGTATAAATTAAATTAAACTGGTTATTTCAAGTTCAGATCTCAGTTGCCATCACTTTGGTGCTAGTTGGGTATGAACTTATTACCAGAAAAAGGAGAACTTGCATGTTGCAAGATGATGGGTTCTAGGGATGACCGCTTTGTAGTATCATAAGACCAAAGAGTTGGGCTAAATCGAATACCTAAGGCACTGAATAAATAATATGAACCTATTCATCATATAGTTCACATCGATGTCAAGATAAAAGATACTACAAAATCGATCATCAAATATCTAAATGCTGACTGATCAGCGATTAAGGGTAGAAGCATCTCGCTCAATTTGTCTGGTTTAAACAAGACAATGACTCCTCAAACCATTGATACTTGGATATATTTTTATGACCCAGAAAAAAAAACAGCAAGCAATTGAATGACATCAATTTTTTTAAAGCTTTTAAATAAAAATAGTAATAACTTACATAATATAATGGTCCCCCAGTAATGCACACGATGTCCTGTAAGTCTCCACAATATCATCATTATTATTCCTATTGTCCATGATAAGTTTAACATTATCATCAGTGAGAGACCAGCGTTTCAACAAGAGCGCCACTCTCAATATAACATGAGCTTCGCTCATCAGATGACAGTAAGTTTGTGCTGATGTAAATCGGTGAACTGTGGCAACAATTGAAATATCGTTGAATATTGTCCTTGGTGAAGGTACTTCCAGGTTGTACAGAGTCCAATAATATGCTGTTGAGCTGGAATATATAAATAACTTAATTAACACTATTAATTGATTGATTTTCAAATTTATATTATTAGGAGGGTAAGTTTTTAAATTGAGAAAGAAAGGCTATTATAGTACAGGGCCTTAATTAATTCCCGAGTCCTACGTGACCTGATTCTGTCTCTCTCTTAGTGGAATATGATTTTATAAGTTGGCAGTCAAAAAGTAACGAAAAAAACCACTAGACTAGGGACCCCAAAGTTTCTAAAGCAATTGACAGTTCAGTCCATTGGCGCTCATTTCCATTTTGACGGATTATTTTGTATGTGTATTGTGCATTTTCCAAGTTCGACCAGTGTTTATCTTCTTCAAATAATTTCTGTTGGACAATAAAAATAAACAGTTTTTATAAAAACTTAGCATTTTCATTGCGTGTTTACATAAGTTAAAAGTGTAGGTATGTTAAGGTTATGTTCATTTATTTGTTCCATTTTTGTAATGTTTTGTAATGTTAGTTTTGTTTGTTTCAGTTTGATATTTATACAAAATAAAAGTAATATTTTGTAACGTTTTTACGAACTGGTTATTAATGTTAAAATTAACAATGTTACATTTGAATTCCCCAACCCGTGAAACCTCAAAAATGACATTACATCATCAGCGGAATGCCGCCAACGCATCGCATCGCGATAGGTCAATTTTAATCTCATATGAGCAAAACAAATCTTTTTTTGCCATGCGAAAAATATTTTCACTCTAATGTGTAAATGTGGGATAAGAATTGAAGAAATCTAAAAGTTTAAGACATTTACTGTTTCACCTTATTATAATTTTTATAAAACCACAAGGCAACTTAGGAATTTCATTGATTCAGGTTGTACAACCGTGTATGTTTGGTTGCCTAACTTAAGCGGTCACATGGGACTTGGGAATTAATGAAGGCCCTGTATATACGTTCTCAGTTGAGGCAGCAAAAAACTAACGAACGTACGGAGAGTTGTCAATCTGCTAGCCTTCCACACTGAAATAGAATTAAATAAAGAATAACATTTGTATTGAATAAATCTCATATAGTCTACATTGACTTTATGGATTGCTGTCGGCACATATGTTGGTGTTGTAAGTCTAGATCATGTAATTGGCTACCATTGAATTAACCGAAATTAAATTGGACAGACTTTTTGCTTATCACATTTCACACCTCTTATCGTCTTCAGATAAAAAGTTGTTTTAATTTATATTAAATTGACATCTACGAGACAAACTGACCCCGGATATGGGTTCTAGACGTCCTGGTTTGCGCTCAATTGAAGAAATTTGTTTCAAAATTCAAAAATCTAGATCTCACTGGTGAATAGCATAAGCAGGGACCAAAGCATTTGGTTACTAATTATAGAGCTGTTTGTATTCAGTCAAAGATACCCAAACTTCTTGACTTTTTTTGTCTCTAGACATATAACTTGGGAATGCAGACATGTTTTCGTCGAACAGCAGCATGGCTTTCTTAAAGGAAGATCTACAACAACCAACCTTCTTCTTTACCAGAATGTATTGGTCTCAGCTTTGGAGGATAGGTTACAGGTTGATTCGGTGTATACAGATTTCTCCAAAGCGTTTGATAAGGTTCATCACGCCTTATTATTGTCAAAACTTGCATTGTTGGGTTTTATTGCCAATTTGTTGTCTTGGGTGCGCAGCTTCCTTACGGGTAGGTCCCAGAGTGTAAAGATCAGAAACTTCATTTCTGATAGTATTACTGTTTCTTCAGGAGTTCCTCAGGGTTCACATTGTGGACCAGTCCTCTTTAATCTTTTTATCAATGATGTCATACATTTACTTAAGCATAGTCAGATTTTGATGTTTGCTGATGATATCAAAATTTTCAAGATTGTTCCTTCCAGACAGGACGCTTTACTTTTACAGGAAGACTTAAATCGTTTTGCTCGGTGGTGTGGTGACAATCTTCTGACTCTGAATGTTGATAAGTGTTTCTGCATTACATTCACTAGAGCTCAGTTTCCCATTGACTTTGTGTACTTCATGGGCTCTAGTGCTTTACAGAGGAAGGAAATGATTAAAGACTTGGGCATTGTATTGGATAGGGAATTATCTTTTAAGGATCACATAGAATACATAGTATCTAAAGCATATAAAATGTTAGGATTTATTCATAGATCAACTCTGGATTTTTCATGCAATAGCTTGAGAAGGCTGTATTGTGGTCTGGTTCGCTCTTTGTTGGAATGCTCTTGTGTAGTCTGGAGTCCGAATTACAATATTTATATCAATCAGATTGAGGCCATACAAAATAGATTCTTAAGAATTTGTGCTTACAGAATGGGCTTGCAGAGAAATGATCTTAACTTTTCTTATTTGCGGAATTGGCTGCAATTGCAGTCACTCAGTGGTAGAAGGATTGTCAGTGATGTTTGCATAAATTATTACTGAATAAAATTGATAGTCCTTCTTTGCTTGATTTAGTCTCTCTAAGGATTCCGGACCGCACGAGAGCAAGGGAGGTTTTTGTGGTTCCCTTCCATCGAACCAATTATGGCTTTTTCAGTCCGATGTCGAGAGTGGCGAGAACTGCAAATGAGTATTCGGAGCTCTTGGATAAGAGTTGATTCACCCTAGTAGGTATGGCGGTGTAACAGGCTGCAGTATGTTTCGTAAGCATTCAATATTCTCCCAATAAAACATAGAGGTGATCTGCTACTGTATGTTATCGCACCCCCATACTATCACCACCTGGTAAGTTGGTCCACAGCCAATTCTATATTTCTGTGTTCTCCACGTAATTGTCTTACTGTTCTGCGACCATCATAGACACAAGGACAGAATCGGGACTCGTCAGAGAACACAACACGATTCCATCCACCATCCCAATTTGATCTGCCATTACACCACTCAAACCGAGCAGCACGATGTCAAGGTGTCAGTGGGAGACATTAAAATGATCTATACGAACAAAGCCCAAAAGCGCATTTTCTGCGAAATATCGTTGCCATAGAGACTCTTTGTTGTAAAACTCCCAACCAAGCATTTCCAAGACCAATATTTCTGGATAATGTTTTTCACATGCTGGAGAGAATTTTTAGGTCTCTCGAAGCCTGCCCAAAGGTTAATGATGAATCAATCCGCCTAACTCATTAATTTGGAAACATGCTGTCCTCGATTATTTCGCCTACTCTACATTTCTTTACGGTAAAATGTGTCTCTTTCTTCATCGTCAAAGTCAACAAATTTCACGATGCATCGAATATTTGTTCTATTCTCCAACCTCAAAATGCTTAGTTTTTGATTAACCTAACAAACTATTTTAAACAACTAACTACTACTACTTCCATATTGGTTTTGGAGCCGTCAGCATACCAGCAGAGATCAGCTCTTAATAGTGTCGTTTGATTTCGTTCCCAGTCCTCCCTTTCCGGGAGGACGGTCTTGAAAAACAGATATCTACTGATCTTTGTAGGCATCAAGTCTGAGACCATTCCCAGAATCTCATGACCCTCAATGTCATCAAAGAGTCCGGACCCTCCCAGACTGATTTCTTTCGGCATGCTGTCAGCCGTTTGTTTTAATCTGTACGTTGTCCACCTCGCCACCCTCTCCAGCCATATGTGAAGAGGTGGAATATTAAGGAGGACCTCCAAAGCGGCTGATGGTGCGGTGCTTATCGCTCCCGTTATCATCAGACAAGCTTGTCTCTGTAGATGAGCCAGTGCCTTGGGCCACCAAACTATGGCTCCATATGTTATTATTGGTCTGATAACCACTACATAGAACCAGTACATCTGTTGGGGGTTTGTTCCCCAGTTATATCCACAGATTCTATGGCATCTCCACATGGACAGTTTAGCCCTATGGATTACATTCTCTAATCGTAAGTCCCAGTTGAGCTTCTTATCTAGGGTAACCCCCAGATATTTTGCTTGTTCTGTAAATGGAATCGTTTCCCCCATAAGAATAGGTGGTTTTAATTTATCCAGCCTGCTTCTTCTGGTAAATGGAACGATGATCGTTTTGTGGGGGTTCACAGACATCTGTTCCCTCCGACACCAATCATTCACTACATTTAGTGCCTCTTGAAGAGTACTTGCTAGTTCCTCCTCATATTTGCCCCTAACCATTATGACTTGATCATCAGCATACGCCTGGACCTCAACCTCCCACAGTCCCAGGATAGCCAACAAAAGCGACCACAGCAGGGGATAGAACTCCCCCCTGAGGGCACCCCCTCGCAGCCTTGAAGCTGACCGCCTCCCCCTGCAGCGAGGTAATAACGGTCCGATTGTGGAGCATGCTTCCGATCCAGCCACAAATGGTAGGTTCCACCCCTCTAGCGATAGTGGCTTCGTAGAGGGAGATAGGTAATGCATTGTTGAATGCTCCTTCAATGTCGAGAAATGCAGCCACCGACACCTCCCCGTTATCCAGGGAGTGTGTGATCTTCTCGACGAGGTTATTGAGTGCTAACTCAGTAGATTTGCCAGTTTGGTAGGCATACTGGTGGGTATTAAGGGGGTTGTTGACTAAGATGCTCCCGTTGGGGTGTAAAGTTAGTTCGCCTCCACGTGGTGCACCCTGGATAGCGTCTAATATTAGACGTGAACTAAATGAACTAACCAGACCGTAACCCTCCTAGTCATGTCTTAGGAGGGCCGGGAATGCTTGCCTTAATCGGCCGGCATTGCGAGGAGAGTCCTCTATAAAAAAAACCACATCGCAAGGTCGTTGGAGGGTTGGTGCCGAAGCGATGATGCTTCTGGCCGTTGTGGCCGGGCATTGGCAGGATGGTAATCCTGTCTCTAGCGTTACCCTCCCCAGGGAAACCGGGCGACCTCCCTGTGAACATGCCTCTCCATGGGATGCGGGGCTCTTCCATGGAGGCTGATTTTCCCTTGCTGCTCGTGGGAACAACATAGACACGACATATACAAACCCAAACGAGATGGGTAAAGCTCTCGATCTCCAGGAAACTGGAGAACCCATGGAGGTAGAGAAGGGGGAAGTCCCCTCTCTTACCGATAAACCAATGGAGGGGGGGGCAAGGACAATCCTGTCCCCATCCTCTGCATCTCCGTCCTCCGATGAGGAGCGGGAGCTGTTAAAGTCTCCCGTGGGACCCAAGGAGGGACGGGGTAAAAGACAACGGCTGCCTGGATCCGCAAGGAGACAGCTCAGACGACTACTCAAGGCGGGGGTGCCATATTCAACCGCCTTGAGTCAGGCACTCACGGAGTCCCGCCGATCTCGGGTGGGGGCTGGGGGCCCAGATGGGACGGTTAAACGTCTCGGTGAGCCTGGGGCCTCCACGGATGGGGCCGGCAGCGGGAAGCGACTCCGGTCGGACGGCAGCACACCTCAGCAGAGAGCTAAAAAGCCCCGTGAGGGTGCTGGCAGGAAAACATTCAGTGAGGTGACTGGAGGGGTGAGAGTGGGCATTATCCACTCTGAATATCCCTCCTCATCACTGAAGAACGAACAACTGCTGCTACTGCAGGAGGCCATACTGAAGGCTGTGCAGAGCAGTTCAGAGGAAGAACCCAATATAAGGTTCCGGGGCTGCGCAAATCGACCCGGATGGCTACTTATAAATTGCGAGGACGAGACCAGCTCGCACTGGCTGGAGCGAATAGTTGGGGGGCTCCAGCCGTGGGAGGGGGCTCGTCTTAAGCTGGTGAGAGGACAGGACCTCCCCAGGCCTCATGTCTGTGTGGCATATCTTCCGGACGGGGTGGAAACACTGACGCCCGAGGATGTGCTCGCCAGACTGAGGCGAATGAATGGTGGGCTGAACACTCGGGAGTGGACCGTACTACACCGAGTTGCGACGGGACCATCAGGACAGACATGGACATTTTCGGTCGACGATATGTCCATGAATACGCTGGAGGGAATTGGCTTCAGACCATTCTTTGGCTTCGGGCGGGTCTTGTTCCGGCCGAGGGTTAGGGGGTCTGCGACTGAGCCTAAACCCACAGCTTCTGCTACCAGCGTCGCCTGTAAACCGGCGACAGGTGCGGGCCCTTCCGGGAGTGGTGGGGGATCAATCCCCCCGTCAGTACCCTCGAGTAGTGGCACCGTGGTGGGTGGTAGCTCCACCAAAAAAACTGACCCCAAGAGAGGAGGTGGCAGGACTCAACCTTCCACTGGAACCTCCAGGGGAATACAACAGGGGAAAGGAAAGTCCACCCCTGGGATACCTACCAAAGGTAGACCCTCCTCTAGGAAGCTTGGTTATCGAGCTTCTAAAAAGGAGGAGGAACCAGCACCTTAAATCCTTTTCCCTTCGAGCTCCTTAACCTTCATCCTTATCCTTCACGAACACCTATCCCTTCCCCCATGCCCACTAATATAAGGTGCATTCAAGCAAATCTGCATCATGCTAAGGCTGCGACATACCTCCTTAGCATGAAATTAAAGGAAGAGCAAATAGATATTGCACTTCTCCAAGAGCCCTGGACCGCCAACTCGGAACGAACTAAAGGGCTGGGTAACACTTCTGGTAAGATAGTAGAGGTGGGCACTGGCACTAACCCCAGAGCCTGTATCTGGATCAGAAACAACTTGCAGTACTTTACACTTTCAGAATACTGCACCAAGGACATGGCATCCATCCATCTCGTGATCACATCCGGGGGGACCAGGCTGGAAGTAGTGGCCTGCTCGGCCTATTTCCCTGGAGACAGAGATGCAGAACAACCACCTCCAGCAGAGGAGCGGAAATTGATCGCCTACTGCAAGAGGAACAACTATCACCTCGTTATGGGGTGTGATGCGAACTCCCATCACCTGGCTTGGGGGAGCACGGACACTAACAGGCGAGGTGAGTCACTATTTGAATACTTATTAGGGGAGGAGCTATTGGTAAACAACATAGGCTCGGAACCCACCTTTCTTACAGCTAATCGGAGAGAGGTTTTAGATCTTACGATCAGTTCAAGACTTTTGAGCTCAAAAATCCTCAAATGGAGGGTGTCGTCTGAGCCCTCTTGTTCAGACCATGCCCATATCCTATTTGAGATTGAAACAGGCCCTAGACCTGTGGTGGAGTTTCGGGACCCGAGGAGGACGGATTGGGAGGGGTACAAGCAGTCCCTCGCCGCCGGACTTGGGTCCACTATCCCCACAGTGAGGGATCGTGATGAGATAGAGATTGCGGCTGAACAGATTAGGGAAGCTGTGGTCTCTGCCTATCACGAAAACTGTCCACTGAGGTCAAAGAGAGACAGTCGAGGGTCTACTTGGTGGAATAATAACCTCGAAAAACTACGTAGAGAAGTTAGACGTCTCTTCAATCGTGCTAAGATTACAGGCAACTGGGAACAATATAAAACTGCTCTAACACAGTATAACAAGGAGATTAGGAACGCAAAGAGGGAGTCCTGGAGGAGGTTCTGCGGGGACATTGATAGTGTGCCCAGCGGCGCCAGAATCCACAGGATTCTCTCACGCGACCGTGTACAGGAACTGGGATCGATAAAACGACCAGATGGTTCCTTTACTGAATCTCGGAAAGAAACGTTAGAGCTCTTAGCACACACACACTTCCCAGATTGTCTGATCCTGAGCAACGGTGAGGTCCTACCATCTGAGGGACGATCTAAACGTCCCCAAAGGGAGGACTGGCTAGTTGCTCGGAGAATAGTTACAGCCTCGGCAGTGGAGTGTGCTGTGAATCACTTCCAGCCATTCAAGTCGCCAGGGGAGGATGGGGTGGTACCGGTCCTACTACAAAAGGGACTGGAAATTCTCCTACCCTACCTTATCAGGCTGTTCAGAGCCAGTCTGGCCTGGAACTATATTCCTTCCAGCTGGACGGTGGTTAGGGGGGTTTACATTCCCAAATTGGGACGTAATGACCTCCTACCCACTTCACTGAGACCTCTCAGTATCACATCATTCCTCTTGAAGGGATTGGAAAAAATACTGGACGGACACATTAGGGGGAACATCTTACCCAAGAACCCCCTAAATACCCACCAGTATGCCTATCAAACTGGCAAATCAACTGAGTTAGCGCTCAATAACCTCGTCGAGAAGATCACACACTCTCTGGAAAATGGAGAGGTTGCGGTGGCGGCATTTCTCGACATAGAAGGAGCATTTAATAATGCATTACCGATCTCCCTCTACGAGGACACTATCGCTAGGGGGGTGGAACCTACCATCTGTGGCTGGATTGGAAGCATGCTGCACAATCGGACCATTATTACCTCATTACGGGGAGAGGTGGTTAGCGTTAGGGCTGCGAGAGGGTGTCCTCAGGGGGGCGTTCTATCCCCCCTGCTGTGGTCCCTCTTTGTGGACGACCTGCTGGCTATCCTCGAACTCTGGGAGGTTGAGGTCCAGGCGTATGCGGATGATCTCGTCATAATGGTTAGAGGCAAGTCTGAGGAGGAACTGTCTAGTACTCTTCAAGAAGCACTAAATGTAGTCAATGATTGGTGCCGAAGGGAACAGATGTCTGTGAACCCTCGCAAAACGATCATTGTCCCGTTCACCAGAAGAAGAAGGTTGGACAAATTAAAACCACCTAATCTTATGGGGGAAAACATACCATTCTCGGACCAAGCAAAATATCTGGGAGTTATCCTAGATAAGAAGCTCAACTGGGACAGACAGTTAGAAAATGTTATCCGCAGGGCTAAGATGTCCCTGTGGACCTGCCGGAGAATCTGTGGGAACAACTGGGGAACAAACCCCCAACAGATGTACTGGCTCTATGTAGTGGTTATCAGACCTATGATAACATATGGAGCCATAGTTTGGTGGCCTAAGGTACTTCGCGGTACCGCGAGGGCCAAACTGGCTCATCTACAGAGACAAGCATGCCTGATGATAACGGGAGCGATAAGCACCGCACCATCAGTCGCTCTGGAGGTCCTCCTCAATATTCCCCCACTTCACATATGGTTGGAGAGGGTGGCGAGGTGGACAACGTACAGACTAATACAAACGGCAGATAACATGCCGAGGGAAGTCAATCTGAGAGGGTCCGGACTCCTTGATGACAGTGATTGTCACAGGATACTGGGAATGGTCTCAGACTTGATGCCTACAAAAATCAGCAGAGATCTGTCTTTCAAGACCGTCCTCCCGGAAAGGGAGGACTGGGACCGGAACCAATCGACCCTGTTGAGAGCGGACCTCTGCTGGTACTCGGACGGCTCCAAAACCAATATGGGAGTAGGAGCCGGCGCCTATGGGGGCAGCACCGATGCTAGACTATCAACTAGTCTCGGCAAGTACGCAACCATACACCAGGCAGAAGTTTATGCCATCGAGATGTGTGCAAGGGAAAGTTTAAAGGACCTATGCACAAACAAATCGATAAAGATATATGCAGATAGCCAAGCTGCAATAAAGGCTCTTGGTTCCTACCGGTGCAATTCAAAGACGGTATGGAGTTGTAAATCTGCCCTTAACGAATTGGGCAGCTGTAATGAGGTGTCGCTGGTCTGGATACCGGGTCACTCGGATCATGATGGCAACGTTGCGGCAGACGCGCTTGCCAGGAGTGGTGCCGAGTGCGGCTTTATCGGACCAGAACCGGTGCTGGGAATAACATCTTGCACAGCAAAACGCACCTTAAAAACCTGGACAGACAGAAAGACAATTCAATATTGGCTAAATCTTCCAGGATTAGCTCACTCCAAGGCCTTCATAAATGGCCTGTCTGAGTCAAGGGCTAAGAAACTACTAGAGCTGAACAGACAACAACTGAGAACTCTAGTAGGCCTATATACAGGACACTGCCGCTTGCGGCATCACATGCACCGTATTGGAATCGGTCAGGAGACCGAGTGCCGACTGTGTATGGAGGATGACGAAACAGCAGAGCACGTGCTGTGTTCCTGTCCGGCAGCGGATAGGACTAGACACCTGCTCTTTGGCAAGGTAAAGCTTGCTCCAGAGGATCTGGATCGACTTTCGCCCACAAAGGTTATCGACCTCTGCAGGAGGCTGGATTTGTTGGGCGAAATATAAACATTAGGCGTGAGCCACAATAGACCGTTGGTCGCGGTGGAAGGTCCGGTATGGACCACTCACAAACAACCTAACCTAAGGGGGTTGTTGACTAAGATGCACCCCCTAATGTGTCCGTCCAGTATTTTTCCAATCCCTTCAAGAGGAATGATGTAATACTGAGAGGTCTCAGTGATGTGGGTAGGAGGTCATTACGTCCCAATTTGGGAATGTAAACCCCCCTAATCACCGTCCAGCTGGATGGAATCTAGTTCCAAGCCAACGTCGTGGTTAACTCAGACAACACCGCTGTCATGTGAATGATAAAATTTTGTTGAACAAACTATTAGAAGCATGTACTGACTAATAAGAATTTTCATAGACAAGCCTATTGTAGACTACAGCTGCTAAACAAACATTGCTGTTTTTTTTTAACACAAAAATATGCAATGAAATTATCTGAAAAGTCAACATTGTCTTGGCTGATAACTTAGTTAATATTTTCAGTTTACATGCAGAAACTACTATAAAATGCTACAGAAAATATAAATTTATGTTTGCATACTAACAACTGTTGGGATAACTATTGCATATTCATATTAACAAAAGGCATTAGCAAACACAATAAAATGAGAAATGTAGGGATATTTGTATGGTTACTAAAAATCTTACCTGCCGCTTGAGCTGACTGAATGCGTTGGCGAATTATCAGCATTTGCAAGCAAAACTAGATGATTTTCAGATAGCAGTATTTTTTCTACACCTAAGAAAGGCCTCAAGCCAGCTAGGCAGATCGATTCACTAACTGGTGGGCATGCCTATGAAAATACAATAGTTTCTGTACTCAATTTAGAATACTTTATCAAACAATTCTTAAAGTGTATTAATAACTCAACAACAAACTTTATGTTTGATAATTAAAACTGCGACGTTCCCATCAAATATTGATAACGTAAAAAGAACTTAGAAACAAAAAATAAAATAAACGTGTAATAGGACTTTAAGGCCTGACTGCACACATTTGCCTTAATTCTAGACCTTAACAAAGTGACACTTAAAATTAAGGAAAACAATATTTAGTTGCACTGCTGATTGTTAAGGAATGCCTAACTAAGACGCGATAAGAAAACACTGGTAACAACTTCCAAATATTTGCGTGTTGTCAGCCTTTTACCTGTGGTGTCCAAGATTATCAAGAGGATTATGCAGACCCAGCTTTGTGAGTATCTTAACAAATATTGCCAGAAATTCAGTCAGGTTTTTGTAAGGGTCATAGGCCACATCAGTCTTAACAGTAACAGATGAAAGTTAACTCACTGTGCTGGTTCTGTTGGACTTCTCGAGGGCATTCGATAGTGTTGATTATGGGGTTTTATTTATTTATTTAAATTTGCACCTTCAGAATAAAAAAAATAACTCAAAGTAACAAAATCACTTTCTTGAGACAGTTTTCATCCTAGACATAGCAATATAAAAGATATCACATTTAGAAAAATTAGCATTATAATTATGCAACAATCTGTCCATGAAACTGTTACATCCATAGTTGGTCTTGTGTGTTCGCTCAAAGAAAAGTTGCTATTGGCAAGTTGAACGTCGTGGGACATGGAAAAGGACCAACTCGAGCAGATCATTACAGTCAATGAGACCATTAATTAACTTATATATAAACATCAATGAAACATACTCATGTCGCGCTTCGAGACTGACCATACCACAAAGAAGTAATCTGACATCATACCCAATGATGAATGTATATCTTGGCAAGGAAAGTGATGCTTATAAAGAAAGTACTTAACAAATTTGTTTTGTACCCTTTCAATACGATTAATGTGGCAAGCATAGGATGGAAACCATACAACACAACAATACGCAATATTACTTCGAACCAAGGATGTATACAAACTAGTGATTGCCCTCGTGTCGGTCATATGCTTAGTGTGTCTTTTAACAAACCCCAAAAGTCTGCAACATTTCACAACCACAGCATCAATATGCAGATTAAATAACAAATCATTTTTGAAAATTACACCAAGATCTGCAACTGAAGTGACAACGTCCAACACCGTGTTATAAATGGTATAGCTATGAACAATCCGATTCTGACCGCTAAAATAGCTCACAACCTTACATTTACCTACATTAAGCGACAACAAGTTTAAACTGCACCAGAGAGTCAAGTTGTCGAGATCATGTTGCAAAGTGTTGACACCATGGACAACTTCCGAAAAAAACTTCAAGTCATCTGCATACAATAAACATTTCAATGACTCAAAACAACTCACAACATAATTTATAAAAAGATTGAAGAGAACGGGACCTATATGTGTCCCTGTGGTACCTCAGACAAGACGAGGACCTCATCTGATAGAGCACCACCAATGCTAACAAATTGCTTTCTGTCAGACAGGTAAGATCGAATCCACGAAAGATAACAACCACAGATGCCCATTGCAAACAATTTTTGCAGAAGAAGGGTATGACACATACTGTCAAAAGCCTTTGATACATCAGTGTATACAACATCAACTTGTTTACCAGCCTCCAATGCATCCGTCACGTAAGATTGAAAAATGGCGAGATTAGTGACCGTTGACCTTCCACTACAGAAACCATGCTGCTCTCCAACAATACTGTGTTTCAAGGTATTGGAAATCTCATCCGCAATGATAGATTCAAATAGTTTCGGTATTACAGATTCAATTGAAACACCTCTATAATTGACAACTTGTGTCTTATCACCTGATTTGTGAATGGGGATCAGAGTAGACAACTTCCAGAGTGAGGGGCAAAAACCGGCATTGAAAAACCTTTGAAAGATACTACACAAAGGGCCGCTCAAAGAATGTCGACAATTTTTCAAGAATTAAGAAGGAATACCATCCAAACCAGCTCGTTTTTTGCCATCTAGTGAGTCAATTTTATCCTCGATTTCCTCAATTGTAAAAATATGCATAGAAAGGTTATGTGCAGACCGTATATTAGATACATAACAAAAATCAACATCAATAGAACCATGGTCAGAATAACAGCATTGAAAATGTGCAGCAAAGGCGTCTGCTATATCAGACTCATTATTATATATTACATTATTAAAACTCATTCTATTCCGGATCCCAGAGTCCTTCCTCAAGGAATTAACGAAAGACCAGAAGTCTGACATCAGACTGAATGATCTGCTCTGTGCTAGTCACAAACTGTAAATAATTGTAGTCAATGACATACTTAGTGTCACGTCTAAGATTAGAATATTTCATATAATCAGATTAAAGACCAGTTCTTTTAAACTTACGGTAACTTTTATTTTTCTCAGTGATGAGTTTACGAAGTTCTGAATCAAACCACCGAGGATATTTAGAACTTTTCGTTGTTTTAGATGACACATTTTGGCTAATAGCCTTGTACAACACATTGTAAAACTTATGTGTTAACAGATCAATATCACTTGAGTAATCAATAAAAGACCAGTCATAATCCAAGAAACACTGATTCACACAAGCGTAGTCAGCTTTGTCAAAATCAAATGTTTCAACTTGAGTTTCACTCCTGAGTGAGGGAAGATACGTAAAACTAACTGTCACTTCCAAAGGAGGATGATGCAGATCAACTCGAGATAGAGGATTTGTACTCTCTTCAACTGTGACTTCGTGGAAGTCAGAAAAGACTAGATTTAGGATTTTATCATTAGTATTCTGCACAGCATTAATTTGTTCCATTTTCCGGAAGTACATTAAGTCAGCACAATCTCAGCACATATATTCTGTCTACAATGAGGCACCATAAAATCATCTTCACAAAAGCAACTAATATGTGGCAGATTAAAATCATTAAAAATCAAAAACCTAGATCCACTATTAAGTATTTTTTAAGTGTTTACACTTGTGGACAAAACTTTGGTATGCCTCAAAACCAGAATTAGGAGGAAAATATACCACCCACACAACACTAATTTATTGTCGTATAAATCCAGTTTGATCCGTAAGTCCTCGTTATAAGGAACCGATACAGTGTCAATCACAGATCCATTCAGCTTATCTGAAAGAGCTATGAGAACACCACCACTTCTGCAAAAACCAGTTAAAACAGGGTCCCTATCTCTGCGAAAAGGTACATAATTATTGCTAGGAAGTTCACTGTTTAAAAAATCACAATTAATCCATGTTTCAGTAAGCACATTGATTTCATAATTACAAGCAAGTGTACTTCTAAAAAACTCGTCAACTTTACTGCGAAGACCTCTTACATTCTGATAATAAATCAGGCAGCAGTCAGATACTAATTCTGTCCCCAGAAAATAAGATGCGCCGCCCCGAGAGCGGGTAACAAATTCTCTTATAGCTTATCTTCATTAATCATTAAATCAAAATCCTGATCAAGGACACCAACCTTGAAAGAACAATAATTGTCATTAGAAGTCAAAGGCAGTACATTTACTTCTTCCACGCCTATCTCATCCTTGATATAATTAGCAATCTGCTCAATAGTGGTGCCTGGCTGCACACGATTAACGTGTTTTGCTAAGTATCCTAAATTATATTGGGTTTTCTACAGCACCTCGGGAGTTTATCTCAAGTTACCTTTATGATACGTCTCCAAGAGTGAAGCTAAATGGAAATGTTTCATTCACATTTAGCCAATTTATCATCTGGAGTTCCTCAAGCTCGATTCTGGGGCCTTTGTGGTTTGCAGTTTATACAAACCATCTTCCAACGTATGTAAAACATCGTAAAATGCATATGTATGCGGATGACATGCAGATTTATATCTCATGTGGTCCACAAGACATCAATTCTGCATTGAAAAAACTTAGACGATGATTTGAATATCATATTTATTATGGCTAAGGGGCATGCTCTAATTCTTAATCGTGCCAAATCTTGTGCTCTTTTATTTGGTAGCCAACCTAGCTGAGACAGGGTCAGAAGTATTGTGAGAATCGAAGTTAATGCACAAAGTATACCTCTTGTGGGGGAGGCAAATGACTTTGGGCTCACTATTGATAATACATTTGGATATAGACAACATCTTTCGAAGTTTTTACAGAAAGCATATAACTGCCTTACACAACTTTATCCCCATGGATTATTTCTTCAGTAGGAGACGACGAAGCTACAATTGTATTGCACTCTGGTACTTTCTTAACCTCACTGTTCTGAGGTGTTCTCAACTTGTTTGTTTTTGATCAGGGAGGCTATGTTATATCATTCGGCTATTATGAAGCAGACTTCAGCTTATCTCTATAATAAAATTACTTTCAGGACAGATATACATAACTTAAACATTCACAGAAAGGACGTGGTTGCGACACGAGATCTTTTATGTACAGAGTGTACAAAGTATTTAACGAAATTAAGACAAAAATTTAGAAAATATTTGTTTAGTACGTTTTTTGAGCCCGTAGTTTGATTCTGGCTATGCCAATTGGATAAACGAAAACTGTTTTTACTACTTACTTATGGACATTTCTAGCCTCTGAGAATAAAACATTTCTAAAATATAAAATGATACTAAAATCTACTTTTATTAAAATATAGACACTAAAAGCTACCGTCAGAAACTTACCACATTGAAATCATCAACAACTTCGAAGCTTCTACAAAGCTGATGTCCAAATCTCAAAGTATATGTTTCTAAACCTGTTTCCGTTAAGGCATGCAGAAAGTAATCTTCCATAACTAAACCGAATACGGGAGCAGTAAATGGATATACTGCTATACATTTATCACCGTCTAATTTTGTATCTGTAAAGATTAAACAGGTGATGAGAACAAATAAGTCTTTGTTTTAACAAACATAATGGTAACATGTGTCAGTCCCACGAATAATGTTATGTGAATTGCAAGTACGTCTCAGAACCCACATAAAGAATTGTTGTCGACAAACGCCGTATAAAGCATCATATCTAAAAATAGCTCGCGTTGATCTCAGGCCCTATGGTTGTAAACAATGACGTTATTCATTGTGCGCACAACACAAACTGATACTGTTCTAGGAGTGTGACGTGTACCCTCCCGATAGCGCAAAGACTGCAATGTAAAGAGTTCGCAGGGAAGTGGGACGAATACGAACGAGTCGTCATTCATTCGACTGTAAGGCACCGTTGAAGTGAGTTACAGAAAACATGTAAGAGCATTCACATCACGATATATTTAAAACTTAATTGACAAATAAAGCCAAATTCATCTAAAAATAGTCTTTGCAACATCATGAGAAACAATATACCATTATTCCTATTGGTTTGACAAATAATTAGTCTGACAGCCTGGGTATTTAGATGGTATTGGCTAGATAATATACCAGATAACTTACCTCCTTCATCGAAATGATAGAGATATCCCTCTTGTTGAGTAGCGATCATGCATACAACGCTGTTCAAACACTTCTTATAATCACTTTTAAACAACCGGCTATCACAATCCTTTTTAATATTCTTGCTTAAATTTTCATCTATGTATAAAGGCTTCAATATCAGACATTTAAATTCCTCCCTAATATGTCTCTGCGCATTTTCTACTAAAATAGGAATCAATTTAAGTTGTATTAAATTTTTTATCTCATAATTCTGGGATATATTCTGCAAAACAAAACAAAAACATAGCTTATGCAATTTTAACAAATAAAAGTTAAAGCATATAACACATCACCTTGTGTATATATATATATATATATATATATATATATATATATATATATATATATATATATATATATATATATATATATATATATATATATATATATATATATATATATATATTAGATCATAAAAACAACTCCATGGGGTGCGCAGAACATATAGTGTAGAGCGTCAAGCAAAAAGGTCGACAGTAGTTAGTGCCTAGTGAATTTTAGAGACACTACACAATATATTTTGTTATTTTTTAAGTTTTGTTATATTTGTTACCTTCATACTTATATTTTCAGTGAAACCGCACCTTGAACCCCATATAACAAACAACAATCTGTTATACAAGGTGGTTAAACCAAGACAAACGTTTTTGTAATGGGTAGTACATGGAGGGATTGGGGTCGGACATGTCGCCGGCCCTTCAATTCGTAGCACACATCAGGCAGTTCAGTTGCCATGAAAAACTGGCGCGTCGAGCATCGCGCGTTTGCCGTAGAGGAATTTATTCGCAATGGAGAGTCTATCGCGGCTACTCGGCGTGCGTGCTGTCGTCGGTTCAACCTCGCGCCACGTGATGTGCTTTCTTCGTGTAAAACAATTCTGAGGTGGGTGAATGATTTTTGCAGACACAGTAGTTTTAGTTTCTTTGTGTATACATTTTAAAATGTGAAGATAAATGAGAAAAGAGGTGGTTGAACGGTAGCCACACCAGAAAAAATTGATTGTGTAAGAATGTGTTACTAAGAGTCCAACCCGGTCAACCAGACACGCTCAAGCACTCCGAACTCCTCGGTGATGTTTAATGAACATTTGAAATCCCACCTTTACAAAATAATGGTGGTTCAAAAGCTCTTCCGGCTGACTACCGGCAATGCGAGCAATTCAGTGTGCACATGTTGGAAATTCTAGAGGATGAAGAGGCAGTGGCGATGTTTACAGTTGAGGCCCACTTTCACTAGGATGGTTTTGTCAACAAACAAATTTGTAGTTATTAGGCACCTGATAACCCGCGAGAATTACACAAACGGCTTCTACACAGTGATAAGTTGACGGTGTGGTGTGGAATTTCCAAACTCGGAATAATTGTACCCTTCTTTTTGAAAACGGCAGCAAACCCTTCTGGACTCTTGCTAAATCTATTGGGAATAATTTCTGCAAGAGCACGTTCCCACCTCTTGTCTCAGGGGATGAAAATGTCTCTACCGCCCTGAGCAAGGCTGAATTTTTTGCCTTGTTGTTCGCCGGCAATTCTACTCTCAACCCACCTCCAAATGTTCAACCACCAACAGTCCCCAATGTTGTGCATAAAATGACAGATATCATTTTCAAAACTAAAAAGATACGAAAGACGCTCTCTTCTCTTAATACCAGGAAAGCCTCTGGCCTTGACGAGATCCCAGCAGTTGTTCTCAAAAAATGCGCACCAGAACTTGCTCCTATCCTGACTCGTCTGTTTCAGGCATCCTACAATAGAGGCATATTCCCTAGTAACTGGAAAACTGCTCGAGTACAACCCGTCCCCAAGAAAGGATCCAAAGCGCTTCCTAGATTGTCGCTCTAGACATATCCAAAGCATTTGACCAGGTCTGGCAAGCAGCGCTGCTTAATAAACTTCCGGCCTATGGCCTACCACCAAAACTCTGTACCTGGACAGCAAATTTCCTCTCCAACAGCATTTCTGTTGTCGTGGATGGCTATTCCTCTAAACTGTATCCAATTAATGCAGGAGTTCCTCAAGGTTCAGCTTTAGCCCCTACTTTGTTTCTTCTCCACATCAATGACCTCATCTATAGCACATCCAACCCAGTTCACAGTTACACGGACGACAGCACCCTCCACTCAAATATACAATATTCTAAGCCTATCTCTTTAGCCTAATTAGATGAGGATCGTAGACTCATGGAGGGTTCTGTCTCCGTGGATCTCCAAAAAATATTAGACTGGGGAAGTAGAAATCTTGTACAATTCAACCCCACCAAATCTCAGTCTTGCTTTCTATCTCATAAGAGATATACCAGCCCTAGACCAATCACAATGAACAACCAAGTTATTCAAAGTAATGAGTCCTTTTCACTTGTTGGCATATCTGTGGATCGAAATCTCAATTGGCACCAACATGTCACATCAATTGCAGAAGCGACTGCTAAGAAATTAGGTTTCCCCTTCCGGGCTCACAAATACTTTTCACCAGCTAATCTCTATACCTTATATACTTCACAAATAAGGCTAAACCTCGAATACTGCTCCCACATCTGGGGTGCCGCTGCCGCTTCTACACTCGCTATCCTGGACTTCAGTCAGAAGAGAGCTATATGTCTCATCGGTGACCCTACCCTCACCCAAAGGCCGCCGACGTGCCGTTGGTGACCTCTCTCTCTTTTATAGATATCTGCACGGGCACTGCTCAGAGGAGCTTTCTTCCATAGTTCCTCCACCTGCTGCCCCCAACAGATCTACCAGGGAAACAGGGAGAATGCACCCTTTTACTGTCCAGGTCACCAGACATAGAACATCTTGTTATGCCCGCTCTTTTGTACCGAGGACTTCCAAGTTGTGGAATTCCTTGCCGGCACATGCTTTTCCTTCTCCCCCGAACCTCCAAACTTTCAAGTACAGAATTAACAAGTTGCCTCTTTCCTTCTTGTCGACACCCACGGTACGATAGTATTTAGGCTGTAAGCCCTCGTGGTGTGTTGCTGAAATATATATATATATATATATATATATATATATATATATATATATATATATATATATATATATATATATATATATATATATATATAAAAGAGAGAGAGCAGGCAGTGATGGTCAATTCCGAGCGGTACCTCTATGCTTCGAGATTTTTTAATGTCTCACCTTGAATAAAATGAAATTGACTCTGACAACTTATGGTTTCAACAAGACCGAGCTCACACAGCAACGATTTCTATGGACTTTTTGAGAACGATTTTTTCCAGAAATGATTGTTTCCTGGTCTCCACGTTCCCCAGACCTCACCCCCTATGACTTTTTTCTTTGGGGGCTACGTGAAGTCTAAAGTGTATGTTAACAAACCAAGAACCATCCAAGAATGAAAGAAATCCATTAGAAATGAGAGAGTCATGACAAACCACGGACCACCTGGAAGAGTGGATTGCAACTGAGCATCGTCATTTAAATTATATTATTTTTCACACTAAATGTTTTCGATTCTTTCCATTTGGTAATAAAACTTTCTGAGTTTCTTTACACTTATGCCGTGCCTAGGTTCAACCCTGTACGTTCAAAATTGAAAATTCCGCAAAGTTTTAAAATTCGTCCATTTTGGTTTTACCACCTTGTACAATCTGGCGCCTAGAAAACACAAGTATGAAGGTAACAAATACAGTAAACATCACTTAAAAAATTAACAAAATTCAGTGTAATGCCTATCAAGTTTACTTATCTGTCGGCCTTATCGCTTGACGTTCTGTGCACCCCACGAGTTGTGTCTGTGGGGATGATCTAATAGCGGCACCAAGGTATCTATATACACAAGGTAAAATCATGTTACAAGACACAAATATTATATTCTAGTGTGTCATTACAAGTCTAAAACTAAGACAGAAAATGCTGACATTACCAAAAGGTACTTCCAACAATGGAAATTTTTCCTATTTGTTTTCACATTTAGCTCTAACAAATGTTAATAGTGATTAAACACCATTAAACATTTTTGAGCAATTAAATCGCAGGTCACTTCAATAAGAATCAGAGTATGTTTTATTTAGGTATTTATTATATTTTAGTCAATATCTTTTCACCATCGTTTTATTTAGCTCCCTTGCTTTTATTTTACCATGCCCCACTGTTTTGGAAGATTTGCCATACCGTTCAGTACACAGGCTCCGGTAACTGCAAAACAGCCGGAAGGTCCTTCAGAGAGGAAACCGATGTAGATGATGTCATGTAAAATGGGTGTCCTACTCATCAGCAAGTATGGTTGGTTTTTGAGCAATTTTTTAATATTTTTTGCAAGAAGCACTGGTAGTGTGCTGAGTCGACACTGTAAGATAATTCCTTGGTCATCATAGACAAAAATCATGATTTGCTTGCCGTTTGCTTGTGCCTGTCAAAATTTTTGGTTTGTGGTGGAGGACTTCCCCACTCATTCGACTATGATTTCTGGTTCGGTCTCTAACCATGTGTTATCTATAGCAAAATTCGAGGCAGAGATTTTAGTCCTTCACAGTCATCATACCTTCATGAAAGGGTACAAGTGGTGCTATTCAATGGTCATTAATCTTATGCCTTCATTACATCCTCTGGTGTACCCCAGGGAACAGTGCTTGGTCCGATTCTATTTAACATCTTTATTAATGATCTTCCGGCTCACGAACCAGTCACTATTGTATGCTGATGATTTGAAGATCTTCATAACAATCACTAGTACTGGTGACTGCTCTTCATTACAGGCAAAACTTTACCGGCATCCGCACTGTTGTGTGATGAATAGGCTTCAGTAACAATTTCAAGTCTAAAGTTAGGTCATATACAAAAAATTTGAAGCCTATCAAGCTTATGTATGGCATTGATCAGGTTTTTTGGTGAGATGCAACCATTACAGGGATTTAGGAATCTTGTTTGAAAGTCATTTGTCTTTTGTCGATCACATAATAAACTCACTACTCAGTGAGTTAGTTTGCTTGAATTCATATATCAATGAAATATCTTTTAGAACCGTGTAAACATTGAGATTTTTCTTCAATGCTCTTATCAGAACCTGTCTTGAATTATGCAGGGATATAGTTTGGTATCCTTTTTATGGATCATATGTATTTTTTATTGGATCTTTTCAAAGATGGTTTTTAAAATATATATATTGTGAAACTTAGATGGCATGTTTCCTGTATCAAGACATTGAATATTCCGTTTTGTGCTAAAATGCTTTAGTGAGGTTTCATTCTTAACTAGAAGATAGGGTGAGTCTCATTTTTGCATGTTCCTGGTCAAATTGACTGTCCGGATCTGTTGCACAGGTTAAACATTCGAATACCACTTTTCAACTAGGCTAAACAGCCCTTTTTACCTTACTTCTGATAAGACATGAATAGGTAAATAAATAAATAAAAGGGCTAAAAATGGCAGTTTTTATATATTACACTATTAAAAAATAGTGTCGCAATGTCTAAGCGTTTGTGTTTCGGTTATGCAGTCAAACAGTGAGGGACCAATGAATCACCAACTATTTCTTCTGCAAATCAGTTGTTGAAATATGGAACACTGAATTTGTTGAAATCCTGGTAGCTTCAGACATTTCCTCACAAGTTTCGTGACAATCGTTAGAAAATACATGTGCTACAACTTTCTCATCTCGCTCATCTGTTGCTGGTTACAGATTTCATGGTCTTGGGTCATTGTTGTAATGTTGAAATGGCATCTGCGAAGGTCCCTTTTCAAATTTCCAAATAGGTAGTAGTCACTGGGGACCATATCTGGACTATACGGAGCGTAATCATACACAATACCAGGAAAGCCTCTGGCCTTGACGAGATCCCAGCAATTGTTCTCAAAAAATGCACACCAGAACTTGCCCCTGTCCTGACTCGTCTGTTTCAGACATCTTACAATCAAGGCATATTCCATAGTAACTGGAAAACTGCTCGAGTACAACCCGTCCCCAAGAAAGGATCCAAAGCGCTTCCTACCAACTACAGGCCTATTTCTCTCCTTTCAGTCATCTCTAAAGTGGTGGAAAAGTATATAAACACCAAATTACTAAAATTTCTTGAAAAACACAGTCTAATCCACGACAAGCAGTATGGATTCCGTTAGCGCAGATCAACTGCCGACCTCCTTTCCTTTGTCGCCTATTATTGGAACAAGTCTATGGAACTACATGGTGAATCCCAGATTGTCACTCTAGACATATCCAAAGCATTCGACCAGGTCTGGCACGCACCGCTGCTTAATAAACTTCCGGCCTATGGCCTACCACCAAAACTCTGTACCTGGACAACAAACTTCCTCTCCAACCGGAGCATTTCTGTTGTCGTAGATGGCCATTCCTCTAAACCATATCCAATAAATGCAGGAGTTCCTCAAGGTTCAGCTTTAGCCCCTACTTTGTTTCTTCTCCACATCAATGACCTCCTCTCTAGCACTTCCAACCCAGTTCACAGTTACGCGGATGCCTGCACCCTCCACTCAAATATACAATATTCTAAGCCTGTCTCTTTGGCCAATTAGATGAGGATCGCAGACTCATGGAGGGTTCTGTCTCCGAGGATCTCCAAAAAATATTAGACTAGGGAAGTAGAAATCTTGTACAATTCAACCCCACCAAATCTCAGTCTTGCTTTCTTTCTCATAAAAGATACACCAGCCCTAGAACCATCACAATGAACAAACAAGTTATTCAAAGTAATGAGTCCTTTTCACTTGTTGGCATTTCTGTGGATCGAAATCTCAGTTGGAACCAACATGTCACATCAATTGCAGAAACGGCTGCTAAGAAATTAGGTTTCCTCTTCCGGGCTCGCAAATACTTTTCACCAGCTAATTTCTATACCTTATATACTTCACAAATAAGGCCAAACCTCGAATACTGCTCCCACATCTGGGGTGCTGTTGCCACTTCTACACTCGCTATCCTGGACTCCATCCAGAAGAGAGCTATACGTCTCATTGGTGACCCTACCCTCACCCAAAGGCAGCCATCCCTTGCCCACCGACGTGCCGTTGTTGACCTCTCTCTCTCTTTTATAGATATCTGCACGGGCAGTGCTCAGAGGAGCTTTCTTCCATAGTTCCTCCACCTGCTGCCCCCAACAGATCTACCAGGGGAACAGAGCGAATGTACCCTTTTACTGTCCAGGTCACCAGACATAGAACATCTTGTTATTCCTGCTCTTTTGTCCCGAGGACTTCCAAGTTGTGGAATTCCTTGCCGGCACATGTTTTTCCTTCTCCTCCGAACCTCCAAACCTTCAAGTCCAGAATTAACAAGTTGCCTCTTTCCTCCTTGTCGACACCCACGGTACGATAGTATTTAGGCTGTAAGCCCTCATGGTGTGTTGTTGAAATAAAAAAAATAAAAAAATAAATAAATTTGTTCGAAACTGCAGTCACAGATTGCGGTTTGTGCAATTCCAGCAGTGTGCACGGGGGCATTGTCATGGAGCATATGCAAGCCCCTGGAACGTTTTGCACGTCTTTTCTCCCGAATATCTTGTCGTGATTTATGCAGAAGTGTTGCAGAATATGTGGACTGTGATGTTGCGTTTAAAGTCTATGAAAATGCCCTCACAATCCCAAAAAATGATAGCCATTACTTTTTTTGTCGACTTACAGACCTTGAATTTCGTGGCGGTGCTTTTCCTATACACTTCCATTTCATCGACTCTCTTTTGCATAAAGGATCATAATAGAGACCATAGTATCATTCCTGATGACAATTGTCTTCAACACGTCCACAGGGTTTTCTCCACAGAAGTCCAAAAAGGATCTGGCACATTCCAGAAGATCCTGGTGCTGAACTGCTGAAAGATGTGTGGAGACCCCCCCCCCCCTGGCACTAACTTTATTCATGCCTAAATGCTCGTGGAGGATTAGGCGAATGCTGGTATTTGAACGCCCAGACATTTTTATGATTCTTTCACTTTCAAATGTCAATCGCTTAATTAGAGATCCTCAAGGAGGGCCATTTTCTGCCATCCTTCCTGTTCTTGCGTCATCTTCGTAGGATTCCCACCCCAGTTAAAACTGTTTTGACCAAACTTTTACTACACAATAAGACGCAGAATTTTCCCCGTACACCCCATTCAGCTAATCTGATGCTTTGAGAGGGGAGACCTTCTCAAGTAAGGAATTTAATAACTCAATTTTCGTGACTTCTGACATTGTGATGAACAAGTGTCATTTATAAGAAAACTGATTGACAGGAAATCCATTCTTGTTTTTTTCCAAGGCTAATAAGACTTGAACAAATGTCTTACCAAAATTTGACAGGCTGCGATACTTTGGATCTATCTCAGGCTGGGAAATTTTGGCGTTTACCTCGTAAATTTTAGTTTTCTGCAATTTATAACTGCTACCTATTATAAACACTTTCTCTGTTCTGTAATGTATAAGTCGCAAAAAAAAACCACAAAGGACCTTGTCTTTCAATTACTTTATTTTTAATTCATAGTTAGTAGTTGCCAATTAAGGCACTCTAGGGGTTGCAGAATGATGAGCATTAAAGTTGAACAACAACTTACCTCTAAAGGGGAAGTGGAACGTAAAATGGCCACCATATCTTTATCACAAAAAGTAAATGGACTATGCTTATGTATCACACTATTTTCCTTAACTATACTTGAGAGATTGACCGTTATCTTCTCTTTGCCCCAATTCAACACCTCATCTTTCAATAACTTTTTGAAGTCTATACATTCATCTTGTGGATCTGCAAAACAAGTTGATGCAAGAAATTAGTCCTTTTGTAATTTATAGCATATTTTTTTACACAAAGGATGTGGCAGCTCAAAGTTAAGAATTCAAATTGCAGGGACTGATTGCTTTTATTCTATAATACAAAACAAATTTTAGTAATAATAATAATAATAATAATATGAGAAGATCATTAATAGGGTACCCAGCAGAAATCACAAATCAAATTCCCTGGCATTTCCAGACCCCTCGAGTAATTTTTTCATAATAATCGAAATAAAAAAAATAACTAATTTTCGGAGAAAAATTTTTTTTTCGAAAGAAAATTTAAAATTTGAATAACTCATTATTAATTATACTAATTATATTAGTGAATTTTCGTGGAAAAAATTCCCTAATGGGGAGATCCCGACTATTGAATCTTGAAAAAATTGTTGCAAATGAGCGCGAACTAGGACTGCTAGAACCCTTATCCGGGGTCGGTTTAAATTTTTATATGTTTATATATATATATATATATATATATATATATATATATATATATATATATATATATATATATATATATATATATATATATATATATATATATATATATATATATATATATATATATATATATATATATATATATATATATATATATATATACATATACATATATATATATACATAAACAGATAAAAATTTAAACTGACTCCGGATATGGGTTCTAGCAGTCCTAGTTCGCGGTCATTTGAAAATTTTTTTGCAAAGTGTCACCATCGATACCTCTCTATTAGTGAATTTTTTTAAATAAAACTTTACTAAAACGCTTCTGCTAATGACGAAATTTTACAAATATATAATTTCCAGGTCTACTGAACGATTTCCATGACATTTGAGTAAAATTACAAATTTCCCTGACATCTCCCTGACATTTTAGGGGGTATTTCACATTCCCTGATCTTTTCAGGTTTTCCAAGTCCCTGGGTGCCCTGATTAAGTATAAAGACGTTGAGATGCAAGTAAAGAGACAGTGAATGGCAGACTGTGTCAGAGTGTTTCCAATTGTCATGTGAGCTGGTGTGGTTTCTAAGAATTTTTGAGAGAACATTAAGAGACTGGGTCTTGGAGACCACCTTTATAAGGTTATGCAGAAGGCAGTAATACTTGCAACTGCCGACACTGTGCGGAGATTTCTGGGAAATAAGGCTGTGTCACGTTGTTGTTCAGGGCCCGATAAATTGGAAAGGGCACTGTCTGAGCTCAGTCGCTTTGGTATCTGAGATATCTGGGATGAGTGAATGTTCCCCTTTTCAGAGTGTGGAAACCCTTCAGGCTAAAGTCGATAATAATAATAGTTCCACCTGAATGGCTTATAAGTGTGCTGAAGATCTATAAGATCGATACTTATATCCTGAGGTTCCTTGAACACACAATGTTTACTTGGAGAACAAAAAATCAGTTACGGGCACAAACGGGTGATAACATTGTAACCAGCACAATACCAACTAAACGAGGTATATTTTAAGGCGACTCGTTAAGCCCATTGCAGTTCTGCCTCACATTGAATCCACTATCCAACTGTTTGAACTCTACCAGATATGGCTTCGGTATAAAAAGGAATGGCTAAATCCTCTGCTGTATTTGGATGATCTTAAGGTGATGGCCTCCACAACGAACCACCTGAAAGACCTCCTTAAAATAGTGGAAGGGTTTTCCAGAGATATTGACATGGAGTTTGGGTTTGACAAATGTCACACCTCATGTGTAGTCGGAGGGAAGATACAACCAAATGTATATGAAATGCAGGATGGCCAGCAAATTGCCTAGATGGATGAAGAAGAGTGTTATAAATACCTGAGAATACAGCAAGCAAAAAAAATAAACCACTCAGTAGTAAAGAACGATCTGACAAATGAGTTTACTTAACTAGTAAAGCAGGTGGTGCGAGCACATCTCAACAGCAGGAACCTGACTAAGGCTCTTAATACATATGCATTTTCTGCACTTAGCTACTCATTTGGGATTGTAAACTGGAGCATAACGGAAGGTGCAAACACTCCTAATAAAATCAAAAAAGCATTTCCCCAGTAGAGCTATCGTGCGAGTAACCCTACCCAGACACCAAGGTGGAAGAGGAGTGTTCGATATTGGCAAACAGTTAGACCAACAGATAATGAACCTATGTACATATTTCCATCAGCTGTACTACAATGTGCTATATACGAGGCAGATGATTCAACCTCGCTACAATTAAAAGAAAGTGAAATACCAAGTCACCATCGGACTTATCAGGACAAGCTGGAATCTTGGACTCAGAAACCTCCCCATGGGTGACATCTGAATGAGACCTCCCAGGCATATGTCGCCAAATTGGCGTCGAAATACTGGTTGGTGTACAGACAGATGTTTCCAGAGACAGAGGGGTCTTTTCTGGCCATACAAGATCAGGCCATCCCAACAAGAAACTACCTGTGGTATATAGTTGGAGATAATTCGGTCCAAGATGACAAATGTAGATTTGGGTGTCAGTCATCAGAGACTATCCAGCATGTCACCGGTGGATCTCAAGCGTTTGCTGCAACAGAGGAGAAAGAGGGGCACGAGCAGTTGCGAAAATACTTCATGAAGAACTGGCTCTGAAACTGGGACTTATAAATCTTAGGAAGGTGTCCTACTAAAGGTACACTCCTGAGCTCTAGGGGGCCCAATTAGCGCTTATTTAAAGATTTTTTTTTCAAAAGTCGGGACCCCCTTAATAGTGAATTTTTTTAAATGAAAATTCACTAAATGAAGAACAATATTAGTGTTCATACTGTTTTACCTAAAATTTAACGACAATTTAAAATATCATGATGGCGACTTTGGAAAGAAGTGAGTACCCCTAGTTTCATCCCACTAGAATAAGACTTGTAAACTTATATGAAAATATTGTTAATTTATATAGAAACTGTTGCCTATTTTGAAGACCTTAAGCAATCTAGCTATACAGAGGGTACAAAGCTTGGCACTTTATGTGTCACATAAGGACAGAAAGCAACTATCTTAGGGTCGCATTTACCTGTCTTGCTTGTTCATATTTTCTAACATGTGGTATATTTCCGACCTAAACGGTTACGTAACAGCCAGGGGGCATTAGATTTTATTGTGAGTGTGGGCTATTTCAGTCCCTCCACCGCGACCTTAGGTCTATTGTGGCTCACGTCTAATTATTTAGATTTCACCCATCAATTCCAGCTCCCTGAGGGAGTCGATCTTTTCTTGAGGTTTGTTTGGCACGTGTACTGCCATCTGAGTAAAGTCGCTTGCCCGTTTCAAAGCTCAAAGAGAGATAACCTCTCTCTGAGTTCGGTAGGACCCAACATCCGTCAGTGTTTGCATCGAGGCGGTATCATGAAGTCCCGCTCTCGAGCAGCATCTAATCTCCAGTTGTAATCCACCCCTAGAGATATCAGCTCCCCTCAGGCACATCCAAACCTGACACCTAACAGTGTTAAGACTCAAGGCAACATCCCATCGAGGTCCGCTCCCGAGCATCACCACAGCGAGGCCATCCGTCCGTTTCGTAGCACACAGTGGGGGCCCCAAACTCCGGGTGTTTACCACACATCAGAGATCAGAGCCCCCCGGGACGTCTGGACACACGCCACACGCCACGGCTCAATCCAGGGCGGTATCATCTGGAACCCCGCCCCCGAGTAACAACCAAGCGAGGCCAATGGTCAGTCTCTGAGGCCACAGTGGAGGCGCCAAAGTCCGGGTGCATATCACTCCCCAGAGATGTCTGCCTCCCCCCAGCCTCACCTGCACCAGACCCCCGCCAGTGTTTCATTGACTCGAGGCGGTATCACGAAGTCCCACCCTCGAGCAGCATCCAGGCAGGGTCGTTAGCCTGTATCGATGCTCAGAGAGTAGGCCCAAGTCTCCAGGTGTAATCTACCCCTAGAGACCCCAGCCACCTCCAGGTTCGTCCAGGTCCCACACCTGCCAGCGTTAGCTTAAATATCACCCAACAAATCGAGCTTCCGACAGGAGCCGACACCTGCGAGGAGAAAAACGTTGTTTGACAGATGTACTGCCATCTGAGCGAAGTCGCTTGCCCGTCTCAAAGCTCAAAGAGAGATAACCTCTCTCCGAGTTCGTCTGGACCAGACATCCGTCAGTGTTTGACTCGGTGCAGTATCATGAAGTCCTGCATCCGAGCAGCATCCAAGTGAGGTCGTTTGTCCGTTTCGATGCTCACAGAAGAGGCCTCAACCCTTAGCTTTATTCCACCCCTAGAGATCTCAGCTCTCCTCCGGGTTCGTCTAGACCCGACACCCACCAGTGCTAGACTCAAGGCGACATCCCATCGAGCCCTGCTCCCGAGCATCGCACAAGCGAGGCCGTCCGTTCCGAAGCACACAGTTGGGGCCCCAAACTCCGGGTGTTCACCACTCATCAGAGCTGTCAACCCCCTCCGGGTCGTCTAGACACACGACACCCGCCAGTACTCAACCCAAGGCGACACCCATCCGGAACTTCGCTCCCGAGTAACAACCAAGCGCGGGCAACCATCTGTTTCTAAGCCCAGAGTGGAGACCTCAAAATCCGGGTGTACATCACTCCCCAGAGATATCAGCCTCCCTCCAGGCCCACATGGACAAGACCCCCGCCAATGTTTGATTCCAATTAGTCGCCTTTTACGACAGGCAGGAGTTACCTTGGGCCTATTCTTTTAGTTAGTCCCCGGACCCACAGGGGACATACTCATTATTTCATTGGACATTACAGTCACGAAGAAGTACTAAAGAGGCCACCCAGTATAATACACTTTCTTGGACACCCCCTAGTGGTCGTGACACTACAGCCACGGCAGCCACTTGAACCCCGTAAGTCCCCATCTGAGGACAATCAAGCAAATAGTGAGTCTCCTAAATAGATCATCCAATCTAATCTCAATCAGTAAAATTACTAACTTTTTGGTTATAACAACACAGTTTTACGTTTGTTCGATGCTATGTGAGCCTACCTAAACATGTAACCAACCCTTTCTGTTCACTTGTATTCAGCTATACCAAGCCTGTAACCATTGAACAGAAACCATGCGCCTCTGATCTGCCTAGTTAGCCTACCTCGACAGATCTGAGTAATAATTAGGTACTTCCAACAATACACCTCCAGCGTGTCAAAGCCAGTCCTGAAGCGAAGTGGTGATTTATCTCGCTCTCATGCAGTCTGTTTCTAAACCCTCCCACTGCCAGCATGGTTATCACAGGCACCGTTCTACATAGCCGCTCACTGAAAACTTTTATATGAAATAGATTTTATTACGTTCCGAGTTAATTAGGCTGCTCATAGAATACCTCACTTAGTATCTCGCTTCATTATATTATTGAACAAAATATGACGATTCTGTAGTTTTCATTTTGTATCACCAGTCTGCACTGTTTGAATTATTGCCAAATGAATGCATGAAAACTGTATTACGTATAAATATGTCATCTATTACCATCTAAAGTATTTGATCACAGTAATTAATCACTGAAAGAAATTTTTGGCAGAGAGGTGCAGTTTAAACTGTTCGTGGTGTATGAAATGATATTATATTTTTCTAATAAAGTATACTTACTGCTGCTCAATCTTTTGAAGCATAAAATACTTACATTTAAAATTAAATTCATTATCAGCTAGACTATTATATTCTTCATTATTATCTTTACTGTGTGCTGGTAGTATCTTAAATAGATGCATATGGTCTTTATTCATAGCAGCAATATAATTTTCAGAGAAAGCTAGTTCTATTGGTGTAAAAGTCAGTTCAATGATCATGGGCATCTCTTCGAAATCTATAAACCTCATTTTAGAGATATCATGTGTTTTAACACAGAATTCATAGAGTGTTAAGTGCTTGTTAGCTGCAATCAGAAGACTTCCAGATATCTGCAAAAGACAGAAAAACAAATGCACTCGCACAATAGTAGCTTTGAAACGTATGTAAAGTACAAAATAAACAATTTAGTTCTTTAAGTTGATGAGTGTTTGTAGATAATTTTGTTGGATTCTGCAAGTAAATCGTTAAAATTTATTAGCACAACCAATTTTTATTCCCCGCCCTCATGCAAGTTATGTATGCAAATATACATAGCTTTCACCATGAAAGAAAGAATTTGATTAAAATGGAGGGAATTTTTTTCACAAAAGTGCTTGGACACAGCAATTACGATTAACATGTTGCCCTTTTAGCATCCATATCAACTCGAAATCACTTCCGTTTTTACTGAAAATGATGATGATGAATCAACTTTTAAACTATTTATTTTATTTATTTATTTATTCAACGGATCAACTATTTAGAATAATAATAAGAACATCTAAAACTACATTAGTCTTTAATAACATATCTCAATATGAGAACATAACAAAAAAATAAAACATAACCAGCATGACAATTCAATCAATAACACCTCTCAAAATGCCTCTAATTGAACGGTCAGAATCATTAAACATATCCAAGAGCTCCGAATACTCATTTGCAGCTCTCGCTACTCTCGACGTTGGACTGAAAAAGCCATAATTGGTTCGATGGAAGGGAACCACGAAAACCTCCCTTGCTCTCGTGCGGTCCGGAATCCTTAGAGATACTAACTCAAGCAAAGAAGGGCTATCAATTTTATTCACTAATAATTTATGCAGAAAACAAACATCACTGACAATTCTTCTACCACTAAGTGACTGCAAGTGCAGCCGATTCCGCAAATCAGAAAAGTTAAGATCATTTCTCTGCAAGCCCATTCTGTAAGCACAAATTCTCAAGAATCTATTTTGTATGGCCTCAATCTGATTTATATAAATATTGTAATTCGGACTCCAGACTACAGAAGAGCATTCCAACAAAGAGCGAACCAGACCACAATACAGTCTTCTCAAGCTATTGCATGAAAAATCCAGAGTTGATCTATGAATAAATCCTAACATTTTATATGCTTTAGATATTATGTATTCTATGTGATCCTTAAAAAATAATTCCCTATCCAATACAATGCCCAAGTCTTTAATCATTTCCTTCCTCTTTAAAGCGTTAGAGCCTATGAAGTACACAAAGTCAATGGGAAACTGAGCTCTAGTGAATGTAATGCAGAAACACTTATCAACATTCAGAGTCAGAAGATTGTCACCACACCACCGAGCAAAACGATTTAAGTCTTCCTGTAAAAGTAAAGCGTCCTGTCTGGAACGAACAATCTTGAAAATTTTGATATAATCAGCAAACATCAAAATCTGACTATGCTTAAGTGAATGTATGACATCATTGATAAAAAGATTAAAGAGGACTGGTCCACAATGTGAACCCTGAGGAACTCATGAAGAAACAGTAATACTATCAGAAATAAAGTTTCTGATCTTTAAATGGAACACCTGTATATTCCTATAGATTTAGATAGATAACTGAACAATATTTTTGATAAACCCGCTGTACATCTATTATGAAAATATCGTGAGATGTTTCCAAAAATTAATTTCAAATGGAAAAAAAAAGTATTACAAAAATAAACCTAATCATAATCAAATATTCAACATTACAACAAATGTTTAAACTGTCATTTGTTTACTCCTACATATTTCTTAATTTGCAAAATTAATGCTTCTTGCACATGTAAAACTTCTGGAGAAAGTAACCCCATTTCTTATGGATCCTTTGTTAGATTTGGCGATCTAGGCGGACACTCAATGCATCGTCTCCTCCTAATCCATCTCTTGGGAAAATTTGCATTGAAAAAATGCCTAATAACAGCAGTATAGTGTAAAAGGTAAAGGTAAGATGCTTACTGGCAATTAGGCCATTGCTGACTCTTTTTGCTCATCTAAACTAACCTACCCCACCCTGAGCTCGATCTCAATGACGACAGTGATTTGAAAAATCATCCGGAGCCGGTGAGTCAGTATAGTGTAGAAGGTGCACCATTTTGTTGCAATCAAATCATCTTATTCACTGAACAATCATTGTGTAAGTCTGGAAATAAATTTGCAAGAGCAGGCAATAGGCGGAAAAGATGTTAATATCGTTTTCCATTTATGGTTTCTTCAAAGAACCTATAACGGGAACTCAAAGAGGTAAAAGAAATATTTATTTACTGTATTATAACAGTGACAACTTGTGCCTTTACCAAGGACTAGCTCTAAACTGGTAGGACATGCATTATGATGGAGCAGCAGGTCATAGTAACTAGCTTCCATTATATCCAATCTGGGAGATTCAATGAGAAAAAAGAAGAATACTATCTATATATTTCTACTACTAGATGTCAGATATTGTAAATGCTGTCAAATTAAAATTTCAAAGGTTATGTAATGTTGCAAATACCAAATAATAAATTATAATTACAAGTTACCCCATAAGATTGTGAATGAAAATAGATCTATTGATAAAACTGAATGAAACTTCATTATTTAGGGATTGAGCAACAGTATAAATGTATGCTTGAAATGTGATGTGTTTCTATACTTATTTTCGTAACTATTAATAAGGGGGGTGGTCATGAGTTGACAAATGTTGTATGTTAGGTATTAATGGTTGAGTTTAATAGATGTGCTACAACCAGGAAATCATTCTATCACTTATAGTTTAAAAAAGTTAACCTTCCTCCAGCTGTGCCCTCCCAATAAAGCAAAAAAAAACAACAACAATTGAAACATATTTAGTCACAAGAATGCTTTATATAGGATATGAAAAACACAAATACATTCTCATCATAATTTCTCTAAGGTAGAAAGTGAAATCTAACTAAATAATATTCTCATACTAACCTGACAACACTGTATCATATGTGGATTTCTTTTAACTGGTATTTCTATCATCTCCAAACTACCAAGCTCAGATTGGTTGGTTGTAGGAGTGACACGGCCAGCTATTCTAGCTCTCATTGGCTGAACCATTCCACATTCTGTTGAGCCCAAGCTTGCACCACTGCTTGTCATCTTTGATTGTTGCAAGGTTGCCAGACTGTTCCAGTTGATGTATACTCGTACAAAGTTGATATCTCTGTTCTGACGGTTGAACTTAGATTCAAGCGTAGCCACATAATCACCTGTAAAATCACAAATTGAATAGATTAAAAAAAGATGTAAAGCTTTGGTTGCTCAAAAATAGTTTTTGTTAGCCATGTGTGTTTGTTCCATAATAAAACTGATATTGTGCTTACCATTTAAGCAATGTACAATTTGTGCAACTTCATCCACTGAGGGAAAACTAAACAGTACACTGGAGTCATTATTCAGATCTCTGACTTCAATACAATTATTTGTTAAAGCTAACAGTAACCTATTGGGAGCAGCAACAGCACAAGCAGTCGGTTGTTCTACAGTTTGAACACTTTGGCTAGCAAAATGGTGTACAGATATTACACGAACCATCTTTATTGACTGAAATAATAAGAGAGATTTCAAAATTTAGAAGATTCTTACAGAGAACTAATAAACAAATACAATAAACATATTACTATACATACAAGACACTTGTCAGGTTTTCAGTGATTTATATGTTAACAAATTAGGCAAGCAAATATAAGGAATAACCTAAAAAACATTGATTTGCGTGTCGCATGATAGTTGGGAGCGTTTAATTTATTTTTGGCCTGTTAACACAATAGAACATTAAAGGAGCGTCCGGTTTTCCAGGGGGTCTTGTTTATTGATTAAACATTTTGGTAACCTAGTTCACATAGTGAACCCATTTTATTTGAAGAATTACTATTTAAATGCTTGATGACACTCACCTATAATATTGTAAACGATTTATTAATATATCTAAAAACAAAGTTACATAATGCTATAACAATACTTCTCGTACTAATTACTAATAAAAACAATTAAGATTTTGTGTAAACAATTTATTTCGATTAATTTGACATGACATTACTGTCATATTTTTAGGTTTACCGGCGACATCTACCATCAGTAGATTTGAAGATATTTTAGTAAACTCATTGACTCAATATTCAAATGGACGAACGTGACCCAAGAAAAATCTGTTTCGTTGTTGGTGATAGACCAACAAATCTGTACCAAACACTATATAATAAATATAGTATTTGTATGTACCTATTTTATCGATCAAGTAAAATAGTGAGAGTATTAGGTTATGGATACCGAGTAGAGCCAATGGAATAGAGGGATCCATAATTTAGATTTAGTCGATTATGGTTTATCATTAATAGTCAATGATTCCAAATTGAAAAGGTTGCTTACTATTATTATGTTTAATTTTAATTTCTTATCCATATAAAATACGGATACTACCAAAAGTTATCTTGAGCTAACAAAATGACAAAATGGGATGTTTCAAATAAGTTGCATTGATCACCGCTAGATAGCGCATTTTCATTTTATCCAATAATACAAAAGTTACCTATATTCTGTTCACAGATTTTTAAAGTAATAAACTGTTTATCCCGAGGCGTCAATATTAATTATTTACTAATTTTTAATGAATTCTTATGAAAGATAAGTTGTTTACTACATTCCTTTCAAATTTCATAATTAATACTTTTTAAAATTTTATTCAAAACAGAACTCTGGATTATTTTAAAAAACTTGGCAATAATTTATTATATTTGTTTCAAATATTAATAGACAGAGGACACCCTCAATCACATTTTAGAGCATTGCTTTTTATTCATGATTGTTTTGGCGAATTTTTATTAAAATGTTATTCATCAAAAAATTCGTTTATAAGAGGTAACCACCTTCGAATATTCGATTTTTTTTAAATGGCCGTAAAATCGAATCTGGAGAATCCCATTTTAAAGGTCTGTTGAAATTTTTATTGTACCGGTTCGTTAGCTGGCATAATCGACCCAGTTTTCCGAGGAAACTTTAAATTCTCCTTCGGAAAATTTTGTATCTCCGAAAATAAGAAAGTTATCCTAATGAACTTTGATACAAAAGTTGCCTTCATAGACACTATATTGTACGTACTCATTCTCGAGTTTGCAGCTCTTACAAAGACAGGCATTTAAAACAGCCCAACGTTTTGTTGGAAAATGTATAAATATCAAACAAGCAAGCAAAAATAAATTTTGAGTGCTTGCAGGCATTATTGTTTCTTGCATTTAAGTTAAAGGCGTCGCGTCTTGATTTACATAATATTTTTAGTAGGTGAATTTTACAATTTTTTCTAATAGAAGAAGTTAAGTAGTACTTATTTTACAATAAAAAATAAAAAACCCTCTTTAGTTAATAAATGAATAAACGCACAACGTTTGGGTAAATTTGCAGATGAGTTCATCGAGAGCTTTCTGAAAATCTTTTTCAGAAACATGCTTAGAACCATCCTTGGATGTATAAAGTACAAGGAAAATGTTTTGGAAACAACCTCCAAGAAAGTTACGGGACCAGGAGTGCATAGAGTTGCTGGGCGGAAGAAAATATGAACGGAAAATGCGAAAAAACAAACAGCTTAGTCGAATCTCTATAAGCTACCTTCTCACATTTTGCAGCTATACCTTCTTTAGGCCCTGTTTACCCCTCACAACAGTCTAATTCGCCCCGGGACGTAACCCTCTTGCAGGTTGAAATCACAACATTTGTGGTGTGGTTTATGCATCCAGGGGTGGTTCCAAGTATGTGAGTATGTTACCTGAAAATATTTCCCCCCCTCGCAAAAGACCACCGTTTCGCCCAAGTAAAAAGCTAGTGGAAAGGAAAATTAAGTTACAATAAAAGTACTCTAGGTTATTTTCCTAATAAGAACGCTAGTAGAAGGGAGACAAGCACATTTAATAGCAAATACTGCCAAACGATCCACATTTTAAAAAGTCTGGACGCAGCAAGCGCGTTATGGTAGCGAATTTTCGTAAAAATGATTTGAATGTCAAATATGTTTTTAAAATAAGAACATTTGGTTGGCAGTATAACTCATATATTAGTAACAATCTACAGTATTTCATTAAAATAGCTTTGTTGTTTCAAAAAGTACAAACATTTTCCGAAAATGAATCTTAAAAGTTCCAGAAAAAGACTGGTCCGGTTTTCCTGGCCAACGAACCTCTTTAAGCTGTTTACACACCTGCCAGGATATAATTATTCACAAACAGCTTTAGGACCAAAATTGAAAAAAAATAATTATGAAAATTTGCAAACATTTCTTTTACAGAAAACCACCATTTTTTTTACAGAAGTTGCCTTTAGTAATGTTACACTAAATTACATTTTCCACAAAAATTCTACAACTTTTCTTTTACAATAACTTACCAAACATTTATTATTAATTACAAACATATCACAAAAATCTTACAAAAATAAATTCCAAAGAAACAGTAAAAACATTCCTGCGAAAACTTTTAAAATTCAGCCACTATTTGAGCGAGCCCGTATACGGCATCTCGATTTTTTCGACGAGTAATACAAACAAAAAGCTCTCTGAATGGGTCATTTCCATAGGCCTCCGCTATCTATTGATAAAAACTCCGTTTTACAATTTGTGATATGTGTTTGAAATATGTGCAAAAAGCGCGAAAGGTTGCAAAACAATTGAAATAACTCAAAAACGATGAACGATATCAATTTTTTTCTTACAAACATGCATTATAATTCGCTGAAAAACACAAAAATGCAATAAAATAAGGGGGTGTGCTATTAAAAAAAGAAAGTGTGTATCACCAACGACTTATGGGCCGGCCTGTGATTGTCAAAATAAGCTTATAAGATGCAGCTCGAGAGAACCCTATAATTAACATATACACTTTTTTGTCATATCTTGTATAATAACTGATATATTGAGCGTTGCCGTAGAAAAGCGTCACCCTGTATATGTGTAAACAGACAAAAACTGACACGGTCCTCGTATATGGGTTTTTAGGATTCTAGTTCGCGCTCATTTGAAGAAATGTTTTTAAAATTCATAAGTCGAGGTCTTCTGAATAACGATTTTTTTCGACGCAAATTTAATAAAATATAGACTATTAAACCATAGCTGAAACTACTGCCGAAGCATCAGAAAGAGGATCTATTTGAAATGGATCTTCTGAAAACATTTTAGTAAAATGAAGGACAATGATGGTTGAAGCTGAATGTTAAGGCTTTGTAAAACACACTTCTTACAACATATTGTCTACATAATCCGTATTTGTTCCAAATTCGTTGTCTGAAAATTGCAAATCTTGACGTTTCAAATTGCGACTTTGACGTTTGAAGAAGAAAAATCATCAAATTTTCAAAACATTTTTTCTGCTACTTCTTGACGTTTTTGCGCCAAGAAAACTTAACAGTTGGATGTAATATTCAATTGGTTTTGTTAATCACACAAAATCTTTTGTTCTTGTGCTTTCCTCTGATCACCAGTGGCACCCAAATTTGTTTTCTTAAAATGCCTATAACTTTTTTTTCCTTTCAACGTAGCGACCGGAATTTTGGTATGCCTTAAACACAGTATATGCCAAATTGGTTTGTCATAGTTCTGTCACTTTAGGATATACGAACATTTTTCCAAGGAAAACCCAAAATTTTTCCGGAAAAACTGCTCCGATTTTCCTGGCTAACGAACTTAGCCATTTACAAAAGGAAGGTACGTACCAAATTTCATTAAAATCGGCCCATTTTTTTTTGAGTTATCGGTGTGATACATACATATATATATATATATATATATATATATATATATATATATATATATATATATATATATATATATATATATATATATATATATATATATATATATATATATATATATATATATATATATATATAAGTTTGGGGAAGGAAAAACCATATCACAATGCACCCTAGCAGAAATTCACAGTTACTTTTCGTATGTCCCCTCAAGCAAATGAGATAGTTCCGGCCCTTGGCTACACACTCCCTCACTGGAAAACTGAGGGCCTTACATTTTGTCCATTAAAAAGACAATGTAGAGAGCAAATAATCTGCCACAGATCACGAAATCACGACACATACACGCCGCAACCCCAGCAACACTGGGCATCGTTTTAAGAAAACAAAGAAATGCACCATTTTAAAAACAAGGTCTTCAGACTTTTAAAATTACTTGGCGAACAAAAACTGCCGAACTAATGAGACAGCCCCGCGCCTACTAAGACTGGAAAATTCCAGTGATTCTTATTGTTAAGTTTACGTCGAATTGAAATACTAAGGAGAGTAAATGGGTGTAAGGGAATAGAACCGTAGTGGGAAACTTGAAAAGCGTGAAATGTTTAAAAAATTGTAATGTAAATAACTCAGCAAGGAAAAGAAACCTAAAGTTAAAAATAGTGTCAACGTGCATGTAAGATGCCAAACTTCATTTATCAGCAGTCGGTTTATCTACAACTACCCGTGAGTTCATCTGCAAATTCATCGAAAATTCAATTTTGGTATGTGACAAAACCTCTATACTTAAGTGAAACCCGTGTTGCAAACTTTGTCTCAAACGAACTTTATTATTATTATTCAATAATAATTTTGTGTTTGAGAAACTTGTTTGAGATTTTTGTGAGTTGACAGATTTTTATGTAAATTCGCTACCCTAACATACGTGCTTGTCAAGACTTTCACTTCTTCAGTAAAGAGTCAAACATGTGTGTTCAAAAATTACTGTTATATTTTTAGAGGTAGTCTACGTAGTAAGTTGTGACAAATTCTAATTCTTCGAGGGACGTAATACGTATTTATGTCAGTCAGAACATAAAATTATTTTATGAATGAAACGAAGAGAACAAAGGATTTTAATTTTCTTGTCATAATAACAAGATCTAATAAGGCATAAATTTACCTTTTCACAAATTCCATTAGGTCATCCCAATTTTATCTCCTCCATTAAAAGCTCCAGACAAACTTTTTTTGAGATTTTCCTAGAAAATGTTTGGAAATTAAACTACCGTTGTAATGACATAATTAGGCCATGTATGTAGGTTTCTATCATACAGTCATACCAGGGGCGTAGACACTACAGCAAAACTTTTAAACCAAGCTATTTTAGGATAAAAATGAGCCTATAAACAATTTTTTTTTTGGAAAGATTACTGGAACGACCTATGTCTAACTTTAATAATGCCATTGGATTTTTTTCTTTAGCACTTAAGAGAGCTTCACAATAAATTGTTAAAGTTCGATAAAATCACCACTACTACATTTTTTGACTGACGTCACTAACCTCGATCGTTTGTTCAAATGAGTGCTGCTATTATATATTTTACTGTGACCCAAGTGCGTTGAGTTAGTAAACAGGCACTGAGGTTCGTTTGTTTGAACCACCCCAAAGGGTTTAAGGTCGAGTAACGGCACAGAATATAAACACAGTTGTAGTCGTCAAACGTTTAGAATTTTAATGCTCTGATGACGCTACTTGGTTAGTGAAACGACCATCAGGTTTTAAAAAAATGTTGTGGTTATTTGGGTTCTACAAGTGCACTTATCAATGCTCGTCACAGGTTCCAATTGTCACCTAATGAAGTACCTTGGTGTGAAGTTATATAATAAGTTGCCAAGCAATGTCAAAGAAGTAGTATCACCGAGGGTTTTAAGATGCAGTAGGAGTAGCAGTGATGGGGAGGCCAACGCCAAGCAAGTAGGCCACCATGGGCCCTTTTTGCCAACCGCAGCAACCCAGCAACCATGCTCTACTCCTCCTCGGTTCTGTCGCCAAACCGCCTCCACCTCGAGATGAAGGCCGTGACGGTCTTTAGTTGGACGGTACTTACCTGATTCCTCTGCAGAGTCCTTGATCCGAAAAATTCTGCTCGAAGACTCCCAAAAGCCTCGCATTCGCACAGGTAGTGGTAGGACGTTTCCTCATCCTCGCCGCATTTCTGGCATATGAGATCCCTCTCTACGCCTATCAATGTGAGGTGTCTTCTAAGGGCGCAGTGACCCGTGAGCACCCCAAGGATGCGGCGAAGCGTAGGTCGACTCCTTCCGAGTAGCCAGACAGCTTTATCTCTGTCAGGCCCCTCCACGAAGTCCCTTGCCTGCCAGCAGCCAGTAAAGCAGCTAGACCAGACAACATTTGTCCAGAATTCCTGAAACTTATAAATGAAGAAAACTTAAAAATCCTGACCAAACTATTTAATACCATCTATAACAATGGATATATACCTCAAAACTAGTTAAAATCTATATTTGTCCCTATTCCCAAAAAACCAGGCGCAAAAAGATGTGATGAGTTTCGACTAATTAGCTCGATGAGTCAGATATTAAAGTTGTTTCCATAGGTCCTACATAATCGAATACATAGGAAATGCGAGCAGGATCTGAGCGAACTGCAGATGGGGGTTTAGAGATGGATTGGGACCTATAGAGGCTTTGTTTGCGCTATCGGCCCTGCTGCAGAAGTGTCGAGATCAGCGAAAGGAAGTATACCTGTGTTTCATAGATTATGCTAAAGCATTTGATCAGTGTCAAACATAGCACGCTGCTGAACATACTAGAAAGTAAAGGTTTAGACTCCCAAGATCTAAAAATCATTCAGTATCTCTATGAACACAGGTGGCGACAGTGCAGATTGAAAACACCCAAACAAAAACTGTACCAATTAAACGTGGAGTCAGACAAGGCTGTGTACTGAGCCCTATGCTTTTTAACATGTACTCCGAAATTGTATTCCAAAACGTACTTGATAGTGCAGAAGATGGCATAAAAGCGAATGGAACTTTGATAAATAATCTAGGTTATGCCGACGACACAGTTATAATCGCAGATAGTCCTGAGGGCTTACAGCGGCTACTTAACAAGATATCAGCCAAAGGAGGCTTAAAAATCAACACCGCAAAACAAAGATATTGACGGTAAACCGGAATCCAAATCAACCAATACATATAAACGTACGCGGGACACAGATAACCATGGTCTCTAAGTTTAAATACTTGGGCAGTTGGATCGGCGAAGATCTGAATCCTGATTTGGAAATCAGAGCTCGGATTGAAATGGCTAGGGCCATTTTCTTAAAAAAAATGCGAAGCCTGTTAAGCGATAGACCACTTAATATACAAATTAGATACAAGTTTGTGAAGTGCTACATATATTCCACGCTTCTGTATGGGGTTGAGGCGTGGACGCTAAAGGCTGGCGGCATTCGAAATGTGGGTGTATCGACGAATGTTGCGAGTTCCTTGGACTGCTGACACCACAAATTTGGATGTTTTGCATCGTATGGGCAGAGAACGTGGTGAACTCATCGAAATCATAAAAAAGCGAAAAACTGCATATCTCGGTCATTTAATGAGACACAATAGATATGAATTTCTACAACTCATGACAGAGGGTAAGATCGAAAGTAGACGTGAACCGGGACGCAGGCAGTGCTCCTGGCTTAAGAACATGCGAGATTGGACAGGCTTGGGTTCAAACATTTTGCTAAAAAGAGCCCAAGACAGAGATGGATTCGCCAAAATTGTTGCCGATCTTCAATAGAAGAAGGCACTCGAAGAAGAAGAAGGAAAATTATTTCCGGATGCTAAGTTTTTTGGCCAGCTTTGAAATTCAAGTTTTTCCATGGAAAATAACAAATTTTCTTCTAGAAAATGCTATATCTTTGAATCTCTTATTTTACGAAATCTAAGTCATTATATTACCACCAAATATATTCCCTGTTGTTAGAAAAGAATATTATAAAAACTCGGGACGCAGCAAGTGCGTTATGGTAGTGAATTTTTATTAAATGCTTCAAATTTAAATAACTCAATTTTCTATAAACTTAGAGAGTTTAATTTTAATACGTAGTAAGGTCTTTCCTAAGGCAATATATCCACAAAATTTCATTAAAATAACTTTGTAATTTTCGGAGAAAAAATTTTTTTCGAAAGAAAATTTAAAATTTGAATAACTCAATTTTCTCTAATTAACATATATGGTAAATTTCATTAAAAAAGCTTTGTTACTTTCGGAGAAAAAATTTTTTTTCGAAAGAAAACTCAAAATTTTTCCGGAAAACCCCGTCTGATTTTTCTGGATAACTAACTCATCCAAGCCATTAATAAAAGTAAGGCACTTGCCAAGTTTCATCGAAATCGGTTAATTATTTTTTGAGTTATCATATATATATATATATATATATATATATATATATATATATATATATATATATATATATATATATATATATATATATATATATATATATATATATATATATATATAAACATATAAAAATTAAACCTATTTACAAATGAACTTTAATAAGATATTATGCTGTGACAATACCTCTCTCAAGCACCCTAAAATATAATCAAAATGTGCACAGTTATATATGTTTTATTTCTTTTTGCCTTAGTCTTAATACACTACATATTTTATGACAATCGATTTAATTTACTTATTTGATTTCATAAATAGTCGGTTAATAGTGACTTGGAATGAAGTAGACACCACATCTTCAAACATATTAAGAGAATATGAGTAAATCAACAGCAACTGGGAATGAATTCGGTCAGTCCCCCAGCCACGTGGTTAAAAAACACTGGCTGTATGAGTGGTTACAACTCTACCTCTAAACAGACTGTAACAGCGGCAGGAGCAGAAGTCAATGGAAGCCGTGTGTATTCGGGAAGAAACTATTGACTATTAATAACAACAATTGACTAAAAACGCTGCGAGTTGTAAGGAAAAAAATAATTATACTACAAAGGTGATAAATGATAATAAATTACAATAGGGTTATATATATAATCGTAAATGCTTCCAATGATTAACAATCAGTGAATTCAGTATTATTGACATTTCTCTGAAACTTAAAAATGAATTTCATGAGTCAATGACAATAAGAGAAGCATTGACTAACCAACAGCAACCACATACTTGAACTATGATTTAAACATAAATGTTTCAAATTTGAATAGCTCAATTTTCTGTAACCCTAGAAAGCTGAATTTTGGCACATAGTTAGGTATTTCCCAAAGCAATATGTAGACCGAATGTATCGAAATTTTCGGAAAAAAATTTTTTTTGAAAGAAAACTCAAAATTCTCCCGGAAAACCCCGTCCGATTTTCCTGGCCAACGAACTCATCCAAGCCATTAATAAAAGAAAGGCACTTGCCGAGTTTCATAGAAATCGGTTAATAATTTTTTGAGTTATCAGACGGACACATATATATATATATATATATATATATATATATATATATATATATTATATATATATATATATATATATATATATATATATATATATATATATATATATATATATATATATATATATATATATATATATATATATATATATATATATATATATAAACATATAAAAATTCAAACTGACCCCGGATATGGGTTCTAGGGGTCCTAATTCGCGCTCATTTGAAAGAATTTTTGCAAAGTCTCACCATCGATACCTCTCTATTAGTGAATTTTTTTAATAAAAATTCACTAATATAAATAGAATAAACAACTTTGGATATATTACATTTTATCAGAGTTTTTTATCAAGAGAATGTCACAATTTGATTGACATGCTACACTGACAGAAAAAATTCAGATGCTTTCAAGAAATCATTTATGAAAATCAGCTACCTTTTAACGTGTGTGTGTGCACGCGCAGAGAAAGGGATCGCATTGGAAGGTTATCCATCGTCCATAGATTAAATTTGACACACATGAGTTTAAATAGGTCCAATGATATGCTTAGCATAAGGTAAGTTGCGCATTGTATTGCCAAACTTATGTAAACTCTCTACTATAACGCACTTGCTGTGCACTGAGTTTTATTGTTATTGCTAAAGTTGACAAATTGACCCTCTTCCCCAAACAAAATTTGCTCATACCGACGCCTATGTAGTGTATAGTGTCTCGTCACTCCTCTTATAAACTAGATATCGAGCGTGATCAGCCAGCATCTCGTTTTTCATCAGCTAGTGGCATGTATCTGTTGCAGGGTGACGTAGACGTCGGTGCCATCGGATATTCCGACGCCGACGTCTGGCCTGTACCAGGAGGTCGTAGTCGCCACTGGAAATTCAGCTTCCCACTGTGAGCTAGCCGCTAGCTGTCTGATAGTCTGTGACAGCCTACCCCTCACTTAGCGGGGCTTGTCGCGCGTCTCCATCGCTCTAGGTCACCATCTTCATTAACTAAACGACCGTCGCGACGACCCTCAAACATTTCATTCAGCCGATAAGAATTTTTTAGTCTTGTGTGCAAAGTTTGTGTACCTCAAATTTTAATTCTTATTATACATAGCGATTTTAATGAATTTTTATTAAGAAAATGCACTAATAGAGAGTGAACGATGGATTTTCGGAACAAATTTTCAAATGAGCGCGAACTAGGGCCCCTAGAACCCAAATACAAGGTCCACTTGAATTTATATATATATATATATATATATATATATATATATATATATATATATATATATATATATATATATATATATATACAGGGTGGCGCATTGAAAACGAAACAGACCGATTTGCGTCCAGAGAATTTTTTTTAAGAAACGCTGAAACAGGTCGATTTTTATATTGAGGGGGCATGTTTTGACATAAAACTCAACTTTGTCACATCAACCCCTTAAGGGTGGTGATAACAACCCTTTAATTTCAAATAGGGAACATGGGTCGAGTATTACATCATTTGAAAGCTCTTTCTTTTCTGAATTCAGCACACTAATTTTTTTGTAAGTTTTATCAACTCGATTAAAAGTTATTCACAGTTGGAGTTGCAAGAATGTACTTCATTCATTGTGATAATAAATCCACTAATTAGTCAATTTTTCGTTAAAAAAACTAAAAAACAAAACCAAACGTTCAAAAATATTTATTCAGTTAAGTAAGTGTTCAGCTTCGATACAAAAGTACACATTTTGTTCAAAACGAGCTCTGAGATTCTGGAGCATTTGTGGAGTTATTAGACGGCATTCTTCAACAATGCGTCATCGTACTTCTTCCAGAGACTCCGGTTCTGTTGCGTAAATTCTACTCTTTAAATGGCCCTATAGAAAGAAGTCTAAAGGAGTTAAATCCGGTGATCTAGGGGGGGGGGGCACTTAATAGCACCCCTACGCCCAATCCATTGTCGTGGAAACTCTCTGTTCAAAATCTCCCTCACACTCTGTAAAAAATGCGGAGGAGCTCGATCTTGTTGAAACACTAATTGATTTTCTTGATAGCGATCATCATTTTCAACAATGTCAATTAGTAGAGGGTAAACGATTTCTTCTAGTATCTTCAAATAAGTCTCGCCACTCAAATTTCCATCAAGAAAAATTGGTACGATTAAACGGTCTCCAAAAATGCCAGTCCAGACATTCAATTTCTGTGGAGGACTTCGTGAAAATTTCTTGGATTATTATCTGCCCAATAACTACAATTATGACGATTGACTGTAGAGTTTAATAAAAACGCACACTCGTCTGAAAAACAGATATTGAACAGAGAGTTCCCGTTATCAGCTATTCGTGCAGTCATAACTGCACAAAACTCCAGCCGCCGATCAAAATCATCTTCATTCTTGTTGTACAGGATGAATTTTATACGGGTGAAATTTATGATGCTTCAATATTCACTGAATAGTTCTTCTTTTGATGTTTGAAACAGTGGCCAATTTTCTCGTGCTCAGAGGTGGGTCTGCAGCAATTTGTCGCAAAACTTCAACCTCAGTAGTCTCATTTCTAACCGGAAATTCACGTTCAGGATCCCGTTTTTTGTTGGTTACTGAACCAATTTGTCGAAACTTTGCAACTAACTCCAAAATGTATTTTCTGTTAACATGTCGGTTCGGATGTCGTTCATTAAACAAATTTGCAGAACGGTTGGCACAGTCATCGTTTGTGAAAAAAGGAGTAATAATTTCAACTCTTTCTTCTACAGAATATTCTTCTTTTAATTTCAACAACACACCACGAGGGCTTACAGCCTAAATACTATCGTACCGTGGGTGTTGACAAGAAGGAAAGAGGCAATTCTGGACTTGAAGGTTTGGACGTTCGGAGGAGAAGGAAAAACATGTGCCGGCAAGGAATTCCACAACTTGGAAGTGCTCGGGACAAAAGAGCGGGCATAACAAGATGTTCTATGTCTGGTGACCTGGACAGTAAAAAGGTGCATTCGCTCTGTTCCCCTGGTAGATCTGTTGGGGGCAGCAAGTGGGGGAACTATGGAGGAAAGCTCCTCTGAGCAGTGCCCGTGTAGATATCTATAAAATAGAGAAAGGTCACCAACGGCATGTCGGTGGCAGCCTTTGGGTGAGGGTAGGGTTACCGATAAGACGTATAGCTCTCTTTTGAATGGAGTCCAGGATAGCGAGTGTAGAAGCGGCAGCTGCACCACAGATGTGGGAGCAGTATTCGAGGTTTGGCTTTATTTGTAAAGTATATAAGGTATATAGATTAGCTGGTGAAAAGTATTTGCGAGCCCGGAAGAGGAAACCTAATTTCTTAGCAGCCGCTTCTGCAATTGATGTGACATGTTGGTGCCAATTAGAATTTCGATCCACACAAATGCCAACAAGAGAAAAGGACTCCTTACTTTGAATAACTTGGTTATTCATTGTGATGGGTCTAGGGCTGGTGTATCTCTTATGAGAAAGAAGGCAAGACTGAGATTTGGTGGGGTTGAATTGTACAAGATTTCTACTTCCCCAGTCTAATATTTTTTTGGAGATCCACGGAGACAGAACCCTCCATGAGTCTGCGATCCTCATCTAATTGGGCTAAAGAGACAGGCTTAGAATATTGTATATTTGAGTGGAGGGTGCTGTAGTCCGCGTAACTGTGAACTGGGTTGGATGTGCTAGAGAGGAGGTCATTGATGTGGAGAAGAAACAAAGTAGGGGCTAAAGCTGAACCTTGAGGAACTCCTGCATTAATTAGATACAGTTTAGAGGAATGGTCATCCACAACAACGGAAATGCTCCTGTTGGAGAGGAAATTTGCTGTCCAGGTACAAAGTTTTGGTGGTAGGCCATAGGCCGGAAGTTTATTAAGCAGCGCTGCGTGCCAGACCTGGACGAATGCTTTGGATATGTCTAGATACACCATTGTGAAATTAATTTTCGGTAGTACTATCAAGTATCAAACCGACCGATAAACTGAAATAATAAACCGCATTTCTCTCATTCCGATAAGAAATGTTCGGATAGTCAATTTTTGTTTACAAACCAACAAAACACTGACTATCAGCACATTTATTATCGGAATGAGTGAAATGCGTTTTTGCATCTTCAACTGCGATTAATTTTTAAACGAGTTGATAAAACTTCCAAAAAAATTAGTGTGCTGAATTTAGAAAAGAAATAGCTTTCAAATGATGTAACACTCGACCCATGTTCCCTATTTAAAATATAAGGGTTGTTATCACCACCCTTAAAGGGTTGAGCGGAAAAGTTGAGTTTTATGTCAAAACATGTGCCCCTCAATATTAAAATCGACGTGTTTTGAGTTTCTTAAAAAAAACTTTCTCTGGACGCAAATCGGTGTGTTTCGTTTTCAATGCGCCACCCTATATATATATATATATATATATATATATATATATATATATATATATATATATATATATATATATATATATATATATATATATATATAAGTGTGTGTGTGTGTGCGCGCGGACGAATTCGTATATCAGCTATAACGGACATTTTCCCTCCAAAAATATACAAACATATTTTTGAAAACGCTAAATTTTTGTAAGTATTAGAGTAACTGGAATGAGACTTTACATGTGGTTGGAAATGGTATAATAAACCTATGTTGTGAATTTTAAGTAATTTGGTTCACAATATTTAGAGTTTTTTCCAAATTAAAAATAAAATCTGAAAGACATGCGTTGAAACGACTTAGTGGTTAAAGTTCAATGCTTGGAAGACAGAGTAGTTAACTGCCACGCGTAGATTGATTCATGCAACAGGTATACACCATACATCAACGGTAACCAAATAAAATAAATAACAGGCATAAAACATACTACCCGAACCAACAATCGTGAAATATCGGTCACAAATATCGCAAATGACAGACATGAAATTAAATATTTGGGGAGTGCTTGTTATTTAACTGGAGGATTCAATCAATTTTTTATATACACTATGTTTCTAGCTTAAAGAACGGCCCCAAATACAGTTTTAGATTGAAAGTGTAGCATAATATAGTGGAAGTGTAAACAAAAACAAGTCAAGTGTAAAATAAATAAAATGATTTTAAAATAATTTCTTCTTTTATCTTTAAACTTAAACATAAGACGTCATACAAGATCGAAACAGTCGTTGAATGTTTTTCAAATGACTAATTTTGTAATTAATTGTTACGTATAGTACTTTTAATAATATAATATAATATATTCCAGGCATGAAGCCGGTGCCAAGTATCATGCAAACAAAACGTTAGTTAACGTATTCTTAGATAGCTCAGTCGTAGCGTACTTTCGAAAGAATTGTTCAAATGTGCGCGTACTAGGATCTCTAAAATCTATCTTCAAGGTCTGTGTAAGTTTAAAGTATTACTTTTAGTAATATGCCGTATAATAATAATGTACAATTCTTATGAAAATTCACTACTAAAACGCACTTGCTGCGTTCCGAAATGTTTTTGAATATGCGTGAAAAGCAAATGAGGTAATTTCAAAAATACAGAAGTTGATCCTACTGAAAATTAAATGGCGTGTGCCCACAAATCTGCTGTCTGAAATTCTTCTCCGAAGTATTCAAGTTGAAATTAAATTTAATATATATTTAAGTTGGGACAGTATGCATTTGCTACTGGTAGAATTATATTTATTAATATATTTATAAGTACACTTTGAGAAACTCAAATCACCACAACGCTTATTTCAGAGACCTTACGATCGTTTCGTTGTCAAAGTCAACATCTTCAGAGGAAGATAAATTTAAGAATTTAAATTTAAATAAGCGTTCTGGTGATTTGAGTTTCTCAAAGTGTACTTATGAATAAATTAATAAATATAATTCTACCAGTAGCAAATGCATACTGTCCCAACTTAAATATATATTAAAATTTAAGAATTTATCTTCCTCTGAAGATGTTGATTTTGTCAACGAAACGATCGTAAGGTCTCTGAAATAAGCGTTGTGGTGATTTGGGTTTCTCAAAGTGTACTTATTAGTGCTCATCACAGGTTCCAGTTTTCACATAGTTAATTTATTCATTTGTATTCACAGAAATAGTCCGAGACCTTGCCTAAACAAACACGTTCAAAGCCAACATAAAATAAAATAAAAATCCTAAATAATAAAATCTTAATTAATAAACAGGATGTAAACGACAGAAGTAGATATTTTTACACCAAGAATGCAAAATTCGAACATAAGTTATTGATAATGATTAATAAATTCACCAGATTGTGTAAAGAAAGGATACAATATTAGCGAATTTATAGGGAAAAAATCGCCAAGAAGGTGATCGCGACTTTTAAACTGTGAAAAAATTTCTTATATATATATATATATATATATATATATATATATATATATATATATATATATATATATATATATATATATATATATATATATATATATATATATATATATATATATCAAGTAACGCATAAATTCAATCAAAATGAAAGTGACCATTATTAAGAAAAGTTCAAAAACAGGTGGATTTTTATTTTAAACCAAGTTTTTGATATAAAAAACTCACCCCTATCGTTATACTTCTTCCAGGGGTAGCTGCCCTTTCGAAATTTTGAAATTGGATGGTGGATAGTGTGATACATCTTTTTAAAGCTCTTGAAGCCTATAAAGAATTACTTAGTTCAGTCTTATCTAAACAAATGTTCTAAATGCCCGCCTACTTGTGCCTGACAATATCCCAAGCGGCTAACAAATTCTTGTTGGACCCTATTTATAATCTCTGGAGAAATATTGGTATATTCACTTCTATTTCTTGGTTTTAATTCGTCGGGTCTGGTTTGTTTTAGAACACCACATTCTCCAAATGACCCCAGAGAAAAAATCTAAGGGAGTTAGGTCGGGTGATCTTGCTGGCCACTCGATAAATTGTTTAGTCAGGAAAATCTGACCAAGTTTTCCAGGAAAATGTTGGGGTTTCATTTTGAAAATGTTTGTATTTTTTGAAATACTTTTTTACCACGAAGTTTTTTAAAATGTATTCTTGTTAATTATTCAACTAACAATTTTCAAATTTATTGCGATTCAATACATAACACAATATATTTAATGATCTTCAGGGTATTAGATATAGATGACAATATCTTGAACACGATTTTGTTTACAAGATGGGGCTCCTTCGCATTATCATGTGCTAGTGGGGGAATACTTAAATCAGAGATTTCCTGTAAGATTGAAGGGAGGGGAACCATTGAGCGGATACCTCGGTCTTCAGATCTAACACCATTAAACTTTTTTTTCTGTGCTAAAACCAATGTTTATGTAACAAAGCTCAACAATTTGGAAGATCTAAGGAAGATAATTATCCAAGAATGTCCCCCGATAATAAATGACAATAAAAAAATGTGTTTCCAACGCGGAACTGTTTCTGTAAAAATCAGCAGGATATAAAAGAAAAAATAATAGAAATTTATGAAAAAGTGTCTAATGCTAGTGTAAACACAAATAAGTTAAGCATGTCAACTTATTTCAGTCTAGGTACTTAATATATTAAACAATTCACTATGTGAAAACTGGAACCTGTGATGAGCACTGCTAAGTATAATATGTACACTTGGAGAACCCAGATCACCACAACACATCTTTTTTTAAAGACCCTACGATCGTTTCACTAACCACGTTAGCATTATCAGAGGATAATAATTGCAGAACTAGAATTTTTTCATCCTCTGATTGTCATCTATTTTCAGCGGACATCCTTGGATAATTATCTTTCTTAGATCTTCCAAATTGTTGAGCTTTGTTACATAAACATTGGTTTTGCCACAGAAAAAACAAGTTTAATGGTGTTAGATCTGAAGACCGAGGTATCTGCTCAATGGTCCCCCTCCCATCAATCTTCCACGAAGTCTCTGATTTAAGTATTCCCCCACTAGCACATGATAATGCGAAGGAGCCCCATATTGTAAAAAAAATCTTATATCTCTAATACCCTGACGATCATTAAATATATTGTGATATGTACTAAATCACGATAAATTTAAAAATTGTTAGTTGAATGATTAATAAGAATTTAAAGAGTAAATTTTAAAAAACTTCGTGGTAAAAAAGTATTTCACAAAAGACAAAAATTTTCAGAATGAAACCCCAACATTTACCTGGAACGATAAATTTAAAAATTGTTAGTTGAATGATTAATAAGAATTTAAAGAGTAAATTTTAAAAAACTTCGTGGTAAAAAGTATTTCACAAAAGACAAAAATTTTCAGAATGAAACTCCAACATTTACGTGGAAAACTTGGTCAGATTTTCCTGACTAACCAACTTATCGAGTGACCAGCAAGATCACCTGACCTAACTCCCTTCGTTTTTTTCTGTACGGTTATTTGGAGAAGGTGGTATTCAAAAGCAAACCAGACCCGACGAATTAATAACAAGAATTAGAAGTGAATGTACCAATATTTCTCCAGAAATTATAAATAGGGTCTAACAAGAATTTGTTAACCGCTTGAGTTCTTGGGTTCTCCAAGTGTAAATAATAATAATAATAATAATAATAATAATAATAATAATAATAATAATAATAATAATAATAATAATAATAATAATAATAATAATAATAATAATAATAATAATCTTTACTAGCTCATTAATACAATGCCCTTTAGAGCGTAGAGCCAATCAGAGTAAGTTTGCACAAATAAAATAATACGTAGAGAGATAAACAGAAAATATAACAAAAAACTGTATTAACAATACAAAAATTCCAATAGTGGCGTCATGGGCACTGACTGCAAGTCAACACCGACTAAATTTTTTCCGCAATATCGTCCATCAGATATTCCTTTAACTCATAAAATGCGGACAATTCTAGGTATCTTTTCAGTCTATGCTTTACTTGTTGCCTAGGGAGTTGACGAATTTCTACCGGTACCTTGTTGTAGATCTTGATGACACTATGTGTGGCATTCCTTTGCAGTCTTGTGTATCTTAAATAATAATAATAATAATAATAATAATAATAATAATAATAATAATAATAATAATAATAATAATAATAATAATAATAATAATAATAATAATAATAATAATAATAATAATATTCTTTATTCGTCTTTTTGCCACAAAATCCAGTAGATAAGACATGTCAGGATTAGATAAAAATACAAGAATATAAGAAAAACAAACACAGATATCACAGACAACAGACATCTTCCTCTACAAAAATAAAAAGCATAATCTTAAAATGTCCAAAGTTTCCAATCATCTAACAACAATCTTTTCATAAACCTAAAACACTCTAAAATCGAATTTAAAAAGTTCCGGTTCATATAGTTATAAAATAAACTAATCGAGTTATCTTAGGGATATACTCTAAAAAATCTAAAAGACAATTAAACAAGAACTTACAAATAGCCACACATATATACACAATATATACAAGTATAAAATAAATGTAAAAAAACAAATCACACCGCCAGAAACAAACATCACATAAATACAGATTAAAATTGTTTGCAGTTTGTCATGGATAAAAATTCACCGATGCTATAAAAACAATGTTTCAGTAGATATTTCTTCAAACTTTTTATAAACCAATCTGACGAGTCCCCTTTAAGATTCTCTGGTAATCTGTTATAAAGATAACAGCCAGAGTAAACTGGTGACTTCTTGTAAAATTCATGCCTAGGAAGTTTTAAGTGAAACGTCCCTTCTCTCCTAGTGTGATAGTGATGCACATTATAATTTTTTATATACGAGTCTCTGTTTGTATGTATATACGTTAGTAAACGTAGCAAATATATAGATGCCACAGTCAGAATGCCATTCTTTTTAAAAATATCACGACATGACTGGCCGTATGGCAGAGTAAATATTACTCTCAAAATCCGCTTCTGAATAACGAAGACTCTATGTATCTTTGTTGCCTGGCCCCAGACCACTATGTTGTAGGACAGACGAGAATACACCATTGCATAATATATATTTAATAGGTTTGTGGTGTTAAGGCTGTTTTTAGGATTAATAATTACATAAAATGCCTCATTGAGTTTCTTACATAAGTTGTCTATATGGTACGTGAATGCCATCCTACTGCCAACATCTATGCCCAAAAATTTTACACAGCTTTCGTTTCTTATAACTTCATTATTTATCTGCAGATTAATACTTTTGCGCTTCTCATTAGAGTGTACGTTATGTGTTTCCATATAGACCGTCTTTTGATAATTTATGATTAATCTGTTTATATAACACCATTCTTGAAAGCACTGCAATACCGAGTTTGCTTTTTGCTCAACGTCCCACACAGTCCTACCACTCACAACAATCGAAGTGTACATAAATAAATACCCTACCACCAGTTATGCGGTTTGGAAGATCGTTGACATATAAAATAAATACAAGTGGGCCAACGACACTTCCCTGTGGAGTACCAAGGGGCAATTTATACGCATCCGATTCTGCCTCTCCAACTTTGACATATAATTGCCTGTCCGTGAGATAGGAGGTTATAAGGCTATTTACTACCCTACGTATACCCAGCATATCCAGCTTATCAGAAACAAACTTTATATCCACGGTGTCGAATGCACATGATAGGTCAAAAAACAGTGTTACGACGCATTCGTTTTGATCCACTTTATCATTTATCTCCTGTATATAGCTAGTCACTGCTGTTTCAGTCGAGAAACCTAGTCTAAATCAATGCTGAGAAGAGTAATTACTTGATACCTATTTAAAAATACTATTATATTAGCCGCTCTATTATTTTCGATAGTATGCTTAAAACGGATAGGGGCCTATAGTTTTCTAAATTTTCTGGGTCTCATTTTGTAAAAGCTGCGATTATTTTTCCAAATTTGAGTGCTCTTGGAAAGTGACCTAGTCTTATGCATGCATTTGTTATCTCAGCTAACGCCTCTGATAATTCACTAGCACATTTTTTTATTATTAAAACTGGCATATCGTCGAAGCCACACGACTTTTTGTTAGGAAGCTTATTTATTAAACCGATGACCTCTTCTTTCGTTACCGGCGAGATAAAGCAAGTTTTATCATTGTAAATTCCTGTGGTGCAGCTTCCCGACAGACCACCTCTAAAGCGAGAATTTAATTTTTCTGTTACGGTGGTCGTGAAATGCCTAGCAAACAACTCTGACTTTTCTTTATTGTCCTTTACTAGTTTATCTCCTACTTTTATCTGACCAATTTCTTTAACAACCTTGGTCCTACCCATTTTATCTCCTACAATTTCCGATACAATTGTTAAATAAACATTTAAGTATTATTTCGCCCTAAGATCGTGATAATAAGAACGATTTCAGAAAATCGATGCGATGATACATTTTAATGGTTTTGTATTTTCAGAGAAAAGAAGAATAAAGGTGAGGTAAGATTTTAGGTATATCACCCTGTACACTTCTCGGTGTATTATAATTCACTATTTATTACGTTTGTAAAAAATATTCTATACGCCCCATTAATATCAGATAACGAATAAAATTAATAAAGCTATTAGAAGTAGTGTAGAGTTAAGATTGTAGTAGTCTATAATTTAATCATTAGTCAAATAGCTATCGGAGTTAAACGTCAAGTTAGTAGTTATAATTATGTTGTGTGAGAGACCCATGTACAGACGCTTTACTCCCACTGTATCCAAGGCTTACTCTGACTTCTACAATATTAACGTATTATTAAATCATTTATATAATGTTGAATCTATTGTAATTGAACTTTATCGAAGATAACATCTTAAACTGTACATAACAAGGATTTCCTAGTGAAAAGAGAAATCCGGATTTTTATTTTATTTATTATCCACTTCTCTAATCTACGGTTATTACAATTTAATACACTTATCTTTTTTCTAGAAAAGCTTTATTCACAAACTAAAAAGTGTGGACACAACAAGTGCGTTATGGTAGTGAATTTCCATAAACATGTTTTTAATAGCGAATATGTGTTTTTTAAGAATGCAGGCATCCAATCTGCTTACCAGAGTAACCTGTATAGACAAGGCAATGTACCATATTTCATCAGAATAACTTTGTTTGAAAATGTACACAAATTTTCCGAAAATAAACTAAAAATGTTCCCGAAAAAACTGGTTTCCCGGCCAAAGAACCTTATAGATTAATAGCAAATTGACCTATTCAAATTTGAAGCATTTAATGGAAATGCTTGCTGCGTCCAAAATTTCTTTTCTTACAAAAATGCAATAATATAAGGCGTATACGATTAGAAAAAAAAAAAAGAAAATTTGTAGCAGCAACGACTTATGGGCCAGCCTGTGATTGTAGAAATATTTTTTAAAATAAAGCTGGGGACGCCCTATAATTAACGTATACAATTTTTTTCGTATCTTGTTTAATAATGGATCTATTGAAGTTTATCGATTTTTTACGAAAATTCCCTAAAAATTATATATCATTAAACGAAAAAAAATAAGTAGCGATTTGAAGCCTCAAAATTGGCAACATTTAGGCAAAGAACCTGAAACTAATACGGGTTCTGTAGAGAAATGGTCGCAAAAAGAGTGTTTTATAAACCCTGAAGTCTCAGCTGCAACCATGATTGTCTATATATATATATATATATATATATATATATATATATATATATATATATATATATATATATATATATATATATAATTTATTCAATCCACCGATACACGTGATCATACACAGAACTTAAGATTCTAAACACTTCCAAATACCAGAAATTTCTTATTACAACTAAAATATATTTCCTTGGATACCTAAGTCAACATGACTTGTTTGTATCCTTTACAGCGAACTCTATATAATCGTCAGTACATTAATTAAACCGCTTAATATCTATAATATTTACTTTTTCCCCTCTTTTTTTTTGTGCCACTATCTAACCAGATGTGCCCTGATCCTCAAAAGATGAGAGATGCGACTTTAAACCAAAAGAATGTCATAGTGTTAACCTCAGTAGGGGAATCAACAGCATATCCTACACTCAATATAGTTCATTTTCTCAACCCTTAGTCTCCCTTTTTCATATATTTCTTCTGCATATATGATATCCATACAACCGACACCTCTATACCACCCACAACCAAAATTTTCATACATATCATAGTACTCACCCACCCACTTCTCCACTCATGCATATTATATTTACACACACATATGCACACATACACGCACTCACGACAGCACACTCACACACAGCACACACTTACTTTACCTGCACCTTGTCCAGGCAACACATCCACTCCACTTTCGCTTCATGGAACAAGACTACATTCTCCATACCACTCAAATATCATACTGCTCTCTACTTTAACATTGCTTTCAGTTCGACCTGTTTCAAAATAACAAATCTAAAAATTTCTTTCTTAAATTTAGATTTAGATAAACTCCTCAAGTTTGCTGGTAATTGATTATATAACTTTGGACCCCAAAATAAAACCGATCTTTTATAAACGCTCCTATTTACCGGTGGAATGGTCAAGTTTTCACATATTCTACAACTTGTGCCATATGTGTGGTCCACCACATTTATTGCCCGAAAAAATGATGATGCACATGTTTTAGTACATTTAATATAAACATTCCTCTTATATCGAGTAGTTTAATATAGTCGTTACTATAAAGAAAGTTCGTACTACCTAGAATCCCCATGAAGAATGACTCTCAATATACTATTTTGAGTAACTTGAAGCGCAGCTAATGCATTTTCATAGCACGCACCCCAGAAAATAATACCATACCCCACAAAAGACTCCACGAGAGACTTGTAAACCAGTATTAGGTTTTCTGTTGTTAAAATATTTCGCAGGGTATAGAATTGTATACAATCTTTTTCACCTTTGCATTCATATATGCTGCATGTTCTTGTCACTTTAAATTATTGTCTACCAGCAGACCAAGATATTTGCCACTGCGAGACTCAGTTAGTTTACAGCAATCATCATGTATACTAATTGATAGACTGGAGGATGGTTTTCCGGCTGCTGTCGGTGAGTAAGCCACATGTGATGTTTTTGTTAGGTTCAACGCTAGTAGGTTACTGTCTAGTACCTCTTTCACATGATTGATTGTTGTCTCCGCTCTTTCAAACAGTTTTTCCCATTGATTTCCCACAAACACCAGAACGGTATCATCTGCATAAGCAATAGGTATACAGTCCAAAGTAAGGTCTTCAATTATATCATTTACGTAAATAGAAAATAATATTGGACCCAATATACTTCCCTGTGGTACACCACACGTAACCACTCGTCCCTCACTTACACAGTCACCCACTCTCACACGCTGGATTCTCTCATGAAGTTAGCTACCAAAAAGTGACAACGTATGTCCTCTTATCCCAATCAACTCTAGTTTAGCCAACAACTTTTTATGACAAACTGTATCGAAAGCCTTTTTTAGGTCCAAAAACGCAGCTAGAGTTTTCATATTGCTATTAAAGCTTCCGAGAACAGTACTTGTCAATTCATACAATGCATCTTGAGTGGATAGTCCTCGTCTAAAACCAAATTGTCTTTTCGACAACATGCTATGTTTATCCAAATATTCATTTAATCTGATATTTAATAGTTTTTCAAAAATTTTTGAAAACACACTAAGTAGACTAATAGGTCTGTAGTTTAAAACGTTTTTATGATCACCTGACTTATAAACTGGAAGCACTATAGACTCTTTCGATTGCAATGGAATAATAGCTGTCCGACATATTGCGTTCATTAAATGAGTAAAAGGTTTAGCCAAAAACAGATGACAATTCGTGTTGGCCGAAATACCATCGCTTCCATATATATATATATATATATATATATATATATATATATATATATATATATATATATATATATATATATATATATATATATATATATATCGATAACTCAAAAAATAATCAACCGATTTTGATGAAATTTGGTAAGTGCCTTCCTTTTGCAAGTAGCTTGGATAAGTTCGTTAGCCAGGAAAATCGGACCAGTTTTTTCTGGAGAAATTTGGGTTTTCTTTCGAAAAATTTTTGTATAACAAAGCTATGGCAACCAAATTTGACACATAGGTTTACGCGATTAAGCTTACACTACAAGCCAAAATTCAAATCTCTAGGTGGAAAGAAAAAAATTATAGATGTTAAAAAAATATTTTGGGTGCCACTGATGTCCAGAAAAATGCACAACACCAAAATATTTTGTGTGGATAACAAGTCTATTGTATAATATAGACAATAATTAGGTTTTCTTGACGCGAAAAGGTCAAGAAATATGAGAAAAATTACTTTGCAAATTTTATAGTTTTTCTTCTTTAAATGTCAGAGTCGCGATTTGAAACGTCAAAATTTGCAATTTTTAGACTGAGAACCTGAAACAAATATGGTCTATATAAACTAAATTTCATAATAAATGTGTTTTACGAAGCCTTAAGTTAGAGCTTGAGCCATCATTGTCCTTGTGTGTGTGTGTGTGTTTTATTTCTTTAACGTCGACCTATTTCCGCGACTATGGCCAATCACCGACGCCATGGAGCAGTTTCACCTCACTATTCTGGAAATTTTGCCGAACCCCTGACTTTCTGTAAGGAGGGTAGGGATATTTAACGTGCCCGACATAGTATGGTCATGGGATCGACAGTTTTACGCCTCCTCCGAAGGGCGAAACGTGCAGACATTAAACTTGCTGAAATGCAATGCCCCAACCTCGGTTGATGTAATTGTACACTATGTACTGAAAAAGTGAAAGGAGTACCCTGGGATAGAACCCAGTACCCTTAGGTTCAGAGGCACACGTTCTTACCACTGTACCATAGAGGCTCTATCATTGTCCTTTGTTTTACTAAAATATTTGCGGAAAATTCATTTCAAATAGACCCATTCTCTGATGATTTGGCAGTAGTTTTTAGTAAATGCAGCGGTCCACTAAGATCCCTAATTGCAATTACAAGATTTCTTAAGCATGTTGTACATCATTGGAAAGCCCTTTTCACAGGCTATCACATGAGCAAAAAATACAATATGGCTGCCATAATAAAAAAAAAACGTTGATACATGTAACTCAAAAACAAATGACAATCCAAAGTTGAGAATAGCACAAAAAGATGACTCTGTAACAAGCGTCCTGATAATATGCAAGTCCTAGACATGTCAGATCAACGCCTACTTAGATACTAGAGAAAAAAGAAATCGACAAATGTTGTTTCTTTCAAAATAACTCGAAAACGAAAAGAGGCAGGGCAAAATACAAGTCATATTTGGAACTAGCATAAAATTCTACAAAACATTGCTAATTTAACAGTCTCCCTATCTCTAATAATAACGGAGATATCAATACATTTCCACTCAGTTTGGGACAAATTGTATATTAACTATTTACTGACCCTAATTATGGCTCCCAGGGTTTATAATTCGCATTTCATTTTGAAGAAATTTCCCGAAAGTCTGACAATCTTGTCTTCTCTATTAGTAAATCTGCTCAATCCAAATGCACTAATACACACTAAATACTGACAATATTAGTAGTAATATTGATCATGCGGTGGCCACTTTAAGTTAGTTATTCATGTAATTAATTCGATCATTGATCTGTTTTACGGAATCTTCAAGTTTCAAAGTTATGTTGACGTCCTTGATGATTCGCACAAAACTTTATATTAATCATGACATACATACTTTATTTTCTCTAAAAAAAGAGCTAAAACAAAAGAGTTGCAGGTAAAAGCAACAAGTTCTTTAACAAATGAAATCTCCAGTCGTCCATCTCAGCTCTTCGTTAGCTCGCTTATCTGTGAGGTGGCTAATTTAGCCGTTCCACAGCAATGCAAAACTTTTTGCAGTTTAATAATATGGTATCATAAATGTTTAACAGCTGCATTTTAAAAGTTGTTAAACGCAAGGTCTTTGAGAAATGCCGGTATATGATCAGATTGTCCAGTTTTTTATCTGGACATATATCTTTAACGTGGGTGTTCCGATGTCACAACTCGTCGACTTCTTTTTTCATTTCAAATTTTAGTAACCATGGGAAATGGTACAAATGTATGATGTTGCCATTTACTTTTGTTGTTTAGTTTTCATTTTACCTACAGCTGGTCCGAAATTATACCCAACAACATATAATAGATTCTGGTTGCGTGCTTTAAAATATCAAATCGAGGTTTGTTTCACTTTTTAAAATTGCTATTAGCTTAGAATCGCCTTTATAATTATAAAATCACGATCACAATTATCAAATAGAAATTTCAACAGTATGCGCGCTTTATAAAAACTTGACTCGATTTAATAACAATGTGAGAGCAAGGTGCAAAAACACTAACATAATAGAGAATTATTATCATACGTATAAAAATTCTGATATTACGTCTAAAACTATTACATATAGGTAGAGGGAATATTTATATTATTTAAAAAGGTTCTGAAAGAGGTTGGGAATAATTTTGTAATACAGGATGATTTATTAGCTCACCATCAAATTGAAAGGTGAGATAATTTCAAGAAAAAATTTTCATATAATCATATGTCTCATTTTAATTATTTAATGAGTTAGATCACTTCAAAGTTTTCTGCATAAGGAACCAATTTAATAATATTCACTCACAGCATTGCGTTACCTGTTAACAAAAAAAAGTTGTCAGGTGGTTAAGCGAACATTTTTGAAACAATTGGTTTGGTAATGCTGATCCTATTTCATGGCCAGCGCGATCCCTCGACTTAAAGTCTTCGGATTTACCTTTATGGTGTCATATGAGACAAATTGTGTACCAAAAGACAATCAACACGAGACAACAGTTGTTAGACAGAATACAAATGGCTGCTGCTAAAATGAGAAATCGTCCGTATATTTTAAATTGGGCCAAAGACTCTTAACTCCGTCGTTGTGAAGCATGTATTCTAGTAGAAGGAGGAAATCGTGAGCAACTTCTATGATATTTATACTTCAAACTGTCTCATTTTTTTATTAATAAATAATTACTTAAGAGGTTTGAGGTCCTGTAACTCCTTAATTCATTAAAATGGGACATATGTATACATATGAAGTTTTCTTCTTAAAGCTACCTCAGTTTTCATTTGTCACAATTTAATGGTGGGCTAATAATTCATAATGTATACAGGTTTTTCTACTTGAAATAACGGAGTTTTTAGTGTTTAAAGCTACGTGTAAGAAATCTCTGTTCCGTCAAAACCCTGTCAAATATTTTTGATCAGTAAATATTTGAACATATAAGACAGAAGAAACCAAATCTACCTTAAATGAAATCAATTTTAAACATTCAGTGGTTTAGGAAAAGGACTCAGAGATTGTGATATTAGTGCCAGTGTATAAAAAAGGGGATAGGAGTGACTCTAATAGCTACAGAGACATCAAAATATTAAGTGTAATCCTCATAGTCTACAAATGATTTTAGAAAATAAATTAAGAACTATATTAGAAACACAACTTGAATAATCTCATAGCGGGTTTAGAAAAGGAAGAAGTTCCCAAAACCACATATTTACGGTTAAACAGCTGGAAAAAAAAAACCCAGAACAAAATAGAGCTGCATATTTGGCTTGTAGATATTTATAAAGCATTTGACAATATTCCAAGAGAGTCTGGAGTAATATGAGAAATAGAAAAGTGAACAAAGAACTGATAGGTAACACCTTATATACGACAACAAGGAACAGAGTCAGAAAAGGAAGTTTAGAATCAAAAGAATTCATAACAAAAGAAGGTCTAAGACAAGGTGCAGTTCTCTGCCCCTTATTATTCGTAATGATTATGGACGACCTCGCCAAGGAAGTAAGGTCAGAAACAAAACAATTGCAGATATGATACCGACATTTACAGACAGTGGACATTACAGAGAGCGCGTTTGCTGGCGATCTAGTGATCTATGTAAAAAGTGAGAACGATCTGCAAAAATTTTGGAGGTATGGAAGAAGACTTTAGAGAAGAAGAATATGAAGATCAACACAGACAAAACTAAGGTCATGATAATCGGAAACGATGACAAGCACGTTAAGGTGACAGTGAAAGGTAAAGAGCTACAACAGGTTAAATGTTTCAAGTACCTGGGAGTTCAGCTACACGCAAATGGTAGACAAGATGCGGAAATTAACCAAACAATAGAGTCAGCAGTAAGGCTATACCAAGCATTGAGTCATTCATTTATAGGAAGAAGGGAAGTATCGATGAAAACGAAAATTAGTGTATACACATCCCCCGTATCTACGTCGGTCGTGAGACCTCCAGAGGCCGATGCCGCCCCCTGGCTCGTCTCCGTTTCCGGAATAGACTCAAGGCACAAGTCTGTAGCCAGAGCCACTCCTCGAGCCTCATTGGTTTTGGTTTTATATGTATTTATGATCTTTATGTTGTTCCCACGAGCATGGGGGAAATACTGTCCACACCATCAGAACCCCCTGTGTGGTGCAAGGAGGGTTACTCTGGAGGGTTGCCCGGTACTCCAGAGGTTCCGTTCAGGACACCATCGCCCTGGCGCCATCCATCCCTAGGCACAGGTCACGTGACACCGTTGATTGGGGGAGTTTAGTTCGACCTCCTTGTCTAGATCCGTCATGTTTAGTTATTAGCAGGGTCATCTCGTGCAGGTTGCGGCTTTTCACCGCGCATGATGGTCTTGGGGAAAGCTTCATCGAAAGTTTATGTTGTTGTCTCCACTTCCTCAGCTTGCCCCCTGGAGTCCTTTGTTCCGCGATTCCTTGACCACTGGTATTCAGCTTACTTTTTATGATATAAACCTGTGTTCCGAATTTGGTTGTCATAACTTTGTTTTTTTCGGGCATATAAAAATTCGTCGAAAGAAAACCCAAAATTTTCCGCGAAAAACCGGTCACTTTACCTGGCTAACGAACTTCAAGCCACTTGCAAAAGGAAGGTACTCAACAAATTTGATCATAATCGGCCTATTATTTTCTGAGTTACCGCTGTGACACATACACACACACAGATATATATATATATATATATATATATATATATATATATATATATATATATATATATATATATATATATATATATATATATATTGTTACGTTACATCGTCGCTGATACCCCTTACTCGATATTCTACTTGTTGGAAGATGTCGTCTTTTACCTGCTTCATACGTTCGTACACACACGAAGTAATCTCAATTCTGCTGGCTTGTTCTTGCAGAATTTTCTTTGTTTCTTCATCTCTTCTTCTGGCTTCTTCGTCTCTTTTTCGGGCCTCTTCATATCTTTTTCTCATTTCTTCTTTGGCTTATTCGTTTCTTCTTCTGACCTCTTCATCTCTTTTTCTCATTTCTTCTTTGGCCTCTTCATCTCCTTTTCTCATTTCTTCTTTCGCTTCTTCGTCTCTTTTACTTGCTTCTTCATTTCTTTTTCTGGCTTCTTCACGTGCTAATTTAGCTTCTTCGTCTATTTTAAAATCATTTCCAACAGCTGGGCGTCCATATTGGCTGTTGTGCTACATGTCTTAGGCATAGACGTATTTAAAGCTGATGCACAGTTTATTCTGTTTCAAGAACAGACCCAGTTATGACTAACTGCTGACACTGATCTTCCAGAGATTCTAGAAGTTTTCACGTTGTTCAACGAATATTCTGGAAAATATTTCTGCTAGCAGCTTGAAAATCCCAGTTCTGACACCAGTTGTTACGTTCTACGGGGTTCTGGATTTGTTGATTAACAAAACACAGCTTTCCAAACTACGAATTTATTATTACCAACTATTTTCCAACACCAGTGCCAACCAAAATATTTCTCTTCTCTATTATTAAATGTCCATAGAATTATATTCCACTATGATCGCTACTTATACACCAACACTTGCGGTTGACTGGCTTAATAGTCTATGATCACTTTTCTACACCACCTCATTCAATACTCAACTAATACTGAACTAACTTACTCTGCGCACCGCTCGTATATCTATACTGAGATTCTAGACGTTCTACACTATTCTACACCTGTCACTTCTGGTCTATTCTAGAAATGTCATTCCAGAGTGTTTGCTGTGACTATATATATATATATATATATATATATATATATATATATATATATATATATATATATATATATATATATATATATATATATATATATATATATATATATATATATATATATATGTGTGTGTGTGTGTGTGTGTGTATTGACATATAAAAATTCAAACTGCCCCCGGATATGGGTTCTAGGGGGCCTAGTTTGCGCTCATTGGAAAAAATGTTTTAAAATCCTAAGTCGGGATCTCCTCACTATGAATTTTTCAAAGAAAATTTACAAAGAATTTATTTTTTAAAGTTTTTAGGCCTACAACATTTAAATGAATTAGTACAAACTCAGTTAAAACAAAACTTCGAGACTCAGTAATAAAAACAAATGTTCCCAGTTCAAAAATAATGTTAATAAACGTTTTTTATGATTTGTCAACAATTGTCCTAAAGGAACAAGGCGAGTTTTGGAACGGACCTCCTCAATTATTTTACGTGATGATTTTTTAGTTAATTTTTATTTAAAAAAATTCATAAAAAAATTCACAAATAGAGAGGTATCGATAGTAAGACTTTGCAAAAATGTTTGCAAATGAGCGCGAACTAGGACCACTATACCCCATATCCGGGGTCAGTTTCAATTTATATATATATATATATATATATATATATAAATTTACATATATATATATATATATATATATATATATATATATATATATATATATATATATATATATATATATATATATATATATATATATATATGTGTGTGTGTGTGTATCCGTCTGGTAACTTGGCAAGGGGCTTTCTTTTATTAATGGCTTGGACGAGTTCGTTAGCCAGAAAAATCGAACGGGGTTTTCCGGGAAAATTTTGAGTTTTCTTCCGAAAAAAATGTTTTTCTCCGAAAGTAACAAAGCTGTTTTAATGAAATTCACTATATATGTTGCCTTGGGAGAGATCTTACTACGTACTGAAATGTAACTTTCTAAGTTTATAAAAAATTGAGTTATTCAAATTTTAAATTTTCTTTCGAAAAAATTTTTTTCTCCGAAAATTACAAAGTTATTTTAATGATATTTGGTATATATCTTGCATTAGAAAAGACCTTACTACACACCACAATTATACTCTCTAAGTTTATAGAAAATTGAGTTATTCAAATTTGAAGCATTTAATATTTAACATGAAGTTTTTACCACAGAAATCGTAGAAACGACGAGACGATTTTCACGTCTCTAGTATCAGGATCACATGAGAGGATAGGCAGTGCTAGTTTCATATTCTGCAGAATTGTTTTCAATATATGGTGAATGTAACAGAATAGTTGAGACAACAGTTCGAACATTTAACAACAAATTCCTTTATCTGGCTCCAATGAATAGAACAAAAGTCAGCAGAATTAAAAGTAAGTCGTCAAGTCATGGAATAATACTGACACGACGCGTTGTTAAACGTTTCAAAATTGAAGACAATGAAATGAATGAAATTATAGATCTTGCATATTTTGAAGCATGTCTACAAAGTTCGTTAAGAAGTAGGTCTAAAGATTTGGGTTTATCTATCTGGGCAATACACAGAATATTGAGACAGCACAATATGCATAATTAGTGAATTTTTATTAAAAAATTCACTAATAGAGAGGTATCGATGGTGAGACTTTGCAAAAATTCTTTCAAATGAGTGCGAACTAGGACCCCTAGAAGCCATATCCGGGGTCAGTTTTAATTTTTATATGTTTATATATATATATATATATATATATATATATATATATATATATATATATATATATATATATATATATATATATATATATATATATATATAGGTATCCGTCTGATAACTCAAAAAATAATTAACCGATTTCGATGAAACTTGGCAAGTGCCTTTCTCCTTTAAATGGCTTGGATGAGTTCGTTAGCCAGAAAAATCTGACGGGGTTTTCCGGGAAAATTTTGAGTTTTCTTTCTAAAAAATTTTTTTTTTCCGAAAGTAACAAATCTGTTTAAATGAAATTAACTACATATGTTGCCTTAGGAGAGATCTTACTATGTACCAAAATTCAACTTTCTAAGTTTAGAAAAAATTGAGTTATTTAAATTTTAAATTTTCTTTTGAAAAAATTTTTTTTCTCCGAAAATTACAAAGTTATTTTAATGAAATTTTGTGGATATCTTGCGTTAGGAAAAACCTTACTACGTATTAAAATTAAACTCTCTAATTTTTTAGAAAATTGAGTTATTTACATTTGAAGCATTTAATAAAAATTCACTACCATAACGCACTTGCTGCGTTCCGAGTTTTTTTTTGTTTAAGCCTAAATCTCCGGCTAGGCGTACGTTATTATGTATGTCAACTATGATGTAATGGAGTAGGTACACCTAGATGAGATAAACAGAATATTAGCCTCAACATTGTCCTTGAAAAAGCACGGAGTAAATTAGTCACAGCTGTTCATTTTCTATTGGGACTATTACTGTTCTAATACGATCATTGTTTTAGTGTCGTGGCCAGAGTTGTAGTTGCACAAGAAGAAGCTAGTGCAAGTGATATGTATACACGTAGGTACATGTCTTATTGTCGGTTAGCGAGATGCGTTGCGCGTGTATGCAAATTATCAAGTATTGCATAATTCAGATATCCTGCCCGGACGGCAAGTCAACATACTACACACCATAATATGCTGATTTTGCCCTCATGTATTTCAAAAAACATTAGATACATCTTAGATATGTAATGAACATTGTGTCTTACATGCGCCGGAACATAATCATATAATTATACTCTGTACGTTCTTTGCAAGTACAATGATTGTACTTTAGCGGAAGCAGGGAATTGCTTATTGATGTATATGAGCCCTGAGTTTTGGCGATACAATCAATTATAAACGTGCCGGGTCAGATTTTGTACAACATGCAAATTTTGGTGTACATTTCATGCATTAATAGTGCTGCAAATTGAATCATAACTTCCACATAGCTGTGATAATTTATTCTCTTCAGAAACACAATCTCATTGAATCAGTTTAGTGCCCATGACTTGGCCACAAAGAAAATATTTGTGTTCTTTTTTTTTTAATTTTAACAACACACCACGAGGGCTTACAGCCTAAATACTATCGTACCGTGGGTGTCGACAAGGAGGAAAGAGGCAACTTGTTAATTCTGGGCTTGAGGGTTTGTATGTTCGGGGGAGAAGGAAAAACATGTGCCGGAAAGGAATTCCACAACTTGGAAGTCCTCGGGACAAAAGAGCGGGCATAACAAGATGTTCTATGTCTGGTGACCCGGACAGTAAAAGGGTGCATTCGCTCTGTTACCCTGGTAGATCTTGTGGGGACAGCAGGTGGAGGAACTATGGAAGAAAGCTCCTCTGAGCAATGCCCGTGCAGATATCTATAAAAGAGAGAGAGACGTCACCAACGGCACGTCGGTGGGCAAGGGATGGCAGCCTTTGGGTGAGGGTAGGGTCACCGTTGAGACGTATAGCTCTCTTCTGAATGGAGTGCAGGATAGCGACTGTAGAAGCGGCAGCAGCACCCCAGATGTGGGAGCAGTATTCGAGGTTTCGTCTTATTTGTGAAGTATATAAGGTATAGAGATTAGCTGGTTAAAAGTATTTGCGAGCCCGGAAGAGGAAACCTAATTTCTTAGCAGCCGCTTCTACAATTCATGTAACATGTTGGTGTCAATTGAGATTTCGATCCACAGAAATGCCAAAAAGTGAAAAGCACTCATTAGTTTGAATAACTTGGTTGTTTATTGTGACGGGTCTAGGGCTGGTGTATCTCTTATGAGAAATAAAGCAAGACTATGATTTGGTGGGGTTGAATTGTACAAGATTTCTACTTCCCCAGTCTAATATTTTTTGGAGATCCACGGAGACAGAACCCTCCACGAGTCTACGATCCTCATCTAATTGGGCTAAAGTGACAGGCTTAGAATATTGTATATTTGAGTGGAGGGTACTGTCGTCCGCGTAACTGTGAACTGGGTTGGATGTGCTAGAGAGGAGGTTATTGATGTAGAGAAGAAAGAAAGTAGGGGCTAAACCTGAACCTTGAGGGACTCCTGCACTAATTGGATACAGTTTAGAGGAATGGCCATCCACGCCAACAGAAATGCTTCGGTTGTAGAGGAAATTTGCTGTCCAGGTACAGAGTTTTGGTGGTAGACCATAGGCCGGAAGTTTATTAAGCAGCGGTGAGTGCCAGACCTGGTCGAATGCTTTGGATATGTCTAGAGCGACAATCTGGGATTCACCGTGTAGTTCCATGGACTTGTTCCAAGAATGGGTAACAAAGGAATGGAGGTCGGCAGTTGATCTGCGCTGACGGAATCGATACTGCCTGTCGTGGATTAGACTGTGTTTTTCAAGAAATTTTATTTACTCGGTGTTTTTATACTTTCCCATCACTTTAGAGACTACTGAAAGGAGAGAAATAGGCCTGTAGTTGCTAGGAAGCGCTTTGGATCATTTCTTGGGGACGGGTTGTACTCGAGCAGTTTTCCAGTTACTAGTGAATATCTATGCCTCTATTGTAAAATGTCTGAAACAGACTAGTAGGACAGGAGCAAGTTCTGGTGCGCATTTTTCGCTGGGATCTAGTGAAGGCCTAGGGCTTTCCTGGAAGACAGCATCTTTCGTACCTTTTAAGTTTTGAAAATGATATCAGTCATTTTATGCGCGACATTGGGGACTGTTGGTGGTTGAACATTTGGAGGTGGGTTGAGAGTAGAATTGCCGGCGAACAACGAGGGAAAACGTTCAGCCTTACGCAAGGCGGTAGAAACAGTTTCATTCTCTGAAAAAAGCGGTGGCATCGTGCTCTTGCAGAAAGCATTCCCAATAGATTTAGCAAGAGTCTAGAAGGGTTAGCTGCCGTTGGAGCTTGAGAGGACTTTGTTTTTGATGTGGCTCCTAATCGAGTTTTTTTACCTCAGAAAGAATACGGATATAGCGGTTTCTTGCGTTGTTAAATGCCTGACGGTTTTCTTGACTGTAGAAGCGTTTTGTGAGCTTTGACCTTTTCAAGTCTGGTCTTGTCACAGAATTTAGAGAACCAGGCCTTTTGAGTGGCTGAAGAGGTTTTCTGTGTACGTGGAATAAATAATTCCATGCCAGCTTGGATAACTTCGGTGACGTTTTGTGATATATCAGATGGGTCAGGATGAGAGAAGTAGATAGGCGCCCATGGAAGTGAGGAAAAGTAATCCCGCATTTCGTTCCAGTTCGGAGTTGTGCCATACGATACGTGGGTGTAATGACTGTGTGACCTCGGGTTGCAGTGTGCAGGAAGCAGTCGTTATTAAATATTCCTTCTAAGAAAATAATTCGAACAATGAACTACCCAGGACCGCCCCTGCCTCTATTCATCGAAACATTTCTGGTCAAGTTTATAACGATGCATGTACTTTGGTAAGCGTGTAGCTCTCTCTGTTGCCTGACATTTTTGATTAACTTGAGATTTTCTTTATCTACATAATGAATATTTTCCCGTAGATCTTTTAGTTTAAAACTATATTTAAAGAAACTAATCGTAATTTATAAGCCTTATGTAGAAGTTTTAACTGATAAACTCGATAAACCATTTTTGTTATTGGTTGTGGCGACAGGGCTACATCGCCTATATACTGTGATGATAATAGTACATGCTGCTATCAAATCCTGCGCAGTTTCGCTGAGTTTAAGATGAAAAATTATAAAAAAAGTATATATTAATACCTATTAGGTATAGTAAAAATAAGTTCAGTGTAATGGAAATGATTTTTACATTTGCAAATTATTCTGCAAATGATCGTCGTATGTAAATAATCGGCAGGTTGTAAATATTTTATCTTTCGGAATTACAATGTAACATTTTGGGATGCGGAAACATACTTTGTTACTGAATAAAACATTTGTACTGGATGAAGTTAACAATGACAGTAAGATATACATACTCGGTCATTAATCCAGGAACGCGAAGTGTTCTTCATTTCATTACCTATTTATATTCACTTAAATTATACGCTCCCAGTGCATACCTACCTAGATATATACAGTGTGCCACAGTAGCATGGTACACATATAGAAAATTTTAAACTTTTCTGATGGAATACGCTTAAAAAAGAGCCTCGGTGGTTCAGAGGTAAGAACGTGTGCCTCTAAACCGAAGGGTAGTGGGTTCGATCCCAGGGTTCTCCTTTCACTTTTTCAGTACAAACTGCAACATTAAACTCAACCGAAGTTCTGGCATTGTATTTAAGCAAGTTGGATGTCTGCACGTTCCGCCCTTCGGAGGGGGCGTAAAGCCGTCGGTTTCGTGTCCATGCGATGTTGGGCACGTTAAATATCCCTACCCTCCTTACAGAAAGGCAGGGGTTCGGCAACATTTCCAGGATTGTGAGGTGTAACTGCTCCCTGGCGTCGGTGATTGGCCATAGTCGCGGAAAGAGGCCGACGTTAAAGAAACAACACACACACACACACACACACACTTTGTTTTATAGACAAATAAAGTTAAACATATTTTTAAATATTATTGCAAAATATTTGTTCGGTTAGCACGTAAAATATATAAACTTCCATCATAAGAATTATGTTTGAAACCATGCCTATGGTTATCTGGTTTTCTAAAGGAGCGCTACTCGCATGTTCTTGTCGATGGTGCTAAATTAATTAAAAATTAATACAGGTGTTCCACAGGGGCCAGTTTTGAATCCCACACGTTTTCTTTTGCACACAAAAGAACTTTTGTCAACAACCAACAATCCGATCTACAGCTTCGTTGATGATCTTCTCAGGACGTTCCTTTTCGACTCCCCCAATGGCTGTTTCTAGCTCATTGTCAAAATTAATAACTAAAACGCGTTTATGCTTGATAATGAGAAAAAGTCTGGACGCAGCAAGTGCGTTATGGTAGTGAATTTTCATTTAAATGTTTTTAATAACAAATATGTCTTTTTTTCAAGAAAGTAGGCATGAAATGTCGTTACAAGTATAACATATATAGTAGAAACAATGTACCATATACCATAAAAATAACTTTATTGTTTGAAAAGGTACAAAAATGTTTTGAAAATAAATTTAAAACGTTCCCGAAAAAACTAGTTTCCTGGCCAACAAACCTTAAAGGTTAATATTGAGCTATTTAAATTTAAAGCATTTATTAAAAATTCGCTACCATATATATCACACCTATAACTCAAAAAATAATAGGCCGATTTTAATACCTTTCTTTTGCAGGTGGCTTGGATAAGTTCGTTAGCCTGGAAAATCCGCCCAGGTTTTGGGTTTTCTTTCGGAAAAAAAATATATCTCCAGAAATAACAAAGTAAGGGCAACCAAATTTGGTAGGTTGGGAAGGTTTGTAAGACAAAAAATTGGGGTTTTCCTCAAAACGTCAAAGTCGCGATTTTAAACGTGAAAGTTGGCCACATTTAAGCAAAGAACCTAAAGCAAATACGGATTATGTAAAGAAAATGTCGCAAGAGCAGTGTTCAGCTTCAACCGTCGTTGTCCTTCATTTTACTAAAATGTTTCCAGAAATTTCATTTCAAATAGACCCTTTCTCTGATGTTTTTGGCGGTAGTTTTAGTTAAGTTTATGGTTTAACGATCTATCATTTTTAGGCTAATTTTCGTAGAAAAAAAATGTTAATGAGGAGAGAGCGACTTTTGAGTTTTTAAAAGATTTCTTTAAATGGGCGCAAACTAGATCCCCTATAATCCGAGTTTAGTTTCAGTTTTTATCTGTTTACATATATACAGGGTGACGCATTTCTACGGTAAAGCTCAATATAATTGTTATTATACAATATACGAGAAAAAGTTGTATATGTTAATTATACGGTGTCTTGAGCTGCATCTTATAAAATTATTTTGACAATCACAGGGTGGCCCATGAGTCGTTGGTGATACCTACAGTTTTCTTTTCGAGGAGCCCTTATATTATTGCATTTTTGCATTTTTGATCGAAATATGATGCATGTTTGTAGGTCAAAAAATATCTGTATGCAGCATGTGCGTTTTGGTAACGAATTTTCATTAAATGCTTCAAATTTCAATAACTCCATTTGCTATTAACCTAAGGTTCGTTGGCTACGAAAGCAGTTTTCTCGGAAACATTTTAAGTTTATTTTCGGAAAATCTTTCTACATTTTCAAACAATAACTTATTTTGATTATATATGGTACGTTGTTTCTTCTATATAGGTTATACCGGTAAACAGATTAATGTCTATTTGCTATTAGAAACATCTTTATGAAAAGTCACGTCCGTAACGAACTTACTGCATCAAGGCTTTTAAATCTGAAATTGACGTGTTTGGGATTTTTTTTATAAATATGCCCAATAATTGAGATACTGAATTTATTCCGTTTGTTTTCCAACGTGTACCACATGTCAAAATCCAGAGTTATAATTTGAAAGAAAAAAGTTAGGAGCATTTAAAGAAAAAAATGAGTCGCACTGAAGGTCAGAGGAAAGCACAAGACCGAAACTTTATGTTGGTACCAACATTCATCAAATACAGGAAAGGTTGTTTTTTTGGTGCAAAAAGTCTAGAAATACCAAAGAAACTTTGAGAATCAGATCGTTTTTCTTGTAAAAACATCAAAGTGACAATGTGAAACTTCAACATTGGTTTTAGTGAATTTTTTTTAAAAAAAATTCACTAATGAGCGCTATATAGGCCCCCTAGAATACATATCCGGGGTCAGTTTCGATATATATATATATATATATATATATATATATATATATATATATATATATATATATATATATATATATATATATATATATATATATATATATATATATGTATCACACCGATAACTCAAAAAATAATGGGCCGATTTTGACAAAATTTGGTGAATACCTTCCTTTTGTAAGTGGCTTGGATAAGTTCGTTAGCCAGGAAAATCGGCCAAGGTTCTCCCGGAAAATTTTGTGTTTTCTATAGAAAAAAATTCATATCTCTGGAAATAACAAAGTAAGGGAACCAAATTTGGTACATCGTTTTATATCGCTATATGTAAATTACCTATATGTAAATTTAGCGCTGTAGGTCAAAAGACAAAAAGTTATAGGCATTTAAAGAAAAATAAATTGGGGTTTTCCTAAAAACGTCAAAGTGATAACTTAAAACGTCAAAATTGGCAACATTTAGGCAAAGAACTTGAATCTAATACGGGCTATGGAAAGAAAATGTGTCAAGAAGAATGTTTTACAAACCCTGAAGTTTTAGTTTCAACCGTCATTGTCCTTAATTTTACTAAAATGTTTCCAGAAATTCATTTCAAATAGACCCTTTCTCTGATGCTTAGCAGTAGCCTTAGCTATAGAGTTTATCGTTTAATGGTATATAACTTTTCTCGAATTTTCGTAAAAAATCAATAAAGTTCAATATATCCGTTTATCTACAAGATACGAAAAAAATTGTATACATTAATTATAGGGTGTCTTGAGCTACATCTTAATTTTTTTTTTCTACAATCACAAGTGGCCCCAGTCGTTGGTGATACAAATAATTTTTTTTAGTCGAACACGCCTTATGTTATTGCATTTTTGAATTTTCCATCGAAATATAATGTATGTAAGTAAAGAAATTGTGGACGCAGCAAGTTCGTTATGGTAGCGAATTTTAATTAAATGCTTCATATTTGAAAAGCTCCATTTGCTATTAACCTATAAGGTTGACCAAGAAACGGATTTTTTCGGTTATACTTTAAGTTTACTTTCGGAAATTTTTGTACGTTTTCAAACAATACAGTTATTTTAATGAAATATGGCACATTGTTTTTACTATATATGTTATACTGCTAATCAAATTTGATGCCTGCTTTCTGAAAAAAAAAACACATATTTGCTATTAAAAATATTTTAATGAAAATTCACTACCATAACGCACTTACTGCGTCCCGAGCTTTTTTTACTGAAAAAATAAAGCTTATTTTTTGTTCGTGGGATATCGAACGTAAATCTTTTCTTCAAAGTTCATTGCATTGCTTGCATTCTACATCCTGTTAGTAGCCATAAAATATAGTGAAATAAATTATTGAGACGTAGGAAAGAAATTTAATATAATGTGCTCTTAAATCAAACCAAATCCGAACAAGAAACCACACATGAAAACAAATAAATTTGCAATATAAAATAGAAATAAAACCAAGCGCGGCCTCTACCTGTGATGCTGTGCGAGTGCATTTATAAGTATGTGTCCTTAAATATCTGTGTGAGTATGTGTGTGTGGCTTCGACCTTTCCTAAGTGCAGGTAGAAAAAGCTACATAAAAAATAAAAAATATGGGATACACCATATGTTTCTTTTCTTTTATATGTGAATAAATTTAAATACCTTCAACCCTTTCTCTGAACTTAATAATGGGGCCATTAAACAGGCCATCATCCCGTGTACAAAACAACAACAGTTCTAACCGTCTTCTCTCATAAGCTGTGAGCAAAACGATCAGCGATCAGAGATTCGTAAACGGTTCTCCATTAAAAAAAGACACCTTGTGCTCAAGTAGAGTATCTAAATGGGTAATTCCTTATTATTACGGGGCATATATATGCAAATATGATGGTTGGTTTAGCACCTTATCAACCGTTAACGATATATCCGCTGCTGGACAATTTTAGGAGGAATTGATCTTGAAAGGTTACACAATTCAAAGACCCCAGAAAAGATAAACCGATGGTTTAATGGTGCCTACAAAAAGTTTAATTATGCGATTTAAAGCTAAAATAATTGTTAAAAGGGTTGACTTGAAAACACTACAAAATCCTTACTGTTGATATATTTCACAAAGTCATTTTAAAGTCACTTTACGTAAAAGTTGGAAAGCTGTTTAACACTAGTAGATCATTCACTATGTGAAAACTGGAACCTGTAATGAGCACTGATAAGTACACTTGGAGTTACCACAACACATATTTTAAAGACCTCACGATCGTTTCGCCGACAACGTCATCGTCATAAGAGGATGAAAAATTCTAAAATTAAATCAACAGCTACCGTGTATTTATGTCGCACCTAGGTAGGCGAACTAATCCGAAGTAAAAATTGTAGTCGGCGACCCATCGTTTGCCTATTGTGTCAATATTGAACGGACGAGGCCGAAGAACTACTTTAATCTTCTGGTTGACAAATTTATGATCTTTTATCTAATTTAAGGATAGTGGGCTTAAAAGGAAAGGTACCGAGATATTTAAGGAAGCTGACGTTCTTTTTGATCCAAAAATTTCACTATGTGAATATTGGAGCCCACGAAGAGCGCCGACAAGCACATCTGGCGAACAAACCAATAATAGTCGCCCATCTTTTTTAAAAAACCTAACAACTGTTTCCCTTGCAGTGTTAACTTTAACAAAGGATAAATAATTGAACTAAAATTCTACATAAAAACAAGGATTTATATTGATTTCTTATTCTACGTAAAAAATTATTTATATTAACTTCTTAGATACAAAGAAAGGGAAAGGGGATTTTTAAGTCGAGAACTAAACGTAGAGCCTAGTATCTGTATAGACCGGCCGAGTTATTGACAACAATGTATTATTCTGCCAGACAAATTAGGAGTGTTTACCTTTTAAATGCAAAGTGAAAATAAAGGGCTTGAAATTAAAGGTACCGCGCGATTCAATGACGTTTTGTTCTTAATCGACCTTGATATATAAACACTTTCAAAAGCATCAAGCATAGTTTGATGTTTAACATTTTTGACAAGTTTCAAATTTTCTTTGTCAATGTGGTGATTATTATCCCATATATGTTGTACCACACACGATTTGTCAACGGTACCATATAGTAAATGTGCGAGCTGTTCACGAAATCTGGTGGCTATGTTTCTCTTGGTTTGACCCACGTATTTAAGATTACAATCTTTGCAACTTATCTCATGTATACCCGACAATTCAGTGGCTTTGTCTTTTTCTTTCGTATTACCCAAAAAATTTTTTAAATTACTTTTCGTCGAAAAAGTCTAATGTAAATCGGCTTTATTAAAAAATCTTTCCAAACTCTTCGTAATACGTGGTTCATAAGGTAGACACATACTTTTTTCTCTATTTTATCCCTCCTAAATGTCGTGTATTCAGATATCATTCTCTTTGTTCTGTGTTTGTTAACCAATTTGTCTACTAAACCATCCGAATAATCGTTATATCACGCCATGTTTTTTATGTACTTTAATTCTATATTAATTTGGTGATTTGGGTTTTCCAAGTGTACTTATTAGTACATCATTGTTAGATATAATGGTAAAAAAATAAAAAAAAAGTTTTAGAATTATAACGTTACATTTTTTTTGTGAATTTTCTTTTAAAAAAATTGGTTAATTTGCGGATTAGCTCCCGAAGGCTTTTCAAAAAATTGTTTTCAGAAACATTACTAGGACCCCCTCTGGATCCACAAACCACAAGAAAAATTTCTTGTTCAAGGTCAATTTATGAACATTCTGTATATATCTTCGGAAAAATTGCCATTGGGGTAGATATTTTGATGTATTTCTAATCATATCAGCAAGTTTTAGATTTATAGCAATTATCATTTGGTAGATACCGTGGTCTCTATGAAGTTGTTGATACGTCAAAGGTAACGGAAATTCACGAATAGCTAAGAAATAGTTGAAAATTAAAAGATGATGGTCCGAACAAAATTGACTTGAAATTTAACGGCCAAGCCAAATATGCAATAACATATAGGGTGTTCTATTGAAACTACATGAGAAAATTTTGGGTTTTCTTTGGAAAAAAATGTTTATCTCAAAAATTAGAAAAGCTATGGTAACCAAATTTGGTAAGTTTGCAATATTAAAAGGAAACTATATAGATTTTTATTTCTACGTTGAAAGAAAAAAAAGTTATAATGAAGAAATATTTTGTGCCAGATCATTTCGATGAAAATTCACTACCATAACGCGCTTGCTGCGTCCAGACATTTCTTAACCTTTACCGCCATTTCACCCCCACCCCTTTCTGATTTTTTTCAAATAGCAACCCTATTTTATTACGACGGAAATTCAAGAAGCATATATTTTTTACATGATGGTACCAAAAATTTGGCTCCAAAAGTCATAAACCGCTACAAAGGCTGGAAACTCAATGACTGACTATGAAAATGAACAGTTTATGCTTAAATTTACAGTTATTAAATAGCCCACGGTAATGACAAATTTTTTGATGCAACCTGCCGCGAGAATAATGTTGGATCATAATTATTAGAAATCAACAAAAAATACATTTTTTGCACTTTCATATGCAGAATTAGGTGTCCTAGATAATTATTTGATTTATACACGAAACTTGCATTTTTCTTTTAACTTTATTTAACAGCATTAAATGGGTATTATAGCAAGCACAAATTTTGGTTGTGTTATCTCCTATCAAAAAAGAGTGCATGCGGGACCAGTAGTAGGTTTCCCTTATAAACAAAAATGATGATGGCTCCTCCTTGTACAAAAGATTCCCGAGATAAAATACCCCTCCAGTCGGATCTTCGGGGGAGGGGTGTGCAGGGGGCGCCGGCATCAAGATTTAACAGATCCTTCTCGAATATATGTGGCCTAAATTCTAACCTAAACTCCGTCGACCATTTACTCCAGGCTAATAGGCCCTAACTCCTCTTACTCACCGAAACCCAAATTGCGCCAAAAAAGCCACTAATCACCTTAATCTCCCGGGTATGAGCTCCGTCCTTCCTTTAGATTGCATGGAGCTGTGTGCGCATACGTCCGTAGCAATCTACCCTGCACCAGACTCCCCAATTTGGAAGCTGGAAGAAAATACATACGTTGGATGAAACTCTCTCTTAGGGCTGAAACTAAATTCATCTGTTGCATTTACCGGTAACCTTCTGACAACATCTTTGTCCAGCTCTTCGACCACCTTTCTTAAAAAACCGACCATCTGATTTCTGAATGTCCTTCCTCCGAGGTCCCTATTCTTGGTGACTTCAATGTCCATAATAAGGAATGGCTAGGATCTTCAAAAACCGATTCACAAGGGAGAGAAGCGGAGGCCTTCGCAGTCAGCAATTCTTTAGCCAATATGGTTCAGTAACCTACTTACTTTCCTCGCATCCCAACACACAGCTCAAATCCCTTGGATCTTCTTCTTACTACAAAACCTGAATGCTATAAGACCTCAGTCACCACCCTTGGTCGCTCAGACCACGGCATGCTCACTGCTTTCTGTCAATGAAACCCGAGGTCACACAGTCATCATACCCACGTATCGTTTGGCACTACAACTCCGCGAACTGGGACGAAATGCGAGATTACTTTTCCTCATTTCCATGGGCGTCTGTCTGCATTATCTCATCCTGACCCCTCTGATATCTCACAAAACGTCACCGAAATTATCCAAACTGGCATGGAATTATTTATTCCACGTACACAGAAAACCTCTTCAGCCACTCGCAAGCCCTCGTTCTCTAAATCCTGTGACAAGGCCAGACTTGGAAAGGTCAAAGCTCACAAAACGCTTCTACACAATCCAAGTCAAGAAAACCGTCAAGCATTTAACGACGCAAAAAACCGCTATGTGCGCATTCTTTCTGAGGCAAAAAAACTCGTTTAATAACTACATGAAAAACAAAGTCCTCTCAAGCTCTAACGGCAGCAAACCCTTCTGGACTCTTGCTAAATCTATTGGGAATAATTTCTGCAAGAGCACGTTCCCACCTCTAGTTTCAAGGGATGAAATTGTTTATACCGCCTTGGGCAGGTCTGAACTTTTTGCCTCGTTGTTCGCCGGCAATTCTATTCTCAACCCACCTTCAAATGTTCAACCACCAACAGTCCCCAATGTCGCGCATTAAATGATGGATATCGTTTTCAAAACTAAAAAGGTACGAAAGTTGCTCTTTTCTCTGAATACCAGGAAATCATCTGGCCTTGACGAGATCCCAGCAATTGTTCTCAAAAAATGCGCACCAGAACTTGCTTCTGTTCTGACTCGTCTGTTTCTGATCTTCTTATCTTACAATAGAGGCATATTCCCTAGTAACTGGAAAATTGCTCGAGTACAACCCGTCTTCAAGAAAGGATCCAAAGCGCTTCCTAGCAACTACAGGCCTATTTCTCTCCTTTCAGTCGACTCTAAAGTGATGAAAAAGTATATAAACATCGAGCTACTGAAATTTCTTGAAAAACACAGTCTAATCCACGACAGGCTGTATGGATTCCGTCAGCGCAGATTAACTGCCGACCACCTTTCGTGTGTCACCTATTCTTGGAGCAAGTCTATGAAACTACACGGGAATCCCAGATTGTCGCTCTAGACATATCCAAAGCATTCGACCAGGTCTGGCACGCAGCGATGCTTAATAAACTTCCGGCCTATGGCCTACCAGCAAAACTCTGTACCTGGGCAGCAAATTTCTTCTCCAACCGGAGCATTTCTGTTGTCGTGGATGTCCATTCCTCTAAACTGTATTAAATTAATGCAGGAGTCCCTCAAGGTTCAGCTTTAGCCCCTACTTTGTTTCTTCTCCACATCAAAGACCTCGCCTCTCTAGCACATCCAACCAAGTTCACAGTTACGCGGATGACAGCACCCTCCACTCAAATATACAATATTCCAAGCCTGTCTCTTTAGCCCAATTAGATGAGGATCGCAGACTCATGGAGGGTTCTGTCTCTGTGGATCTCCAAAAAATATTAGACTGGGGAAGTAGAAATCTTGTACAATTCAACTCCACCCAATCTCAGTCTTGCTTTCTATCTCATAAGAGATACACCGGCCCTAGACCCATCACAATGAACAACCAATTTATTCAAAGTAATGAGTCCTTTTCACTTGTTGGCATTTCTGTGGATCGAAATCTCAATTGGCACCAACATGTCACATCAATTGCAGAAGCGGCTGCTAAGAAATTAGGTTTCCTCTTCCGGGCTCTTAAATACTTTTCACCAGCTAATCACTATACCTTATATACTTCACAAATAAGGCCAAACCTCGAATACTGCTCCTACATCTGGGGTGCTGCTGCTGTTTCTACGCTCGCTATCCTGGACTCCATTCAGAAGAGAGCTATACGTCTCATTGGTGACCCTACTATACGTCTCATTGGTGACCCTACCCTCACCCGAAGGCTGCCATCCCTTGCCCACCGATGTGCCGTTGGTGACCTCTCTCTCTCTCTCTCTCTCTCTCTTTTATAAATATCTGCACGGGCACTGCTCAGATGAAGTTTCTTCCATAGTTCCTCCACCTGCTACCCCCAACAGATCTACCAGGGGAACAGAGCGAATGCACCCTTTTACTGTCCAGGTCACTAAACATAGACTATCTTGTTATGCCCGCTCTTTTTTCCCGAGGATTTCCAAGTTGTGGAATTCCGTGCCGGCACATGTTTTTCCTTTTCCTCCGAACCTCCAAACCTTCAAGTCCAGAATTAACAAGTTGCCTCTTTCCTCCTTATCGACACCCACGGTTCGATAGTATTTACGCTGTGAGCCCTCGTGGAGTGTTGTTGAAATAAAAAATAAAAAAGCTGTTATCTTCTTCACTGATCGAGGACTCTGCAGAGGAATCAGGTAAGTACCGTCCAATTGAAGACCGTCATCTCGAGGTCGAGGCGGTTTGGCGACGGAACCGAGGAAGAGTAGAGCATGGTTGCTGGGTTGCCGGGGTTGGCAATAAGGGCCCATTGTGGCCTACTTGCTTGGCGTTGGCCTCCCCACCACTGTTACTACTACTACTCTTCACTGATGTTAGTTCTTGGAGGTTCGAAAATAATTTTTAATTATTTCACCTTCATTCAATCAGCTGTTAGAGGTGCAGGTTAGTGTGATCAAACTTTGTTAAACCAGTTGCCAGTTAGGTGTCAAATCTGTTGCGCCTTAAGTCACAAAAATCCGTCATTTAGCTGAAAACCTTCGAATTGAAATATTAATGATGATTGCTTACGGAGATAAATGCCGATTTCAAGCAGAAGTTTTTAATCATTTTAATACGAAGCACACCGAGCTACCACCACTTTATCAGGGAACTGTATCTAAAATTTATGCACAGTTTCGCGAAGTTGCAAATGTTGAAACATTTTGCATGAAGACCAATTCATACGAAAGTGAAGAACTTGGGAAACCCCCCACTAACACAACATTTTTATCATACTACGTCCAGTTTTATGTATTCAGTATCACATTATATATCTATCTTCACTACCTTATTTTCACAAATCCCTCAAAGTACAAGTTTCACTCAATTCTTGACGCGATTCTCAAAATGGATAAGTGGGTACTTAAAATAATGTCTCATGAATAAGTCTCTGTTAAACTTATCCTAGTTAGAAGACGTAAATATAAACTTACAAATAATAATATAATGAAATTGTTAATTTGTGATGTATACAGAGCATTTTTGTCACTGTTCCAGATATTTTGAATTAATAGAAAGTACGCCTGTTATCTAGCGCCACTTTATTTTTATCTCTCAGGTGTCACACGTAGTTGTAGATGTAGTTGAAATTTAAGTTATGACGTGTGCACATATAGCAGTCCTAAATATTGATGTGACAGTTATTAAAGTCAACGTCCAATCAGGTAATTTATTTTCCTCGTTATATAATCATATCACCATGTTCTTACGAAAATGTCACTGGTATAGTCTCTGTTTTAAGTAGTTTTTTAATGCAATAAAGGACCCATGGAAGCAGAGTATTTCTGCTTTTCCTAAATATATGTGTTTGCAAAAATAGATAAATATACAAGAATGTAGCTGAAGATAGCTACACCTTGGACGGTAGAGCATTTATGTTTTTCCTATATACAAAATCTAAAGTAACAGTTCATGTCTTTCTGAACACAGCCAATTATATAACAATGCAGTTGAAGATAGTTTCAACACAAGATGTAAGGACACGTGCAAATATATCTCCCTTTCTCCTAAACACAACATCTGAAGTATCAGTTCATGTGTTTCCAAACAGAGCCAAATATATGAGAATGCAGTTGAACATAGCTAGAACACAAGATATAAGGACCCATGGACATCTCTGTTTTCCTAAATACAAAATCTAAAGTATCAGTTAGTGTGGGTACAAACAGAGACAAATATATGAGAATGTAGTAGAACATGGCTAGAACACAAGATGTAAGGACCCATGGATATATCTGTTTTTCCTAAATACAAAATCAAAAATACCATTTCTGAACGTCACACAGTGTGGGATAGACATAACTAAATATTGACTGAAAGAGCTTCACTCCAGACAATAAATTTAATTAAGATTTACTTCCCGGCGCGTTTCAACACTCTAAGAGGTCATCTTCAGGGGGCAAATCTATAATCACAATTAAAAAGGTCTTTCTGACAGACCTTTTTTATTGTGATTATAGATTTATCCTCAACAGAGCCAAATATGTGAGAATGCAGTTCAATATAGCTACATTACAAGATGTAAGGACCAATGGATATCGCTGTTTTTCCTAAATACAAAATCTGAAGTACCAGTTCATGTGTTTCCAAGCAGAACCAAATATATGAGAACGCAGTTGCACATGGCTACAACACAAGATGTAAAGACCCATTGATATCTCTGCTTTTCCTAAAAACAAAATCCGAGTTATCAGTTAACGTGTTTCTAAACAGAGCCAAATACAGGGTGGCGCATTGAAAACGAAACAGACCGATTTGCGTCCAGAGCAAATTTTTTTAGAAACGCTGAAACACGTCAATTTTAATATTGAGGGGGACATCTTCTGACATAAAACTCAACTTTGTCACATCAACCCCTTAAGGGTGGTGATAACAATCCTTATATTTTAAGATGGGTCGAGTGTTACATCATTTCAAAGATCTTTCTTTTCTGGATTCAGCACACTAATTTTTTTGGAAGTTTCATCAACTCGTTTAAAAATTATTCACAGTTGGAGTTGCCAGAAAGTATTTCATTCATTGTGATAAGAAATGCACTAATTACTCAATTTTTCGTTAAAAAAACTAAAAAACAAAACCAAACATTCAAAAATGTTTATTCAGTTAAGTAAGTGTTCAAACTGTTGACCACCAGCTTCCATACAAAAGTACAAATTTTGTTCAAAACGAGCTCTGATATTCTAGAGCATTTGTGGATTTATTAGACGGCATTCTTCAACAATGCGTTGTCGTAATTGTTCCAGAGACTCCGGTTCTGTTGCGAAAATTCTACTCTTTAAATGGCCCCATAGAAATAAGTCTAAAGGAGTTAAATCCGGTGATCTAGGGGGGCACTCAATAGCACTTCTACGCCCAATCCATTGCCCTGGAAACTCTCTGTTCAAAAACACCCTAACACGCTGTAAAAAATGCGGAGGAGCTCTATCTTGTTGAAACACTAATTGATTTACTTGATAGCGATTATCATTTTCAACAATGTCAATTAGTAGAGGGTATACAATATCTTCTAGTAACTCGAAATACGTTTCGCCAGTCAAATTGCCATCAAGAAAAATTGGTCCGATTAAACGGTCTCCAAAAATGCCAGTCCATACATTCAATTTCTGTGGAGTTTGGTGTGGACTTCGTGAAAATTACTTGGATTATTATCTGCCCAATAACGACAATTATGACGATTGACTGTAGAGTTTAATAAAAACGTACACTCGTCTGAAAAACAGATATTAAACAGAAAGTTTCCGTTATCAGCTATTCGTGCAGTCATAACTTCACAAAACTCCAGCCGCCGATCAAAATCATCTTCATTCAGTTGTTGTACAAGATGAATTTTATACGGGTGAAATTTATGGTGCTTCAATATTCGCTAAGTAGTTCTTCTTTTGATGTTTGAAACAGTGGCCAATTTTCTCGAGCTCAAAGTTGGGTCTCCAGCAATTTGTCCTAAAACTTCAATCTCAGTAGTCTCATTTCTAACCGGAGATTCACGTTCAGGATCCTGTTTTTTGTTGGCTACTGAACCACTTTGCCGAAACTTTGCAACTAACTCCAAAATGTATTTTCTGTTAACATGTCTGTTCGGATGTCGTTAATTTAAACAAATTTGCGGTACGGTTGGCACAGTCATCGTTTTTGAAAAAAAGAGTAATTATTTCAACTCTTTCTTTTACAGACTACACCATTGTAAAATTAATTTTCGGTAGTACTATCAAGTGTCAAACCGACCGATAAACTGAAATAATAAACCGCATTTCTCTCATTCCGATAAGAAATTTTCTGATAGTCAGCACATTTCTTACCGGAATGAGTGAAATGCGTTTTTGCATCTACAACTGTGAATAATTTTTAAACGAGTTGCTAAAACTTCCAAAAAAATTGTGTGCTGAATTCAGAAAAGAAAGACCTTTCAAACGATGTAACACTCGACCCATGTTCCCTATTTAAAATATGAGGGTTGTTATCACCACTCTTAAGGGGTTGATGTGAAAAAGTTGAGTTTTATGTCAAAACATGCCCCCCTAAATATTAAAATTGACGTGTTTCAGCGTTTCTTAAAAAATTTTTTTTCTCTGGAAGCAAATCGGTCTGTTTCGTTTTCAATGCGCCACCCTATATATGAGAATGCAGTTCAACATAGCTACAACACAAGATGTAAGGACCCATGGATATCGCTGTTTTTTCTAAATACAAAATCTGAGGTACCAGTTCATGTGTTTCCAAACGGAGCCAAATATATGAGAATGCAGTTGAACATGGCTTCAACACAAGATGTAAGGACCTATGGATATTTTTGTTTTTCCTAAATACAAAATCTAAGATACCAGTTCACGTGTTTCCAAACATAGCCAAATATATGAGACTGCAGTTGAACATGGCTACAACACAAGACGTAAGGACCCATGAATATCTCTGTTATTCCTAAATACAAAATCTAAAATACCAATTTACGTGTTTCCAAACAGAGCCTATATGAGAATTCAGTTCAACATAGCTACAACACAATATGTAGAGACGCGTGAATATCTCTGTTTCTTCTAAATGCAAAATCTGGAGTACCAATTCATGTTTTTCGAAACAGACCCCAATATATGATAATGTAGTTGATAGTTACAACCCAAGATGTAAAGACGCATGGATATCTCTGTTTTTCTTAAATACAAACTCTGAAGTACCAGCTCATGTGTTTCCAAACAGAGCCAAATATATGAGACTGCAGTTGAACATATTTTTTTTTCAACAACACACCACGAGGGCTTACAGCCTAAATACTATCCTACCGTGGGTGTCGACAAGGAGGAAAGGGGCAACTTGTTAATTCTGGACTTGAAGGTTTGCAGATTTGGGGGAGAAGGAAAAACATGTGCCGGCAAAGAATTCCACAACTTTAAAGTCCTCGGGACAAAAGAGCGGGCATAACAAGATGTTATGTGTCTGGTGACCTGGACAGTAAAAGGGTGCATTCGCTCTGCTCCTTTGGTAGGTCTTTTGGGGGCAGCAGGTGGAGGAACTATGGTAGAAAGCTCCTCTGAGCACTGACCGTGCAGATATCTATAAAAGAGAGAGAGAGAGAGGTCACCAACGGCACGTCGGTGGGCAAGGGATGGCAGCCTTTGGGTCAGGGTAGGGTCACCGATGAGATGTATAGCTCTCTTCTGAATGGAGTCCAGGATAGCGAGTGTAGAAGCGGCAGGAGCACCCCAGACGTGGGAGCAGTATTCGAGGTTTGGTCTTATTTGTGAAGTATATAAGGTACAGAGATTAGCTGGTGAAAAGTATTTGCGAGCCCGGAAGAGGAAACCTAATTTCTTAGAAGCCGCTTCTGCAATTGATGTGACATGTTGATGCCAATTCAAATTCCGATCCACAGAAATGCCAACAAGTGAAAAGGACTCATTACTTTGAATAACTTGGTTGTTCATTGTGATAGGTCTAGGGCTTGTGTATCTCTTATGAGAAAGAAAGCAAGACTGTGATTTAGTTAGGTTGAATTGTACAAGATTTCTACTTCCCCAGTCTAATATTTTTTGGAGATCCACGGAGATAGAACCCTCCATGAAACTGCGATCCTCATCTAATTGGGCTAAAAAGACAGGCTTAGAATATTGTATATTTGGGCGGAGGGTGCTGTCGTCCGCGTAACTGTGAACTGGGTTGGATGTGCTAGAGAGGAGGTCATTAATGTAGAGAAGAAACAAGGTAGGGGCTAAAGCTGAACCTTGAGGAACAGAACAGAAAGGCTGCGGTTGGAGAGGAAATTTGCTGTCCAGGTACAGAGTTTTGGTGGTAGGCCATAGGCCGGAAGTTTATTAAGCAGCGCTGCGTGCCAGACCTGGTCGAATGCTTTGGATATGTCTAAAGCGACAATCTGGGATTCACCGTGTAGTTCCATAGACTTGTTCCAAGAATGGGTGACAAAGGAAGGGAGGTCGGCAGTTGATCTGTGCTGACGGAATCCATACTGCCTGTCGTGGATTAGACTGTGTTCTTCAAGAAATTTTAGTAATTCGGTGTTTATATACTTTTACATTACTTTAGAGACGACTAAAAGGAGCGAAATAGGCCTGTAGTTGCTAGGAAGCGCTTTGGATCCTTTCTTGGGGACGGGTTGTACTCGAGCAGTTTTCCAGTTACTAGGGAATATGCCTCTATTGTAAGATGCCTGAAACAGACGAGTCAGGACAGGAGCAAGTTCTGGTGCACATTTTTTAAGAACAATTGCTGGGATCTCGCCAAGGCCCGAGGCTTTCCTGGTATTAAGAGAAGAGAGCATCTTTGCTACCTTTTTAGTTTTGAAAATGATATCAGTCATTTTATGCGCGACATTGGGGACTGTTGGTGGTTGAACATTTGGAGGTGGGTTGAGAGTAGAATTTCCAGCGAACAGCGAGGCAAAAAGTTCAGCCTTGCCCAGGGCTGTAGAAACAATTTCATCCCCTGAGACAAGAGGTGGGAACGTGCTCTTGCAGAAATTATTCCCAATAGATTTAGCAGGAGTCCAGAAGGGTTTGCTGCCGTTGGAGCTTGAGAGGACTTTGTTTTTGATGTGGTTATTAAACGAGTTTTTTGCCTCAGAAAGAATGCGAACATACCGGTTTCTTGCGTCGTTAAATCCTTGAGGGTTTTCTTGACTGGGATTGTGTAGAAGCGTTTTGTGAGCTGTGACCTCAGTCAGTAGCTTTAACACAAGATGTAAGGACAAATGGATATATCTGTTTTTCCTAAACACGAACTCTGAAGAACGAGTTCATGTGTTTTCAAAGAGGAACCATGGACACAGAGTACCTCCCTCTATTTTTCCTAGATACAAAATATGGAATACTGCTAGAGTTTCCTAACTAATCTTCTTCTCTGCGGGATTGTTCTCAAAATGTGCACATACCTTTAGAAATACAACATTATATATGTTGCCAAAACTAGGAGGTGTATTGTTTATTTAGCACTAGAACTCGTGTAGGTGAAGTATGCAAGAAATTAATCTGTCGAGTGGTACAGTTGAATATTAGCTTCAGAGAAGTTAATTTTAGAAAAGATTTGATTCTGATTTTTTTTAACTATTTATAAACAGTAGTGTATTAATAAAGTAATAAATCTAACGATATAGGTATACATCTTAATTCTACATACTTTTCTTTAACTTCCTTGTTAATTTTTTGGCGGTGAAATAGAATTTATTTTTAATTTAAAGTTTCTGCAAAAAATTCTCTTCTTGATATTAGCTGTAGTTTCTTTTAGTTTCGTTAAGCTTTTAGTAATATCATTATATTTGCAAAACTACAAGCATACCAGTTTTATATATTGTTAACCATTTCGCTATATTGTATGTCGGTTATCAAACGAATTTAAAGGCTTGCATATTAAACAAAAAAGTTTTTCAGTTCCAAATTCACTTCAATTTATTAATAAAGTTTAAAATATTAAATTGAATAAAGGCGAGGCTTAAATATCGTTTGATGTGACCTCGTTGCTTCCCAGTGTTCCCATAAAAGAAACGCTAACGTATTTAGAGCATTTGTTGAAAATGAACATAGATGAACAGGTCTGCAACGAATATATAAATTTAACAAATCTTTGCATGAAGCAGAATATTTTTCAATTTAATAATGACTTTTTTGAACAAACCCAGGGCACAGCAATGGGCAACCCCCTTTTCCCATTCATTGTAGACCTTTTTATGACTAGATTTGAAACAGACCTAGCAAATGAAAATGAGTATTTTCCTAGGTTATGTCGTTATATGTATGTAGTTATAATAATAAATCAAAGTTGCTTCGAGCTTATTTTTCCACAAGAGATGTTCGTTCTAAAAATCGTACAATGCGTTAAAACTTCAATTTGTAGGTATATTATGTTAAACGTGGCTCGTATATGAGAGGAAAAGTCAGCCAAATATATTGTGATTACAGTTGCCAGTTCAAGATTTAGAAAAAACGAACTTTGCTGTAAAGAGAAACCTAAAAATTTTTAGAACATTTTATGTTTATTTGTTTGTAGGTACACACATTAAAATAAAAATTAATGGGTTACACCCTTCTAGTGAAGTACAGATTGAAATCTAAGCCTCATTTAACGTAAAATATATGTTAATTAGAGCCTATAAACGCATATCAATTATCACTTATTACCATTTTTGTATGTTTTGTTTTCGTAAGCTGACAAAATCATGCTAAAATATATTGTGCCAATCTTAAGGCTTATTTATATAGGGTGGCGCATTGAAAACGAAACAGACCGATTTGCGTCCAGAGAAATTTTTGTTTAAGAAACGCTGAAACAAGTCAATTTTAATATTGAGGGGGACATGTTTTGACATCAAACGCAATTTTGCCACATCAACCCCTTAAGGGTGGTGATAACAACTCTTATATTTTAAATAGGTAACATGGGTATTACTTAGAGCAAGAATGGGACTTCTCCGGATTTATCTCCTTTTTGCACCAAGCAATTTTAGTATTCGGTTGACAACAAGACCATACATATTGCATTGTTGTGCTATTTTACGCAGGCATAAAACACATATTTCTATGAAGTGGTGTGTTTGTTAAAATTGAAGGGTTTTAGTGTAAATTTTCTGCGAATAAAAGTAACTATGAGTGATACAAGTGAAGTAGAAAGTGAGCCTTTTAGTGCTGGTTCCTCAGATAACTATGAACCTAGCGAATAAGTGAGATTAATAATAGTGATACAGAAAGTGAGGTTACTGCCATTTCGAATCCGAGTACATCCGGAATAAAGAGACGGAAATCAAGAAATCAATTTAACTGGAATAGAAATGTAAGGAAAATAAAGCTGGCATCAGGCATGGTGCATACTGACTCTAAAAATCAACCAAAAGCAGCTAGAGACTTGGAAGTAGATTGCCGTTGTAAAAAATGTTTTGGAAAAGTTAATGATGATATGCGGAATGATATTTTATCAAAATTTAATGGTATCTGTGATAAAATTGCACAAGACCGTTATCTGCTTGGTAATATCACGTCTCATACTCCAGTTCGTTCTCGTCCAAAAAATAATCTCGGCAAACTTCGCGCTGCTGTATATAAATATAGAATTCGAATTGGAAATATTGTTGTAGATGTTTGTAAAAAGGCATTTTGCGCCATTCATGGCATTTATAAAAAGCGAGTGGAACTTCTGGCAAAACATTGATCTATTTCAAATTAAATAACGTCACCTAATGAGCGTCGAGGAAAACATCATAATCGACCGAATGCAATACCAGAAGAAATCGTTGAACAAGTCAATCTTCACATCAACAGTTTCCCAAGACGTGCTTCACACTATATCAGAAATAAAAGCCACAAAACTTGTTACCTGCATCCCGACCTAAACGTTAAAAAAATGTATGAGTTATATATCGAAAAATTCGAACCTGAAATGAAAATATTATTAGAGGAGAGGAAAGAGAAGACATCAAATTTCAAACCGAAAGTAACTTACGACTTTTATTTCCGATATTTTAAAGCAAATTTTAAGCTTAAATTTGGTAATCCAAGAACTGATACTTGTCAAGTTTGTGATCAGTTGGAAAATGAGTCTAAATCTAAATCACTCTCAGATGAGCGTCTCAAGCAAATAAAAAACTGAGAAAGAATTGCATCGTAGAAAAGCGCAATCGTTTTTTGAGGATCTGTCCCAGAAAACTGCACTTGCTAAGGAAAATAGCAACATTGAGGTACTATCGTTTGATTATCAGCAAAATATCCCTTTGCCAAGAGTTCCATCAGGGGATGCATTTTATTTAAGACAGTTATGGCTTCAACTTCTGCATTCACCCTGGGAAAAATGGCATTGCTCACTTTTACGTTTACGATGAAACTGAGGGCGGAAAAACTCCCAATGAACCCATTAGCTTCTTACTACACTACATTGAGAATGTTCTTCATAAATATGTCGATGCTTTATACTTATTCTCCGATAAATGTTGTGCTCAAAATAAGAACCATACAGTGGTACAGTTTCTTCATACATTAGTACAATCAGGCCGATTAAAAAAAATACCCATAGATTTCCAGAGCCGGGGCATAGTTTCCTCCCCTGTGATCGCTGCTTTGGGGTACTTGAGAAATCAATAAGAAAAGTTGAAAGAGTATACGTTCCTCAGGAGTATATGCAGATAATGGCCAAGTCTTCACGTTCATTTTCTATTATAAGGGTCACTCAAGATCAAATTAAATTTTGTTGAACTCCTAAAGCCTCGTTTTAAACGAGTCACAGTGAATAGTAACAGAGAACGATTCAACATAAGCCAGTACAAGGTCTTTGTTTACTGTTCTGACGTCTCTACCATCCAGTGCAGTAAGTCTACTAATATCATGATGTTCGTAAGTTTCGCAATCCAAAAGTCAGCTGTACTGCCCACATTGGCCGAAGCTTTACCAGATTATTGTAACAAACTACCCGTCAAGAACGCAAAATATGAAAATGTTATAAAGTTAGCTAATAAATATGTACCACAGAATGACATTTGGTATTATCAACAGCTAAAATCAGATTCCAACAACACCCAGGATGGTGAGACCGAAATCACAGACGATGATGCTAATGAATAGTAAGATATTTTTGATATATTCTGTATTTGTTTATTTCATCGGTATACATTATTTAAGTTTTATTCTCTATTACTTTAGTTTTTGCTTAGGAAATTCATTAATTTTATGTTACCGTCAAATTTATTCAATGAAGATTATTCAGAACATGAATCATTTCTGTTTTTTGATGTTCTCTACCAAAAAGAAACTTTTTTTTGGGACAGAAAAGGGATAACTACAACGGTTTCTACTTTTTAAGTTAAAATTGATGAATATATTGAAATGAACTAGGTGCCTAAAATAGCTAACTAATTCGATGATACTGTAAAAAAAAGGGAAAATGATATTTATCAAATTATAGGAATTAAAAGTTTTTTTTCTTCAAATTACTCGAAAACTACTTTTGTGGAGTTGGCCCCTTTTTGCAGCAGGGTCTTCAATTGATACGACAACTCTTTTGTTTTCGATAGATATAGTAAAATCCAATTACTGAACAAACTAGATTACATTTACTTCTCGATACGAGCTTGATTTATTAAGATTGTATAAAACTTTAAAGTATACCACTTACTGTATGATGACCAAATACATTAGGTTCATTAGTGTTCTAAATGAGCTGAAACTGTAGTAACCAAAAATCTTATGATGTCCACGTTTATATCGTCGCGGTAGTGCTATACCAGAAACTATATAGAATCATGTAAAGACACTGATAAGATAAAATAGTGTGTATGTATGTGTTTGTCGTGCGTTAGTTGGCCACTCTGATTGATCACTACTGTGCGTAAGTTGGTGGTTGGTGATTTGTGAACAATTATGTAAAGCAACTAAAGCCCGCCCAGCGCTTATCAAATAAGCAACATGCCTTCTCCTTTATCCACATTTATTCCTATTTACATCCTTAGCAGATTATAATATGGAATAAGACGCGTTATTTATAAGACCAGACGCAAGAGAACACATTACTATTAAATGATTTTCCTAATGGCTCATAACGGGTGGGAGACCGGGCTCTTACGTCACAAGAACTAACCTGGAGATATAGTTTTTTTCTCCTAAGATTTAGCTTGGGAGTAACGTAATATAAAAAGAAAGTTGTTTTCTATATATCTTTAGCTATATTTCAACCACTTAAATGTAATACTGAAGCTACAACCCACCATGGCTTCAGGCTACGCAATCGTTAATAAAAAGCTAGACTTTTTTTACACATTTTACACAAGATATCCTTGTGGATTACGACAGTGGCTTTATCTTCTGTCCCCAACTTGTCAAGTTTTCTATTTGTGCCTATGTTTGTAAAACATTTACTAATAGAGATATGACTGCAAGACTTTAAGAAATATCTCCAATAAGAACAATCTTATGCAGCGCCGGATTGGGGGGGGGGGGGGTCGCCCCGAATTTTTTTAATGCTCTTTTGGATACCGTACTTCTATCTATAAAATAATGCTTTGAACAGATGCAAGATTTTTCTACGACGTGGAGTTTCTTGTTTAACATAAAAAAAACCTTACGGAAATCTATGTCTTTTTAATGCAAGCAGTCATCAATTCCGTTACTGGTATAACCTATATAGTAGAAACAATGTGCCATATTTTATCAAAATAACTTATTGTTTGAAAATGTACACAACATTTCTGACAATAAACTTTAAATGTTGGTTTCCTAGCGAACAAACTTTAGGTTAAATAGCAAATTGAGTTATTGAAATTTGAAGCATTTAATGAACATTTGCTACCAAAACGCACTTACTGCGTCTCGATTTTTTTTCTTACAAACATATTTCGATAAAAAATCAAAAATAAAATACCATAACGCACGTGCTGCGTCCAGAGTTTTTCCTAACTAGAAATGTCTAGAGCTAAGTAGAAACCTGTAATTAGTCGATGATCAAAATGTGTCATCTACCACAACAGCAAACTGTAATGATCATAATTTTATGTGGTAGCGATCTATCTTTATTGGCGATTATGTGATATCGAGAGTAGCAGATGTAAATGTGACCATAAATATAGCTATAAAAGTATAAATATTAAATTCTATGTTAGAACCAGTACCTCGTGAAAACAAATCTTTATTCAATGTCCTTGTCCTTATTGTCCTTATTAACTAACTAAATAATCTGTGCCCGCTTTTAGACATATGTGCCATCTATTAAAATTTACCTTAAGCAATTTGAGGCCAACAGTTTGAATATGAAAGAAAGCTGAGGAGGCTTAGAGTCAACGTCAGTGTCATATAAAATAAACAATATATCCACAAAATTTCATTAAAAAAACTTTGTAATTTCCCGGAAAACCCCGTCCGATTTTTCTTGCTAACGAACTCATTCAAGCCATTAATAAAAGAAAGGCACTTGCCCAGTTTCATCGAAATCGGTTAATTATTTTTTGAGTTATCAGACGTATATATATATATATATATATATATATATATATATATATATATATATATATATATATATATATATATATATAAACATATAAAAATTGAAACTACTGACCCCGGCTGTGGGTTCTAGGGGTCCTAGTTCGCACTCATTTGAAATAATTTTTGCAAAGTCTCACCATCGATACCTCTCTAATAGTGAATTTTTTAAAATAAAAATTCACTAAAAGAATAAAAATAAAGAACGATTATTAAAATATTGTGGTAAATCACAGGAACAGTTAACTTTCAACTTTAAATTAGATATCGATGGCAATTTGTTGTGCGATGAAATTTTAGGCCTGCAACATTATCTTGAAGACAATCAAGCAACGCCTATTGAAGCCTTAAACTTTATCAAGAAGCATAACCTTCAAGAATTATATCCCAACACCTGGATATCGTTGCATATTCTGTTAACAATACCAGTGACTGTTGCTGACAAAAAAGCTCGAAGAGTAAAGTTTTTGCATGTTTCGAGTTCAACCAACCGCCAGTCTAGCTTAGAGTTATCTTAAATTTAAAACAAATGTGCTACCCAATTAACTTCTTTTATTATTTTAATATATAATTATACATAAGTCTTATATCATTATCATATAATAAAGGGCGCCAAATGATTGACTCGCCCGGGGCGCCTGGGTGGTTAAGGCCGGCGCTGACCTTATGGATGGATTATTTACGTGGGGGGAACTAAAAATCATTTTAAAGACATATGTGGTAAATATACTGGAAAAAACTAGAATCATGGAAATAGTGGCTTACAAAACAAAATATTAAAGCTAATACATGAACGAAAAATAAGTAGGGATGCATGAAAATACTGCAATATTTTAAATTTACGTGAACAATGGACGTCATAATTGGCAACAAAACAAATATATTATTAGAAAAGTCTGGACGCAGCAAGGGTATTATGGTAGTGAATTTTCATAAAAATGTTTTTAATAGGAAATATTTTTTTTAAAGAAAGCTTGCATCAAATTTGGTTACCGGTATAACCTATATAGGAGAAACAATGTACCGTATTTCATCAAAATAACTTTATTGTTTGAAAATGTACAAAAATCTTCCGAAAATAAACTCAAAATGTGCCCAAAAGACTGATTTCCTGGTCAACGAACCTTAGGTTAATAGTAAATTAAGCTATCGAAAGAAACATTTTATGAAAAATCGCTACCATAACGTACTTGCTGAGTCGCGAATTTATTTTCTTACAAACATGCATTATCTTTCGATGGAAAATGCAAAAATTGCAATAATATAAGGGGTGTTCGATTAAGAAAAAAATTGCATCACCAGCGACTTATGGGCCACCTGTGATTGTAAAAATCATTTTACAAAATGCAGCTCCAGAACGCGCATAATTAACATATAAAAAATTTTCTCATATCTTGTATAATAATGGATATATTGAGCTTTACCCTAGAAATGCGTCACCCTGTGTATATGAAAACAGATAAAAACTGAAACTAACCCAGATATGGGTTCTATAATCGGGCCTAGTTCGCGCTCATTTGAAGAGATCTTTTCAATATTCAAAAGTCACTAAAATTGTATCCAACTCTATGAGTAAAATTGTGATGGCCAAAAATAAATATGAATGTAAGAAGAAGAGCATGCCTACATTTGTATTACAAATGTCAGAAAACAAAATACTTATTTACATGTCGCTTTGAAAGTAGATCTGACGTTGTTGAATATATGACAAACGCCATCTATGTTGGCAATGGCAAGTTACCCACATTTTGTCTATGAAGTAGTTACTTTCGTAAGTAGTAAATTTTGTCTATAGTTAGTTGGTTTTCGGTTTGACAAGTAGAAAAATAACGTGTAATAATGTGCTGGTAATTATTGTCGTTTTTTCTAGAAGATGTGTCGTATTAATTTCCTTTTTAAAAGTAAGAATGAACCTTTTGTTTTTGTATGAACACTGCGTAAAATAAAAACCTTTAAAGTAAAGATAGTGTAATAAAACCAATCCCCGAAACTAAAACCTAACAGGTTATGTGCCCAGTTTACGTTGGATTCGGGGTGTAAGTGATTATTTTTCGCGTGGAAGAAGTTCGCCAAGTGCATAAAAACATTAAAAACCCGAAAAACAAAATGGCTGACCAAAACACTTCGTTGAAACTAACAGGAGATAATTGGCCCGTGTGGAAATTCCAGACCAGTATTATTTTAAAAGGGCGAGGTCTTTTAGACATTGTTAATGGCCAAAGAATCAAACCAGGTCCAGGAGAAGATTTGAATAAATGGTATAAAGATGATGCTAAAGCACAGGAATTGTTGGTAACTCGGATGGAAGAAAGTCCTCTAACACATTTACTTTCATGTGAGTCATCGAGAGAAATGTGGAATAAATTAAAAACAGTATATGACAAAGAATCTGTAGTAAGTGTCCATCTACTCCAGCAAAGATTTTTTCTGTTGAACTTTGATTCCTCAGTGAGTACATTTATATCCAAAATCGAGGAAATTAAAACAAAATTGAAAGCTACAGGTGAGACTATGTCAGAGAAAATGATAATGACCAAAATTTTGATGACTCTGCCGGAGCAGTTCAAACATTTTAGGTCTGCATGGGAATCTGTGCCAATAGAAAACCAAACATTAGAAGAATTAACGTCAAGGTTGCTACTGGAGGAGGAAAGATGCAAATCTGTGGAAAACACAACAGCACTAGCTGCGAAAACCAAGCCTCAGAAAAATGAATGTAAAAAATGTTATATTTGTTCAAAAATAGGACACATAGCTAAAAATTGCTATTTTCGTCATAAGAAATCAAAGCAGACTGAACAAGTAGCACGTAAATTTTGCAATTATTGCAAAAAACCAGGACATTTATTTGAGGTATGTTGGATAAGAAAAAATAAAGAAGGTAACTCAAGTAAAAAGTCAGACAGGGAAGGAGAAGATACAAATGCGTTCATGGTTCATTCAGTGGGCATAAAATCAAGTGACTGGTGTCTCGACTCAGGAGCAAGTGAACACATGTCATGGAACAAGGATCTGTTTGAACAAATATACAGAATAAAAACTCCTAAAATGGTTCAAGTAGGAAGCGGTCAAAAACTAGAGGTAAGAGGCTATGGAAAAATATCTTTGTGGGCATATAATGGGGAGAGATATATTAAAACTTCATTGTCAAATGTATTATATGTACCAGATCTAAAATTCAATTTATTTTCTGCTGGGTGTGCTCTGGACAATGGCTATTACATGTCATCAAATAAGTCATTATGTCAATTTTTTAATAAAAAGGGTAATGTAAGAGCTCAAGCATTGAGGCAAAATAAATTATTTACTATGCTTTTCAGTCAAGAGCAAAATGTGGGGTATAGTGCCAAGATATGCTTAAAAGAACTAAATGAAAATGACCCACTAGTTGACCTTGTTAGTGAATGCATGAAAGTAAAGAACATAGAAAGTTTAAAAGAATGGCATTGTAAATTGGCTCACCAGAATATCTCATATGTCAAAGATTTTTTAAGAAAAATGAATGTAGATTATGTTGATGTAGAAGATTTTGCTTGTGAACAGTGCCTTGCTGGCAAACAACACAGAGCAAGTTTTGAAAATAGTAAGTCACGAGCCACAGAAACACTAGAGGTAGTCCATGCTGATGTATGTGGACCAATGGAAACACCTTCACTGGGTGGTGCTCGATACCTTTTACTTTTCAAGGATGACTATTCCTCTTATAGAACTGTTTATTTCCTAAAACAAAAATCTGAGGTGCCTAAACGGATTGAACATTTTATATCCATGGCTGAAAGGCAAACAGAAACAAAAATGAAAGTTCTGAGAACAGACAATGGCCTAGAGTTTGTGAATAAAGAGGTAACAGAGATTTTACAGAGAAAAGGAATATGCCATCAACGTACAGTGGTATATACACCTCAACAAAACGGTAGAGCTGAGAGGGAAAATCGCACGTTAGTAGAAGCAGCCAGAACTTTGATCAATTCTAACAAAACTTTGGGAAAAATTTTTTGGGCAGAAGCAATAAATAATGTCTCATACACATTAAATCGTACAGGCCCAACCCTTAACAAAACAAAAACTCCTTACGAACTGTGGTATAAAAAGGAATATAAAATGGAAAATTTCAATGTATTTGGAACTAGAGTGTCCATACTTGTGCCAAAGGAAAATAGATTGAAGTGGGATCCTAAAAATAAACAGGGATATTTTCTTGGATATGGAGAAAACGTGAAAGGGTTCAGGGTGTATATTCCTGAAAACAACAAAGTAGAAAACCATAGAGATATAATTTTCCTACCAGAAAAGAGTCCAGAAGTGGAAGAAGTAAACGAAATTTTAAACTTGGAAGAAAAATATGAATCCCAGACTGAAGTCACACAAAATGAGGAAGCTAATGACTCAATAAATGAACATGAAATTGACATTTACAGTAATGAGAGTTCAGGATCTGAAGAAAATGAAGTTGATAATGATATAAATGAAGAAATGGTGAATGATAGATACAACCTAAGAAGAAATTTAAGAAGAAATCCCAGATACTTTGATTATGAAATGGATTTGGACATAATCTTGATTGCATCGAGTGAGGACAATGATGAACCTGTGTGCTATGAAGAAGCTGTGACTTGTGGTGCAGCGAATAAGTGGCAAAAGGCAATGGAGGAAGAAATACAGAATTTGGAAGAAAATGAAACATGGGTGATAGTGAGTGAAAGTGAAATTAAAAGGCCTGTCATTGAGTGCAAGTGGGTGTATAAAAGGAAGAAAGATGAGTTTGGCAATGTAACAAAATACAAAGCTAGATTAGTTGCAAGGGGCTTTCAGCAAACAAATTTGTATAATAGTGATATTTACAGCCCTGTGGCAAAGCTTCCCTCTGTGAGGATTTTCTTAGCAATTTGTAATAATTTCAGTTTCAAAATATATCAGCTTGATGTATGTAGTGCTTTCCTAAATGGAGATATAGATGATGATGTCTGCATATTATTACCTAAAGGGTTTAGTGAAAATGAAGGAAAATATGCTAGGCTAAGAAAGTCCTTATATGGCTTAAGATCCTCACCAAAAAGTTGGTATAAAAAATTTAACAACCTGATGATATCTTTAAAATTTGAACGGTCACAAAATGAATATTGTATTTACTTTAGAATCACAAATGTTTCAAAAATATTTATATTAATCTATGTCGATGACTTATTAATTGCTGGGTCTAATGAAAAAGAAGTAGATGAAATTAAAAATATTTTGAAGCAAAATTTTAAAATGAAAGATTTGGGAGGCATAAGACATTTCTTGGGTATGTTCATTACACAAGATTTACATAAAAATGAAATTACCATAAATCAAACTGTATATGTCAAAAATATGTTAAAATCTTTTGAAATGGAAAATTGTAAAAATAGCAATACCCCTATGGAAACGAATTTCAGACATGATGAACTCAAACGGGAAAAATCAGAAAATCACGATATAGAAAACAAATGTAGAAAAGCAATAGGATCTTTAATGTATGCTATGCTATGCTCACGGCCAGACTTGTGTATTTCAGTAAGTATCTTGAGTAGGTATCAGTCAACATCTAGTTTACAGCTTTGGCAAGCAATAAAAAGAGTTTTTAGGTATTTACATAAAACACAAAATGTTAGTTTAGTTTTCAGAAAAACTTATGTTAAAAATGTAATCGAGGGCTATGCTGATGCTGACTGGGCTGGAGACAGAACCGACAGAAAATCTACTTCGGGTTACTTATTTAAAATTTTTGGTTGCACAGTGAGTTGGTGTTCTAAAAAACAACCCTCTGTGGCTCTGTCTTCCACTGAGGCAGAATATATTGCATTAAGTTTAGCTATAAGTGAAGCCTGCTGGCTAAGAAATTTGATTTTTGATCTTAAAATTGTCAATGATAATATTTTGAGTGTTGTAATTCATGAGGACAATCAGTCTGCCATTAAAGTATGTAAGAACCCAGAGTTTCACAAGAGACTGAAACACATAGATATTCGTTATCATTTTATTCGAGATAAAGTCAATGATAAAGTAGTTTCATTAAAGTACATTCCAACAAAGCTGCAAATCGCAGATTTCTTCACGAAACCTTTATCTCTGACTTCATTTGAAAGTTTTGTTGTTACATGTGGTTTAGTTTAAGATTATTTTTGCATAATTAGGGAAATTTGCCATTGAGGGGTAGTGTTGAATATATGACAAACGCCATCTATGTTGGCAATGGCAAGTTACCCACATTTTGTCTATGAAGTAGTTACTTTCGTAAGTAGTAAATTTTGTCTATAGTTAGTTGGTTTTCGGTTTGACAAGTAGAAAAATAACGTGTAATAATGTGCTGGTAATTATTGTCGTTTTTTCTAGAAGATGTGTCGTATTAATTTCCTTTTTAAAAGTAAGAATGAACCTTTTGTTTTTGTATGAACACTGCGTAAAATAAAAACCTTTAAAGTAAAGATAGTGTAATAAAACCAATCCCCGAAACTAAAACCTAACAGACGTTTATCGAAATAATTTGTCAGTTGGATATGACATGTACTGTTGCCGTGGACTATTATGCACTATTGTATTACCCCTTATAAAAATATATAAATTTTTTTTGAGTACGAAAGCTTATTTTACTGTTTTAACATTTTTCGATCCCTTAACCTGAAATGGTTTTCGTCTTATTTAACATTGTTTCGTTATAGCGTCGCAGTAGGTTTTAGAATCTAGAAATTTCTTCTACCCTTTTTTTATCGTATTTAATTTTTATACGATAAAAAAAGTTAGGGATGGGGGTAGTTTACACCCTTGCAGGGGTGCAATTGCACTAGTTCTCATAACGACTAAACCACTTGCTCATTAAAATATTTCTGTGCAATTTGAATATGATCGGATTACCTGTTTAGGAGATAGGTAAAAAAATAGACAGATTTCGGGACGCAGCAAGTGCGTTATGGTAGTGAATTTTTATTAAATGCTTCAAATTTGAATAACTAAATTTTCTATAAACCTAGAAAATTTAATTTTGGTATGTAGAAAGGTCTTTTCTAGGGAAATATATCCACCAAATTTCATTAAAATAACTTTGTAATTTCCGTAGAAATTTTTTTTTTCAAAATAAAATTCAAAATTTAAATAACTCAATTTTCTATAAACTTAGAAAGTTAAATTTTGGTACATAGTAAGGTCTCTTATAAGGCAACATATCCATTATATTTCATTGGAATAACTTGGTAATGTTCGGAGAAAAAATTATTTAAAAAAAACTCAAATTGTTTCCTGAAAACCCTGTCCGATTTTCTTCGCTAACGAACTCATCCAAGCCATTAATAAAAGAAAGGCACAAGCCGAGTTTCATCGAAATCGGTTAATTATTTTTTGAGTTATCAGATGGATATATATATATATATATATATATATATATATATATATATATATATATATATATATATATATATATATATATATACAGGGTGATTCATAAGTGGTGACCAAAAATGAAACCCCATGTTCTTTGAACAATTTTAGAGAGGGTATGTCCTATAAAAATTTTTCCTATAATGCTTCATTAAAAAGATACAGGGTGTTGAAGTTGAATTTCAAAAAATAAAATTTCCCAATTTTTTAAAAAGTAGTACATATATTTTGCTGAAACGCATGTGTAGGCTGTTATCGAAGGCGCGTATTCTACCATAACTATTGAATCGGATAATCCAGCAGTGGCGCGTGTACCCACATGTCATTGGTTATTCCTCAAGAAAAAAAGGGGTAAGCCAATGATTTTTTTTCCATTTTTTGAATCTTACTTTTATTCGTGAACAAAATGTCTCTACTGATAATTTTCTGTACGACGCTTATTTTACGAGTAAGCAATGAATCAGGTAAGTGTTTTAAAGCACAGTTCATGATTTTTAACCAGTCGTTGTTTGGTAGAAAATCGCAATGATACACTTTTATGCCTCCATTGGCCTGAATACACGCACGACATCTTTTTAATATGGAAAATTTAATGTCTTGATAATTTTTTGTACGACGATTATCTTTGTTGTATTTTAGTAAGTAGTAGTCTGGTTATTATTTTGAATAGGTGTAAGTGGTAAACTTTATAAAATTGCAAAATTTTCTACTCTTTTACTTCTTATAATGGAGTACACCTCAGAAGACTATGCAGATATAACTTTTATCTACGGATATGCTGATGGAAATGCTCTAGCTGCTTGTCGGGAATATCAACGTAGGTTTCCCACTCGCCGTCAACCTACACCAAGGGTTTTTTCTCGATCGTTTTCAAGACTTCGGCAATGCGGTATTGGACAACGTCCTGACGCTAGAGCTAATGGTAGAAGACAACATCAACTTGAAGACGAAGAGAGAGTGATGGATGCAGTGATGGATCAACCTTCTACAAGTACTCGGAGGATTGCCACGCAGTTACAATATTCTCAAAGCTTTGTTTGGAGAACTTTACATTGAGAAGCCTTACATCCATATCATCGACAGAATGTTCATTGCCTTCTATCTGGAGATAATGTGCATCGACGAGTCTTTTGTGAATTGATGTTGGAAATGAACAGTCAAAATATCTTATTCCCTAATCTAATCTTCTGGTCTGACGAATCAACATTTACAAGAAATGGTATTTATAATTCTCATAATGAGCATGTCTGGTCATTGGAAAATCCACATGCAACAAGGACTCGCACATGTCAACATAGATTTTCCATTAATTTATGGTGTGGTATTTTTAACGGCTCACTGTTCATGGAAGGCCTGCCACAACGTTTAAATGGATCTTTGTACTTAGCGCTCCTAGAAAACCGTGTAGAAAACATTCTAGATGACATTCCACTAGCAACAAGAGGTATAATGCGGTACCAGCATGACGGTGCACCAGCGCATCATAGTCGAAACGTAGTTACATGGCTACATGAACATTATAATGAAAGATGGATTGGCAGAACTGGACCAATACATTGGTCTGCAAGATCACCGGACTTAAACCCACTTGACTTCTATCTTTGGGGTGATTTTAAGCGACTGGTCTACAGTGAACAAATAAATACACCAGAGCAGCTACAACAACTGATAAATAATGCTTTTCGTCATATTCAAGCAACAATGAATCCTCAAGACATTAAATTTTCCATATTAAAAAGATCTCGTGCGTGTATTCAGGCCAATGGAGGCATTTTTGAACATTTATTGTAATAAATAAATTACTATGAGCCTGATAAAAGTGTATCATTCCGATTTTCTACCAAACAACGACTGGTTAAAAATCATGAACTGTGCTCTAAAATACTTACCTGATTCATTGCTTACTCGTAAAATAAGCGTCGTACAGAAAATTATCAAGAGAGTCATTTTGTTCACGAATGAAAGTAAGATTCAAAAAATGAAAAATAAAAAAATATATCATTGGCTTACCCGTTTTTTCTTGAGGGATAACCAATGACATGTGGGTACGCGCGCCACTGCTGGACCAGCCGATTCAATTGTTATGGTAGAATACGCGCCTTCTATATCAGCCTACACATGCGAAGTTTCAGCAAAATATATGTGCTACTCTTTAAAAAAGTGGGAAAATTTATTTTTTGAAATTCAACTTCAACACCCTGTATCTTTTTAATGAAGCATTATAGGAAAAATTTTTATAGGACATACTCTCTCTAGAATTGTTCAAAGAACATGGGATTTCATTTTTGGTCACCACTTATGAATCAGCCTGTATATAAATAAATAAATAAATATATATATATATATATATATATATATATATATATATATATATATATATATATATATATATATAAACATATAAAAATTTAAACTGAACCCGGATGTGGGTTCTAGGGGCCCTAATTCGCGCTCATTTGAAATTTTTTTTTGCAAAGTCTCACCAACGATACCTCTCTAATAGTGAATTTTTAAAAATAAAAATTCACTAAAAAAATAAAGGCGGTTAAACGGTGCAACTCTTTGTATAGAGGTGAGTTGATCTTAATCGACCGAATTTTGGCTGAAAAATCTGTCGTAGGTCGGTTCTACATTGAATTCCGGGACTATATATATATATATATATATATATATATATATATATATATATATATATATATATATATATATATATATATATATATATATATATATATATATATATACAACTAATTTTCTAACAGTAATAGAAGATCATTTTTATAGGTGTTTACTTACTCATCTTTCTTTATTGGGGACTGGGAGTCTGACAACAGAAACATGGCGCCAAATTTGAGGAATAAATCGATACCACATTCTGAAAAAAAATAATAAATACAACATTCCCGATAAATGCATATTTGCATTATAATAATAATTATAACTGTACTTCCACTTCGACCTTGCAGCATTTCGGTGTCATGTTTCTACATATTTTTCTCTGAATATTATATTTTATATGCATCCGAATCCATCCTACGCTAACAACCTCAAGAACTCGCAGATGGTATTTTTCCTGAAATATTTCTTTATTTTATTTCAACTTGACGATGAAACTATAAATATTCATGGACTGTAAAACTGACCTGCCATAACCAATCTGACAGGTTCTATTATTGTTTCCCCATCATTATTTTGGTTCATTTTCAACCTGGCGCTCACAACACATCTATATTAAGGTTAGATGATAATAAAGTAAAATAATAATAAAATATAAAATCCAAATTTCAGAAATATCTTAACGGTTTCGAATCGTTCATATGGTTACTAAATACGTGAATATAACTGTCGTAAATATTACGAAGAAATCTCCATTATCCTGTTTATGATTCAACATTTTTTCAAGTCAACTTTCAAACAATTATTGCGTAACACAAAACATCCAAATATGAAAAATATTCTGAATATCAGTTACCTTGGCAAGGTCAGATGAGAATGCAAACATTTCTGTTTAATTTATGGAGCTGTTTGTGTTTAATTTTAGTAAGTAATACAGCTGACGTTGTAGTGGTTTTCAAGGTGGCCAAATAACTGAAGACCAGAAAAAGATGACTTCATACGCAGGCATTCCGAAAATAAGACCAAAAACCCTTCTCGTCTTGTAGACTTTTTTCTTACGGTTAGCGAGATGATTTACATTTAGGAAAATTAGCTAATGATCCTGTAAAAGGCCTTTAGAAAATACTTGGCTTCATAAGCAGGTATTCTGTATAAAAACAAAACACTCCTAGCCTAATAGACTTTTTGTTTTTATGGTCCTGTAAAAGGCTGTGAAAAAATGCTTTTATGACACCATAAGCAGGTATTCTGAATAAGAACAAAACCCCCCTTGTCTTGCAGACTTTTTGTTTTAATGGCATGGGAACTGACTTACGTTTACGATATTTAGCTAATGATCTTGAAAAAAAAGGCTGGATGCAGCAAGTGCGTTATGGTAGCGAATTTTCATTAAAATGTTTTTAATATCAAATATGTGTATTTTTTAAAGAAAGCAGGAATCAAATTTGCGTACTAGTGTAACCTGCATGGGCAAAACAATGTACCATATTTCATCAAAATAACTTTATTGTTTGAACATGTACATAAATTTTCCGAAAATAAACTTAAAATGTTCCCGAAAAAGATGGTTTCCCGGCCAACGAATCTCATAGGTTAATAGCAAATTGACCTATTCAAATTTGAAGCATTTAATGAATTCGCTACCATAACGCACCTGCTGTGTCCCGAATTTCTTTTCTTACAAACATGCAAAAATCCAATAATATAACGTGTGTGCGATTGAAAAAAAAAAGAAAATTTGTATCACCAACGACTTATGGGCCACCTTTGATTGTAGAAATATTTTTTAATATGAAGCTCATGATGCGCTAAATGTACTCAAATTTTTTTCGTACCTTGTTTAATAACGGATATATTGAACTTTATTGATTTCTTACGAATATTCGCTAAACATTATATATCATTAAACGATAAACTCTATAGCTAAAACTACTGCCAAAGCAACAGGGAAAGGGTCTATTTGAAATGAGTTTGTTGGAAACATTTACGTAAAATGAAGGACAATCACGGTTGAAGCTGCGACTTCAGGGCATGTAAATCATTCTTCTTGCGACATTTCTTTACATAACCCGTATTAGTTTTAGGTTCTTTGCCTAAATGTTGCCAAATTTGACATGTCAGATTGAAAACTTGGGCCGATTTTTCGGGCTAACGAACTTATCCAAGCCACTTGAAAAAGGAAGGTACCCACCAAAGTTGATCAAATTCTGTCCATTATCTTTTGAGTTATCGGTGTGATACACACACACACACACCAGATATATATATATATATATATATATATATATATATATATATATATATATATATATATATATATATATATATATATATATATATATATATCTGTATATGAAGCCACGGAAAGGTCAATGACTGTATTAAATATGGAATTAAACTAAGTTAACTAACAAACAACCAGATATGTAATTCAAATTGAATTAAATTTTGAAAGTTTTCAGATCCTTTTTATTAAATTATTTTCTATAAAAACACTCACTAAAAAATTCATTGGAATAACAACAATCTGATCAGCTAACGGTAAAATGGAATGAAAGACTAAAAAAAGATATAAAAAGTGAAGTCACTAACTAGGATTAGAACTCGTCTTATTATAGGACTCGTTTATCTGACGCAGGCCACTTACACCACTGGACCACCATCTCTTTAGAATGAGTAATGAATACAAGGACGTAAGAACATCAGTGAATGCTCAAAATTCAACCATCTTCGTGAACAAAATTTAAGCGGCTCTATCTCCATTGGAAAGCATGTTTATGTAAAAATTTTGGTTATTTTCAAAACTTATGTTTATGTTTAATTCAATAAAGGTATAGAATATGATATAGTATAATTAATACTTGTGATGTTCCATTCCAGAAGCCATTTTTTACAAAAGTTTGTTAAAACAAAATAACAAATTAATATAATAAATACATATTTTTTAACCACACTTGACGTAATCAGAAATATCACATAAAAATATAATAAAACGGGAAATCCGTTGGATTATGTGCGAAAAAAAAACAACGTTCTCGACTTTCAAAATACACTAACGGTGACTGCTAATGTCTGAATATCACTCAAGTGGAAATTTGTTTCTTCACACAGAATACATAATGCATCAATCTGCGTCAATAACAATATCATTGTACTATGGATTACATAAAATTTAATTCCCCATCGATATGTATTTGCACTCGCGGATTATCCCAAAAGATTGTTGACATTGAAAAAATTTCTATATCCTGGACGGTACATCTATATGTAAATGGCAGTTTGTAGCAAATCTTCGTAGAAAAAATTCGATCACGACTTTAAGACTCAGCGATTTTTTATTAAACCCAATTTCATAATAGAGATGTATCGATGGTGAGATTTATTTAAAAAATGTTCAAATGAGCTCTAATTTGGGCCCCTAAAACCCGAAACCAAGGTTCATTAGAATTGTTGTATGTTTATATATATATATATATATATATATATATATATATATATATATATATATATATATATATATATATATATATATATATATATATATATATATATATATATATATATATATATATATATATATATATATATATATATATATATATATATATATATATATATATATATATATATATATATATATATATATATATATATATATATATATATATATATATATATATATATATATATATAAATATAAAAACAAACCTTACGTTAATAGCAAATTGAGTTATTGAAATTTGAAGGATTTAATGAAAAATCGCTACAAAAATGCACTTACTGCGTCCAGATTTTTTTCTTACAAACATGCATCATATTTCGATAAAAAATGCATGAACGAATTTGTTCTACGAAAATTAGCTAAACATTATATAGACGGTTAAACCCATAAACTTAGCTAAACCTACAGCGGAAGCATACTTAACTAAACCGACAGCCAAAGCATAAGATAAAGGGTCTATTTGAAATAAATTTTCTGTAAATATTTTAGTAAAATAAGGGGCAATGATGGTTGAAGCTGAAAATTAAGGGTTCGCAAAACACCCATCTTGCAACATTTTCTTTTCACAATCCGTATTTGTTTCACGTTCTTTGCCTAAACATTCCATTGCCAATTTTGACGTTTCAAATCGCGACTTTGACGTTTTAAGGAAAACTTCGAATTTTTTTCCTTTAACTACCCATAACTTTTTTGTCCCTAAGTGCAGAGACCTAGTACATGGTTCGTTCTTTATAATACAAGCATGCGTACCATGCAATTTGGTTGTCCTTACTTTGTCATTTCCGGAGATATAATTTTTTTTAGAAAGAAAACACAACATTTTTCGGGAAAACCAGGGCCGATTTTCCTGGATAACGCACTTATCCAAGCCACTTGCAAAAGGAAGGTACTAACTAAATTTGATCTAGATCGGCCCATTATTTCTTGAGTTATCGGTATGATACACAAATATATATATATATATATATATATATATATATATATATATATATATATATATATATATATATATATATATATATATAGGTGTTCCAATAGTGTTTAATACCTCTATAAATCATTTACCCTTAGAGTTAGCCGAAAAAACTTCCAACAAAATTCGTTCCCTATAGCTATCTTTGATATTTGTGAAAATATTACGACTTTCTTTTTTTTAGCTCTGATTTGTGTGTTATTACAAACGTATGCTGAGTTTGGAGTTTTGCTGCCTTAAAATCGAAATATGGGTTGGAGCATATCTAATTTTAAAGTGACATAACTTGTGTTTTTCAAATGGAACACCCTATTTTTTATTGGTTGGTCAGGTATACCATTAAATTCTAGATCGACTTAGTATATGTTTCCCTATGGCTATAGTTGATAGTTTTTGAGTTATAGTGGTTTGTTCTAGTTTCGCTTGTAAAATAATGGTACTGTCAGATTGTCACTGTATGAGGCACAGAGCATGTGGACAATGTCAGGTGACACCTAAACGTCTCCTTGACAAGGTAGTCAGCAGTTTTTATATCTCCATTGTTTGAGCTTACTTCCGTTTAATAAATGTTTCTTTTAACAATAATTTGAATATAATTATCAGAAATACAATGAGCTGGTCACGATGCAAATTATGTGATCCTATTCTCGTAACTAGATAATGTGTCGACACAAAAACTTATCGAATGCAACTACATGCAATGATTGTTATATTGTGGACTTATTCATATTTTTACCATACAAAAAGTGAAACACAGTTTAATAAAGGTAGTTGTAATTATGCGAACCAGAAAGGGAAGTAAACCATAATAACATAACTATAATAATAATAATAATAATAATAATAATAATAATAATAATAATAATAATAATAATAATAATAATAATAATAATAATAATAATAATAATAATCCACAGCCATTAACGTAAAAAAATAATCTAAATAAAGCGATATATTAGAAGTATTATAAATTTTGCCCGTTGGCCTGAACACACAATCTAACCATCCTTTAGATTTATTCTTGAACATTGCTCAACATTTGCGAAGTTATTGCCCTGCACGCGTCTGCAATGTGATTTATTAGTTCCTGTGGGGTGTTGGATGGTGTTTGATACACAATTTCCTTGATATAGCCCCATAGGAAAAAATCTAGACATGTGAGGTCAGGAGACCTTGCAGGCCACGAGACGGGACCAGCTCGACCTATCCATTTATTGGGGTACCCCGATCTTTTAGAGATCGGCGAACATATTCATGTTATATATGTGCTGGCGCCCCGTCCTGCATAAACCACATACGTCGATTGTTGTCTAGAGCCAAATCTTCCAAAAACAGCTCTACATCTTCTTCCAATATACGCAGATATCGCTGCCCGTTGAGGTGGCCATCAAAGAAATATGGTCCAACAAGATTTGTCCCAATTATTACAGCCCAAACATTTATCGTAAAACGGTGCTGGTTGTCAACTGATCTGCAAAAGTTAGGATTTTATGAAGCGTAATAATGCAACTTGTGCCCGTTAACCCTACCACAACTTGAAAATAAAGATTCATCACTGAACATCACGTAATCAAAAAAATTCTCACTTTCATTCACTTGCCAACTGCCCACTTGCAAAAACTGAGGCAACTTCGAAAATCTGCATTCGTCAATGCCTGCTGTAATTTCATTTTGTATGGGTGAAACTTGTATTTTCTCAATGTTCTGTTCACTGAACATTTTGATATTCCTAATTCTTTGGCAGCTTTCCACACGCTTGTGTGCGGATTATCTAATGCCGATGCAACAATGGAAAATTCGTTTTCTTCATTGCCACTTACTCTCCCTTGGCGTGTTGACATTTCATAATTGGCGTTAGCAGTTCGCAAAAAAACGGTCCAACAATTTTACGAAACATTTTTCCTGAGGATGTCTTCGGTTCGGATATGTTTTTGCGCACACACGAGATGTAAGAAAACAGTTTCGCTAAAATTCGTCTATAATAAGTGTCATATTAACGAATTCCTCAGTATTATAATTCATTTTAAATTAAATAACACAACAGTTAGAATATAAGATTTGGCTCAAACACCTGAGAACTGAAAATAGTTATAGTTTTGGTTAGGTGACGTTTATCTGTCATCTGACAATAAATATTAGTTGTTTCATGATCTGTGCCTCTTGTATCTGACAGAATACAGTTTTTAAAAGCGAAACTAAAACAAACCACTATAACTCAAAAACTATCAACTATAGCGATAGAGAAACCTATACTGCGTCGATGCAGAATGTAATGATCTACCTGACCAGTCCATAAAAATTAGGTGTTCTATTTGAAAAACACAAGTTATGCCACTTTAAAATTAGATATGCTGTAACCCAGAAATATTACACCCTGTACAATGATGACAAATTGTTCTTGAACTATTTTAAAGTATTAAATGTCGTCTGTTGATATTCCGAATTTAAGGCAGCAAGACTTAGAACTCAGCATACGTTTGAAATAACACATAAATCGGAGCTAAAAAAAGAGAAATAAGTTCACAAATATCAAAGATAGCTGAAGGAAATGCTACACAAAGTCACAGTTATTTTTTAATCTTTATCCAAAAATGCAATAAAAAGTATAGCATTGAAAATAACGAAGTTGATAGCTACTTCTGGTACAACCGGAAGCTCCACAAAGCTATATATATATATATATATATATATATATATATATATATATATATATATATATATATATATATATATATATATATATATATATATATATATATATATATTTCTTGATATAGCTTAGATAATCACAAGAAAATTTTGTTCAAAGTTTTTTAGGCTAGCTCTAAGGGTAAGGGATATATAGAGGAATTACACACTATTGAATAAGTGAATTTTCGTAGAAAAAATTCACTAATGGGGAGATCCCGACTTTTGAATTTTGAAAATTTTTTTGCAAATGAGCGCGAACTAGGACCCCTAGAACCCATATCCGGGGTCACTTTCAATTTTTATATGTTTATATATATATATATATATATATATATATATATATATATATATATATATATATATATATATATATATATATATATCAAACCGATAACTTAAAAAATAATGGGCCGGTTTTGATAAAATTTGGCATGTACCTTTCTTTTGTAAATGGCTTGGATAAGTTTGTTAGTCAGGAAAATCTGACGATGTTTTCCGGGAAAATTTTGAGTTTTCATTCAAAAAAAAATTCTTATCTCAAAAAATAATGGGCCGATTTTAGTAAAATCTGGCATGTACCTTCCTTTTGTAAATGACTTTGACAAGTTTGTTAGTCAGGAAAATCGGACTAGGTTTTCCGGGAAAATTTTAAGTTTTAATTCTAAAAAAATTTTTATCTCATAGAATAATAGGCCGATTTTGATAAAATTTGGCATGTACCTTCCTTTTGTAAATAGCTTTGATAAGTTCGTTAATCAGAAAAATCGAGGTATTCCCGAAAAAATTTTAGTTTTTATTTGAAAAATTTTTTTTTCTTAAAAAATAAAAAATCTATGATAACCAAATTTGGTAGGTAGGTTTACGATATAAAAAGTTAACTATAGACCAAAATTTAGATTTCTATGTTACAAGAAAAAAAAGTTATAATAAAATATTTTGTGCCAGATCATTTCTATGAAAATTCACTACCATGCTGCGTCCAGGCTTTTTTTATATAAACATATAAACATTCAAACTGACCCCGGATATGTGTTCTAGGGGGCCTTATTATCACTCATTTGAGGAATTTTTTTTTAATTCAAAAATCGGGATCTCCTCATTAGTGAATTCACTACTATTACTGGAACAAAGGAAGATCAAAGAACTCGAGAAATCAGTCCACAATCTGAAATGAGTCAATGATTCCAATAAAGAATGTGCCACAAAATGTTGAAGAGTTTCATTGCGGAAATGTGCAAGAAAATGGTCGTCTATTGGGGGTCAAGGCTAGGATAGACGTTTTTTTAATCAGAAATGCACAACAAAAAGTGCAACTTTCACATTAGTAGAAGATTATGTAACTATCAATATTACAATAGCAGCTCTTGCTTCAACAAAGACACTTAAGAACATTTACCGTACTTACATAATGTATTTATAATATTATTGTTTTATAAGTTACAAAAATATAAAGGCAAGCTACGAATTCCATTTTTACTATTGTAGGTACGAGGGGTTAATACATAGTACTAAATCTCCAATAGAAAATGCAATAATTTAAAAAATGAATAATTTTTCTACACGTTTGCCATTTTTTGGTACACTTATGGTACCCTGCAATAGCAGGTATCTTTTCAGAACTTGAGGTTTCTACCTCTCATATGGGTAAAGAAAACCTGTCACACAACTAAACCGTACGAGATAATTATCCCGATTCGGGAAGACTGGATAGATGGGAACAGCTCAAAGCTTAATGCAATTATCTATTTCACTGACAGGGCCCAAAGAGCAGAAGGAGCAGGATGCAGTATATACGGAGGCACCAGACCGGGATGCAGGATAGCTGTAAGCCTGTGTCGGTATGCAAACGTATTCCGGGCAGAAACACCAACCATAAAGAATTGTGCACAAATGCTATTGGAGAGGAATTACAGAGGCAAGAGAAACTTCATAGCTACTGATAACCAAGCGGCCCTGAAGGCGCTGGGGACACAGGAATCGCGGTCAATTATAGGACTTGACTGAATCCGCAACCTCAACCACCTGGCGGCAAACAATATCCTCAAGATGATCCGAGTACCTCAGCACGCCAATATAAAGGGCAACGAGGTAGCAGACCAGCTCGCAAAAGAACGGCGAGCAAGGCCTCTAAACGAGCCAGAACCATACTGCTGGGTTGCATATGAAACCGCAAGACATGAAATCGAGACAATGCTGCAACGGTGGCATCTGGAATACTGGACCAAAACTTCTGGACAAAGGCAGGCAAAAGCCTTCTTCAGGGATCCATCCAGCCAAGTAGCTGTGTGTGTGTGTGTTTTGTTTCTTTAACGTCGGCATATTACCGCGACTATAACCAATCACCGACGCCAGGGAGCAGTTTCACCTCACTACCCTGGAAATTTTGCCGAACCCCTGACTATGTAAAGAGGGTAGAAATCTTTAACGTGCCCAACATAGCATGGACACGGGACTGACAGCTTTACGTCCCCTCCGAAGGGCGGAACGTACAGACATTCAACTTGCTCAACTACAATGCCAGAACCTCGGTTGATGTTAATGTTACAGTTTGTACTGAAAAAGTGAAAGGAGTACCCTGGGATCGAACCCAGTACCCTTCGGTTCAGAGGCACGCGTTATTACCTCTGAACCACCGAGGTTCAACCAAGTAGCTAAAGATCTGCTCAAGCTGAGCAGAAAAGAAGCAAAACTATTGACAGAACTGATAACGGGTCACTGTCATATGATACAATGTCTATATATTGGGGATTGAATCAGACCCAATGTGCAGAAGGTGTGGAGAAGATGTCGAAATTCCAGTACATATAACGTGCCACTGCAAGGAATTTTTAGAAGCCTGGCGCAGGATATTAGGAAAAGAAAAAGGAAATTTAGAAAATCTAAAGACTGCTCATTACAGAACAATACTAGACTTTGTCAAAGAAACGGCTATCGTAGAGGAGTAGGGTGAATTCTGGGGACACAATAAGCCAGAGAGGCCGTGTTGCAGGGATTCAAAAGTGTACCACCCCTGTATAATAACAATACCTCTCATATGGTTGGCTACTGTTAATGATTATTCTGTTGAGTGCCTAGATACCACTACATTATTATTATTGGTTTATTTGTACACCAATTGTACAGTGCACCTTATACAAAGTCGAACAGCCAAATGGAATAAATTTAAGATCTCAGTTATTGTGTATATTTATAAACAGTTCTGCAACACGTCAACTTATTATTGATAAATGGCATCCTCTAACGTGAAAACTTGACCACTACATTCAACCCCACCCGAATTATAGCTGTAACCCCCAAGTTTTAAATACTAAGTAGGGACTTGTGATTCCTCATTTGAAAGATATCTTGATTCTCTATTCAAAAATGCCTTGGTTTTAAATTTTTCTGCAAAATTAACAGCAAAAAAAAAAGAAATTCATCTGGTTGACGACACTAAAAAATTAATAACTAATCGCGTTTCATTCTTGGCAATAAGAGAGCAAGCAAAAACAATCTTAGCATCTTTTTTGGACGGTATCAATTAAAACAAAGAGATAAAAGGTTATCAGCATTCTTGCAATTCAGAAACATGGTTTCTGAACATTATTTAACAGAAATATATTAAATAACAATTCTACAGATGATTGTTTATGGAGATAAAACACCATCACAGATCGAAATTGCTCGCTATTTCAAGAAAAAATTTCCGATTCGGCGCCTATATTCCAACGGATAATCAGTTAAAATGTAAAAGCAATTTCGAGAGCTTGGACATCCAGGTCAGATACAAAAAACTTGCTAATGCACTAAGTAATGATACCAAATTGGATGCAATGATTGAGTTTGAGAAAAATCCAAATACTTTGAGTCGACAAGCAGCCACAACATTGGATGTTAGCCATTCATCTATTATTAGAATATTAAAGAAAATAAAATGCATCCCTTTAAAGTGATACAAACTCAGGAGCTCATGAAAGACGATTTCGATAGAAGAGCGTCATTTGTGAACAAATGATGGAAATGTTAGATAACAATGTTATCCAATTAGAACATGTGTTGTTTTCTGATGAGCGCAGTTTTACACATCATGGTCATGCTAATCGTCAAGATTGTCGCTCTACTGGTCTAAAGACAATCCACATTTGATGAGAGAAAAACATAGCGCAATACCCTAAAAAGGTTGATGTTTGGGCAGGAATAGTTGGTCCCTTTTTCATTGAAGACAATTTGAATGGATATACTTATGTAGCACTCCACTTGTCTCAAATAATGCCATTCCAATTTTGGTTAACTTATATCCTAATCCAGCACACCCACAAGTTCCAACGAATGTGCACCAGCACATTATCAAATCAAAGTTTTTCAATACCTCGACTGATTATTTCCATATCGGTGGATAGAGAGGCGAGGATCGTTAGAATGGCCAGCACGATCACCCGGTCTTACGCTATTAGACTCCTTATGTAGACATTCAAAAAGTATGGAATAAAAAACTAATCCACGCGATTTAACTGACATAAAAAGAAGAATGATGGCGATTAGGTCGGTCACGCCTTAGATGTTGATTAGTTATTATGAAGTTAGTTCCAAGATGGCTGACAATGAAGTTAATTCTCCTGAGCTGTGCAGTTATTGCAGCAAAAAGGTAGATTTAAAAAGTGCAAAGTGTATAAAGTGTGTAGAATGTGAGGCAGTATATCATACTTCATGTTCACAAATAATAAAAAATGTGAAAATGTATGATTTGGATCAAAATTTGATAATATGTTCCCAAGAGAAACAGATTAAAAGTTATAATATAAATAAAAATACTATGTGCTATCAAATTGAAATTAATTACCTGAAACAGCTTTTAAATGAAAAAGGAGCAACAGTACAAGAACTTATCAAATTGAATCAGTCGTTAGAAGAAAAATGTTCTAATACTGTAAATAAAAACTATACACAAACGCAGAATCAGTATAAGAAAAAAGTAGCTACCATATCAGAGGAGATAAAAATGGATAATAAAAGCGAAGATGCTAAGAAAATTAAACAATAAATGTTAAAGATTATGTAAATAAACAAACCGAGATAATGAACGATATAATTGATTTGGGAAAATCTGAGGCTGAGGATGATACAGGAAGTAATTTGTGTATTAGTTAAAAATATTGCAAATATAAAATATTTATAGTGTAAAACATGATGTATTATTCTCAAAGCTTAGCATGTATGGAATCAGTGGTTTAGCACTAACACTGATAAAATCATACTTGAAAAATCGAACTCAGACAACATATATAGATCACAAAAGGAATAGATAATTAAAGGTATCCCACAAGGGTCCATATTAGGACCACTTGTATACATTATATATAAAAATGACTTACCAGAATTAATAAATGAAAAGTTAATATCGTTTGCAGACGATACGTCTATTACCTGCAGAAACAACACTACAGATGAACGGAAAAGAAAAACTGAATCATCTATTAATACACTAAATTCATGGTTTTCAAATAACAATTTAATAATGAATACTGAAAAAAAAAACAAGTTAATATATTTTAACTTTAAGAAAATAAACGAAGAGTTAATACTCACAGGTCAAATATATTAAAATCAGCAGTCTGCAAACTTCCTCGGGATATAAGTTGACCATCGTCTTGACTGGAAGAAACATAATAACTCCATTGCCAATAATATGTCTATATATATATATATATATATATATATATATATATATATATATATATATATATATATATATATATATATATATATATATATTTTGCACTGAGAACACTGGCTATGACAATAAATAAAAATGCACTTATAATGGCTTATCATGCCTAGATAAAAAGTAGAATACGATATGGTATCATATTTTGGGGGAAATCTACACATGTAAGCAGAATTTTTATACTTCAGAAAAGATGTCTCAGACGTATACTGAATTTAGAACAAACAACAAGCTGACAACCCTAGTTTATAAAGGAAAAATACTTACAGTCACTTGTATATCACACCCATAACGGGTAATGTATATATGTTGTGTGTGTGTGTTTTATTTCTTTAACGGCGGCCTATTTCCGAGACTATGGCCAATCACCGACGCCATGGAGCAGTTTCACCTCACTATCCTGGAAATTTTGCCGAATCCCTGCCTTTCTGTAAGGAGGGTAGGGATGTTTAACGTGCCCAACATCGCATGGACACAGGACCGACGGCTTTACGCCCCCTCCGAAGGGCGGAACGTGCAGAAATTCGACTTGCTCAAATACAATGCCAGAACCTCGGTTGATGTCAATGTTACAGTTTGTACTGAAAAAGTGAAAGGAGTACCCTGGGATCGAACTCAGTACCCTTCGATGCAGAGGCACACGTTCTTACCCCTGAACCACCGAGGTTCTAATGTATTCATGTTGCATTAAACGAAATAAAGCATTATTATTATTATCATTATTATTAGAACGAATTTTCATTTACGATTAAGATCCTCCCAAGACGTTCAAGGCATAAATTTTAAATATCTTCTACATTAGGATTGATGTGTTTTTAACTTTTTCTCATTGTTAAAAATGAACCGCGATAAGTTATTGATTTGTTAGTGTGTTATAGCGAAGTTTGTCAATAAGATGAATTTTTTGTTCAGTCTTAATTTTTGTAAATAAACTTTAAAACCATGTCATTTTTAAATAGAAGATGAAGATATCTTTTAAATGGGGTATCACAAGCCCCAACTTCCTATTTAAAAATTTGGGGATCGCAAATGTCACTTGAAGGCGGTTGAATGTAGAGGTGAAGTTTTCACGTTGCAGGACGTCAATTTTTAATCTAAAAGTGACGTGTTTCCGGATTTTTTATAATTATAAACAATAATTAAGACTCTGAATGTATTCTATTTGGCTTCTCCACACTCTATAATATGTTTTTTTTTATTTATTAAATTTTTACAATCTACTCTACAAGGAGTAGTAAGTAAATATGTTACACGTATGTTCTAGTCGGAAAATAAAAATAAACCCAAAAGAACGAACATAAAAATAATTAAAAATACCAAAAAAAAGATATATACATATATAAATAATTAATAATGCAAAGCGTGTGAGGAGAAGCCCACCAGTGTCGGCACTCCCTCCACCTCCACCTATTTTTATCCATGGAGTAACAGATTATAATATCATGAGTAACTTTCTAGCAGTCATTATAGCAGAAGAACAATATTACTCAAAGACACTAATAAACAACACTGTCAAAATAAATGTTCACACATCTGAAACAAATAGAAGACTTGTGAGATATCTGAGAGACGAAAATATCGTATTCCATACTTACCAGCCCAAAGAAGAAAGAGCCTATAAAGTAGTAGTAAGATACTTACACCATACGACACCAATTAACGAAATAAAGTTAGATATCCAAAAATCTGGCCACAGAGTGAGAAATATTGTGAACATTAGGCATCATATTTCCAAAGATCCATCAACTCTTTTTTTGTAGATCTAGAGCCACAAGATAATAATAAAAGTATATATGATTTGCAATTCATATGTAACACAAAAGTCGGTATAGAACCTACAAAGAAAAGACGCGAAATAGTTCAATGTGCAAGGTGCCAAGATTACGGCATATCGAAGACCTACTGTAATAAACCATTCATTTGTGTAAAGTGCGGCGAACAACACGACAGCAAAATGTTCACGAAAACAAGAGAAACTCCAGCGAAATGTGCTCTATGTGAAGGTAGCCATCCAGCAAATTACAAAGGTTGAACCGTATACAGGGACCTCATAAAAACCAAAAACCCTAACCTGACTAGAAGATACCACCAAAAGCAACAGAATCTAACACAAGACCACCAAAACATACACGTTGCAGCTAACATAAACCCAGAAGTACCAAGCGACTACACTGAACCCCGCCTAAGTAGACCGCTATATAATCAAGTACTCAAACAAAGGCAACCTGTTTACACAGATGACCATCAAAATATCCTTGAAAACACGCTTACTTCTATCCTGGGAGAATTTAAATCCCTTTTCACACAACTGATGAATCAAAACCAGATTATGCTTAATCTGTTATCAAGACTTATTAATAATTTCAACTGAAATGGCAAATTTCGTACGCATTGCAATATGGAATTCCAACGGACTAACTAGCCGCAAAAAAGAACTAATAACATTTGTCAACATTAACAAAATATATATAATGCTGGTCTCTGAAACCCACTTCACAAATAAGTCAGTATTCCGCATACCGCTCTTCTCTACTAGGGACGGGCACATTTCTTAAAACATCGATGTTTAACATCGAAACCTACTATCGATGGTAGGAAAAACATCGGCTGGAAAACATCGATGTTAGGAAACATCGATGTTTTCAAAATAATTGTGAATTTACCAATTCTCTAATTCTATGTTCTTTCGAGAAAAAAAAATAGTTTGTAGTTTTGTAGGCATTAGAAAATGGAAACATATTCCGATGCAGATTATGGCAGGTGCAAGTAATACAAAAAGTAAGTGGTAACAAAAATAAATAAATGTTTATTGTACTGCAATAAAATAAGAAAGAATGTGTAAAACAAAAATAGAAAAACTTAACTTCTAATGACTTTAATAATAAAAAGTAAACTTCAAATTTAATTCTAAACTGTTAATAACCCTGTTTATATATATATATATATATATATATATATATATATATATATATATATATATATATATATATATATATATATATATATATTATATATAATTCACCAATATTAGTGATAATCTCACCATACAGTTTTATATACTCCAGTAATCTCTGTCAATGGACTGAAGGAATCATATTTTGCCCAAGTGTTCTCCAGTTAAACGGTTTCTTTCTTGCGTGGCTGTCTGTCCAGCTTTGGAAAAAAAATCTGCTGGTGCAGAAGTCGCCACTATGGACAAGAATTTTTTCGCGACAGGGTATAAATGGGGACATACATTTTTATTATCTGACCACCATTTCAGTGGATTCTCGGTAAGATTAATTAGAGGATTCTCTAAATACAAAGACATTTCGCTAAATTGTTCTTTCTCTTGTGAAGCACTCTTTCGAACTAACTGAGAATGATGCGCCCATATATTGCCGTTTGGAGTAACTATAATTATGTTAAAATTTTTACCAAACATCATTGTGACAATCTAGCCTACTTACCCGTGTCCTGTTTATTATTTGTCGTTTAACTTTCTATTATTTCGCGATTGTGGTCATCATCTCCTTGCGTTTCTGCTAACAGTGATAACTGTTGTATTAGATTAACTGCTGCTGCAACATTATGAGGACTCTTAAAATAAATCTTTTTGAACCTCGGATCCAGCAAGATTGCCACGGCTAATTGTTGGACTTGTTCAACAGCAGAAAATCGTTTCCTACATTCTTGGAGAAGTGCTTCTTTTAGTGAAATACCTAAGGTGTCGTTTACATCACATTCAATGTGTGAAACTTCTTTTTCCAAATTATACTTGAGAGGGATTACAAGACTCGAACTAATATACTTTTGACCACAAATTTCTGTTGTTACTGCTTCTAACGTCTTTAGAAGTTCAATGATTTTATTCAGTCCAAAAACTTCCTTGGCTGTAACCATTGTGGGGGCAGAAGGATGTCTGTTCACTATGGTATTTATGTATTCCCGCAGTTCAGGAAAACGATTAATCATGTAGTATGTGGAATTCCAGCGGGTGGACACCTCTTGTATATATTTTTTTTCAGGTTTATGGTCGTTTGTTTGTGCCTTCCGTAATTCATCAGCAGCTACTACTGAATGCCTAAACCACGTTACAATTGTTTTAATTTAGATATAACTGATCTCCAATTCCGAAATAGATTTTATAGCTCTGTCAGCAACTAAATTTATTTGATGAGCGAAGCAATGAATGTGCCTTTTTTTGGAAAACGTTTCCTCAATAGCTTTTGTCATATTGGCCGCTCCATCCGTAACAACAGTAGTAACTTTAGTTTCTAGGATACCCCATTCCTCACATATACGTTTTAACACTCCTGAAATGTATTCGGCTGTATTCCGTTCTTCTAAAAGATATACACCTAAGTCAACAGAATTTATGGAATTGTTATCTTCAAAGTGCATAGTAACACCAATAAAACTTCTACATTGCATATCTGTCCATATATCTGTCGTCAAACAATAGCAAGACAATTTTTTAAATTTGCAAACGATATGCATTTGCAACAGGATTTGTGGGATACGTAACGATGTTTCGATGATTACAAGTAACATCGATGTTAAAAATATAACATCGAAATTACAACATCGATGTTTTAAACATCGATGTTCAATGGAAAACATCGATATTCCAAAAACATCGATGTTAGGTGCCCATCCCTATTCTCTACATACGTTACAAATTATCCAGATGGCACCGCACACGGAGGTACTGCAGTACTCATTAGAAGCAACATTAAACATGACGTCCTACCCCCGTACGCAACGACTGAAATTCAAGCAACAACTATTAAGGTGTATACAGAAACCTGGAGTTTTGATGCATCGGCACTATATTCTCCACCAAGACACGCACTAAGTGAAGACCAATACAAAGATTTCTTCCAAACCCTCGGCCCTAGATTTATTGTTGGAGGGGACTGGAATGCGAAGCACACTTACTGGGGCTCTAGACTAATAACACCTAAAGGTCGCAATCTATTAAAAGCAATAATGGTTAAAAATTATAATGTGGTATCAACGGCCAAGCCTACAATATTGGCCAACAAATACAAACATAATACCTGACGTACCCGACTTTTTTGTGACAAATGGAGTTGCAAACAGTTATATAAGCGTAGAAACTCTATAATATGCATGCTTTTAATTTAAAATACAAAATCTCACCCCCGTAAAAGCGATGTAATTTTAACCTTCTGTACCTGTTGTGCCGACATACTTTCCGTAGAAATACAATTTATAAAATTGTGGTTTTCCTTAAGATGCGTAGGTGTTTCATAATAAGTTCATACAATTAGATGTTTAAAATTCCCATCCTATTAGTTGCTCGCAGCAATGTTTGCTTTAGGCTTGTGAAAAGTAAATTGTAAGGATAAGGATTCAGCCAGCAATGTTAAACATGTAATAATGAAAATCTTACAAAGTCCCTTAGAATGCATAAAATAAAGTTAATTTGATAAATATTTTTTATTAACCTTCACTGTGGGCTAAATATAAAATCAGCGGCAAAAGCTAAAAAAAGTTCCTTCCTAATAATCCTTACATAAGTTTTATACATATTTATTTCTTCTCCACATCAATGACCTCCTCTCTAGCACATCCAATACAGTTACGCGGACGGCAGCACCCTCCACTCCAATATACAATATTCTAAGCCTGTCTCTTTAGCCCAACTAGATGAGGATTGCAGACTCATGGAGGGTTCTATCTCCGCGGATCTTCAAAAAATATTAGACTGGGGAAGTAGAAATCTTGTACAATTCAACCCCACCAAATCACAGTCTTGCTTTCTTTCTCATAAGAGATACACTAGCCCTAGACCCATCACAATAAACAACCAAGTTATTCAAAGTAATAAGTCCTTTTCACTTGTTGGCATCTCTGTGGATCGAAATCTCAATTGGCACCAACATGTCACATCAATTGCAGAAGCGGCTGCTAAGAAATTAGGTTTCCTCTTCCGGGCTCGCAAATATTTTTCTCCAGCTAATCTCTATACTTTATATACTTCACAAATAAGACCAAACCTCGAATACTGCTCCCACATCTGGGGTGCTGCTGCCGCTTCTACACTCGCTATCCTGGACTCCATTCAAAAGAGAGCTATACGTCTCATCGGTGACCCTACCCTTACTCAAAGGCTGCCATCCCTTGCCCACCGACGTGCCGTTGGTGACCTCTCTATCTTTTATAGATATCTGCATGGGCACTGCTCAGAGAAGCTTTCTTCCATAATTCCTCCACCTGCTGCCCCCAACAGATCTACCAGGGGAACAGAGCGAATGCACCCTTTTACTGTCCAGGTCACCAGACATAGAACATCTTGTTATGCACGCTCTTTTGTCCAGAGGACTTTCAAGTTGTGGAACTCCTTGCCGGCACATGTTTTTCCTTCTCCCCCCAACCTCCAAACCTTCAAGTCCAGAATTAATAAGTTGCCTCTTTCCTCCGTGTCGACACCCACGGTACGATAGTATTTAGGCTTTAAGCCCTCGTGGTGTGTTGTAAAAATTAATATATATATATATATATATATATATATATATATATATATATATATATATATATATATATATATATATATATATATATATATATAATAGACAATGGCATCCTTACCATTCTCTTAACTAATTGAACCGCTTGGTGCTGGGTAGGGATAATTTTTAAAATTACCATTTTTTTCCATATAAAAGTATGGAAATTAAATTAGATTTATAAACTGCAATCTATTCTCTTTCATTTGGTGTGCCGTTCTCACATTGGGCTCAAATGGTTACTGAGATACCTTCAAAATAATATTACGCACACTAAACATACAATTATAGTGACAAACATACAAATAGGTATGTATACATAAATTCAGGAACTAAAAATTATTGTAACAGTAATGATCACTGTTAACTTGCAACCACTTCCTACATCTACGTATTATTTCGCGATGCATTTAAGCATTTATGGCTTAGTTTTCTGGCGCTCTGATGCATTTATGATGCAATTCCAGGATGTTTTTAGGAAAATATATTTCTTCTTTATAACCATCTTGCTCATGATTCCCCATAGAACAAAATCTAAAACATTTAGATCTGGTGAACTTGGTGGCCAACGGATGGGGCCATTTCTGCAAAGTTATTTCCAGGGAAATCTGACGTGTAACCATTTAATTCCAGTCACTATGGACAGGAGATCCATTATGAACGCAGTAACGATCATTCCGAAATTAACTTGTCAAGTTGTTCTTCTAGCAATCGATGGTACGTTCATCAGGTCAAGTTTTTTCGTACAGTTAATAAAATAACTGGTCATTTTTGATAGCGCAATACATGTTTGCGGAAAACTGGCGTTTAAAATTGCGCTGCCGTTTCATACGGGGCCTTTCATCTCCATAAAAATGATGACTCTGCTGATTAAATGGACCTTCTCTACTAAACTTACTTTCGTCTCCCATAATATCTAAAGTAGCAACTGCCTCTTCCTATTGTATTTAGCGAAGAGCCAGTTACAATAATTCATTATAAGTAGGTTATCACCACCCCTAAGATTTTGCCTCCACGTAAATTGATAAGCGTAAAATCCTTTTTGATGAAGCACTCGTCTCACAGTCCAATCCGATACATGTTCTGTGTCATTTGCTAACTCTACATACCTTAAGATAGGATTCTGATCTAGTGTCAATTTTTTTTCCTTGATGTAGATCAAGTGCTTTACACTTCCACTTCGCAAAAACGTTGATACACGGTTTTGCAATGAAAAGTGATGCAGTGAAGCATTTCTGACAATCGTTCATTATACAGCCAGGCAGATCAAAAGGACCCAAGGGTAGTGTTAGTGAATTCCTATTCTCTAAAGAAAATTTAAAAAAATGACTGATGAAGAGCTGCATAGAACCCAACATTAGCGACATCGAAAAAGAGGTCACAGAAGCTGTTTAAGGAAGGACGGGATTACATAGAAGCAAAAAAGGCTGTAAATCGGGGACAACGTAATGATGTCTTAAACAGTCAAAACAAAAGCCATATATGATAATAGGGCTACTAAAAGAACCAAGGGAACACAGACACTGGACAAAAAAGCCACGTGATAAATAGCTGCACCAACGATTGCCCAACGCAAAGTGGAAAAGGAAAAACTGCAAAGAACATCCTCCAAAGATGCTCTTACAACTCATAGGGTGGATATTATTTAGAATAGTTTTCCAATCGCCACGATAAAGCCGGAAAAACTAAAGATTATTTACTAAACCACTAAAGGAAATCTCTTTGAAGGACCTTAAGTGCCAGAAGCTAAATGCACACACAGGCTAGAACACCTTTTCGGACGTTGTGCTGATGCGGCAAGTGCAGGAGGCTCCGGAGATTGGTTCCCAACAAAATCAGGTGGGCAATAAACAAATTCAGTTCGTTAAGATCCCCTGGATTAGACGAAATATATCCAGTCATAATCCAAAAGGGGGTACCCATGTAAAATCTTTTGAGTCTGTTTAGCTTCGACATAACATACCTCGAATATGACGTAAGGTAAGGGTTGGTACCTACAGAAAAATAGGTAGGGTACTAGACCTAACGTCAGCTTCATACAGACAGGTTAGACTAAATTCCTTTCTAGTTAAAACACTAGAAAGATGATTGGACAGTGGACTGGCTTATCAGGCACAAAGTACTAAGTGAAAATTCTTTAATGATCGGAAATACGCATACCAACCAGAGAAAACAGACCTGGTGCTGGATGATCTAAATAGACTACTGTTAAAATATCTAGAAGATAAATAAATAGTTCTTCAAGCTAAGTGGATAGTATTATTTAGTTTAATTATGTTCCTGCTTTATTTAATTCACCTCGTACTGCATATAACAAAACTCTTATCATTATAATTTAATAAAGTAAACCACGATCTTGAGTACAAGAAATTATATTAAGTACTGAAGTCTGAAGTAAGCATTTAATGAGATGCTACCTACCTAAAAATAAGTAAAGCTTATTCTAGGTGAAGGTCTTGAAAAATCAGGAAATAAATGAGGAAGAGACATAATTGTACACCGACTATCATCATATATGTGACGCATATCAGTAAAGTAATATACAGATACAACCTAAAAAGTCTGGACGCAGAAGGTGCGTTATGGTAGCGCATTTTTATAACAATATTACATATTTCATCTCACATATAAGCACATTTGCAGAACCCAAATCACCACAACACATTTAGCGATTTGTGTTCTCCAAGTGTGCTTATCAGTGCTCAGGTTCCAATTTTCACTTAGTTCCAGATCACAGAAAATAACAAAATGGTTTCGCAAATACAAATTCATTTGAGAAAAAAACCGGTTTGGTTGGAAAAATGTTTTCATCTTCGAAAACAACAATGATATTTAAGTGCAATTCTAAAGAAAAGTTGCCTTCTAGAAATTAGTACATACCAATTTTAAGTTTCTAGTTTCAAAGAAAGTTGAAGTATGAGCTTTTATTTTCCTTCAGGAGACCAACTAGAGCACATGATTAAATGTTCTTGATTTTTTTATTTTATTTCAACAACACACCACGAGGGCTCACAGCCTAGATACTATCGTAACGTGGATGTCGACAAGGGGGAAAGAGGCAACTTGTTAATTCTGGACTTGAAGGTTTGGAGGTTCTGAGGAGAAGGAAAAACATGTGCCGGCAAGGAGTTCCACAACTTGGAAATCCTCGGGACAAAAAAGCGGGCATAAACAAGATGTTCTATGTCTGGTGCATTCGCTCTGTTCCCCTGGTAGATATGTTGG